>CM053411.1:74149373-74276924 GCA_028644305.1 Xerus rutilus | reverse complement strand
TACTGAGTTTTTCCAGGGACATGAGGTGATGGGTTCATGGAGAGGCAACAGAACCAGATAAGGCTGCAATCAATTTTGGCATGAAAACACAGTGGCGTGGATGTGAAATCCACGTGAAATCATAGGGTAAAATATAAGGCTTCAGAGAAATCGTGCATGGTAGACCATCTCTTGGTGCTGAAAAGCCAGAGGTAGGCATTCTGACTTTGTCACCCTTGGGAGAAAAGCTTCAGGAACTCTGGAGCACTGAGGATCTTCCTAAGCAAGGAGAGAGAAGCTGCTGGGTAGCCATGCGCCCCCAGTGGGTCTGTCCCCTCCAGCTTGGCACAGGTGCTATCTTCAGCTCAGAGTATCTTTGTGAACACCCCATGGTTGTCCTTGGTGCTGCCTCAAGTTATTTTTTTGTTCTTCGCAGCACTGGGTGAGGCTGCACTTCCCTGTCCTTTTGGAATTAGAGGTGGCCATATGACTTGTCATATGGGCAGAAGTGACAGGTGTCATTATTTGAGCAGAACCCTGAAATGCTAGAGGCTGCAACTGACAGATGGTAGGGACACCCAGCATGCCGTTTTGCCCTGTCGGTCTCGGCCATTAGGGAGCCAGGGAATGGTGCTTCCCCAGCCGAGTCCCTATGTGAGGAGGGTCTACAGCGAGGCTCCCAGGGGATCATGATAGTATGTAGCTTAAGTGAGAAACAAACCTTTGTTGTTTTACTCACATGGCAATAGGGATTTTTTCCTCTGTTCTTGCAGCATGACTAAACTTGTTCTGGCTGAGAGACCTCCTGAGGGCAGATACTGAAAATTAGATGGCTTTATCCTGGCCACCCAGCCTTCATGGTACTAAACCTAGAGTTGACATTCAGATCTTTGCTTCAGAGGCATATATGAGTATGTCATGTGCCTGGCCAAGAAGACTGGAGGGTGACTGAGCTGTCACAGCCCACTGACGCCTGCTCCAATGGATATCAGGTTCTCACACTGGTTTGGCTGATCAGGCTGATGGGAAAGGAAAGCAAGAGGTTGCCCTTTGTCCAGTGTCTTCTGCATGGCCAGGACTCTGCTAGGTGCTTTCTGATCATTATTTCTGATGATTTCAGCAGCCCATAAAGGTATGATTGCTACTAATCCTCTTTTATAGATGGAGAAATGGCATCTCCAAGAAGTTAAATCACTTATTCAATGCTACCCAGCTAGCCAGGGTTTCAGCTGAGATGCAGATTCGGGCTGAGAACCTGAACTCTGAGGGAGTCTGTTCCCCTACCATCTGCCAGTTACCTTCTCTGAAGCCTAGTGTCTCCTCCAGTTACAACCAGAAAGCATTTCCTGATCAGTCTAAAGATGATCCTTATCCTTCTTCTCTGTATCATTTTTTTTTTCACTGTATGTTTTCCTTCATAGGTTTTTGCTTGTCTAATATCTGTCTCTCCCACACTGCTGTAAATTCTAAAGCAGGAAGGATCACATTGTCTACTTAACTCTTGGGTGCCCTGGACCTTTGCAAGGTGGGCACATAAGAGGCCTTTAGTAAATAATGGCTGTTTATGTCAACAAACAAAGGTCCCTTATGTTGATGGAGTAACCCTTGGGCCAGTATAGTGTAAAACTTAAAAACAGAAACTCTGGTGTCAGACTACCCAGGTTTGAATCTCAACTTGGCCACTTCTTAACTGTGTGACCATGGGGAAGTTACTTAACTCCACTATTTTGATTTTCTCATCTGTTGAATGAAGCTATTATTTGTAATTTTCTTTATGATTGTTGTGAACGTCGAGTAGCATGTAAACAACCTGTAGGCACTTAGAACAGTGTGGGGACACAGTAGGTGCTCGATGAGTACCAGTGGTTTAGATGGCGTGTGCCCGACAGTACTCTGATCATGTTGTTAGAGTCCATGGAAATGACGCAGCTACGGCTCTGGGAGGCTGTGGAGTGTGACATGATTGGGTACGGAGGAGGATTAAGGAGTCAGTCAGTCAGAGGACCAACCTGGAGTCCCTTGCAGCTCAGTGACTTGCTAAAAGAGCCTGTGAGTCTGATCTCTGAAGGAAGGAAGGAATGGATGCAGAGGTGAGAGGAGAGGTCCACTCCATTTAGCACTTCAGAAGCAAATGCTGGGATGCTGTGTGGGAGGAGTTGGTGGACCACCAGGATTCCTTGTTGACTGGGGAAGTTCAGCCCGTGAGTCACGTTCATGACTTTTCTAGGCACACGCAGGGTTTGTTGCTGTCCCCCGGCTGTGCTTGTGTGGGAACAGCTCCACTAATGCCCCGCAAGGGCTGTCACATGGCCTATGCTTCCATGGCTGCTGTGCAGGGACAAAGCAAAACAATTGATCTTAAGATCCTCCAATGACTGCAACATTTGGGTGTACTGAACATAACTGAATTAATTCATGCTTTTCCTAGAAGAGGAATTGAATCCATTGACTTTGGCTCGGTGACGCTTGTTTTGGACATGCGTCCCTTGGTGGCATTCATTCTGGGAGAAAAGAGCTGGGAGCCAGTCAAGCCTTGGGTGGTCTGTCCTTCTAGGTGAGGAGATGAATCAGCTCCCTGTATGGAAGCAATGATGCTCTGAAACCTCAGACTTGTAGTCTGCACCCCACACCATGGAATATCAGCTTCACGGGCTCGGTTCCTGAAGGCGTTGTGCAATCATGAGAAACACATGGGGTCACAAGTGCAGCACATTTCAATGCACACATTTCCAAACGACCTTCTCACCTCCTCGGGTTTCTAACCAAGTGCAAATTATTTAGTGACAATGGAATTAACTGAAGTATCATTTCCTCAAAACAACGTTGCCATTATTTCCTAAATACAAAGGCCACATGGGATGCCTCTGCTACATAAAATATATTGGGGGTAATTTTGCAATTGCTAAATTTCTTCGAAACATGTGTTTGGAAATTCAGGATATGAGAGCCTCAGCAGATCTAGAATTGAATTAATCTTGACTGTGATCATAGTGGAACTCTTGGCAAATGGAGGGGAGCAAGAATTGTTATTTGGTAAACAAGAGGGAAAAATTTAAAGGTTAAGCAAGTTCACAAATGAACCCTCAGGTTCTCCCTTTGGTGGGGTACTCTCCTGTCCATCTTAGGGATACCATGGGGCAAATTATGAGCCTGAACTTTGTGAGCAAGTGGCATGATTCTTGAAGTGATGAAGAAAGTGGCCTTCTGAGTTGTTTGGACCGCAAAATGACATTGTCTTCACTTGCAAGGTCATCCTGTTGTCCCAATAAATGAGGAGGAAGTTTGTTTAAAAAAAAAAAAACATTGATTTCAAAATTCCTCCTGATCAGAAACCTGACCCTGTGGCTTCCTTCATCTCTGGGCACTTTCTGTTGTCTCCCAGGTGTGCTGAATGCAGGCTCTTAACTTTGGGAGGACTCTGAGGAGGGAGACTGGAGGAAATCTATTTAATGAAAAAGAAAAGTCACCAAAAAACTTGTCATTATACTTTCTAATGTCCTTCTCATGAAGTGTTGGGACCACCATTCTGAGTCATTTAATCCACCCTAACAGTGGATTTCTCCCAGGGCCCTCCTGACTCAGTCTCCTAAACCTGTCTCGTAGCTCAGTGGTTGAGAGCTTGGTGCCCTGTGTGGAAGGAAGTCCCGGCAGGAGATGGAACAGAGGAGAAGGAATTCACCCAGATGCATTTGCTTGCCCCGCCCCCATAACCCCACAGGTCGCCTCTGATTGACTTTGTACTCAGTTGGTTGTTATTGTCCCTTTCAGAGAGCCTGCTGAGGACAGCAGGTGCTGCGTTCCCCAGCCAGTGGCCTGGCTTGGCTATAGGACCCCTCGCTGTCCTCTGAAGGGTCCTCGTTGGGCGAGGCTCCTTATGAAGTCCAAAACCCAGTGCTAAAAGCTGCGATCCTGAGGTGTGTCAGAGATCAGCAGATTTAATGGGTCATGAAGCACTACAGGAGGGGGTCCAGTGTGAACTGAACTGGCCTTTGGGTTGCGAGAGCACTCTTGTGTGCATGGCTACTTTCTGTTTACCAGAACCAGCTGTACCCCGATTTCTGAGAGAAGCCACAGGTGCTGACCATTCCTTGAACTCCCGTGTTCTCGTGGTCTGAGCTTGTTTTGCAGCCTGAGCATTTTCCACACCTGGGTCTGCAGTTCCACGCCTCCCACGCCCCTCGGGAGTTAGAAAAGATATATAAGCCCAGAGTGCTGAAATAAACGAGCACGAGCTTCTTTTTCTTCAGAATTGTTGTGTGTGTTTTCATCCGCGGCTCCCTCGACGACTCGGTTTCACTTTGGTCCGGTGCAGGCGCTGGCATTGGGTGGCAGAGGTAACTGGGCATTTTGAAGGCAGAGAAAGGAAAGGGCAGGTGAGGGTGGTGAGCAAGGCCCAGTAGGGTCAGGGAAATGGCAATTCCAAAAAGCAGGAAGCGGGCTGGTCTGCATGAGGCCCAGAGGGCTTTCGAGCTGGCTTTCGAGCTGGCTTTCGAGCTGGCTGGTATCAGGGTTGGGCCCTGTCCTCCACTGGGGCTGGGCCTCGGCCTGTCTGCAGGTGTCAGCTGGAGTGGACAGCAAACCTTGGGTTTTCTCAACTTTGATTATTTTAAGAAGCTGGGGTCTTCCTAGGGATGTGCCTGGGGTGTTAGAATCTAGGTTTGTGTTTGTTCAGTTCTCGGCCAAGGTTGAAGCCAATTAGAGGGAGGCCCCAGGAGCCTGGAGGAATGTGGTCAAGGAGAAGAACAAGCAGGGTTCCTCTCGAGTGCCCCTGGGGAGCAGGCAGCCATTTACCAGCTGACTCCCCAAGTCGTGAGTTGGAGCCCTGGGGCAGCCTGGCACCGGGCAGCAGGCTGGGCTCGCCATCAGTGGTGTGAGGTGAGGCGTGCTGTCTGGTGGTCCTGGGCTCAGCTCTGGCTCCACGACTCCTGGGGGCCAGTGTCACCAACTCTGAGTCTGCCAAGGGGTCAAGACGTGGACCCCTGCCTTGGACGGCTCTGTCAATGTAGCTATTATTAGGTGCTGTTATTTCTCCTTTTATTTTACAATTTTTTCTATTAACCATATTAATTGTACAGTTTGTGACATTCCGCATGCACACAGCATGCACTGATCAAATCCAAACACTCCTTCCCAGCTCACCCCACTATTTCGAATGTCT
Source organism: Xerus rutilus (assembly GCA_028644305.1). Classification (NCBI taxonomy): domain Eukaryota; kingdom Metazoa; phylum Chordata; class Mammalia; order Rodentia; family Sciuridae; genus Xerus; species Xerus rutilus. Next base: position 74,271,787 of record CM053411.1, on the reverse strand, counting down.
AGTAATTACTATTCTACTTCCAGGTGGACTCTTTTTTTCAGCTTCTGTCTGTGAGAAAATGTGCAGTACTTGGCTTGATGTGTCTGGCTGCTTTTACTTAATGACCGCCACCTCCAGTTCCATTTTTGTTTGTTTTTGCTACAAATGACAGAATCTCATTCTTCTTTACGGCCGATACTCCCATGCGTATATGCACCACGTTTTCTTTATCCCTTCATTTATGGGAGGGCAGGTAGGCATTCCGTATCTTTTCTTCCTTCTTTTTGCTTTCCTCTTTGTCCTCTTTCTTTTCTCTTTTTTCCTCTTCCTGCCTCTCTCTACTGTCCCTTCCCCTGCTTTTTGACAGCAGCAGAAATAGCGGGCAAGAGTCTCTGGTGCTTCACCCGCTCATCTCGCAACACCCTGGGGCTCCTCAAGGACCACTCCAGGCCACCATCCTGCCAGCACTTCCCACACTGACCCAGAGAGAACTTTTGCCGTTCTCCTACACATTTTGCTACTAACTCAGAAAGCTGGAGGTCTGGATGAATCTTCTTTAAAATCTGGTTATACTTAATTAAAAAGAATAGATAAGTAAGTTGAAACTTAGTGTGAAGGGCTCATCTAAATTTATGGAGCAGATTAGGGATGCAGTCAGATCAGCAGCCTAGGTAGCTCCCAAGACACCCTCCCATCTCTGATGACGGTCTGTCCTGTTCCAAGCTGGGTCATGTGTCATTTTCTTTTTTGGCTGTGAACTCTGGGAGGACAGACTGTGCCTCATTTTTCTAAGTTCTTCCCTCTAGTGACACTTGCCCTGAGCCTGGCACAACACTGCTGGTGGCCCAGATAGCTGCTGAACTGAGACTGGGGACCACAATGAGACCGAAAATGAAGGACCGTTTGAAGCTGAAATCTAGCTGCAGGCTGCCTCCTCTTTGGCCTCCTCCTCCACCCCAGATGATACACCCAGCCCGTTTTCTTATCCAGGGCCATGCTGAAGTTATCACTTTTATCATTAATTTTAAAGGAACATTTTTGAGATTCCCTGTATATATCCAGTAAGTTTTGCTGAATAGGGGTTTTGGAACACCATCTTAAATTAAAAAGACTTTGGAGAACATGAAAGTGGAAAATTCAGTTGCTTGTAAGTGACTTCCTTGGCTTATTGCAATGAGAAAAGTTAGCTGACAAGAGTGAATCTTCAAAGAATTAATTTACAAACTACACGTTTAACATTGCAGGCTCAGCCGAAAGAACCAGAGAGCAGGAGAAAGTGCTGAGTATGAGGGAAGTTACTGATGGCCTTTGTGCACTGCAAGGAATCCTTGCCATGACGGGCATGCCTGGGTGGGGAATATGGCGGCCAAGCAGAATTATTCAAGTGAGCCACACTCTGCAAGGTATTTTGCCTTCCTGAGGCTCTGTGGGGAGGACTTTCAGGAGGCAGGGTCAGTGTCCTGGAGTCAACTTTCAGGGCCACAGTGAGCTGAGAATTCCAGACTGATTCTCATCATGCCATCTGGTCTTGTGTCTCGAGGGCAGAAACCACTGAAGTAATACAGTAGCTTCATGCAGGAGAGGAAGTAATGTTAAACCATGGGAGCAGGGGCTGCTCAACACCTTCTACTTTTTCTTTTTGATGCCAGGGATTGAATTCAGGGGTGCTTAACAACTGAGCCACATCCCCAGCCCTTTTTGTGTTTTGAGACAGGGTCTTGCTAAGTTGCTTAGGGCCTTTCTTAGTTACTGAGGTCAGATTTGAATTTGAAATTCTCCTGCCTCAGCCTCCCTAGTCACTGGGATTACAGATGTGCACCACACCACCATGCCTTCTACTTCTTAACGTGGTATGTTTGGTGCTCATGGCAACACTGGAATGGTAACGTGGGAAGAATTAGGTAGAGAGTGGGGCACTCTGAACTTGACATCAGCCTTAGAGCCAGACTTAATTTGACTTGAGCTGGTGCTCTGCCATTTACTTGATGGATGACCTTTTATAAATAATTTGCTTCACCGAGACTGTTTCCTCACCTGTGATGTGATGAAGGCACCTCGAGAGCCCTTGCATTTAGTGGCAATTGGTATATCTAAGTATAACTGGTACAAGTGCCCAGCATGGTGGTGATGATGGTGAGTGGTGATCTTGGTAATCATGGTAATCATGCTGAGGGTGTCTATCATATCAATGGTACTTTTCCTTTCTATTCAGCATTTTGAGGTACATATTTTCTCACTGGCTAGGAAAGTACTATCCAAACACAATGGGTTTTAAAATTCACTTGAATTTGTTTTTATTGCATGGATCCTCTTTTTTTGCACTGTCCCATGCTCCCCATTTCATAATTTCTTATAGATTTGTTCTTAGACTTTAGATATTTTTGTCTTCCTACATGTTCTATTGCATTTTGATTGAAATTGTGTTAGTCTTATTGGGACTAAGATTCCAGAAATGGATGTAAGGGAACAAATAATAGCTGAGTATAAATTAGGAGTTGTATAGAACTAAATGGTATAGGAATAAATGAGTGGGTGAAAGGTGAGTGGAGAAAAACATGACAGGGAGAAAAAGAAAACATAGAAAAGATGATGTAAACATGGACTAGAAAAATGAATAACTGCTTGGCCCAAAGAACAAATCAGCAACAATATTCTTAACAGTGCAGACAAAGTTTTTGAAATAAATAAATTGTAAATCTATTATGTGAATCTTATCAGAAAAAAATTATTAAAATGGACAAATATCTTGACATATGCTGATTAAAATATTTAATTCCAAGAACAATTCTTTAGAATTTCAAAGAATCCTAAAATGCTCAGGGAAAAAAAAAGTACAGTGAAAAAACATTAGGGATCCTTCAGACATTTTCCTACAATATTGAATAAAGGCAGTCAATGGAATAATGTTCATACAGCCTGGGAAAGTAAGGGCTGTGATTCAAAAATTCTATACCCAGCCAAACTATCATTCATAATTTTAATTATGTAAATTTTCCTATTACAAAAGAAAAGAAAATATAGGAAAAAACCCATGCTATTAAAAATTTAAATACATCTTGAAAATCATAATCTAAATTTTAAAAGTTTGAATTTCCTCACTATTTCTTTTTTCCTGAAGTTGTCTACAGCGAGATTTAGGGAATTTGGTTTTTGCTCATTGTTCCCCTAGCCTCAAAACAATGACTAGAATTTGGCCCTATATTCACACCCAGCATGTAGAAAGATTTTATTTTAGTTTTGGTAAAGTGGAATCGAGAACAAGTTACTAATGAATATATAGCCTGGAGATGAATGGATTGTGTACATGCAGATTTTAGATTCAAGTGTATCCCTAAATTTGGAAGCAAATACAAAATCCTGCATTTGGAAAGCCAAATGATTTATAATGGAATAAATTTTCAGCTCCAATTTTAGTCAATCTGAACTATCAAGGATTTGGTTTGAAACAAGGGCCATCACTGGGCGGAATTCCACAGGTACAAGTTTGTGTATTTAATTGTGACTTTGGCTATTTAAATCGCCAAGCATATTTTTTTTAAAAGCACATATGAAATGATTATGTCTTCAATAGTTATTGTGAGGGCTAAATGAAATGAGGAATATAAAATGCTTGCTACAGCAAAGCACCAAACATGAACTCATGGATCAATGGTCGCTGATGTTATAGTAATAGTTGAGTGGAGACACAGTAGTGCTGGCTTTATTTTAATGCTGCATAAAATTGGTGGGTATTTCAAATTTCAAGAGCTTAAGAAATTAAGCATTCCTTCAACATCTGGGCCAAGTAATTCTCATAAGCTTTGGTGACATGTTATCGAGTAATGCAGGTCTCTTGTGAATTATGGCTTTTTAACTAACTCACCTCACGGGTACTGATTACTACTAATTTGTAGCTTAGTTTGCATTTACTTGAAGGAGATAAAGCAGTGTGCCTTCTACGTGCATCTGTACATATACTCCCCAGACTGCTCTAACTCAGCCCTTTCCCCTGCTCCCCCATCTTGCTCATCATGCATGTGATTTTCCTGCAGTTTCCAATGATCTGGATCAAGCCAGCAAGTCACAGCAACATGTGCCATTTGCAGGCATTTAGAGCTATTTTTCCTTTCCCTTTTTCTCTCACCTGCCCCTGGTTGTCCTCATGGGATTGGAACCAAATGCCATCAATGTGACTTCACGGAAAAAACTATAGACTCGATGCCAAAAAACTTGGGTTTAAGGTTTGGTCCTGTTAGCTGCTGACAATTCGTCATAGGAGGCTATGGTCTATCCTCCCTGAGCCTGTTTCCTCTTTGAGGAAAGTGGGCTGCAGAATGTCACAGTTCCAGGTTGCTCTGAGGATCTGAACGAGCAGATGTTAAAGTGAGCACCTCTGGTAGGAGGCTTCGAGCAGGTGGTGCAGTGTTGGAAAGAAGGAACAGCAGGAGCAGAGATAAGCCTCCCTCTCTCCTGCTTTCTTTCAATAAAGAGAACAGGGCATTGAGAGGAGAGGGAACAATACTGACAGATGAGCATGGTGGTTCTGTCGCCCCTCCTGTGCATGGCCACAGTTTGGACGCTGTTGATCTTGTTTCTCACTGAGATGTGGTGAGTGGGGATGGGCTCAGCCCCCTGGATGGAGTGTCCAGGGCATGTGTCTGAGTACTGGCATTGCCATGGTCAGCTGTGTGAGCTGCATAGCCTCTCTGAGCCTCCTTAACAGGAGACTGTAGAGTGATGTTAACAGCATCTCTCTTACAAAATAGCTGTAGGGATTTGATAAGGAGATGAGCATGAAAGCGATTTATCAAGTGTGAAGTGCTGTATAAGATGGTACTTATTATTCCATATGATCTCAGTTATCCCTTCCAGTCCTAAGGATTTGTGATTCTCTGTACAGCCGTGGGAGTGAGTGGCTTCTTGTTTAAGCAGCTGATGAATGTCATTTCCTTAGAGCTCTCCATCGACACCCAAGGAACTATCTCCTCTTTGGGAGGAAAAGTCTCTCCTGAAGGGACTGTGTCTGCCACAGGGACATTGGGGTGAGTTGCAGAACTGCACCAAGCTGGAGCCCCACCTTGAACTTCAGGATTTAGAATTGCAAATTATAACCAGAACTTTAGAAGTTTCAATCCAGTTTTCTTGAGTCAAGTTAAAGTTTTGCAAAACCCTCTTCAAGCCCCAAAGCTCCAAAAGAGTTGCAAGGACTTGGACATAAAGTAGCCCTGTGGGGAGGGAGGAGCCATTCTGATAACCAAAGTATAAACAAAGCTGAAGCAGATGGATTTGATTTACCCCATAATATTCACATTTGAGTATTGAGCAGAAAAAGGCTTGGAAATGTGGATTTGGTGTTTTCCTCCCAAACTCTAAACATTTATAAGTAGATCAGTGTGCATGTGAGAAGAAAGACACGCATTCCTACTGGGTTGAGTATGGCTCAATCACATTGCTGCCTCTCTCAGGTCTTCAAATGAGCTCGTCCCATGTTCTGTGTCTTTGGAGCAGCTAGTTCCATCTGCAAGACTGCCAAGTTGTGGATCCTAGTGCAAAGTGAAAATACAACTGTTGTGGTCTGAATATGTCTCTAAAGTTTATGCATTGGAAATTCATATGGCAATGGTATTTGGAGGGCATGCTCTTGGTATGTGTTATGGTTTAGATGTGAGGTATCCACCCAAAAGTTCCTGTGTTAATGCAAGGATGTTAAGAGGTAAAGTGATTGGATTGCTGAAGGCTATAACCTAATCGCCCCATCCCAGTTTGAATGACAGGGTGGTAATGGTGGGTAGGTGGGGTGTGGCTGGAGGGAGTGGGTCATTAGGGGCATGTCCTAGAAGGGTACATATTCCTTGTGGCCTCCTCCCCCTCCCTCCTTCTTGACCCCACCATGAGCTCAGTATCTTACCCCTGGGGCCCTTCCCCCATCATGTGCTGTCTCATCTTGGGCCCAGAGCAATGGAGTCAGCCCTCTATGGACTGAGAACTCTGAAACCATGAGCCCCCTGAAACCATAAACCCCAAATAAACTTTTCCTCCTTTAAATTGTTCTTGTCAGGTATTTTGGTCATTGCAATGCAAAAGCTGATGGAAACAGTGGGTAATCAGAATTTTATGAGGTCCTGTGGGTACAGCCCCCATGTTGGGATTAGAGGCTTTAGAAGAAGAAAAAGGGAGACCTGAGCTATAGCACTGGCAGTGTTTCAACCTGCCCTCTGCCACGTTATAAAGAGTAGGAAGGCCCTCACCAGACAGCAGTGCCATGCTCTGGGATTTCTCAGCCTCCAGAAATATGAGCTAAATATACCTCTGTTCTTTATGAATTACTTGGTCTTGGGTAGTTTGTAATAGCAACAGAAAGTGGGCTAAGACGGCATTGTCTCCATGTTTAAAAGAATTTGAAGCTGGTGACAACAGGGTATTAAGGCAAGTGAGGGCTCTCTGACTGTGTAAGTGACATTGTGGTGGTGCTGACTGCTCATCTGCCTAGCACATCCTGTTGCTCCTTCCTGTAGGCCACCTCCAAGCTCAGCTCTGCTCCAGGAGGCGAAGAGGTGCTACATGACTCTCCCGGAGCATCCTTTATGGCACCCGTTAGCTGTGATTGCCAGTTTGTGCATTCATTCACCTACTCCACGGATGTTCATGGAACAGCCTACCATGCATTGAGCACTGCACCAAGTGCTGTGAACCCATCCTGGAAGCCTGAAGGGAGGAACTGAAGTGAGGTGATGGATGCTCTAGTTGGTTCCTGAAGGATGAGTCACTGGAAGAAGGAGGTTGAAGGGACAGAAACCAACAAATGCAAAGGACACAGTAGTAAGGATGGCTTGTACATGTAGCACCGATGCATCAAGTTCAAGGTAGGGTCTGGAGTTAAAGGGCTGGAGGTAGGCAGGCATCAGGTTTGGGAGGGCCTTCTAAGCCACACAGCTTTCTTTGTCACATTCAGGAAGCTACTGAAAGTTGTAAGCCAGGCAGTAAATAGTCAGATTTGTAGGTTAGATTAATTAGCCTGGTTTCTGTGGAGGCGACAGATCGATACCTGTGGAAGAAAGTGGATGAACTGAGAGGCAATTCCAGGCTGGAAATAAGGCAACTTCAAACCAAACAGTGGCCATGGAGAATGAAGAAAAATGTATGGATTTAAGGGATGGTTAGGATGTAAGACTAGCAAGACTTATGGGATACAGGGACTGGAGGAGGTAAGGCACTGAAGAGGAAGCTGGGTTTCTGACCTAGGTGGCCTATTTTTAGTTGTAATTCAAAGTGAGACAGATAAGTCTTTCCTGGAGGGGGCAGTGAGGGTAGTGGTGGAAATAAGTTTTGTTTTAAATAACTATTGGGTTCCTATGTGGAAATGTGCAGCTGGAAAGTGGCCATAATAGTTTGAAGCTACGGGGAGTGGTCTGACTCACAACTGTAGATTCCAAATGTGAGTCTATAGGTGGTAGCCAACCCCCTGCCAAGAAACTCATTGAACATATTTAACAAGATAGGACTACATACTTTCTATTGCATTTGCCAATAAGTTATCATAAACAATAAATTATAAAGAGCTGTGTCCATTGGGAGGGGACAGGAAGCATTAGGTTGTGTAAATGGAGAGTAAAAGTATAAATAAAGAGTCCAGACAAGTAATTTTAGAAATGTGAGTAAGAAGGTGATTGGATGGGAGGCTAAAGAAGGATTTAGATTACAGGAGATTATTTTAAGATATTAGTTTCCTAGGTTGATGTAACAAGTGACCACAAACCTGGTACTTAAAGCAGCACACGTGCATTTGCTTATAGACATGGCTGTGCTGACGTGGCTGTGTTTGTCCCAGAGGTGTTTCGTAGCTCCTGGTCTCTCTCTTGCATCTTCTGTGCTCACTTTTCTCTGGTTCTGACCTTCCTGCCTCCTTATGAGGATCCTTGTGATTACACTGGACCCACCTGCACAATACCGAATAAAACCTCCCCATCGCAATGTCCTTCCTGTAACACATCTGCCAAGTCCCTCTGCCATGTAACATATTCTCAGGATCTGGGAATTGGGACTACTGTGCCTTTGGGTATGGGAATTATACTATCTATCACAGGATAGGAAAGAATTGACCATGTTACATTTGGAGTTTGAGGGTAGGGAGGAAGGAGGGAACATGATAACATAACAAGAGTCCAGGGGCAGGGAGGTTGGGAACTGGAGAAAATGAAGTCATGACGAGTGGGGGTATGTTAGCTTTCTGCCCACTCTCAGGGAGGCATGAGGTAGTACGGTCATGAGAGGGGTTTAGTGGGGGCTAGAGAAAAGTGGTAAATGCGTGGAATAATGGGAACTTGGGGTGGGAGTAAGGCCAGTGATGGATTTGCAATTTGGTGTTGAGGATTCATGTGGCAATGGAGAGGAGAATTTGCAGTTGTAGATCTCAGGAATCTCTCTTTCCCTCCTGATTGCTTATCTACTTGGGTATAGAAGTAGAGATGTTGGGTTTTTCTGAGCAGAGATGGCCGATGGGGTCACTGGTTCAGATGCTCAACCATGGGGGCTATAATGGTTGGTTTTGTGTTTCAACTTGACTAGGCCACAGGGTGACCAGATATTTGGTCGAATGTTACTCTGTGTCCGTGAGAGTATTTTGGGGTGAGATTAACATTGGATTGGTAGGCTAGGCAAAGGAGATGGCTCCGCTAGTTCAGGAGGCCCTCATCCAGCTCATTAAAGGCCTGGATCAAACAGAAAAGGCTGAGTAAGTCGGAACTTTACCTGCTGATGTGGGAGCTGGGGCATCAGTTTTCTTCTGACTGTGGACTAGAACTTATATCATAGGTTTGCCTGGTTCTCAGACCTTTGGATTTGGACTGAAATTTACCATCTCTAATCTGTTGGCTGCAGATATTGGGACTTATTATCATATAGTTATCATCCATAACTGTATAAGCCAGTTCCTTCTAATAAATCTTCATCTCTCCCCTCATTCTCCCCCCCCTCTTTCTCTCTTTCTCTCTCTCTCTCTCTCTCTCTTTCTCTCTCTTTCTCTCTCTCTCTTTCTCTCCCACATTGGTTCTGTTTCTGTGGAGAATCCTAATTTAGGATATGGGAAAAAGGAGGGGTCTAGGACCTAGAAGTCTCTTCAAGGTCAAAGACTGCCATAAAAAAGAGAGTGAGAAAGATACTGATTGGCAGCAGGGATCAGAAGCCAGGAGAGTGGAGTTTCATGTTGGTGAAATGGCAGGGGACCCTCAGATCTTACATGGCAGGATGGGGAGCAACCAAGCATCTGCTCTGAACATCGCTGTTGCAGATGGCCATGCAGTACGCTCGGGGCTGAGAGCCTTCTAGGAAATGCTGTTCCCTAGGAGCAGGGCTGGCGCCTTTGCCCGTGTCCTCCAGTGCCCCTCCTGCCGCCAGGGCTTGGTGGCAGCTGTCTTGCTCCATTTTCCTTGGGTGCAGTTGTTTTTGCTGTATGGCTGGGAAGCTTCCTTCCTTGCTCAGAGTGCTGGCAGCCTCTCTCTCTGAGTCCCGCGTGGCTGCCGCTGCTCTGGGCAGAGGAGCAGTGCCGTGCATTCCTTTGGTGGGAAGACTTACATCCTTTGGCATCAGAGCAGAAAACAGATTCTGCTGTCGGGTAGAAACATGGATACCAGGACATTTTCTTTATCATGCCATGAAAAGTAAGTCCTGGCTGTGACAGCTAACCACTCGATGTCCAATGCCACGTGTCTTGCACCCATCCAGCGCCTCAGACAGTGCACTGCAGAGGGAGGCGGGCACAACAGCCTCAGCCAAGATCTCTGTACCTCATCAGGTGGACAGTAAGTGAGAGATGGCGAAGTGACCACCAGGTGCTAGGAACTGAGGCACCTACTGCATGCAGGATGTAGTTAACTCTTCAGCAACCCTGTCTGCAGGAACTATGAGGCAGAAACTAAGCTCTGCAAGTTCTGTGTGGTTTTTTTTTTTTTTGAGGTACCACTGAGCCACATCCCCAGCCCTATTTTGTGTTTTATTTAGAGACAGGGTCTCACTGAGTTGCTTAGTGCCTCGCCGTTGCTGAGGCTGTCTTTGAACTTGTGATTCTCCTGTCTCAGCCTCCCAAAGTGCTGGGATTACAGGCGTGTGCCACTGTGCCTGGCTTCAAGTTGTTTTTTTTTAAGTTTTTTTAATTTTTTATTTTAATGGTGCTGGGGATTGAACTCAGGGCCTTGTGCATGCAAGGCTGACACTCTACTAACAGCTATATCCTCAGCCCTAAGCTCTTCAAAATTCTGGAGAAGACTTTTTCCTGACTCTCCTTGTATGGACAGTGTGTTATCAAGGTCAGATTCAGGACTGAATTTTCATGAGAAAGTGTTTCTCCTTTATTAATCTGGAGTTAGCTTTCCTGGATATGATGCTTCCATTTGTCTTTTAATTGTGGTATAAGATAAACATCACCCTGTCTTCTCTCTCCTTTTTCTTTCTCTTTCTCCTTGTTAGTCTTCAGGCTATGATAAATTTTAAGTTCAAATAGTGTTTCTGGCTATTTAAATTTTTTTCCCTTAGGATTTGAGAGAAAGAAAAGTGGGCATTTTAAAATTCCAGAGCTTTCAGACCCCGCAGGTGAATCTCAGCAGCTTTGACTCTTGGGACCGAGAATCTTCTCTTTTCAAGATGTTGTGTCTTCGTGTTAATTCCATGTTCAGAATTCAGACCCTACACCTCCTCTGGGTTCTCCCATTGAAGTTATTAACTTTCCCTGTAAGACATTGTAAATATCCAGATCCTTGAAAAGGGACCATTTTTTTTCTTAGCTGAAGGAAATTTATTCCAAATTAGGAAGGTTACACCTTTTCCTTGGCATCTATCTGAACAAACACTGTGACTCTGGCATCTGAATTTTGCATTCGGATCAGCATTCTTAAGAAAGCAAGATGACCTGATTTTTATTTTCCCTTGTAGGCATGTTGTGATGAATTCACAAAATAATCGTGCCTTCTTCCTGCATCTGCTAAGTGGCTTGCACAGTGTGGGCAGCAGTTTCCAAGGGCAGCAGTTTATTGGGAAATAACAGAAGGTTTGGGCAGGGTAGAGAATCACAGGTGAAACCTGGAAGTACTGAGCAGGGGTGAACCCAGCACTCTGAAGTTCATGCCACCCATCCGCCTTCTATGATAGAGTGGATGAGGCAGAGGAGGAGCAAGAGGGCAGGGGAGTCTGGTAACCAAACCTCAGGTAACTTTGCGGTTGGGGATTCGCTGGCTGTGTGAATACGCTGGCTGAGGGAAGGTCATTGGGTGGAACTGTGACGAGGACACTGGGGACTTGTGGAGATGGGCAGGCTGGAGGGCTGGTGTTGCGGGAGTAGGCCACAGGGGCAGGGCAGGAGGAGGGAGAAAGGAGAGCAGAGTGGAGGCTGGAGGCAGAGCCCTGGGAGGCAGAGTGGATGGATTTGGGACCTGGAGAAACAGCTGGGTACTGCGAGGGGGTGTCGAGCTGGGGAAGAAGATGGGCGTACTTGGAGATCAAGACACAGGGCTCCAGTTGCTTCACCTCTGTGAGCTTCCCAAATACAGCCACGCACCGCTGAACAGCGGGGACACATTCTGAGAAATGCATCCTCAGGGGATCTTGTCATTGTGACATCGGCACAGAACGTCTTTGCACAAACTCTGATGGAAAAGCCTCCTGTGCGATGTGGCCTGATGCTCCTGGCCCACAGACCTGGACAACATGCTACTGAACTGAATGTGGACAGTCAGCCTCAGAGGCTGTTTGTGCATCTGAACATATTACACATAGGAAGGCACAGGGAAACGGCCAGGCACCAGGGACTTTCCAGCTCTGTTGTCACCCATGGGCTGATCCTCACCTCTGCAGCTCCATCGCTGGCTGAAATGTCGCCATGCAGTTCATGACTGTAGATAAAATGGGCAGCAGTAGCCTCTCCTGGGTTCTGAGAGTGAAAGGAGAGGGACATTCAATGGAGTGTTCTGTCCAGAGCTGTGGGCCAGGCCGGGGCCAGATGGACTTCCTTCTGTCCTTCCCCCTTCCTGGATGGGGAGTTAGCTTTGCAGCAAAGAAATAGAGGGAGAGAAGGGACAAAGGAGAGGGGGAAAGTTTGCGCTAGTGGTTCCCAAACTTGTTAATCCTAATACTCGCATTTCCAAATGAGCGAGACGTTTGGGAGGAATCTCAGCCCATCTGTCCAGTGCCCTGCCTGCATCCCAGTGAAGTAGCTAACCTGAATTTTGTGATATAACGGGGGCTAGTGAGGTTGGGGAGGCCTGGCCTGTGTCTCACAGTCTGTGAGAGGAGAAAGCGTGAGGATTTCTGAATTCTTCCTTAGGGTGTTTGGAAGAGAGGTCTGTTCCCAGAAGGCTGGCCCGAGGCCCAGCGCCTGCTAACAAGGGAGCCCAGTATGGGTGTGGCACCTCTCTTGTCCTACACCCCCGTGACCTTCGCCATGGAATTCCCCTTAAATCTGGTTAGTTTCTGAGTGAGGGATGAGTGAGTCTTGCTCAGCCTGCATCTGAGCAGAGGAGCAACCTGGGAAAGTCCTCCAGCCTGTGGGCTGGGGGTACTGATGCTCTCTCTTCATTGGGTCCTGGACAGAATGTCCTTAAAGGTAAGAGCCACTTTGCTGGTGAGCATTTCTGACAGAAAGGCCTCCTCTTGACTCAGGTCTGTAACGGGGGCCACGGCCTCTCCCGTGCGTCTCCGACATAGGCCTTGTTTAGGTTCTACTGATTACATAGGGAAACACAACACTTTGTACAGATACCAACAAAAGCAATGTGTAAGTGAGGTTTGTTTATATTCTAAAAAATGGGGCTGTTCAAAACAGAAAGCTGCTTTTAATCATGGCCCATCTTACATCAGTTACGTCGTAAGCAGAAGTCAGTGGTGTGTGTGGCACCAAGGAGGGCGTCTGGGGAGAGCCGGGTCCTGCTGCTGTGGGGCTCGACCCTGTGTGACTGGAGCAGCCTGTTTCTCCTCCCATGGCCTCAGGTTTCCTACTGTGGATGGGGAGGTTTGGACTGCACCTCCAAGGCCCTTTCCAGCTCCAGCTCTTGCCATGGACAGTCCAAACTGCCAGGCCTGCTTCTCTCAGAAGTCAGCTACCTCCAGAAGCAAGGAGCTAACTGAGAAAGTCTTCTTTCCCCTGCTGCTTCCACTCCTCTCCTCCACCTGGAATCTGTGTTTTCACCCTTTGAGGCCTGGTGCAGGCCACTGGGCTTTCTGAGGCCCCTGGAAGCTCTGGGTGAGAGTTGGGGCACGGTATTGGCTTGCTTGGGCTGCCGTAGCAGAGTACCACTGACTGGGGCCCTCGGATGCAGAAATGTGTAGTCCCCTGGTTCTGGAGGCTGCAAGTCCAAGATCCAGGTGCAGGCAGGGCTGGTTCTGTCTGAGGCTGTGAAAGAGAATCTATTCCAGGACTCTCCCCTCTCCTGGTGGTTTGTTAGAAATCTTCCGTGTCCCTTGGCTTATGGGAACATGGCCCCGATCTGTTTTCATCTTCACATAGATTCTCCCTGTGTGCATGTCTCTGTCTCAGAGACAGAATGTCCCTTTTTATGACAACACTGGTCGTATGGGATTAAGGCCCACCCCACTGCAGCAGGACCTCATCCCTGTGACTTCTTACTCTGTTTCCAAATGAGGGCACCTGATGGGGTTAGGACTAAAACGTGAATTTTGGGGAGAGAGTTCAACCCATGCTGATACAGGGTATCTGTGCCACCTGTGCACTCTCTAGTTCCAGGCCCTTTATGGTGGGGACTGGTCCCTCCCAGGGCAGCATGCCACACTGGACACTTGGTAGTAAAGAGCCATCCATATGTCTGGGCTGTGGGACCAACCAGTTGAGCTCACATCAGCAACTCTGTGAGCGAAGGGGTGGGGCATCTGCCCAAGATCTGGGCCAAGACAGAGTCTTCAGCCCAAGTCTCTTCCTTGCCCAGCCAGGGGGAAGCTAGGAAGCAGAAGGTGCTGGCCGTGGCCCTGTGGCCATCTCTGCCTCGGCTCAGGGTCTTGTTCCATCTCCACAGGGTCTTTGTACCACAGCGAGCCTAGGCTTAGGAATCTGAAAGACTGCAGTGTGAATCTGGCCCCCGCCCCCACTATTTGGTGTGGATCTTGTCAGCCTCGCAACTGCTGTGAGCCCCCGTTCCTTATTTGTGAAGCAGGAATGTTAGTTTCAACTCCAGCTGAGAGAGCTACTCGAGGCCATGTGTGCGGGCTCACAGTAGGTGCTGGTGTGCCTTCCTGTCTCCTGTCCTCCATGGTCTGTCTCTGCACAGTTGCACCGCTGCTCTTTCTGGAGGTGCTCCTCAGCTCCCTCCCTGCCTTGTCTGCATGGCCCCTCTTAGATCCTCCTGGAGGAGGCGAGGAGGGGCGGAGGCCTTTGGTGGCCTGTTCTGCAGATGATGACCCTGGTCCTACGGCGATGACCTCCAGGACCAGCTGGAGACCAGGCTTTCTCTAGGCATCTTGGGAAGATGCCCCACCCCTTCTCTCACAGATTCTGAATTTCTCAGCTTACCATATTTGCAGAGGTGTGTGGGGGCGGGGGGAGGGGGTGGTGTGTGACCAGGACCAGACAGTTTCCTGCAGTCACATACATGTGCCTGAATCCCATGAGGATCCCCTGGTTATTAGCAACTGGTCCCGTGAAAATACTAACTTGCTCATTTGTTATCTTGCACAATTCTATCGTTTCTTCTTTATGTCTGAAGACTTGCACACAAGCTCCTTGGAGGCAGGGACCACATTTCCTGCTTTTCTTGTTCTTCGTTTCTTAGTGTCTAGCACGTTGCTGAGCTCTTGGTAGATCTCACATATTTTGTGTCTGCTTTTCAGTCTATGAAAGCAAGAGAACTAGCATCTGCAAATAGGTTATAGTTTGCCAAACAAGCTCTGCTATTACATTTGATCTTCTCACCTACTGTGGGAGTTAGTTGTTATGGTAATAGGACCACTGAAGTTCAGAGAGACTCAACAGCTTTCCCAGGGTTGCACAGCTAGTATGTGGAAGCAAAATAGGTGGGACTGTGGGACCTGGACCTCGCAAGATTTAGGTACACATGGCAGTCAAGCGCGTTCTTGGATTCTGCAGAATTTAATCTTGCTGCTTGGATGCTTGTGCCTTATGCCTCATTCAAGTCAAGAGACACAAGCACAGTGATAAATCTGATCTGTAGCCTTAAGATGGCTGAGTTGGTCTTTCGTCTCAGGCTGCAAGCCTCTTTAGGAAATCATTTCCTTATGTTAACTTTTTTAAATGAAGTTTTTGGACTAAGTACATATTTTCCATTTTTTATTGCATAAGCACACAGTATTTATCTCATCTAGCATTATGATAAACCCCCTGAATGTTTCATGTTTTTCACGATTCATATGGAACAAATTAAAAATAACTTCCCATAGTACAGTTGCCCCAGAAAATGGCTCAAATACCCTCCGCCTGGCTCACTCCCTCCTACTTCACGTCTGCCTCAAATTTCACCTTCTGTTGTCTAAGGAGGACCCCTGATGAGGAAAACCTGGTGGAGCACCTGGCTCCACATCTGGAGCCTTTGACAGGCTTTTGTGCGCTGGGGGTGGGGCGGTGTCATTCAAGAGTTTTGCGTTTGTAGGCATACATGATTGGGGAGGCTGGTAATTTTTATTCGTTCAGGCTTAAAAATGTGCTTTTTCTGTCACTCCTATAGGGACTTTTAAAAAGGAAGATATAGGCAATGAATATGTGAGTTTTCCTTGCTGCTCTGCAAGAACGTGTCCGTGAGCGCTGTGGTCGAGTGGTGCAGCTGACCTCCAACACCTTGGCCTTGGAGTGCACTGGCTCCAGGGCCAACCAAAGGTGGAATGTGGGTTTCGATCCATGTCTGTTGGACAAATGGAAGCTTTTGGTTTCTATCCCACCAGGCTGTTTTGGAAAAATTGGTTCTGAGTGTCAACTCTGCCTTCTAGAGAAAGTCACTTAAGTTCTCAGTAAAGGGGATCAAAACCACTTCAGGCTGGGATGCAGCTTAGTGGTTGAGCATTTGCCTGGTATTCACCAGGTCCTGGGGTCAGTCTCCAATGTTATAAAGGGGGAAAAAAAGACAACTGCTGTGAGTTACTGTAAAGAGTTAATTACACAGGAAGTGTCAAGTTATCCCATAGATGATAGCGAGAAGCCAGAGGCTACAACAAGGAATCTGCTGCTGGAACTCAGGGGAGTCTGGGAGTGTAGGAGCAGAGCTGGTGTCTTCCCTGGCTTGTTCACATCCCTCTCATACCCCAACACCAAAACATACCCAAAGGGTGAGAAGCAAGGCTGGACTCTGCTCTGTGGTCATCTTCTCAACACTGAGCAGGGGGCTCACAGGCCAGGCAATGCCTCGCCACCCACAGAGAGCTGCCGCTGTGGAGAGACTGAATCCGGGTCTTGGGGCTGGCCCTCCAGATGTGGAGAGGGAACTGGATCTTCTTTCTGGGACTTTGCTGGCTCATAAAGGCCACAGATTAAGTATGGTGAGGAGTCAATCACAGGAAGTGCAGGTAGGTCCCATGGTCCATCTGTCTGTCCATCCATCACCCCTCTATCCACCTGTCTGTCCAAGTATCCATCCACACACACACGCTCACACATCTGTCCATCCATCTAGCTGTCCAGCCAGCCTTTATTCAATGTTTATTGGCGTGTATTCACTGTTAGGCACTGGCCTTGTGACTGAGGATATAGACATGGATCTCAAAGGTCAGTATCCTTTAGAGATCTGTGTTCTTTCAATCAAATAACTCTGGCTAATTTTTTTCATAGGATTCTCTTCATCTGAAATTGTATTATGGGTTGTGTGCATGTCTCCTCCCCCCAGACATTAGCTCCTTTAAAGCAGGAGCCTCTCTTTCTTGTATGTGGACCTATTCTCAGTGCCCACCATGGTTTCTGGCACATAGCAGTGGACTTCCCAGGGACTCATGGTGCTGGGCAGCACAGGGAGGGCAGGGGCTTTGGCATGGATGTGATGGAGTTAGTTCACCTGGATGTGGTGTGTGCAGGGTCTGGTGATTGCCCTGTGGCAGTCCGAGATGAACTACTGGTTTTGTGATTGTGAATGATTTTTCACCCTACTCCACCCTGACTTTTCTCTGGAACTGTGCAGTATCTTCCCACTCTGGCGTTTGGCTTAGTCAAGTGGCTTTTGTACGTCAGCATATAGGAGGCCGAAGAAACTCAAAAGTCCTTGCTCAGTTGGGCTGTTGTCTCGCCCTCTGCCATAACCCTGAGGACCTGCCTGGGCTAGTCTGCTCAAGGCCGGGGGACCAGCAGAGCTGAGTTGCTTTGGATGCTCCAACTGAGGCCATCCTAGATCAGCTGACAGCCAACCAACACCAGACATGTGAGGGAGGCCAGGCAACATGTGAGGGTTAACATTAGAGGGCTAATCCTCTAATCCCTCAGAATTATGAGCTAAGCAAACATCCTGGCTGCATGCCACTGCATTTTTGTGTATTTGTTACACAGCATTATCATGGCAATAGATAACTGATACAAGAACCTATAAGAGGTTGGTTATATACATACCTCCTACTGGTTTCAATTAGAATGATAATATTGCTAATCATTTATTATATATTGAGTAACCACCTACAGTGGCAATGATTCCCATGTTTCATTCCTGGTACTCACAATAAACTTTCAATGTAGGCAAATGACAGGCATCACCACTGTTTCTGCTACTCTATGAACTGCAGGCATATGGGAGTCTGGCTGCCTGGGTTTGAATCCTGGCTGTCCTGTCCCCTATGTTTCATGGCCTTGGCTGCAGAGACGGTATGCTTCACCTGGCTGTGCTTTTCTTTTCTGCTCTTCTAAAAGGGATCATGACATCTTTCTCACGGGGCTGCTGTGGATCAGGGGACGTGTCTGGGCACACAGCATGAATGTTCCCATCATCCTTACAAGGTGATAGGCCCTGGGCTGAGCAGTTCATGGATATGACCTTCATTCTTACAAAAACTCAGGGCAGAGAGCTTGTGTCCTCATGTTACTAGGGGCAGAAGGCATAACGTGCATGACCGCCCAGCTAAGAAGCCAGTAGACCAGAATCAAACCCGGGGGTGAGCTCGCCCCCTGGGTTGCTGCCATTCATTGGCCCTGCTGGTTTTCCTTCTTTCTTCCTGGGAAGGATGGACCATCCCATGGTTGCATTGATAGCACAAGGCCCTACTTAGGGGACTACTTTCCTGGTGACCCCCTATCGCCCTCGGTAGGAGGCCTTCCAGGAAGCGTGAAGGAGGGGACTGTGGATTGTGATGTCAACTCTCATCTAACCCTGGAGGAAGGAGCCCCACACATGCTCCTGACCTTGCTGCTACCCCTCCCCGTGGGACCTGGGCTCCCTCCAGTCCCTTGTCTGTGTCCCTTCCCCTGGCTCTGTACAGGGACCATATCATCAGTGCCTGCCTTTGGCTGCCCAGGGCTCAGAGCACAGAGCCTGAGCCATGGCTTACTGCTGCAAGCCCTGTCCACGCTCTGGTTGCAGCCAGGCCCTGCCCCCTCTGCAGATGGAGTCCTGCCCTGTGCCTGGTGCCCCAGCCTCGGGGTATGGGGACGCCCAAGGTCGTTGTGAGCCACCCAGCTGGTCAGCATGCCTGCTGGCCCACCTGGAGCATCCTTCTGCTGCTTCCTGAGGCTCCATGGCACTCCCACAGCCTGGCATGGGTCACATGTCACTTTGTGACCACTGTGCTCACTAGGCTGTGCCCGTGGCTGTGTAGTATGCAAAGTGTGTGTCTCATGTTCATGGGTTTTGGTGCAGTCACAGCTGGATTTCTAAACGCCTATGTGTCAGCTTTTTAACAAGTAAGTGGTGGGGTTAGAATTGGGGAGGGGCCTCTGACATTTACTTTACAACTTCTGTTTTGCAATGACCTGTCTCCTTGGGAGTGAGCATCTCTGTTGGTCAAGGACTAAGCCCAGTCTTCCTCTGGGTCCTCAGGCTGAGCCTGGCATAGAGAAGTGCTTCAGTAGTGTCTGCGGGTGGGCACGAGGAAGAGAGTATCTGCCCCCGCAGCTGCTCCACTTTTTGTGGCCTGGCCTGGACTGGGAAAAATCGTGTGTTGGGCCCACTTAATGGGGTTTGGGTCTTTGCTTCCAGGCAGGCTGTGGTCATTACGGAGCTGCTGAGAGTTGAATTCCTGTCCAAACTCATTTTGAAATTTAATTGCCGCGGCAATAATCTATGTAAATGATTTATGATGCAATTAGGCCACAAGGGCCCCACCCTCATAAACAGATTGAGGCTCTTGTCTTGGGAGTGACCCCAATAAAAGGATGAGTTTGTACCTTGGATGGAGAGAGCTTGCCTTGCACTTGTGAGGTCCTAGGTTTCAATCTTGGTGCTGTGGGATGAGTTTGCCTGACTTGCCTCTGATGTGTGCTTGCTGTCCTTCCACCAGGCCACAGCACAGTGTGAGACCCTCACCACATGCCAGTGCCCTTTCTCAAACTTTCCAGCCTCTAGACTGAGCAAAAGGAACTTCTATTGTTTGTGGTTCACCCAGCCTCTGGTATTCTGTAATAGCAGCAGAAAACAAAGACAGGAGTGGCTGGTGATGAAGGAAAGGAGGAGAGCCAATAGGAATCATAACATGATAGGATTTCTTGGGCCTGCATTTCCTGCCTCGTGTTCACAGGACACATTGAAGAGCAGACACCCCTGATGACATAACCTGGTTGCACAATGGGTGGGCGACCCTGGTGGCTGTGGTTACTGGTGGGCCACATGGACTTGAACACATGACAGAGACATGTGCGGATGGTTTTTGTCCTTTCAAATGTAGCTGAGTTCAGAGAAGAAGGGCCCTGGAGGCACTCTGGAATGGAGAGGAATGGGAGCTCACTTCTGTCTCAAGTGTTGCTGACTCCTGGTGCCCTAGAAGGGCCAGAGCTGCTGGACAAGGACAATGGTCCCCTGAGGCCTGGAAAATGATGGGCTTCCCTTGATCAGTGAGAGTTCGCAGCAGGGACCCTCTCAAAGACTTTATCAGACCACACCAATAAGTCTCGACTTTCATGATCTTTTTAATATTTTTTTAGTTGTAGATGGACACAACATCTCTAGTCATTTATTTATTTTTATGTGGTGCTGAGGATCGAACCCAGTGCCTCACACGTGGGAGGCAAGTGCTCTACAGCTGAGCCCCAGCCCAGCTTTCATGATCTTTTAAACTACTTTGTATCACCCGTTTTTTTTTTAAGCCTAGGGTTTTCAAGTAATCCTTTTGAAAAATAAGATCATCTATAGCTTCGAAAAAGATTCAAATGATCTTATGGCAATAAACAAAATTTGGAGTGAGTGATAGGCAGGTTGAAGGAAATATTTGAAATTGACCAGTGAGGAGTCTGCTTTCTAGAATGGGGAAGATAGTGACAGATGGGCTCAGGGACTCACAAACCCATCTGGGGTGGACTTGAGGAAAACCCCACTGATCAGCTGACCCCCACAGGCTCCTGCTCTCCCTGTGGCTCACCGTGACATTTTGCATCTCTTGGGATTGGTGTCAGTTCCGAGTCGGTACCCAATAGTCCCCCGAGGTCTGGTAATTTTCTTTACTCCTGTGCAGAGACTATGGTGAAGGGACAGGTGTCTTTGGGGAAGCCTGGGAGAGATGAATAGTATGAACTTTGGGCAGTGTAGCAGGGTCCTTCCCCAGGGGAACTGGCCTCCCCTTCATTCCGGGGATTCCCAGTCTGTTTACTGGCTCAAGTATGGGAATTGATTAAGGGATTGGGGCTTTATCTTCGGTGATTCACATTAGACTCATTAGCTCACTTCTCACCGATGGTGTGAAAGGTGGAACCTTCTGGGGGCAGGTCAGCACATCCCCTGTGATAAATACATTCTACCATCCAGTCACCCTGAGTCTTTGGATGTCCTCTTATAGAATACACCCACGTAGGTATGGCATTTTAACACCATTTAGCGTATTTGGTCCATGCTCAGCTAACAACTGATCTTTTCTGTCTTTTCTGATTCCTTGAGCTATAATATTAAAGCCAAGATCTCTGTTCAATGGTCGCCTATTAATAAGGGTAGCTGGATCCAACTTTGTGCTCTACCATTATCCCAACACCTTTAATATCCACTCCCATTCAGAATCCCAGATTTCTCTGGATATATGGGAACAAGTTACAATTATTAGTGTGGTGCATTGTGGATGGTAGGTATGAGAGTTCCAAGTCTTTCCTTTTTATCTTTCTTTATCTTGGTCATAGGAAAGTGAAGTTAGTAGCATTACCAGCTACAGTTTGGTTTATGCATGACTGGTGTTCATGGTGCTTGGAAATAAGTATCCATTTAGCCTGGGAATTAGGGAGCTTTGAGATGGAAGATGAAATTGGAACTGACTTCAGAGACAATACCTTCATGCAAACTTATTTTAAAAAATTACAACTTCATAAAATACACCTAAAGTCTAACTTGTTTTACAAAAGGGAAAAACTATACATAGTGATATTAAAAGCATGAGTTTCTGCAGCAAGTCCATGTTCAAGTTCAAGTGTTAGTTGGGTGTTAGGCTGTTTTCTCATTCAAAATATTGGAATTTTTAGAGTGAACCTATGTGTTTGTTTTCCAGGGCTAGCCACCGTAACAAAATACACAGAATAGGGGGATTAGGCAACAGAAATGTATTTCTTCACAGTTCCAGAGGCTGGAAATCCAGGGTCAAAGAGCAGGCAGGGCTGGTTTCCTGGGAAGCCTCTCTCCTGGCTTTGTAGGAGGCTGATCTCTTGCTGCCCCTTCACATGATTGTCACCACTGATACTTCCATGTTCCTTGCTCTCTCCAAAGAACACCAGTCAGATAGATAGGGTGTGATATGGTAGGTATGATAGATCTGTCTCTAAGCACAACCACATTCTGATGTCTGTGGGGTTAGAATTGTAGGGGACACAGTTTAGTCCCTACCACACAGGATTGATGTAAGGTTCAGGTATACAAAAAGACACATAGGAACTACTAAAAATGATAGTTTTTATTTTTTTTTTTTTAACAAAGTTCTAGAGGACTTTATTATGTTTACCTAAGACACGGATAGTGAGCAAAAGTCCCTCTCCCATAGTTTAGATTTAAGTGTGAAACCTCCAATATGCTCTTTTGCTTGGAGTTTCCCAGTAAAGAACAGACCCCCTCAATTACTGTAGTAATGTATGAGTGACATTAGGGTTGTGGCAGTGTGTCCTGACAAGGCTATGCAATGAGGCCTGAGGACAGATGGAATCAAGGGTGGCACTTGCTTGAGGCCGAGATGGGTCCTCACACAGAAAACTGGACATGCAAGTGGGGACCCAAGGTAGATGCCAGTGAGGACTCTGGGGAGTAAAGGCACCTGAAAGTTCCCTCTTGGTAGTGAGATGTCCTTCCCTACATGGTGGCCACCTCGCAGTACCAACAGAGGGACCTTCCCAGCAACTTGGGAGACTGAGGTAGGAGGATATAGTAAGTTTGAGGTCAGTCTCAGCAATTTAGTAAGACTCTCAGCAACATAGCAAGAGCCTGTCTCAAAATTAAATAAAAAGGGCTGGGGATATAGCTCAGTGGGAAAGCACCCCTGGCTTCAATCTCTAGTGTTGAAAAAAGGAAAAAAATAGAGGGACCTTAGTAGTGATTGTCCCCTGAAGATGAGAGAGCCACAGCTATCAATCAGTGGATCTATAATGCATCAATAAAATAAGTATGGACTTTAGCTAAGAATACTGTATCACTGTTTCATTGATTATAGGAAATGTACAATACTTGTTAAGACATTTTTTTCCCTTAATGTTAGGGAAAACTGAGTGTTTGGCATATGGTGTATATTTCTATTTGCAATAATTCTATAGATTTACAACTATTATAAAAAGCTTATCAACTCAAAAATTCCCACCTAAAAATCTGAAGTGTCCCTTTAGTTCTCTCGCGGAGCCCTAAACTCTGGCAACCTGTGTTCCCAACCTCGGAGTCCACTCCCTGCACCACGGGGTGGATTCGTGTCTGCGGCAGCTTTCCTTCCGCCACGCCGCTGTGCCTTAGAAGAGGGTGGGGGGACACTGGGGCTATTCCTTAGCCTGGGCCATGTGAGCCTGCGCTCCAGCTCCAGTGCTCACGGTGCAGTCCTGGAGAACGGGGCTCTGAGCCTCCCTGGGGCACCACAGAGGGGATGTGGCAGGGTTCATGGCCACCCTTTTCTTCACTGCCCGGGCTTCTCCTAAACCTCTAGGCACTTAGACTTTATCAAGGATGGCGTGGGCCAGGGTGCCCAAGAAAGCCGTGACATGGTAGTGGGCTGAACCGAGGTATCATGAGTTCTTCTCCCAGGATGTGGGTATTGGCCACCCAGAGGGAGTGGGCTGGGGAAGGCAAGGGCATCAGCTGGCTTAAAGTGGATGGTCATTCTCAGAGAACTCGTGAGGGGAGGGCCTGTTCTACAGGGAAGAGATCAGTTTCGAGAGTCCAGGGATGTAGTCAAGGGCCTGGCTCTGGCTGGACCCTAGGATGGGCACTGTGTGGCCCCAGACCTGGACTCTTTCCAGGCCACTCTGAGAGTCCTTGGGAGGGCCTGCCTGTGGTCTGCCTGTCTCTGGGGACTCTGCTCCTTGCTTTCCATCCGAGCTGGTGTGTGCTTTGGTCCTGCGTGTTCCCCCATGGCGGCTGGGCTGGGGCTCTGGGCAGGTGGCTGCGTGCCGGCATTTTGGGGTGGTTTCCTGAGCTTTGACGAGAGCCCATAATAGAAACTGCAGCAGCATCTTCTCTCGCAACATATGGTGTGGGGATGTCAGAATAGTCACACGTCTCGCACTTGCTGTATTTTCCCAAAAGAGTCCTTTTAAAAAACAAATATTAATCCATTCTCATAAACAGCGCTCACATCCCTGGCTTCGCCTCTCACCTCATCACCTCCGTCTTGCTCAGGAAGGCCGCTGTCTCCTCCTTGGTCTCCCCATCTCCAATCTGTTCCCACACTCTCCCTTTTCCCCTTGACAGCCACAGTGACCTTTCTGGAGAGCACATCCGGCCACGATGCCTTTCTGTTAAAAACCCAGTACAATCCCCCTCTTGCTCAAGGACAGGGCCAACTCCACGACATGGTCCATGGGGCTCCCATGCCTGCTGACCATCACTCGCCCTCCTCCACAGGCTCTGCCTCCTTGGCCTTACCAGACACCCCGGTCCTTCATGACACTGCACTGTGCTGTGACGCGTGGCTGTGACTTTTTCCTCTATGAATTGGCTATCATTTCTGTTGATGGTTTCTTTGATCCATTAGGTACGATCAGTTTCTCCCTCATGTAATGCTTTTCATACCTGCAGTAAGAGTGACCACTGTTTTAACTACTTGTACATCAGTCTCGTGGAAGACAGGGCCACCTTCCATAAACCCCACATGGGTCATTGTTAATTCCACTGGTGTTTTGAATTTGGGCAATCTAGAGCGTGAGCTGGCTCTGGCCAGGAGATCATAGAAATATTCGATATCAGCATTGTCTCATATGGTGGACATGAACTAGATCTCTGTGTATCTACTCAATCTCATTTTTAGTTAATTAAAATTAAATAAAATTGAAAGTCCAACTCCTTAGTTGGACCAGCCTCATTTCAGGTGATAAAGAGCCACATGTCACTGGAGTGGCCTCTGTGTTGCATGATGTGGGGGAGGACGCTTGAGTGGACACAGAGGCCAGGAGGTTATTTGAGGGTTTCAAGTTCTTTCTCTGATAGCACTGCCACTTGTCTTTTTTATTTTTATTTTTTTGGTATCAGAGGTTGAACTCAGGGGCACTCGACCACTGAGCCACGTCCCCAGCCCTATTTTGTGTTTTATGTAGAGACAGGGTCTCACTGAGGTGCTCAGCGCTTTGCCATTGCTGAGGCTGGCTTTGAACTCGCGATTCTCCTGCCTCAGCCTCCCTAAGTGCTGGGATTACAGGCTTGCACCACCACGCCCGGCTGCCACTTGTCTTTTGATTAGCAGATATTTTATTTATAAATACTGCAAAGGGGAAAGCCTCCATTTTTCTTTTAAAAAAGAAAGTTCTTATGATTAATGTATAAGATTAGTGTGGTTTTAAGGTGTTTACATTTGAAGCAGGGGTCTTTAAAATGCTCAAGCTGAGAACGCTTTCTGGAGGCAGAGGGATAAATTTCATCATGAATAGAAGTGTTATATCAGTCTGTGACTCGATGAAACCTCCCGATTTCCATGGAGCTTAACTTTCAAGGCATGTTTTTAGTTCATCAATTCTATGAAGTATGTTTTTGAAAAAATGTGTTTATTTTGAGACGTTCTTCCAACAATCGCAGCAAATTGTCAAGTTCTGTGTGTACCCTCTACTATAATTATTAGCCGGGTCTTAACTTCATCTTTGTGTGTGTGTATGTCTGTGGGGGGGGGGAGAAATTTAATAAATCCTGAAGTCACTTGTTGGATGGTATATTATTTTATGCCAATGTAAATAGATTTTGTTATCTTTCCCCAGAGTTGCTATTGAACACTACTGTTCATTTCAGGATGCTCTGGTTTTTTTAACATTATGAATATTTAATTGAACAGACACTATTTGACTTTGCTGGGTCTTCTACCTTGTGGTGTGTGTCAGGAGACAGATGAATCACAGGCTGACTGGGGCTTTTAGGACTCAGAGTCTAGAGGGAGAAAGACAGACAGATGCAGGCTGTAAAAGTCACTTCACTGTAACCAGAGCTGAGGTGAGAAAATGTTTTTAGGGAGCAATTCTTTTTTCTTGGGAAACTGGAAAAAATATTATAAAACAAATGTCATGGAGGTAAAACTTGGAACTAGTGAAAGCCCGTCAGCGCCTTGTGGAATGAAGGATCAGCCTAAAAGAGATGCCAAGGCTCAGGAAGTTTTGATGAATGGGAGAAGAGTCATTGCTAGGGCCTCTGTTCCATTTCATTTGTCCACCTGTTCCAAGGCCACCTAATTTTCTTCTAGTTTTATAGTAAGCCTTAATCTGGTAAGGGCAGTGACCCATTATTCTACCTTGATGATTTTTTTAAAAAGGGGCTCATTTGTTCTTAGTGCTTTTCTCTTAGGTTTAGGAGTCTCCAAGACCACCCTTAGACTTAATGGTTTTCTAGAAGGACTTGGAGGATTCAGAAACAATTATTACACAGTTATAATTTACTGTTGGGCAAGGATACTGTTCAAAATTGGCAAAGGGAGAAGGGGTGTGGGGCAAAGTCTCAGGGAAAGCAGGCAGATGCTTGCAGATGCCCCCTCCCAGCGGAGTTGCAAGGACATTTAATCCCTAAAAACGGTGGTGATTACATGTGTGAAGTGTGGCCTACCAGCAAGGCTCACCTACTTGGTGTCTAGGGCTTTTACAGGGGGTCAGTTACACATTCATGCAATGCCTGTGTGACTGACCTCATTTCCTCAGAGTCCAGATACTATTCCCCTGTCCCAAGAAAAGCAAGCATCCATAGTATTCACCATAAATCACAATGTCCAGATAAACTTGCCTGGTCAAACTTACCTGATTCAGCGTGGCCCAAGGCTTCAGATAGAAAAAAACACTCTTATTGGGAAGAATATTCCTAGGACTCAACGAGTATCTCCAAGGATATTCCAGTCTTAAAGATAGGCCTTTCCTGAGAATGCAGAGTTTGAGCAACTCAGTTCTGCTGAACTAACCCTCTCCTGTTCCCTCTTACTTTTGGATTTAGAATCAGCTTATCAAGTTCCACACACACACACAAAAGAACCTTGTTGAGATTCATGCAGTGAATATTGATTAACTTAGGGAAAATGCCACCTTTAAGATAATTGTTTTTATAACAAGCATAGTTCTCCATTTATAAAGAGATTCATTTATGCCCTTCAATATTTTTTATGATTATCTTAATGAAGATCATGGGCATCTTTTGTTGGGTTATTCCACATTCTTTCATGGATTATTTATACACATGAGCTTTTCAGTTGTGATCATTTTTACTAGATTGTTGAAGGCTCATACAGATGCTGTTATTTTTTTAAAATGTTTTGATTTGTATCCAACACACTAGTTTATCATTCTGTTGAGCTTTATCATCTATAAATTATTTTTGGAATTTGTATTCAGGCAATGGGTTGGTTTCCTATGGTTGCTATTACAAATTACTACAAGCTTGGTTGGTTGAAACAGCACAAGTTGGTTCTCTGTACAGTGTTGGAGACGATATAAAATCAGCCTTACCAGGCTGAAGTCAAGGTAGTGGCAAGGCTGGTGCTTTTTCTGGAGCTCTAGAGGAGGATCTATATTTTTTCAGTTTGTAGCTTCTAGAGGCTGCTTGCTTTCCTGGGCGCATGACCCCTTCCTCACACTGTTCCAGCATTTGCTTCTTGCTATCATATCTGTTCCTCCTCTGCTGATCTACCTCCCTCTGATAAAGACCCCTCTGATTACATTGGGTCCACCACATAGCCCCCAGCTCAAAATCCTTTAAATAATCACATTGGCACAGTCCTTTTTGCCATGTAAAGTAGCATTCACGTGTTCTTGGGGTTAGGGGTCAGGCAATACATTATCTGTAAAATAGATGTAGGTTTTTTTCCCACTTGACCTACATATTATGCATTTTTATTTATTTTATGGCCTAGTGGATCAAGGATTTCCAATATGAAGCAATAGTTCTCTGTGCGGTGTTGGAGTACGCTGGGAGTAACCACAGCAGGCATTGCTCCTGCTTTAATGGCGACACTCGTAATAACAACATTTTATTTTTGTTCGCTCTGGGTATTGGGCAGATAGATACTTAATCAGATTTCAAAGATTCTATCTTGCTAGTTCTTGATGAGATTTAAACAATGTGGGGATGCTGGATTTCATAAAGTGTGTTATTTTCTCGGAAATTTCACATTCTCTTGCAAGTAGAAGTCCAATACAATAATTATCTACCACTGTGTAACAATTCCTTTCAACTGAATGGCTTTGAGTAAACCATTCACTTCTATGCTGTCATTTGGCCTGGGGTGGCTAGTCTGGTTTGGGGCCACTCATGTCATTTGGCTGATCTACTGACACGAGATGGTTCAGGGTGACTTCTTTCTCATTTGTGGCTGCTGGCTGTGGTTGTCAGCCTGGAGGTGTGGGTTGTTCTGTGTGTGGCCTCTGCAGGGGAAGGTTCATGCTTCTGGCGTGATGGGAGCAGTGTTCCAAGGCAGCAGCCCCCAGCATGCCTGCGCCCGTCTCCTTGGGTCATGTTTGCTGATGTCCTGTTGGTCAGAGTAGGTCACGTGGCCACTCCTGAGCCAATGATGTAGGAGGGGACCACACAAGAGTTTGCATTGCAGAGGTGGCATTCACTGGGGCCACTGATGTCCCAGTCCACCAAAGGCCAAGTGTCTCCTCACGGTTGGGTCCAGTAGTACTCCTGTTATGCACATCTCCCCCACAGCTCTACCTCTCAGACATCCTGTGACTGTGAGGACAGTCACCTGGATGCTGAGGACAGGAAGAATGCCGGGGAACACATAACTTACTGAGTTTGGCTTACCTCCGGTAGGGAACTCTAAGACCCTAATTTCCTCCCCCAAACAGAACCCCAACCCCGTCATTTTGTTTTAGTAATGCCCATGATAACCCCTTGCTACCAGGGGCAGAGCTTTGTAGGCGCCTGGCTTCCCAGCCCTCGCCCCCCTCACCCCTCTTCCTCCAGACAGACAGACACACTCTTATCTTTTCACAAGGAAAGCTGCATAAAACCATTCTGTCATGTTCTCTCTCTGTCTCCCCACCAGCTCTGACCTTCGTGATTTTTAGCTTTCCTGTTATAGATCAAGGTTAGAAAGTGGAATGCATATACATCCTTCGTTCTCCAGTGTGGTTGGGTTTATGTGCTATTCAGGAAGCCCTGGGCACTTCAGTGACGAGCAGGACCGAGGACACTTACGAGCAACTGCGGAATAGTTAAAATGACTGATGGAGAAGGATGGGGCAGTGTTCAGGCTCCGGTCAGGCCACGGAGGATAAAGAAGGGAGTAATTAAGATGGTGGGCAGTGCTTCCCCCAGGGGAAGGCTGGGCAGGCTCTGAGCAGTCAGCAGGGCTGAGGGTCAGGAAGGGGCTGAGGTGATCTGGAGAAGGCTCATTAACATGAGAATGAAGGTAGGGGCCAGACACTGAAGGTCCACAGAGGGAGGGACTCTGTCACCGCTGCCACTGAGAAGGTTACAGCATTGGACTTAGGGAGCAATCTGCAATCCGTATGCCCAAATTACAAGGTAGAATAAGAATCTGAGCCTCTTATCCCCATGCTCCATGTTGACTAAATGGCTTTTTTTTTTTTTTTTTTAACCATGGCGCTGCTAATTGAGAACAGGAAATGAAGGTCAGCTCAATGCTAATTCCATCTCAAATTAACCTTTGACTAATGGTCCCCTGCTGGAATTGGTTTTGCATTCTGCAAAGTGTCCAGCTAAGCCAACACTCCCCAGGAGGAGCACCAAAGACCCTGTGTCTCCTCATAGACCTCTCCTTCTTTTCCACCTGAGTCAGGAAGAGATGGGGGTGCTGGGGGGAGCAGAGATGGACCCCGCCTTGCTGGCTCATGAGTGCCCTGTGACTCTGGCTTCCCTTTTCTTCTCCAGTAGGTTCCAGGCTAAAGCACAGAGCAGGGTGAAGGGGGTCACTCTCCCAACAGGGGTATTAGTGAGCTGTGGGCCTTCCTGACAAGATGGCCTCTTTGTGGGTCACAGGACAGTGTACCAGAATCACTGGGGTACATGGTTGAAAGGCGGTTCCTGGGTGCCGTCCTATACATTCCAAATCAGTATTCCAGTAGGAGCTTTGGCATCTGCCCTTTTCAGAAAGTTCCAGAAAGGATGCTTTTGCTTACTTCCTGTTTGAGACAGCTGCTCTGGGGTACTCCCTCACTCCATTTTCTCTCTCCATCTGGGTTCTTCCCCTCACTCAAACCTAGCACAGATTCCCTGGGGGGCCTTGCAGTTCCACAGGGGCAGCAAAGTCCATTCTTCAGCCTGGACTGTCTGGCCTGCCGGGACGACTCTTCTGTCATGGTGGATTCCTTGCCTCTCATTCTCATCTTGCTTGTGAGGATAAAAGCTCCAGGCTTCACCTCCTCGCTGCTTAGGTGGGTGGTGAGGAAGGAGCTGGGGGCATTTGAGCCCTGTGGGCCAGGCCTCAGACCTACGGGGTCTTTATGGGAGGCATTAATTATGGAGATGGACCCCCTTGCAGGGGAAGAGTCTATGCTTCTGGAGGCTCAGACCTGCACTGAGAAACAGAACTGATAAGATATGCCTCTGTCTGTCTACCATCTATCTAATCTTCAGAAATTGGCTGACATGATTGTGGGAGGGATTAAGTCCAGATCCACAGAGCAAGATCAGGCGGACGCAGGACAGGCTGGTGCTGCAGTCTGGGAATTGGGCAGGATTTCTTTGTTGGAGTCTGGAGGCAGAATCCCTTCTCTTGCTGGGAAGCCTCTGTCTGATTGAAAAAGTTCTAAATGGAACTAAGAGTTTCATTTATACTAAAAGGGTAAAGGGGTGACCTGCCTTACTCAAATTCTGCTGGTTTAAATGTTAATCTCATCTAAACAAATACCTGTACAGAAACATCTAGACTGGTGTCTGACCAAACACCTGGGCACCAGTCCAGCCAAGTTGATACATACAACAAACTCCTACAGCTCGCTTGTTTTTAATCTAAAAAAACAATCCCCAGGGCCTTCTGATTCTCAATGGAATAAACATGACTAAATATACAGAAAGAATTTTAAAAAACGTGAAGATTGTATCAACCTGCTGCCTGAACTCTGGGCAGGGTAGGGGAGAGGATCCCCTGGAAGTGGGTGTTGGT
Source organism: Xerus rutilus (assembly GCA_028644305.1). NCBI lineage: Eukaryota > Metazoa > Chordata > Mammalia > Rodentia > Sciuridae > Xerus > Xerus rutilus. The sequence continues at coordinate 74,241,013 of CM053411.1, read as the reverse complement.
TGGGTCTCCAGGAGGGCACTCCTTGATGGCACCTGGCGTGTGCAGACACTGAGAGTATCTGAACTGCATTCTGCCATGGGGCCAGCTGAGTTTCCTCCTCTTGGTGCCAGCAGAGCCCTTGGAGGTGAAAGCTGGCTGTAGGACAGTCTGAAGCTCTTGGCCCCAGACCTGTTTGTCACTTTGTGCTTTGAGGAATTAGCACTGGTGTTTTCTGGGACTGGAGTGTGGGCTGTGGGTCCAGGTGAGATGCATATTGTGTGTGCCACGTGGCGTGCACTTGGCCATCCGCCACCTCTTCCAATTAGACTCTTATCTCTTGGCGGGAGGCTGAGAACAGGAAGGGGCTCTCCTGATTACAGGAGGAAACCCTGGGTTTTCTCATCTCTGAAATCATGTCCTGTTGTCTGGGCTGCTGTTCTGGATGCAGAGTAAGTCTGACTTTCTAAAAAGTGTCACTTCTTTCCTTGCTGTGTGATAACTATGTTCTGAGGACAAAGCTGTTTGAGGTTTGGACAAAGACATAAACGTGTGGTTTCGAGCCCTGGCAGGTGGGAACGTGTGCTGGTGTTGCTGTGGAGCTGTTGAGAGCCCACGAGCTTGTTCATCACCAGTCCCTCTCCTGGTGGTTGACATTGCCTTGGACCTTCCCTCTCTTCCCTCTTCCTAGGCATGGAGTTAACTCAGAACTGCTGTCCCTCAGGTGCTGTTTGCACCTCACACTTGATCTTGTGCAGTTCTCACAACTGTGAAATGGTTACCAGTGGACATTTTGTAGATGGGAAAACTGAGTGTTGGAGAGAATAAATAACTTGTTCAAAACCTATATGACAGACACCATGCTTCCTAAAGGCCAAAGCTGCATTCCAGTTTCATTATGAAAATATCTTTACAACTCGAGAGAAAGATTTTTTTCCCTGCTGTGCACGTCTGCTGGTTGGTCAGGGTCCCAGCAGGGCTGCAGCACGATTGCACCGAGGCCTTGTTTTCTACAAATAGGGTCTTCTCATCTGTGTCATTCCAAGGTTGCTTTTCCGATACAGGACAATAAATGGACCTGGTTTTCCCATTACACTTGGTGGACAAAACATGAAACCAAACACTAAGAATTGGCTTAGTCAACCATGCCAAGAGAAGGTCTAAACCCTTGCTCAAGGGGGAACCCTAGAAGAGGGCCATGCTTGCCAAGAGGCATTTCCCTGGAGAGATGAGCTCTGCAAACATCATGATTTTTGCCCCACTACAGAAACTTTGAAACATATAAATAAAAAATAACCTTGCCCGTTTCCTCACTCACACTATGGCCATCATCTCGAGGTTGTGGTGGTGTGCTGACGCTGGAAAAGCCTGGGGTGTGTACCGTTCCTTGTTCACCCCCAGAGAACCTGCAGCCCACCACATGCAAACCAAACACCTTTTATTCTAAACCGGCATCTTCCTGGTTACTGTCTTCTGTGTTTTAAGCATAATATATCCAATTTTTCATTTAACCTGGAAGCACAGCCTTTTCTCCTGAGATAGATATATATTATATATATTCTCCTAATGTATATTCTATATTGTAACATATACATATATGCATATCATATATACTATATATGCATAATCACCAATTCTTTTTTCCATATTTTTGGTATATATTTTACATATTATCCTGATACATATGATTTTATATATGTATGCATCAATTCTTTTTTCCATGTTTTTGTTGGTACATTACAGTTGTACATAATGGTGGAATTTGTTGTTACTTATGTCCATGCACGCAATATAATTGGGCCAACACCCTTCCCAGCACTTCCCCTTCCCCTCTCTCCTCCCTCCCCCTGCTCTTACTCTATTGATCTCCCCTGCATTTTCATGAGATCCCCCCACTTTTTTTTTTTACTCTTCCACATATGAGAGAAAACATACAACCCTTGGCCTTCTGAGTTTGGCTTATTTCACTCAACATAAAGTTCTCAAGTTCCATCCATTTTCCTACAAAGGACATAATTTCATTTATCTTTATGGCTGAATAAAATTCCATTGTGCTTATATATCACATTTTCTTTATCAGTTCGTCTGTTGGGGGACCCGTAGGCTGGTTCCATAGTTTGGCTATTGTGAATTGGATAAGCATCAATTCTTAATAGAAAAAAATTCCTTTTTCAACTGATGTACCATAAACAATGTACTGGTCTAAATCATAGAGATTTTACCTGGCTCCTAGTTATTAAGAGTTGTGTGTCAGTGAGCATATTTATGTGTGAAGTGTTGGGTTCTAGACACGGACGTGCCCGGTACGTCTGTGAAGCTGTTACGGATCATGAACCCGGATAGCGCCCGGCTCCTTAGGCGTGCGCTGGTGCTGTCCTGGGTCAGGCAGCTTAGCCCTGAGTTCTGATTTCTCTTCCTCATTAGCTGTTGGGTTCCCTTAAGTCCCTGAATTATATTTTCTTCACAGTCTTAAAACCCAGCACAGTGCTTGGCTTATGGTAAGTGCTAAATAAAAGGTTGTAAATGAAAACAATGCCTCATTTATGTCAAAAAGTGGTGCATAATTTCAATATGGTGTGCATTTCACTAAACCCTGGAGGACATTGAAAAGATCAGTAAAGTCAACAAGAAGGAATTTATTTCAGGAGGTGAGAGTGTGACCTTGTTCTCATGTTAGTTTGCAAAACAGAAGTCTTAGAAATGGGTACAAAAAACACAAAACGTCACCGGTGCCCCTGCTGGGAGCTGTGACTGGGACCCACCCAGCCTCTCCAGGGAGCTGTCCCTGCTACTTTGACATTCATTGACCCCTTCATCCTCTGCCTTTCAAAGGTGTCTTCCCCAACCAGCTGTCATATCTTTAAAGGGAGCCAGAACACACATGTCACTATTTGTGACTGTCATTCTTGTCCACATCTTGAACAACCAGTGTCTGTGCTGATTGGGTTAAAAGGCAAGTAGGAAGTGACCCCTTGAAGCTGAGGGTCATACATGGTAAAAAATTTGGAAGACGGACGTCTCCTTAAAGTTCTTTAAGGAGGGGTGGAAATAAAAGTGGTGAAGAAACCTCCTCCATGTTGAAGGATAAAGGCATTATCTGCTGTTAAATGAGGATTCACTGGGTGGTGAATTTAACCAAGTGCAGCAGATGGACTTCCATCTACCGATTCTGTCAGCATTGATGTGGGCCAAGTCTTTGAACCCCTGGGAACTGTTTCTATAGCTGTGAAAGGGCTTTGTAAAGACTCGATTTTATTCTGTTGATTCATGAGATATTTAGCATCACGTGTGATCTTCAGTATCCTGGACAGTAGCGCTGCTAATTGGAAACTGTCCATGCATGAACACCAGCACAATGACAGAACTTTCCAGAGGTAATTGGGGAGCAGATGAGAAGCCCCTTGAAGGTAACTAATCCTGCATCTTGGGCTTTCAGGGTTTGGCAGCACTTTCTTCCAGACTGGAGCCTCCACCCAGCTTTTTCTTATTTGGGACCTCAGGCCAGGGCAGAGGTGACCCACTGCAGACACCCTGCCACAGGGGCAGATCACTGTACCCCTTTAAGTTCCATGAAATGTCAGGAGTGTTTCTGTCTTCTAGTTAAACTGAAATTGCTGCCAGAGGAAGTGTGTCCAGGAGTGAAACCTCTTTATGGTTGTGCTCTATTTTTGGAAAGGAGCAGAACCATTGGCACACCAAGCCACGGCTTTCTTGAACTGGGGCATGAGAATATCTGGGGGCAGAGGGGAGCTCCTAGTTGCTCCTCCAGGGCTGTGGTGTTGGCATCCCAGGTGGGATTTTTGCCAAAATAACCCATGAAATAGGGGCTGGGATTGTAGCTCAGCGGTAGAGCGCTTGCCTCGCATGTGTGAGGCCCTGGGTTCGATCCTCAGCACCACATACAAAGCAATAAAATAAAGACATTGTGTCCATCTACAACTAAAAAAAATTTAAAAACAAAATAACCCATGAAATAATCGAAGTGCCTGTCCTGCTGGGTGCAGTTTCCTCAGTGGCTGGTTAGCCTGTTCTTGTCACAGGCGACATGAGGTGCAGGTCAAGAGGGGAGATCACACTGGGAGGAGAGCAGCTCTTGTCCCCACTGTAGGGAGCGGGTTCTGCACTTCTGGGCCTTCTGCAAGGCAGAGAAGAATGAACACAGAAGCCTGGCCTCAGACTGGGGCGGGAGACACAGGGTAAATGGCCTCAGGCTGGGGTGGGAGACACAGGGTAAATGAGAATAGATGAACCTGTGTGCCCTTGAGCCTCCTGAGGGACACAGCCGCCACCAGGAGCCCAGGCCCAAGCTGGGTGTGGCTGATTGTGGGAAAAGTCAACTCCACCATATTGATGGCTTTGTAGGAAATAAGTAGAGCCAGGAGGTGGGGCTGCAGCGTGTCCTGGCCGGGGGTCCTGCTGGAGGCTGTAGGAGTCGGGCAGGCAGATGTATGGAATGAATGCTGCATTGGAAGGAACCAAAGAGAAAGCCCTTGCCCACAGCTCTGGACATTTATAAATTTATTACTGCTTTTCTCTCTCTTGGTTAGAAAAAATATCCAATTATATTTTTAGCACCTTAATCTGGGTGTGTTTGTATTAATATAAAGGCATCTTTGAACACATCTAATTGGTGTTGGCATTCAGTAGATGCTCAGTTTAAGAAAAAGAGCCCAGAGAAGCCGCAGGTACACACATCTTCCCATAGTTAACTCTTATGTATTTTTCTTTTTACAGTAGAGATTAAAGCCTTCTCGTGATTTTATTAAACGATGAGACTGCTTCACAATGACGATCTGACGGGGAGGAAAGTGTAGAGGTACAGGTGTCTCCTTTAGATAATAGATCTTTGCTTTCCACTGCATTTTACATGATTCCCATTTGCCTTTTTAAAAAAATTTATTTTCTTAAAAATTGTTTTAATTAGTTATACATGACAGAATGCACTTTGGTACATCGTATATAATGGAGTATAACTTCTCATTCTTGTTATACACATAGAATCCTGCCAGTCGTATAGTTAGATATGCACATAGGGTCATAATGTCTGATTCATTCTGCTCCCCTTCCTCCCCCATACCTCCCCCCTCTCTGCACTCTACCTACTCTAAAATAACTCTATTCTTCCCTGACACCCCCTCCTGCCGATTGTAAATTAGCATGTGCCTATCAGAAAATAGTTTAGTTTTAGTTTTTCTGGGTTGGCTTATTTTGTTAAGCATGATATTCTCCAGCTCCATCCATTTACTGGCAAATGCCATAATTTAATTCATCTTTAAAGCTGGGTAATATTCCATCATATATACACATACATTATCTGTATGTATGTATGTATATCACATTTTCTTTAGTCCATTCATCCGTGAAGGGCATCTAGGTTGGTTCCATAGTTTAGCTATTATAATTTGAGCTGCTATAAACATTGACGTGGCTGCATCTCCTTTGGGTATAGACTGAGGAGTGGGATAGCTGGCTCAAATGGTGGTTTGATTCCAAGTTTTCTGAGGAATCTCCACACTGTTTTCCATAATGGTTGCACCAATTTGCATTCCCACCAGCAATGTATGAGTGTGCCTTTTTCCCCCGCATCCTTGCCAACATTTATTATTGTTTGTTTCTTGATAACTGCCATTTTGACTGGGGTGAGATGAAATCTTAGAGTAGTTTTGATTTGCATTTCTCTAATTGTTAGAGATGTTGAACATTTTTTCGAATATTTGTTGATCAATTGTATTTCTTCTGTAAAGTGTCTGTTCAGTTTCTTTACCCATTTATAGATTGGGTTATTTTTTTTTGGGGTTAATTTTTTGAGTTCTTTATATATCTTGGAGATTAATACTCTATTTGAAGTACATGTGGTAAAGATTTTTCTCCCATTCTGCAGGGTCTCTTCACCTACTTAATTGTTTCCTTTGCTGAGATGAAGATATTTAGTTTGTATCTGTTCCCATTTATTGATTCTTGATTTTACTTTTTACGCTTTAGGAGTCTTGTTAAGGAAGTCAGATCCTAGGTGGACATAGTAAAGATTAGGGCCTACTTTTTCTTCTGTTAGGTGCAGGGTCTCAGTTCAAGTGCCCAAGTCTTTTTTTTTTTTTTTTTGGTAGTGGAGATTGAACTCAGGGGCACTCGACCACTGAGCCACATCCCCAGCCCTATTTTGTGTTTTATGTAGAGACAGGGTCTCACTGAGTTGCTTAGCACCTTGCCGTTGCTGTGGCTGGCTTTGAATGCCTGATTCTCCTGTCTCAGCCTCCCTAAGTGCTGGGATTACAGGCTTGCACCACTGCAACCGGCTCAAGTGCCCAAGTCTTTGATCCACTTTGAGTTGAGTTTTGTGCAGGGTGAGAAACAGGCATTTAATTTCATTTTGTTATATGTGGAGTTCCAATTTTCCCAGCACCATTTATTGAAGAGGCTATCTTTTCTCCAATGAATGTTTTTGGTGCCTTTGTCTAGTATGAGATAACTATTTATGTGGGTTTGTTCCTGTGTCTTGTATTTTGTACCATTGGTCTACGTTCTGTTTTGGTGCCAATACCATGCTGTTTTTGTTACTCTGTCTCTGTAGTATAGTTTAGGCTGGTATTTTGATGCCTCCTGATTCACCCTTTTTTAAAAATAATCATTCTTTTTTAGATATACATGACAGGAGAGAGTATGTTAAAATATACATACATGAAGTGTAACTTATTCCAATTAGGATCCCATTCTTGTAGTTGTACATGATGTGGAATTGTAGTGTATTCCTGTATGAACATAGGAAAGTAATGTCAGGTTCATTCAATTGTCTCTTCCATTCCCATTCCCCCACTCCCCACATCTAATCTGGTGAATCTCTAGTCCTTTCCCCTGCCCTGCCTATATTGAGTCAGCAGCTGCATATCAGAGAGAACATTTGGCCTTTGGGTTTTGACATTGGCTTATTTTGCTTAACAGGATAATCTGCAGTTTCATGCATTTACCAGCAAATGCCATAATTTCATTCTTCTTTGTGGCTCAGTAATATTTCATTGCATATATGTAACACATTTTATTTATGCATTCATCTGTTGAAGGACACCTAGATTGGTTCCATAGCTTAGTTATTGTGAATTGAGCTGCTATAAACATTGAGGTGGCTGCATTACTATAGTAAGCTGATTTAAGTCCTTTGGGCAAATGCCTAGGAGTGGGATAACTGGGTCAAGTGGTGGTTCCATTCCACGTTTTCTGAGGAATCTCCATACTGCTCTTCCTAGTGGTTGCATCAATTTGCAGCCCCACTAGCAATGTATGAGTGAACCTTTTCCCCCACATCCTCACCCACATTTATTGTTTGTATTCGTGATGATTGCCATTCTGACTGGAGTGAGATATAATCTCGGTGTAGTTTTAATTTGCATTGCTTTAATTGCTAGAGATGTTGAACATTTTTCCATGTATTTGTTGACCATTCATATTTCTTCTTCTGTGAAGTGTCTGTTCAGTTTCTTTACCCAATTTACTGATTGGATTATTTATTTTTTTGGTGTTAATTTTTTGAGTTCTTTATATATCATGGAGATTAATGCTCTATTTGAAGTGCATGTGGTAAAGATTTTCTCCCATTTTGTAAACTCTCTCTTCATGTACTTGTTTCCTTTGCTGTGAAGAAGTTTTTTGTTTGATTTCATCCCATTGATTGGTTCTTGATTTTACTTCTTGTGTTTTAGGAGTCTTGTTAAGGAAGTCAGTTCCTATGCCTACATGGTGAAGATTTGGGCCTACTTTTTCTTAGGTGTAGGGTCTCTAGTCTAATTCCTAGATTCTTGATATACTTTGAGTTAATTCCTGGATCCTTGATCCACTTTGAGTTGAGTTTTGTGCAGGGTGAGAGATAGGGGTTAAATTTCATTCTGCTACATATTGATTTCCAGTTTTTACAGCACCATTTTATGAACAGGCTATCTTTTCTCCAATGTGTGTTTATGGCACCTTTGTCTAGTATGAGATAACTGTATTTGGGTTTGTCTCTGTGTTTTCTATTCTGTTCATTGGTCTTCATGTCTGTTTTGGTGCCAAGACCATGCTGTTTTTGTTACTATAGCTCTGTAGTATAATTTAAGATCTGGTGTTACGATGCCTCCTGTTTCACTCTTCTTGCTAAGGATTGCTTTGGCTATTCTAGGCCTCATATTTTTCCAAATGAACTTCATGATTTTTTTGTAACAGGCTTGTTGCTAACATGATCTCTTCCAGTTACACTATCTCAGCATTTACACTGATAATATGTAGCTACCTATTATTCCAGAATTTTCTGTACATAGACATAATATTTATTTGTAAAATGGGGTAATGTTGTATATTTGTCTTAGTCTATTTGGTTATAACAAAATATCATAAGCTCAGTAGCTTAAAATAACAGAAAATTTTTTTTACCCATTCTTGAGGCTGAAAATTCCAAGGTAAAGGCAGATTCAGCACCTGGTGAAGGCCTGCTTTCTGGCTGGTAGACAGCATTTTTTTTGTGTGTGTCCTCACACGGTGGAATGAACAAGGGGTTTCTCCATGGCTTCTTTTATAAGGACACTAATCCTATTTATGATATTTCCATTTCTGTCACCTAATCATCTTCCAAAGGCCTCAGCTCTTAACACCATCAATTTGGGACTTAGATTTCAGCATGAATTTTGGGGCACACAAACATTGAGACCATAGCAGCATTGTTTCCTCTATTATAAATACTTGTTTCCTCCTCATAAATTCTTGACAATACAAGGTAATTTTTTTCCTGAGCAAGCTTTTTCTTTTTATTTCTAGGATGACTTTTCACTGATTTTATATTTCATCAAACTTGATGAAATATAAAGGGCCTGGATGGAATTTCAGTGTATTTGAAGGAGAGAAATTAATCAAACAGCCTCATAAATAAATGCAAATTCCTATCCAAAGTGAGCACTGTGAAGGACAGGTGCACCTGTCCCTGAGGTGCCTCTGAAGGGCATGGCATGGAGATTTCATTGGGTTAGAGAGGAAATCACAAATAATATGTGAGCTGTGGTCAAGTGGGAATCAAATAGACATGAGGAATTTTCAGGAATAGTAATGGTGGAAGAGAGAGTTAAGGAGAGCCTTCTGGGAGCATCAATAGATAAATTTGGTATTAAAGTCTGCAGTGAAGACTAAGAGGAACAGTTAGGTAAGAGAGGCAGGAAAAGACTCAGAAGAAAGATCCCTCAGATGCCCAGGGAAGGGGGATTTTTCCACAGGGGAGTAAGGCAGTGAAAGATGCTTCAGGGAACTCAAGTGATATCAGGGCACTGGAAACCATCCAGGTGTAGACAGCTTCACGTGACTGGAGCAGCTTGCTTGGACACTTTGGCTCAGGACCTGGATGAGTAGAAAGTGCATGGGGAGGTTGTTGAGGAAGTGGAGTTCTTCCGAGGACTGCATTTCCAGCAGCATGGTGTGTGGGAAAGGAGGGAATAGGTGCTGGCTGCACCAGAACTTGAGGTCAAGGCATAACCTTCGCTTCCCATGCTCCGTGAGCTTGTGTTGTCTCATGCCCACTGGGAAACTCACCGAGCCTTCCCATGCCATGGTGCTCATGCTCAGGCCCTGACCTGACCAGAGGGCAGCATTCACTTGCTTGCAATCTCTCTTTAGTCTTGGTAAGAAATCCACAGGTAAGAATCGAGTGCTTAGCTGCCAGCACAGTATCTTTCTATAAGTCTGAATATGCATTTGCACACATTTAAAAAGTCCAGTTGGGGGCAGACTTGTGAATTGTAAGATCGGCAGAGAAGAGGATGGTCAGTCAGGAGGGAGAAGGGACAACATGATATTACAGTGTGGGACAGAGGGACAGAGGCAATTTAGAGGGCAAAGCTCCCTTCTCTGAATGGAGAAAAGAGTGGGGAAGGAAGCAATTACAGATAACTTTTAAAGTCTGGAGGAAGGAAGTTGAGGGCATTAATTTCTTATAGTCCAAGTTTTCTCCAAGAACTCTTTGAAAAGTCACCTGCTGAGGCAAGGTAGCAGGACAAAGGTAGGGGCTGGAAGAGGATGGCCAAGCTCCCACAAAGGCAATGACATGGGATCCATTGGCATCCATGCAGCAGGATCACTGAGGCAGCATGGGGTCCACTGAGTTTGAAGTCAATGCTGTTGAATGATATTAAGATTGATGTTTTCTTTATTAAGTAACATGCATGCATGAGTGGCACTTGTACAGACTGGGGTGCTACTAGGTTGTCTGACAGACCTGAGTTCTATCATCACATCTCAGTAGCTGCACATGAGGTCCCCAGCTCTCCCCCCAATGTCTTTATATTCCCATGGCAGGATCTGGGCAAAACAAGAAATCCTTGGAACAGGTGCATGGAGAAGTTAGCCTGGATCCTGGCCTCGAAACTACATGAAGCCCAACTGCTTGCTAAGGATGGCTTTCCTGCGGCTTTAGTGTTGGGGGTGACTCGGCACAGTTTGTGTGTGAAGCCAGAGAGAGAAACCGCTTGTCCTTTATCCTTTCCCATTCACTGCAGACTTTTCATTGGGTTAGATTCACCATCAACTGTCTGTAGGCCAGCCCAACTCTGGCTCAGTGAGTCTGATGAATTGAGACTGGATTAGTCTGTAGAACACCTCATTTAAAAAGTAAAGTTCTTATTATTTAGGCAAGGCAAAGAAGACATGTCAGGAGATGGCTGTCATTGAAAAATGTGATTTGTTCCACACACTCCAAAACGAGGTGGCCGGCCATGCTATCCAAGGCCACGTGGGCAGGGGCACTGGGATTGTACTAGAGTCGAGGGAAGGGTGAATTCAGTGCAGGAGTCTTTACTGTGGTTTTTGTGGGAAGAAACTGGTGAGGCAGAGTAGTTAGAGTTGGTGGTTTGAAGAATTTCAGCAGGCTTGTAGGCACAGGGGCTGGCCTTCATTGTCTCCTACTGGCCCTGGAGTATTTAGGGCAGGTGAATACTGGCCCAGAGCATGGGTGTCCAATTGAGGAGGTGGTGGGTCTGGGCTCTGCCTTGATTGGTTGCGTGCTCACAGGTGAGCGGTTGACCACCTCTAGAAATGGGCTAACTCTGAGTAGGGCACTCCCTCCAGGGTCAGCAAGACCCCACAACATCAGAGCACAGACAACAAAACAGAGTTAGTGCCAGCTTGGAGTAGAAGGGATCTTACTAGAAAATACCTGAGGAGGGATCACTGAGACCAAATATCTGCACTCAAATGGCATGTGCTGTCTTACTTTAGGGGCCTGGTTTGGCCAGAATGGAGCTGTCACCATTATAAAATGGCATGAACATTTGGGCACCTTTCAGAGCAGGAATGACACTTCACAGCCCTCACTGTCTGGGGTGTGGGGGACAGACAGGCAGCTCCATAATCTATAGGTCTTGGTTGTAGGACATCAGGGAAGAGGAAGAGGTATTTGTTCCCCGTGCACAGGACTCTCAGGACATGGTTTTCCTCTGATAATGAAAGCATAATCCCCTCTCAGAGAGGAAGAGAGTGGCTTGGAGAACTGCCAGGCCGGTGACCTCATCCTATTCATGGCATTTCTTGTGTTTATTTGTCTGCTCCTTCCTGCATGTGACATGCTAGCCAAGGCCCTGGATGCTGTAGATACAGAGATAATAACATGTTCCATGGGCTCCTCAACTGGCCCGCAGTAGAAATGAGTAAATAGACCAGGCGGTCAGTGTGATGGGGAAACTAGGAGGATGCAGAGACCAGGGAGACTCAGACCCCTCTCTGCAATGTCACTGAGTTAGTCTTTTGGCTGCACCGTGGGGAGCTTCTTGACTTCATGGACATTTCCTTTGACCCTAAGTCTGATGCTGAATAGAATGAGAATCTGCTGATTTGCTCTCAGGAGGGAGATCTGCTCTCTAGTGATCTGGACCCTTGTGAGATCCTCCTCACAAGCAGAGCTGGAATCAGATCTGCCCTGGAGACCTCATCCTGATCATGGCTCCCTGCTACAGATGTCAGGTGAGCTCAGGTGTCTGGCTCCTGGTGCCCCTTCAGACAGAGGCTGAAAGAATCATCTGAGAGACAGGACACTGGCTGGAGCCACAGTCTGGTTGTGACTACCTGCTGGTGGGTCTTCAGATGGAGAGAGCCTCCTGTCCAGGGATCCATTCACTGAGCTATATGCACCTCAGTGGGAGAAATCACATTGTTATGAAAACACAGGCCAAATCCTGCCAGCTTGTATGCATCCAGAGCTCCAGCTGACGTCAGAGCAGCTGGGTGTGCGGGTGTGGTGGGATGGCCAATATGGCAGCTTTTCACCAGGGGCTCTGGCTGCTGACAGTGCAGAAGTGGCTGGGGACTGGATGTCCTCTCTTGCTAAATTATGCACATATTTCATTGGGCCACCAGCTCCTCACACAGCATTTCCATTTGGACCAGTTTTCTGAGAACTGTGAGAAAGGTTACTGAGGTCCTATGTTAGAGAAGGGGAGGCCTGAGGAAGTTTTTGGTGTCCCCAAAAACAGAAAGGAAAAGGAAATGGATTTGTGGAGGAATGGTTTCCAAAGTACATCTGTCTTGTAAGCATCTTGTCCTGAAGTTATGAGGAAAAGTCATAAAATTAAAAAGGAAAAGAGATCCACATTTTTATGAAGGACTTTTGAAACATTTCCAGGAAATATTTTAAGCAAGACCAATAATGTTTCATGGGAGCAGGGCCTATGGCAGAGACTCTGTATCTTGGTAAATGAGTGGGTCACCAGGAGTCCCGTTGTTAGTTTCTCAAAGCTTCTCTGTTCTACCCTCATGTGCTCATCTTATAGCTCCTGGAATTTGCTACATTTTTGTTCCTTTTAGGAGTTAACCCCTTTTTACGTAGTTAGGAATTCATTTGTTAAATTTTTTTTGCTCAGTTTTCAGGTATGGCTTCTAACTTTGAAATGAACCCTGACTGAGTCAGGGCATTGAAAACTTTGGATTTTCATTTTGCTGTTGGACTGACTCCTTTTGTCATGATGAAATAGGTAGGGGTGTGTTAGAATTTGGTTACCCTTATTGTAAGGATGTTGCCTTCCTGGGATTCCCACAGAAAGCCTGGGTCTTACCAGGGTATTTTCTTCTCCAGCCTGTTAAAGTCTCTGTTCAGCTTTATAGTTCTCACATCTAGCTTTTTGGTCAAGAACTCAAGGTGCCAAATGTTGGTCTCTCTCTGGCTTCTGTTCTTTTTAGGCTTTCTGTCCCTTGACTCCCTTCCAATGCCTTAAAACATTTAGAAAAATTGTCTGGCTTTCCTAGTTGTCTTGGAGGGAGGGTTCCTCTGAAGCAGATGAATCTTTTAGTGCTAGAGATGGAATTCTGGAAATGTTCACAGCCAGAAAGATTAATTGTTCTCTTTAAGAAATGAGTATATTGAAGCATCCCTTGAGTGAGAGAGAACAAGGAAGAAACACCAAGCACACACAAGCCCTTAAGCACAGACTGGTGGCTTTAGATTGAAGAAATGGAGTGCCTGTTAAGAACTGAAAAAGAGGGAGGAGACCAACCCTGGCCGAATGCATGGAGGAGGAGGAGACCAACATGCTCCAGCCCCCCAACTACCAACATGTGGCTGTCCCTGCCTGCTTCTATCTAGAGACAACAGCTAGGACCAGGAAGACCATCACCAAGGTCCCTGCAGGCCTGGTTACCCCAGAGGTGAGGTATTGGTAACCTTCAGGGACACTATAAGATTATAGCATAGAAACTGTAATACTCAGATTGGCACTGCTAGAGAGGAAGACACATGAACAACATGAAAAAACAAAGGAAGAAAGTGCCCCAAACAAACCAAGATTCTACAATAATAGAATCCATTGATAGCACAGTAGATGAATTGTCAGAGAAGGAGTTCAGAATGTACATAATTAAAATGATCTGTGAAGCACAGATAACATAAGAGAGCGAATACAGGCAATAATTGATCACTCCAACAAAGAAATAAGAGCAAATACAGGTAGCAAAAGATTACTTCAAGAAAGAGATACTCTGAAAAAAACCAAACAGAAATCCTTGAAATGAAGGAAACAGTAAACCAAATAAAAAATTCAATAGAAAGCATCATCAACAGACTAGATCACTTGGAAGACAGAACTTCAGACAATGAAGACAAAATATATAATCTTGAAAATAAAGTTGACCACATAATAAAGATGGTAAAAAACCATGAACAGAACATCCAAGAACTATGAGATAACATGAAAGGACCAAATATAAGGTTTATCTGGATAGAGGAAGGCACAGAGATATAAACCAAAGGGATGTAAAATCTCTTCAATGAAATATCATAAAATTTCCCAAACATGAAGAATAAATTAGAGAATCAAATACAAGAGGCTTACAGGACACTAACGTACAAAACTACAACAGATCCACAGCAAGTCACATTATAATGAAAATGCCTAGCATACACAATAAGGGATAGAATTTTAAAGCTGCAAGAGAAAAGTTTCAGATTACATGTAGGGGAAAGCCAACTTGGATCTCAGCAGATTTTTCAACCCTGACTCTCAAAGCCAGGAGGCAACATATACCAAGCTCTGAAAGAAGATGGATGCCAACCAAATATCTTTTTTTTTTTTAAATATTTTTTTAGTTTTCAATGGACCTTTATTTTATTTATTTATATGTGGTGCTGAGAATTGAACCCAGTACCTCACACATGTAAGGCAACCACGCTACCACTGAGCCACAACAGCAGCCCCCCAACCAAGGATCTTATATCCAGCAAAATTAAGCTTCTGATTTGATGACAAAATAAAAACCTTCCATGATAAAAGTTAAAAGAATTTACAATGAGAAAGCCTGCACTACAGAGCATTCTTGGTGAAATATTCCATGAGAAGGAAATGAAAAACAACAACAAAAATTGGCAAAGGGAAGAACTACACTAAAGGAAAAGCCAGTCAAAGGAGAAATCAAATCAAGTTAAAAAACCCAAAATAAGCCAAAATGACTGGGTATACAAACCATATTTCAATAATAACCCTGAACATTAATGGTCTAAACTTATCAATTAAAAGATATAAAGTAGCAGATTGGATTTAAAAAAGGCCCAATAATATGCTACTTTCAAGAGACTCATCTCATAGAAAAAGACATCCACAGACTGATGGTGAAAGGATGGGAAAAAACATACCACTCACATGGACTGTGTAAACAAGCAAAGTTTCTATTCTCATATCAGATAAAGTGGACTTCAAACCAAAGACAGTCAGAAGGGATAAAGAAGGTCATTTCATATTGCTTAAGGGAACCATATGTCAACAAGACATAATAATCAAAAATATCTATGCCCCAAACAATGGATCATCCACATTTATCAAATAAACCCTTCTCAATTTTGAGAATCAAGTAGACCACAACACAATAATACTGGGTGACTTTCACATACCCCTCTCAGCACTGGACAGATCTTCCAAACAAAAACTAAACAAACCATAGAAATCAATAATTTAGAATTAAGAGACATATACATCATATGTCATCCATCAACAAGTGAATATACTTTTTTCTCAGGAGCACACGGATCCTTCTCTAAAATAGACCATATGTTATGCCACAAGGCAAGTCTTACCAAATACAAAAAATTACAGATACTACTCTATATTCTATCTGACCATAATGAAATGAGATTAGAAATCAATGACGGATTAAAAAATAGAAACTACTGCAACACTTGGAGACTAAATAATATGCTATTGAATGATGCATGGATAACAGGAGACATCAGGGCAGAGAAATATATTCTTAGAGGTAAATGAGAACCCTGATACAACATTGTAATCTCTGGGACACCATGAAGGCAGTACTAAGAGGAAAGGTTATTGCATTAATCTCATTTGTTAAAAGAAGAAGTAGTCAACAAACAACCTGACATTACATCTCAAAGCTCTAGAAAAAGAACAAATCAACACCAAAATAAGTAGAAGACAAGAAATAATTAAAATCAGGGCTGAATCAATGAAATTTAAACAAAAACAATTCAAGAAATTGACAAAACAAAAAGCTGGTTCTTTGAAAAAATAAAATTGGTAAACTCTTAGCCATCCTAACAAAAAGGAGAGAGAAAAATCACTAAAATTTGTGATAAAAAAGGAAATATCACAACAGACACTATTGAAATACATAAGATAATTAGGAACTATTTTGAAAATTTATATTCTGGTAAATTTAAAAATCCTAAAGGCATCGACAAATTTCTAGAGGCACATGATCTGCCCAAACTGAATCAGGAGGACATATACAACCTAAACAGATCAATTTCAAAGCAAGGAAGTGGAAGATGCCATCAAAAGCTTACCAACCAAGAAAAGCCCAGGACCAGATGGATTCTTAAAGGATTGAAAAAATTTGCCAGAAAACTTCTCTCAAGTTCTACAAGACATTTGAAGGAGAATTAACACCAATACTCCTCAAATTATTCCATGAAATAGAAAAGGAGGGACCCTACCAAACTCATTCTATGAGGCTAGTATCACTCTCATTCCAAACACAAAGACACATCAAAGAAAGAAAACTTCAGACCAATATACTTGATGCAAAAATTCTCAAAATTTTGGCGAATTGCATACAAAAACATTTAAAAAAGATAACGCTCCATGATCAAGAAAGTTTCAACCCAGGTATGCAAGGTTGGTTCAACATATGGAAATCAATAAACATAATTTATCACATCAATTACATAAAGACAAGAATCATATGATTATCCCAATAGATGCTGAGAAATCATTTGACAAAATACAATGTCTCATCATGTTCAAAACACTAGAAAAACTAGGAACATACCTGAACATTGTAAAAGCTATGCAAAGTTGAAAGCCAACATCATCCTAAGTGGAGAAAAATTGGAAGCATTCCCTCTAAAAACTGGAACAAGACAGGAATGCTCTTTCACCATTTCTATTCAACATAGTCCTTGAAACTCAAGCCAAATCAATTAGATGAAAGAAATTAGAGGGATACAAATAGGAAAAGAAGAGCTCAAACTATCATTATTTGCTGATGACATGATTCTATACTTAGAGGATCTAAAATAATCTGCCAGAAAACTTCTAGAATTAATAAATGAATTCAGCAAAGAAGTAGCATATAAAATCAATACCCATAAATGCAATGCATTTCTATACATCATTGAGGAATCCTCTGAAAGAGAAATTAAGAAAACTACCCCATTCACAATAGCCTCAAACAAAACAAAACAACAAAAGGAAACACTTAGGAATCAATCTAACAAGAGAGGTGAAAAACCTCTACAATGAAAACTATGGGACACTAAAGAAAGAAATTGAAGAAGACCTTAGAAGATGAAAAGATCTCCCATGCTTTTGGATAGGCAGAATCAATATTGTCAAAATGACCACACTACCCAAAGTACTATACAGATTCAATGTGATTCCAATTAAAATCCCAACATCATTCCTTATAGAAATAGAAAAAGCAACCATGGAGTTTATTTGGAAAAATAAGAGACCCAGAATAGCCAAAGCAATCCTTAACAAGAAGAGTCAAGCAAGGGTATCACTATGCCAGACCTTGAACTATACTACAAAGTTCTAGTAATAAAAACAGCATTGTACTGGCACCACAATAGACTTGTAGACCAATGGTACAGAATAGAAGACACAGACAAACCCACATGAATACAGTTATCTCATACTAGACAAAGGCACCAAATATATACATTGGAGAAAAGATAAACTCTTCAACAAATGGTGCTGGGAAAATGAAGTCCATGTGCAGCAAAATGAAACTAAACCTCTACCTCTCACCATGCACAAAACAACTCAAAGTGGATCAAGGACATAGGAATTAGACCGGAGACCCTATACCTAATAGAGGAAAAGTAGGCCCAAATCTTCATCATGTTCGATTAGGCCCCAACTTCTTTAACAAGACTCCTAAAGCACAAGAACTAAAATCAAGAATCAATAAATGGAATGGATTCCAACTAAAAAACTTTCTCAGCAAAAGAAACAATCAACGATGTGAAGAGAGAGCCTACACTTTGGGAGCAAATTTTCGCCACACGTCACATAGAGTACTGATCTCCAGGATATATAAAGAACTCAAAAAACTTAACACCAAGGAAACAACTCAATGGGCTAAGGAACTGAAAAGACACTTCTCAGAAGATATACAATTAATCAACAAGTATATGAACAAATGTTCAACATCTCTAGCCATTAGAGAAATGCAAATAAAAACTAAGATTTCATCTCATGCCAGTCAGAATGGAAGTTATCAAGAATACAAATAATAAGTGTTGGTGAGGACGTGGGGAAAAAGGCATGCTCAAACATTGCTAGTGGGACTGAAAACTGGTACAGCCAAACTGGAAAATAGTATGGAGATTCCTTAAGAAACTTGGAATGGAACCACCGTTTAACCCAACTATCCCATTCCTCAGTCCATACCCCAAAGACTTAAAAACAGCATGCTATGGTGATGCAGCCACTTCAGTGTTTATAGCAGCACAATTTGCAATTGCTAAACTGTGGAACCAGCCTAGATGCCCTTCAATAGATAAGTGGATAAAGATACACAATGGAATATTACTCAGCATTAGGAGAAAATAAAGTCATTGCATTTGCAGGTAAATGGATGGAGGTGGAGAATATCATGCTAAGTGAAGTAAGCCAATCCCAAAAACCCAAAGGCCAAATGTTCTCTCTGATAAATGGATGCTGATCCATAATGAAGGAGGGGTCATGGGTAGAATGGAGAAACTTTGTCAAAGGGGAGGGAGGAGTGGGGAGAGGACATGGGGGCAGGAAAGATGGTGGAATGAGATGGACCACAATGCCCTAGGTACGTGCATAACTGCACATATTTTGTAACTCTCTATTGTGCACAACCAGAGAAATGAAAAGTTGTGCTCCATTTGTGTATAGTGAATCAAAATGCATTCTGCTGTCATGTAAACCTAATTAGAATAAATTTAAAAATAAAGTAATGGATATATTAAAAAAAAAAAATTGAAAAAAAGAGAAAGGCCTAGAGTGAGGCTATAGCCAGAAGGCCTCTGGCACTAAGAAAGCTTTAGGGATGTCCCTGCTGACGTAAAACCATGTTAAATGCAGTCAATATTTAATGAACATTATTTTTTTCCAGATGGATTGTTGAATCTTGGTGGTTACATTTCTTTACATGCTGCTTTATATCCTATTTTTATTTAAATTTGTAAACTATTTTCACTTATGTCATGGCACATTGAGAACCTTAACAGGCACCCGTGGGGGGACCTCGGCCTAACTGCTGGCACTCCTGAGCTCCACCATTCAGCAATTGAAGCAGGAGGGCTCTTGGGATCCTCGACTCCCTCCCGGTTAGTGAGTGCAAGCCCTGAAATTGCTGATGAGCTCATTAGGATGAGCTGGTTAATCAGACTCTGAGCCTGGTTTTGACACTGAAGACAGACAAGTGTGTGATAGGGTCCCTCAGGAGTGATGCAGAGGGAGGAGTTCGCAGTCAGAGGACCTGGGTCAGAACCAGCATGGTGGCTGGCCTGCCTCTTGACTGCCAAGAACAGTGGAATCTGCCTCTGCCTCAGGTTCGTAACTTCCTGTTCGTCTTGCAGGTCCCTGTGTTGATGATGAGACGATGTGGAAAGAGGACATGGCAAAGAGAGTTCTCCACAGACGCAGACTCTCCACCTCTGTCCCTTGTCAGCCAGTCCTGGTGGGAGTCCAGGAACGCATTGCCTTCCCACTGACAGGGAGGTGACGGGTTCACATCTGAAAGGCAATGCCATTTAGGTCCCTGAAAGGAGACAGTTCCAAACTCGAGTATTGGACACTTGAGCTACTCAGCAGAATAAGGCAAGATCGGCGGATGGAGCAGGAGGCTGTTCACTTGGTCTGAGTGGGAGTGAGGCTGACCTTAGGAGCCATGGGGGGATGAGAATCCCTTTGGGTGGGTCTTCTTGGATTTCTTTATTCCTAAGAAGCTCAAAGCAGCTTCTGAAATATGGGGAAGCCACGGTGGGGTGGGAGGGAGGAGCAGCCAGCCAAGGGAGCTGCCCGCCTCTGCCTATTTTTATTTTCCTTGGTTATATAATCATTCTAAGAGCTAAGGCTTCCCCACTGACTTCCTTCTAAGCGTCAGGCAGTGTTTCACATGCATTGACTCATTTGCCCTCAGCCACAGAGCTTCAAGTGTCAGAAGTGAGACTCACAGCCAGGCATGCTGCTTGGAGCTTTTTGTATGTGAACCTCCTTTGTCTTCCTGGGCTGCCCCGTGCAGACTGCAGTGAATGGCCCAGAAGGAACTCATGCTCTTGCCCCGGACCTGCTCCTGCTGTGCTCTGGGTTGCAGGCCATTCTCTTTCTTTCTCACAGTTGTCCAAGGTGGAAGCCCCAAAGCCATCCTTGGCCTTTGTCATTTGGGCCTCACCTTTAAGCATTTTCCAGTTTTTATCAGTCTACTCCCTTAGACGTGTGTAAGATCTTTATCTGTCTACACTGTCACAGTGCTGGGTTCGTTTCTGGTCTGCCTGGACTGTTGCATTAGCTAACAGCCTCCCTCAGGTCTCCCTGACTCATTTCCTTGGCTTCGGTCTACTCTTCCCTTTGCACAGGAAGAGCAGAGAAAATGCTGGTTTCTTCATGTCAGTGTCCCATTTAAAAGCTGCTCATGTCCCCTCTGACCCATGTGAGGCACTGGTGCCTGAAGAATACCCTGGAGCTGGACAGGCAGGGGTTGGGAGTCCCAGCTTCCCTGTTTAATAAGGGTTTCTCAGACTACATGATCTTCAGCTTTGAAAACCGAGGATAACCAGAGAAACTTACCTCATGCCTGGCCTGAGTGTTGACTGAGGCGATGTATGTGGAGCACTTGGCATTGATGCTTCTCTGGGGTTATTGTGCCATCAAGTTCCAAACTCTTAGCTTGCCTTGTAAGTCCCTTTAAGAACATGGTACTTTCAATCCAATATGTTGTACAATCCTGTGCGTTTTCCATGTTTAGTCACCCTAAACCTCATCGTTCTGAGATTCATTGGCGTTTGCATTTTGCATCAGTTTTTTAAAAAAATTTCATCCTAAATGAACAATATTGAAGGAAGCATTTTAGAAAAAAGATCCAGGTGTTATGAGAGACTCATGACTAAGCATCTCCCCAGAATTTCTATTTAAAAGTTGCACAAGACTGGGGACAGAGCCTCTTTGTTCTTCATTTCTCCTCTTGCCCCAGGGTCTGAAGTCATTTTGAGATCTGTGTGTGGACTGAGCGAGAAGCTGTTCTTCCCCATGCTTAGTGTTGGTCCCTGCTATAGACTGCATCTGGATTGTCCCTGAAAGGCCCATGTGATAGCTTGGTGCTACTGAAAGGTGGTGGAATGAGATGGACATCACTACCCTAGGTACATGTATAAAGACACAAATGCTGTGACTCTATCTTGTTTACAACCAGAGAATGGAAAATTGTGCTCCATATGTGTACTATGGCTTGAAATGCATTCTTTTGTTTTAAAAGATAAAAAACAAACAAACAAATAAAGAAAGGTGGCAGAGACTTTAAGAGGTAGAACCTAGTGGGAGATCTTTAGATCATGCACTTGAAGTGGATTATAGGATTTCAATGACTTATTTTCTGGCCCAAGGTGAACAATTTTGCTCTGTCATGTGCTTCTGCTATGATGTGCTGCCATGGGCTCAAAGCCTCCAAAACAGACAAAAAAGAGAACCCTTTTCTCTTTTTTAAGTTGATTATCTCAGGTATTTGTTATAGTAGTGGAAAGCTGACTAATATAGCCATTGAGATTTTTCCTAGTCCTTGAATAACTGGAGAAGCAGGAGAAGATGGGAAAAAGTAAGGCAGATACTGATGTCACCTGGAAGAAATGGATACACCTTGAAGCAGACAAGTTTTAGTCAGAGCCAGGCCCTGAGCTAAACATTTTATATATACTACTTTTATAAATGTTTGAAACAAACTTCTGAACTCTTACTATTATTTTCTTCCTTTTACAAATGAGACACTGAGATTGTAGGGAACTGAGTTAATTGCCAAGATTCTGGTCCAGCTGTCTGATACAAAGTTTTACTTACTATCTTTGGAAGTCTTTGAACCATCAATCCTTCAGAGCTCTGTCTGCACAAAGAATCAATTAGATACATAGATTTTTGACTTTTTGAACTTGACCTACAGTAAGAAATGTATCTTCTGTCATAACTGTGACTTAGAACATGCACACATTTAAGCCACATACACACATGCACTCACACTTGTGTTCACATATACTTGTATAATGTAAAGCTGAAAAGTTTCACAGACTTATAGTTGCTCTTTCTGTAGTTCTTCTATTGAATTTTATTTTATTGCAAAAAAAGGCTGATCACCTCCATCAGGTGACCTGCACTTTGAAACACAGTGATTAGGAGATTAGAAGATTTTAAATTCCTTTTCAAATCATGGGATCCTTATGTTTTTCTATTTCCTGGTGTTATGGTTTAAGTATGAGATGTTCTCCAAAAGCTCATGTGTGAGACAATGCAAAAATGTTCAGAGGTGAAATGATTTGATTGTGAGAATTGTAACCTAATTAGCAGAGGAATCACTGATAAGGATTAACTGAATGGTAACTGCAGTCAGATGAAGTGTGGCTGGAGAAGGTGGGTCATTGGGTATATGCTTTGTGGGTGTATATTTTGTCCCTGGTGAGTGGGGCTCTCTGTTTCTTGGTGGCCATGTCATTAGCAGTTTTTCCCCAGTGGGCCCTTCTGCCATAATATGCTGCCTCACCTTGGGACCAGAGCCATGGAGTTGGGGATCTATAAACTGAGACCTCTGGAACTGTGAGACACAACGAACTCTTCCTCTTCTGTATGCTCTTATCAGGTCTTTTTGTCACAGGAATGAAACTGCTGATTGAAATGGCAATTGATACCGAGACGCGGCGTCATTGCTGTCATGAACCTGACCATGTTGTTCAGAAATATTTGGAGCTGGTTTGTGGGGGGAGGAATTTTGTAAACTTCAGAATGAAAGCTGGAAAAACTTTAGAAGGTTGTAAGCAGAGCTTAATAGGTGATTCTGGTGGGAGTTCCGAAGACTAGAATGCAAATAGGACTGTGCACAGCAAGAACTGGGCTCATGAGCTTTCAGAGGAGTCGTCTCCTTGAAATTTGATTAGAAGCCATTCGTGTTGTGTTCTACGTGTCTCCCATGTCCTGAGCCTTTCTGTGGGGGTGGAATTTAAAGATGATGTACTAATTAATCTGGCGGAGGAAATTGCAAGGCAGCACAGTATGCAGATGGTAAAGTGGATATTGATGGCAGCTTTTAGCCAAGTTTACTGTGATAATAAGGAGCAGAAAGCTAAACAGGAAGATTTTAAAACTTGAAGTTTGACCATAAATGTGCAAGTAAGACTGGGGCTAAGGAAGTTATGGCTGTTAAAGAGCTTATAGCTACTAAAAAAATGCTAAGTACTTTACCTCCTAAAATAGGAAGGATGACTTGAGAGCATCTCAGGAATTGGCAAGACCTCACCCATCTTATGTTCAAAGGTATAAAAGTGAAAATTCTTTAAGAAGCAATCATTGGGGCACCCTGCTTGCACAGGGGTCTAGGAAGGTTTTTCATTTCAGCTGCACAGGTACTCAAAGACCACTGCAGCCATGGTCCCAGGAGGCTTGGTTTGCTGCTTGAGATGGGCAGATCTTGGTATCAACCATGAAGTGCTAGAATGCAGGTTGCTGGAGTTATGTGTTATTGGAGGTTCGAAGGAAGGTGTTATGATTGGTTCTGAGGTGTTCCCCAAAAGCTCATGTGTGAGATAATGCAAGAAGATTTGGAAGAGAGATAATTGGGTTATAGTCTTAACCTAAGGATTGAATTAATCCCTGATAGGGTTAACTGAGTGGTAACTGGAGGCAGGTGGGGTGTGGCTGGAGGAAGTGGTTCATTGGGGGCATGGCTATAGGGTATATATTTTGTATCTGGAGAGTGGAGTCTCTGTCTGCTCACTGATCATGATGTGAGCTGCTTCCCTCTACAACACTCTCCTGCCATGATGTTCAGCCTTGCCTTGAGCCCTAAGTAGTGGAGCTGGCCTTCTATGGACTAAGACCTCTGAAGTCACAGGCCCTCTAATAAACTTTCCTTCTCTAAAGTCACAGCAACAAAAAAGCTGATGAAAACAGGAGGTATGGGAGGCTAGGCAAAGAGTAGCAGGGTCGGAGTCCCTGCTGGCTGCCCTTGAGAGGGTAGTGCATGAAGTTGTGAGAAGGAAGCTAAAGCTGCATTGGAGATACCAGTAATGTGGGACATCTGCTGAGGAAAGACACAGGAATTGGGCAGAAACAAGCCAAGAGAGAAGCCATGTGGGCTGCAACCAGCAGAGCCACAGGCGTGGAGCTACACAAGCCCTCTGGAGAGAATATCACAGTGCCATGTGTCCCAGATGCATGATGTTTGCCCACCTGGATTTCAGTCTTGTTTTGGTCTCATCCTTTCTTTCTATGCCCTAATTCTCCCTTGTGGAATGGAAATATTTACTTTGTGTCTTTATATATTGGATACATGTAACTTGCTTTTGATTTTTACAGGGGCTTGTATTGAGAGTTTGTCTTGAGTCTCAGAGGAGACTTTAGACTCCAACTTCTGGGAATGCTAGAACTGTTTAGACAACGGGGACTTTTGGAAGTCAACTAAATGTCTTTTGCATTGTGAGATGGGCATGAACTTTTGGGAGCCAGAGTGGAATGTTATGGTTTAGATATGAAGTGTCCTCCAAAATGTGTTAGAAAATGCAAGGATTTTCAGAGGTGAAATGATTGGATTGTGAGAGTTGTAACCTAATCAGTGGATTAATCCATTGATGTGGATTAACTGAGTGGTAACTAGAGGCAAATGGGGTGTGACTAGAGGAGCTAGGTCACCAGGGGTGTGCTTTTGGGGTTTATACTTCCTGGTGAGCAGGGATCGATCTCTCTCTCCCCCCACCCCTCTTCTTGGTGGCTATGTCCTGAGCTGCTTTGCTCCATTATGCCTTTCTATTATGATATTCTGCCCCACCTTGGGCCCACAGCTGTGGAGTTGGCCATCTATAGAATAAGATCACTGAAACCGTGAGTCAAAATAAACTTACTTTCTCTACATTGTTCTCGTCAAGTCTTTTGGTCACTCACAGCAATGAAAACACTGACTACAATACTTGGAAATTCCTTTGGGCCTATACTGCTCATTAAACATTCCAGGAAACACCTTCTCATCATACAATATGTAAACGTTTAGTATCACATGGTCCTAATATATCCATGTATTGTGTTGTAGAAATTATGAAAAAAGATATTTTGTAAAGTGGTTTGTGTGTGCATGTGTGTGTTTTGTAACAGGAGAGTTTGTTTTTATCTTATTTACCAAAAGAAATTGTATTACACTGATCATTTCCATATGTATTCTTAAAGTCACTTGGCTTGTTTAAAATTTTATTCTCTAAGCTACTAAGGGCATTGTATTCAAATAAAAGGAACAACCATAGTAGTAATAATTAGAAGAGCAATAAGGCTTTGGTTTCCATGCAAATGAGCACAATTGAAATAGACAGTTTTTGCAAATGGATTTTCAAACTTTGGTGGAATAACTTGGAAGATAAATATTCTCAAAGCTAAAGCAAATGCAATCTGTACATGTAAATGAGATCAATTAATTTTAGCAGGCAAATGAGAAAATCAATGATTTTTAGAATCTAGTAATTTGGTTAACCATTAGTTTCATTAGTCTTTCTGTTTTAAACTTAATTATTCAAATATAGAACCAGATTGAAGTATAATTTATGGAGAACTCATCCTTAAGTTAATTACATGCAAGCCTTCCCCTGCAAATGGAAGAACTGAGGATGATATTATGAATGCCAATGCAGAGCGTGGAATCCGTTGGTCATGGCTCATTTGGGTTTAACTTGGGAGACAGTGTGGGGCAAGAGTATACTGGCTTTGCCTCAGAAAAGAGTTTGAGTCCCAGCTTTGGTGCTCTCTAACTGGGAGCTCTTAGGCAACTTTATTTCTAAAGAGCTTTGATTTTCTTATCCATTAAATTAGGCAGTTACACCTATACTGCAGGGTGATTGTGAGGACAAAATGAAGAAATATGTATATGGACATTTAACACAGACCCAGCATGCAGGGAAGACTTGTTATCCACCTCCTGCCGGCCCCTCCCTCACCTTCCTGGTTAGAAGGAGGAGGGCGTGGGTTGAGGAAATGCTGTTTCTGGATTTGCATGGTCTGGCTGGTATTTTTCTTTTAGCTGGCAGTAATTTTAGCTGATTAACATTTTGTAGGTATCTTGCAGTATCAGTTCCATCAGAAAACCAAGGTGGGTTTTAGAAGCTAAGTCACTGGAATTACTGAAAGGGCCAGAGCAGCAGGTGTGATAGGGATGAATTCATGCAGCTCATTTTGCTTTTATTTTTTCACTGCAATGATTGGTTTCTGATCTCTTGCATTTTCTACCTTCATTAAGTTATCTCATTATGACAATCGTGATAATTAATACCTGTGTGACACCTACACAGTGGTCTTGTGAGATTTTAAGGTGAAGTATTTTTATTGACACTATACAGATGAGGAAATGGAGGTGGATGCAGGTGATGTGGACTGCCCAGCCACACAGCTGGAAGGAGGTGAGATTCAAGTGCAAGTGTGTCAGGTTGCAAGTTTTGAGCTTTGTTTCTCTGAATCAAGGCTTTGACACCACAGGATGCTGCTGATGGTCCACAGGCGAGTCTTGATTAAAAGTATACATCTCAGTGCAGATGCTTTTACACCATGGGAGAGTGAAGGGGGCTGATGTTGGTAGGAATGAATTTCATAGCCTGGAAAGCTGGTCAGCTAATGAGGGATCATGAAGCTGCAGAGAATAGAAGCATCTGATCCAAAGAGTAAAACCCACTGGGAGTGCAGGAATCAGAAAAGTCACTTATCTTTCCCAAACAAAATGGACCTAGAATAGTGTTGGAAAGTAAGAGGATATTAGAAGGCTTACCCTAGCTGATTGGAGGTCTTACCACAAATTTGTGGTAATCCTGAGAGTTTGGTGTTGGCATTAAGGGTGAACACATACAGAAGAGTCTGGGAACACACCCACACATATGTGGGACATTGATTTGATGCAAAAATAATCCAATGGGAGGAAAGTTGAGCTTCCAACAAATAATGCTGGAAAATTGCATATGCAACAAACAAACAAAAAATCAAAAAACTTCAACCTTTCTTATATACAAAAGCTAGTTTAAAATGGACCACAGACCAAAATGTGCAAAGATCTAAAACAATAAAATGTCTAGAGAAAAACATTGGAGAAATTCCTTGCAATTTTGACATAAGGTTTTCTTAGGATGTAAAAAGTATTAACATAAAAGAAAAAAATCAAACTTCAGGAAAACTAGGAAATTCTGCTTTATAAATATAATTCAAGAAAATGAAATACAAAAATATACCTTGGGCTATTCAAAATACATATATCTGATAAAGAATTATGTTCAAAATATATAAAAAATTAATGCACAATAAGAACAACTATCCAGCTAAAAATGGGCAAAAAATTCGAATATACACTTTAGAAAAGAAGATAAACAGATGGTCAATAAACACCTGAAAAGATGCTCAAATCATTAGTTATCCTGGAAATGCAAATTGAAGAGATGCCATTTTTACCCCCATCAAATGCTTCAGACAGACAATAACAAAAGACTGACATCAGGGTTTTCTGAAGTTGGAGAGCAATTTAAATTTTCATAAATTGCTGGTGGGATTATAAGAGTACAACCCTATTTGGAAACAGTTTTTTTTTTAAAAAAAACATACACTGAACATGTGACCCAGAAATTTAGTCCTATGTATTTCCCTAAGAGAAACTAAAACATATCCACACACAGCCTGGCACACATGTCCGTAGCCACCTTGCTCCTGTCTGTCAAACCAGAAACAAGTCAAGTGTCCATCGACAAATGATGAATAATTAAACTACAGCAATTTAACAAATGCTATTCAGCAATTAAAAAGAAAATGCTGATAAACGAAATGCTTTAGTCTTCAAAACATTCTGAGTGAAACAACCCAGACATAATATGTGTGATTTTTGTCGATGTGACGTTTTTGCACTGGCAAAATGGATCCTTTATGTTGGGAAAAACACGAGTGACAGTCTGAGGAGGGGTGGCAATGACTGGTTGAGCATCTGGGCAGAGGGAACTTGTGTGGTGATGGCCTACACTGTCTCGACAGCATTGTGGTCTCCCTGTGTAGATTTTTATTAAGACTCTTCAAATGATGCATGTGCAACATGCAAAATTTATTGTACATAAATTACAACAAAAAGGTAATGGAAACAATGTATAAACAGACTGAAAATCTATATTTTTTTAGTTGTAGATGGACACAATATGTGGTGCTGAGGATCAAACCCAGTGCCTCACTCATGCAAGGCAAGTGCTTTATCACTGAGCTACAATCCCAGCCCTACAAATCTATTTTCAAGGCATACAACTAACAACTGAATGTCTGAAGACCTCCATCAGATTAAGAAGACAAAGAATCTAATAGATAAAAGTTGGGCAAAAGGTAGAACAAGAAAGCCAGGCGTGGTGGCACAAGCCTATAATCCCAGCAATTAGGGAGCCTGAGACAGGAGAATTGTGAGTTCAAAGCCAGCCTCAGCAATAGCGAGACGCTAAGCAACTCAGTGAGACCCTGTCTCTACATAAAACCCAAAATGGGGCTGGGGATGTGGCTCAGTGGTCGAGTGCCCCTGAGTTCAATCTCTAGTACTACCCCCACCCGCCCAAAAAAAGGTAGAACAAGTATTTCAGAGAAAAGAAAACATGAGTGGTCATGAATACATGCCATTATGCTCATTAGAAATCATGGAAATGCAAATTAAAATTACAAGCAGGTACCATTTCACCCCTAGCGGACTGGCAGAACTTATGCATTGAAGAATGATGGCCAAATCAGAACTTTTGAGCATGCTGGTGGGAGTATAAAATGTGTTGGAAACTGGCCTTTTCTTTCCAGGCATAACATCTCTGACTCAGCAATTGCTCTTGCAGGTCTGCACACCAGATAGATTCTTGTTTGTGTGCACCAAGAGAACTGCAGGAATATGATGGTTCTCAGTGCCATTGTTTGTCATAGCAAGTAGCTGAAAGCAGCCCAGCTCCTGTACCTCAAGAGGAGAATGCATAAATTAGTGGTGGTTTCTCATGTGATGGAATGCTATACTTTGGTAAAATGAATTAGCCAAAGCCTCACGCTTTAGCAACAGATCTTACAAAAATATTGTACTGAATGATAAAAGCAACTTTAGACTGTAAAGAGTAATAGTATTTGTATAAAGCCCCCAAATATACAAAACTTTACAAGTATTTGAAGATAGTGGTTTTTTAATTGTGCTTTGTTTTTTATTTGGGTGAAAACAAGGTAAATATCAACTCACAATTTAGAATCATGTTTCCCTTTGGGAAGAGGGACTGAGAAGTACACAGAGAGCTTGAAAGAAGTTAAAATAATCTTTTTAAACTTGGGTCATGGGGCAATGGTGTTTGTCTTATAATTCTGCACATTTGTCTATGTATTTCATGTATTTTGTATATGATATTTTCATAACCATTTAAATGAATTTTAAAATATGTCTTAAAGGTATTTATAGCACTTTACCTTGCATCCTACTTGTGGTACTACAAATAAAGGTCAAGAGTGAGCTTCTGTTAAAAAACATGAGATGTATCCTTCAAGGTCAGACTGGGGAGCTTTGTGCAGGGCTTGAAGAATCAGGTGCCTGGGAATTTCGGCAATTTTGGCAGTAAGTGCTCCAGGCCTGTGTGCATCACAGGATAGTGTGTAACCCACTAAGGCCCAAGGCTGGCTCTCATTCTCTTGATTTGGCATACCCTGTACCAGGAAGAGGAGCCACATAAAATTACTGAAAATGATTGTCTTTCCAGCCTTGGCAGATGAGATTCAATAAGGTTTCATTTGATTTTGATTTCATGTTTCTTGCACCTTGAAAGAAAGGGATCAATTTCTACTCAACAATAACAAACAAACAACCCTAAACACCCAAATTGCCAGCAATAAGATGATTTTGTACCAGGACATTCATTTATTGTAATATCAAATATGAAGATATTTACAGTAGTCCCCACTTCTCTGGGGGGGATATATTCTAGGCCTCCAGTGGATGCCTTAAATCACTGATGGGACTAAACCCCACGTGTACTATGATTTTTCCCAAACACACATACATACAATTAAGTTTAATTTAGGCACAGTAAGAGACTAAGATCAATAAGTAATAATGAAATAGAGGTTTGAATGGTTGAAGGGAGAGGGCTGGAGAAAAAGTCTGGTGGAAGAGTAGGAATGGAAGGAACCACAGGATGCTCCACAGAGGGAAAAATCAGGAGCCCTGTGCCTTGAGTGCTTACTCTCTGCAGGCACTGGCTGGGGGCCTCCCTGCCTATGGTCTGCTTGAATCCTTACCTCCTACCTTATTTGAGATAGGTGCTCTTGTTAACCTTAACAGATGTGTTAAGTAATTTTCTCCACATAACAGTTTCTTGGGGCTTGAAGTCAGGCCAGGGTTTGAACTCAGGTCATCTGATCCTTGAGCCCATAGCATTAATCACTCTGCTATGACTCTTCCTCCTACAACTGCAGCAACCCCTTCCCCTGCAATCTAGCATCTTTGGTACACAGTAGCCTTTTACTAAAACTGCTGCTTTGGTGTATTTTTAATGCCTGGGTAGTCAGCAGCAAATACCAGGGCTTCCAGTTCCCCATTGGCTACACTGTTTTTCTATCTCCAGTTCATCCACCGAAAGAAAACGCATTCTGTACCAACAGCGTGGAAAGGGGAACTCACCACGCCACCCTCAGAAGCAAAGCGCCCATCTTTCGTTGTCATTCATGTCAGCCCCTGCACATCTGGCCAAGGAGCTGAAGTCATGGCTTTTCTTATGAATCTGGGGAGATGAGCCATAAGGTGAAAAGATTGGAAAACTGTCTTCTAAGTAGAGTGAACCAATTGCAAACTTAATGGTGGAGAAGCTTGTTTCTAGGAGCCAAGAATGACACGCAATTCCAAATCGCAAGCTAAATATCAGGGCAATGAATAAGCTATAGTCTTCTAGTCTGAGATTCAAGTCCAATTTATCTCCAGATAAATAAAACTGGAAATGAAACTCTTGCCCATCTGCTCTTTATTTCTTTGCAGGAAAGGACGGGAACCTTCCAGGTCTAGTTCCACACTCACTACTGTGGGCCACGGCGGGTAGTGAAGTTACCTTCTCTAGGCCTCATCTGTAAATGGCAATTATCAACTTTTCCTCACAGCAGTGTCGTGATTGCTAAAGGGGAAGGCAGCCAACCCCCTGCACAGAGATGGCAAGGCAGGGTGCTGGTGCTCAGTAACGGAGGGGAAAGGAGCGCTCTCCTGGGCTAAGTTAGGAATCCAATCTCCCTGAATATGAGGCACCCTTGAAGACTTGATTTCTTTGATCATACTGGTCAACTTCTACTCAAGCTCTGAGCAAGCTAATCTTAGGATGGTTGTCTTTTAACTTGTAAAGAAGTCTAGGGTTGGAATTTTGAGCCAGGGTGTCCCCTTACATTCTCTTGCAAAGATGGGGGCCCATCCACTTTGATAAGAGCATTGAAAACAATATAAAGAGCACCAGCACGTGACTTAGACCATCCTAGTTTTAAATTCTATGATTTTGAATTAGCTACTTAGACTTTGAGTTTCAGTTTTCCCATCCTTTAGATGTTCCTTCAGTCAATAGTTGTTAAGCACCTACCATGTGTCAGCCCTGGAGATGGAGCAAAGAGCAAGACAGGCGAGGTCTCTAGCATCGTGGGACTTGCTGCCAATGGGGAAGAGGGACCTGTGAATAATGTGGTGCTGCAATGATGGGGGAGGGCAAGGACTCTGGAAGATGGACAGCAGGGACCTGGTGTTTACAGATGCGAGGGAGGTGTGGGCAGTGATCCATAGCCCCTTCTTCAGAGGGCCTACATGAGGATTAAACGAGATGGTCTATGTGTTGACTGGTACCTGGGAGGCGACCCATATGTGTTATGATCAAAATAATAGTGTGACACGCTTCAGAGCTAGAATGGCCACTTCTAGATCATCTAGCATTTTCTAAATTTCTAGCCTGGTGACTGGTATAGAGATGATTGCCTTAGAACCTGGGGAACTTGTTAAAACTGTATATTTTGGGGTTTTGTTTTCCAAGGATTCCAATTCCTGTAGGCAGTTCTAGGCTGGGAATGTGGGAATCTACACTTTTGCAGAATTTTCCAGGTAATTTTGGTCTAGTCTACTTGCTCATCTTAACCCCAAATTAGAGATGGAGAGATTGAGATTCAGGAAGCGTGAATTTGTGGCGTACCCAAGGCCAGGTGGCTGGCAGAGGGTTTTATATGGAACCAGGACAGTAAGAATGGAGGGGGTCTGAGAGCATGTGACACCAGCATTCCTTTATTTCCGCCTTCTGAATCCATCTGAGTGTCTTGGGTGCCGTCAGCCAAGGACCAAGGAAGTGAAGGCACTGCAGTTCCATCTGTCAGTGTTTGGGGCTAGAGCAGGGCTGGAGCAGGAGTGGAGGCTGGGGCAGGAGTGGAGGCTGGCCTGCCTTGGTTGCTGGACACTGGGAAGGCCGGGCTGGGAAACTGCCACAGTCTCTTCCCCTAATTCAATTCTGCATTGACATCTAGCATGTCAAATCGCCATGCAGATGAGATGACAACGTGGCGATTGCCTCGGTGTCACAGTCTGTTATTTTCAAACGTTGTGTGTGGATCCATAATTGCATTGACACCCATTAGGTCTCCCTCCCGGGCAGCGCCAGGAGCTGCTTGAACATGTTGTAATTAAGTCCCCTCCTCCTCCTCTCCTGCCTGTTGTCCCAAGGATGTGCAGCACCAGGCCCTGCTTAGGCCATGGTGATGTCACATTGATGTAATGTCCAATCGACATGTGTTCCCTTATCTCTCTCTGCCCCCATTTGGCCCTGGTGATGTGGGGGTGGGGAATAAGCTGATTCGCTTAAAATAACACAATCTTATGGATAAATGCCACACTCTGATTGGCCTAGAGGGCGACCAGCAAGCACTCTCCAGGATTTCTGGGACACATTGTGCTCATGGCACCGTTCTTCCCACCGACAGGCAATTTAAACAGCCAATCCCATCTTGCTTGCTGCATTAATTGAAGTGGAATAGGTCGAGTCTGGGAAGAGTTTCATTTGCTCTTTGTCCAACAAGATTGAAAATAAAAGACTCGAGGAAGCCTATGATGAGTTCCGTTAAATTTAATATGCAACACAATTAATCCTTCATTCTCATTCCAAGCAGCATCAAATACAGATCCAACCCCCACATATTAATCTCTGATGGACCATCTCAACATTTTTATTACAAAAGCAAACTTGCAATGTCTATAGGTAGGTGAAATGGGGATGCTAGTCTAGGACATGAACTTTTTAAGGTAGAATTTTAAAAATGCATTTTTGTGTTGCAAACAGAGTTATGTTGATGTTTCTTCCGCTATGTTTTAGTTCTACAATTGCCAGAACTACCATCAAGCGAGGCAAAGAGCAATGTGACATTTAGGCAATGCTTCTATGGTGAGAAATAATATTTAGTATTATTGATGATAATGTTAATCTCATTACAAATTCCACTTAGTAGCTCTTCCCTTTACATGTGGGTTTCATGTGTCTTACATAATTTCATTCTTTGAATAATACTGTCAGGTAGGTATTACTGTATCACTTTATAAAAGAAGACAACGAGGATCAGCAAATTAAGTAACTTTCCCAAGGTCAAAGCTAGAAAGTTTAGAATTGGGATAAAACTCAGACTTGTCTGTCTTCAAGTTCATACTCTTCACACACACAAAGATAATAAAACCATTTCAGTTTTTAAAATATCCTTCTTATTCTCCAATAGGTAGAGATATTTTTTCTATCTTTTTCTCTGTCCCTCATTAATTTAATAATATTATATTCAAGAGAAAATTAATTTTCTACTCTATTATGTGTCCATATTAATATGCAAGATAGCCCAACTTCAAAAACAGGTGTTTTGAAGGTGTTGCTGTTAATATTATGATTGTGATTTTCTTACTTATGGAGTGTTTTGAAATCAGAGATAGATGGTAGATGTTGCACGTGTCCATACTTCCTGTGAAGGGCCTTGAACTTGCACCTGTAGAGTTACCCAGGATTATGGGAAACAGCAGAGTGTTTCTAGCATGACAGTGCTTTGATCTGATCTGCGTTTAGAGGGTGACCCTTGCAGTGCCCGGAAGACTGGGGACAGGAGACGGAGTATGGGTTAGCACAGTCCAGGTGGGAGGTGAGCCCTGCCCTGAGTGGAGACGAGTGGATGCACTTAGCCATGACAAGGGAGCAGAGAGGGCCTGATGGGCAGTCAGGCTGAAGGCCTGTGGAGGAGCTTCTGGGGGGAGGGCAGAGAAGGAACAGAGAGAGGAAGGCAGGTTGGGGGCTTTTCCAAGACAGTCTAGCCCCAGACATCAAGTCTGCTGCTCTTCCTTTTCCCCCAAGGAGAAATGAGGTCTTGGCAGCTTCTCTATGGCTGGACAGATTCATTTAGATTTAACAAGGTATGCTACAGGGAGCAAACTTCTAGAAGCAAGTATGCACAGACAGATCTTGATTGAATAAGGGATAGAAGATTATCAATTGTGTTTCCTTTGCCATCCCTTTAACTCCCAAGCCCATTCCGATTTTATGACTCCATAATTAACCAGATAATTAAACAACTGTAAATAGCCATCTTGTACATGCAGCGCCACGCTTTGCTGCTGCCTCCCTGTTCAGAGTTCTCATTAGTAGCCAAAGTTGCTTCTCGTTGACATGCAAGGAAGCATGGGGACACAGGGCTCACAGAGAACTGCAAAATGTGGTTTCATATCTCACATAGTTAAAACGAAGGAGCTGTGCCTGAAAAGTGTGTGTGTGTGTATGTATATGTATGATGACAGTGTTCCCTTAAACATTGTGCTAAAAATACCCTCTGTGTTTATGGCTGATGGTCATGTTGCATTCATCTAATGAGTTTTTGTTAAAGGGCATGGTTTACTACTTAATTAATAATATTTTAAAAATTAATTTCCAAGTGGAGATGAGACCTGTCAGCTCTTGGTGGCAGCATGGGGCTTCTGCAAATACACCAGCTCCAGAGTCCAAAGGAATGGGTGTGAGTCCCAGCTCTGATTCTGGCTGGGCACCCTTGGTCAGTTTCCTGCATTTCTGTTGTGTTATACAGAAGGTTATGGAGGATTTGCATTCCTTGGTGGTGTGAGTAGAAATGAGAAGTATTTGGTAAGAGCAAAGTGCCCTAGAATATATCATTAATTTTGCATTTATTAATTTTTTACCAAATGATATTTCTGACAATCATCTCCTAACTTATGCCATGTTGATTTTTCCTCTGTGCTCCAACACCTTCCTCCTTCCACAGATGCACACTGAGCATCTACTAGGAACCAGACACTGTTAAACACTGACCTGAATGGGAATCACCCAAACATTTTTTGAATGGACTATTTGCTTCTTGAAGACAGGGATATGTTTTAAAGGAAACAAATATTTGTTTCTCAGGTGAAGGAAATCTGTATCCTAGCTCTTGGCACAGTGCCTGACATACCACAGAAGCCCACTGAATTGAACTGAGCCTATATCCACCTCATAAGCCTATGTCCAGTCTAGTTATGTTTTGCAACAGTAAAGAGCAGGACTGAAAGAGTTAGGGAATCAATTGATCAAACTTTAGAGACAAAAAGAGTGTAGTTCAAATGGCCCAGACCAACTGGGACCACAGCACTGAAGTGGTAGGGTAAAAATGCTGGTCATAAGAGGTCAATGCATGCTTACCTAACTAACAGTAGCCACGGTATTAGGATACATCAGTTCTTTTTTTAAATTTTTTTTTAGTTGATTGACTTTTATTTATTCATTTATTTATATGCAGTGCTGAGGATCGAACCCAGTGCCTCCCACATGCGAGGCAAGTGCTCTACCGCTGAGCCACAATCCCAGCCCAGGGTACATTAGTTCTCAATGAACTAATTCCTCATTCTTAGCAGCATTAGCATCATGGCCTAGTTGGACCTCTTGCTTGCTCATCCTTGTCCATTTCTAAGCTTTGTGTTTCCATCTATTTCCCACCCACAGTGAGTGACCTTGAAGCTTGTCTATCTACTCTGGGATGGTGCCTTCATGTATGTAATATTTGGGACACACCGAAGGGTCTCTCAGCTTGTGCTGTGTCCATGCAGGCAATGCTTCTCCATCATAGCCCACCCCAGTGGATTGTTCAGAATATGCTGCTCCTGTAGAGAGAGAAACCAGCCCCGCACCCCGGAATAAGGAGGAAGGCTCACCCAGACAGAGGCAAACGATGCCCCTGCTCCCCTCTCCAACTTCTGTAGATGCTTCAACAGCACGCTGCATCTGTGTGTGTTCCTGAAAACCTCCAGGGTGTGTCTACATATTCACTGGGTCTTGGTGTTTGCATCAGTCGCTGTCTGCATGTGTTGGGAGATAAAAAGAAGTAGGGGAGATTTGAAATTTGTGTTTAGGCTTAGGAGCTGCCTGGGGAGAGCAGACGTGCATTCAAGGAGGTTTACTGGGTCTGCACGAGGAGGCGATGTGACATGCTGAGAAGAATTTTGAGAGCTACAGAGACCTGAGCTCTTGCCTGGTTGCAGCATTAGCTCTCGTTCTTGTTTGGGGAACACATGTGTCCCATTAGTCCCAAGCCATATTTTGATCTGTTCTCATATAGTGTGTTTCTTGATGATTTTGTTTGAACAAAAGCTTTCTGCTGTTGTGGAAAGTGAGGTTAAACGTCACTCCCTTGCTGAGATCCTTACAGGTGGAGTGGTCCATGCTTCTACATCACATCAGAGAGCTCACCTCCATCTCGTTTTGGTCATGGTGATGAGCTGTCATCAGTAAAGTCCTTAGTACAGGGACAGACACCTACCAAGTGCTGAACACATAACTGCTGCTTTCTGGTTTCTTCTGCCGCCTCTGACTTCCTGCCTCTCTTGTTTCTTCAAGACTCCCTTTGCTACTCTGGCAGAATTCATCTAGCTCTTTTGATCTTAACTTAAAATTCAATAAATTCCACCCTTGAACTGCAGTTACTGGCTCCAGACAAAGAACAAGATTAACCATGACACCCTAAGTTTAGCCAAGTCAGATTCCTTAGCTCTACTGGTATCCAGTAAGCTGCTGTCTCTACTCACCACGGAGGACCTCAGAAGCACATGAGCAAAGCCCATCTCAGGATCAGTCCTGTCTCTTGGGCCTTTGGCTTTGGTGGCTGGTGGCCCTGTGTTGACCTCCTCTGCCTGGCATTTTCAGCCTACCACTTCAGGGCTGTGGTCTGGGCTATTTGGACTGCAGTGCATGCTCTAATTTCTCCCCGCAAACGTGGCTTGTTGTTATGAGTTGGCTATTCACTCAGCACTTTGAATACTGCACAAATGTTTTCCATCAGTTATTACCATGAAATGCTGGCCATTGGAAAGGTAATAAAATCTCTGACCCAAGGAAAGAATGTTTCACACATACCTAGCAACCAGAGAGAAGTCATAAAAAGTTCCTTGCAAGGTAACACCATTCATGCTTGAGTATCTCCCCTGTCACAAGCTTGAGTCTAGAGTAGATGTCCTTATGGCTTTGTAGGGAGAAACTTCCAGAATCATCCAGTTACAATCCCCTGGGGTTAAAGAGTCTCCTTGTTTGCACGTGTTTCTAGCTCCCACTGCTCTACCACGCCTCTCCTCTGCCCTCATCTCTCCTAGTCATCTAATCATGTTGGAAGGAGAGCTGACAGGAGGCTGCTTGGGACCTGCAGAGCTCAGGGCAGGGGGCAGTCCCATGAGCAGACCTGGGTCCCAAGATGGCTAAGAAGCTCTGAATTGTACAAAGTAAATATTTAATGTGCTTAACATGGTAGAAATACGCTGAGCTTAGAAACAAGGGGAAAAGGAGCCATCCGAGGTCTCCATTATGTTCTCATCTTCTCTTGCTGCCTTGAAGAGGGGACACCACGCATGTGCTTTGCCCAGCTAACTGTAAAATGTGAGAGTCTCCTGTCGCTCAGTAGGAAAGATGCCAAAGATGTTATTATGCAGCCTGCCCGGCTTGAATGACAGCAAGCCTGACGGCGAGGTCTTGAAGTCTGTTCAGAAGAAACATCCCAGTGAAGAAATGCACTGGTGGTATTCCCCTCCCCGCCCCCCGCCCCACTGGTGGTATTTTAAATTAACTTCCACAATGAGAAGTTTCAGAAGAAGACTTTTGGATAAGTAATAATTTAAAGTTTCATTGTAAAAATGTAATTACTAGCTTATCATTTTCCTAGGTGAGACTTTCTCCTCTAGATGGCCTTTTTTTTTTAAAGAAAATGATCAGATTGGTACAGACTCTACAAAGAAAAGGCTGGTTTCTGACAACAGGATGGCAGGAAGCATTCGGATGGCCATTATCCATACCAAGGACAGCACCTGGCTCTCTCCATCAGGGACAGTGCCAAGGAGGTAACAATGCCTAGAAGCACCCTGGCGTCCACTCACGTACACCTCCAGAAACAGCTGGGAAGCGATGCCAGGGAAACTTATTAGAGCAAATGTTCCAATTTTGATGAAGTCCAGTTCATCCGTTTTTTTCCTTCACAGGTTGTGCTTTTGATGTATATTTCCCCCTGGCCCCAGATCACAAAGACTTCTGCCTATGTTTCTTCCAAAAGTTTTATAATTTGGGGTTTTTATATTTAATTTAATATATTTGAGTGAATTTTTGTAGAAGGTATGAAGTTCAGGTCAAAGTTCATATTTACATGTGGACTATCCCAGTGTTCTAGTACCATCTATTAAAAAGACTAATTTTTCTTTCTTTTCTTCTAGGAAAAGAAGGAAAAGATCTGGATTTCACCATTATGAATGTTGGGGGCCCCCTTTACCACTCCCTGAGCAGGAACTAGAGGACTCCTTCTGGACCTCTCAATCAGTGCCCTGTTGCTCAGGGTTTCTGATACATTTTTGGGCCAGGAAAGGACAGTACAGTAGCCACTAGTTCACTGGTCCTTTGAATGCTGATCTTTCTCATTCTGCTGTCCAGAGCCAGCTGGACCAGAGTCCTTTGCTGTGCAGGGCCCTTGCACAGATGCTCCAGAAGCTCTGACCAGGATTTGTAGCTGTTGTCTGTGGGGGAGACAGGCCATGTGTACAGACTCCACCTACCTCAGACCTGGAGCAAGAAAACTTATTGGAAACTGAACTAAAAATTAAAACCAGTTAGTTTTAAAATCTTTGCAAAGTCAACCTCTGCTTTCCCAGTCTGTTGGTGGTGGGGGAGGCATTTATCTTCAGTCATGTGCTGACAGGTTTGGGATCTTTGGGGGCATGGACAGTGCAGGGACACTATCCCACACGGGCAAGGAAGAACAGCAGGTCAGGGAACCAAGGTACAGCTGAGCTGAGTCCTGGAGAAGAAGGAGGGGCTGAGTAAAGGAAAGGGTGGAGGAGCATTCAGAGCAGAAGTATAAAGACATGGTCTGGGCTTTATTTCCAGAATCGCAACCCAGTGTGAGGACTGGGGCCAAGTGTGTGTGCAGAAGTGGGGAGAGACAGCTACAGGTGCAGTGGCGTGCTGCATTAAGATGTTTCAACTTTATGTTGACAGCTATTGGAAGACATTCAGATTTTGTGAGCAAGAGATGCAAAGTTCCCCGCACTGAAAATGGTTGGCGCCTCAAGCATGACATCAGGCCCAGAGACTAACTGCCTCCATTTAGAGGGATGCAACTAGAAATTTCTTGAACTGCCCTCTCTGCAGAGAGTGCTGCTCGTGTGCATTGGGGAGCTCGCTACCAGGGCTCAGGCTGCACCTGCAGACCCTCAGTTCTCCATCTCTCTAGGGCCAGAGCCTCTCTGCATACTTCCCCTCCTGGGCTCTGCATTACTTGCTTCCAACTCTTCAAGGTGTTGTAGGCTAAGGATTGCACAGGTCCAAAACATCTTTTTGAATGTATGCGGAGGTTGCCGGTCCCCCTGCTGTTCCTCAGGGAGTAGCCGGGTTAGCTTCCCCATGTCCCTTGTATTTGTGCCCCTTTGGAGCACTTTCAGAGGGAGCGAGTGGTGAATGGTGAGGTGGGAGGACAACAGGAGGCGTCCTTTCTTCTCCAAGACCAAGAACATGTACAATGTTTACCTTAAGGCAGGATACAGTTTGGGTGTAACATCTTCCCATCTGTTTGAATTCTCCCACTTTGGGTCACAGAACACATGGGATCCTCCTTTTACATACAGGCCTTTTGGACATTTTAAGAAAGTAATTTTACCCTTTACTAAATAAGCACTCTGCAGAGGGTGATACCAGGATCCAGCTCTGGAGTTGTTGGCTCTGTCTCCTTTAGGCTGAAACACCATGTACACAGCCTCCAGATTCCCCTGGAGAGAGAAAGCCATGGCCATAGATCAGCTTGCACAAGTGCAGAGGGTGTCACTAAGTGTGAGGTCACTGGAGAATTGCCATGGGAGAGAAATGGCCACGTTTCATAACCTCAAACTCGGTCCTTCAGGGTGGGCAGGGTGACCCTGTGTGTGTTTTTGGGGGATGGAGTACACTCTGGCTGCAGGTGGAGGCAGCCCTTAGAGTTTGCACCACTGGAGGGAAGTTTCACCTTCCCTGGAGGCTGTGGCCAGTCACAGCTGCTGTGGACTCAGGGCTGCTGCTCACTCTTTACCCAGCAGTCCAGATTGACCATAAGCCCTCCCTGTTCCTTTAGTGCAGGCGAGGCTTGGGGTAACATGAGGGGGTTGCACAATAGCTTGGGAGAAAGGACCAGATGTGCCCGCTCTCAGGACACCACCCTGGCCCATCCATGTGGAGTTCTCCAGGCTGCTTCTGTCCGTCTTCCTGTCTGGACCTGGTGGGTTGAATGAGGCAGAAGCCATCACTTGGCTTCTCCCCAGGAGCACTCTGAGTCATTTTATGTTACTGTGAAGACCTACGGATGGGACTCAGGACAGGCTGGAGCTCTGTCCTCACCCAGGACCTGTCGTCCACATCTCTATTTCCTGCTCCCTGAGCCACATCCTTTCGAGATGATGGAATCTCTCCTACTTTGGTGGACGCTTTGTCCTCTATCCACAGGGGTGTGGCCTCACTGTATGCTCTGAGCAGATCTAAAACATGGGGGCACAACAGCCCCTCATTCTTACAAGAGTGCACAAAGGGCTGTTTTGGCTGGAGTCGGTCCGCTGCTTGTCCACGTGCCAGTGTCTGCCCTCACAGGCCCAGCTTCTCTGGATAGGTCAGCTCGGCCACACTCCCTGTCTCATGGCAAGGAAACAGGATTTATTCTTTGAAGAAGAAATCAAGAAATGGCAGATGCTTGTAATTTCCCTTCCTCTGCCCTTTATATTCACCGTTTCTTTTAAAATACTCCCTGATTGGGAGCAGAAGTGCAATCTGACCAATGCACAAAATAATAATACTTATCATTGCCGTGGTTGTTATCATCATCATCACAATGGCTTGTTAAACACCTGCTACGGTCCAGGTGTTATACAAGATCTATGTCATTTTCTGTTCCCAGCAACCCTGTGAATCAGTATGGTAGCTAGAACAAAGATTGCCTGCTGACAGCTAAACTGTAAAATCAACAGGTGGTGCAAGATCATCTCCAATGAAAAAACGTTTGTTTTATCTGCAGCCTGTGAAGAAGCTCCATAGGATCTGCTAGTATTTCTAAGAGAAAGGATGGGGCGACAGGAAGGACTGAGGGGAACAGAGGTGTTGTGGAGGCATTGCCAGGCAGAGGGTTTTGGTAGTGGCCAGTCTTCCTTGAAGCTTGGAAACAGGTGTTTCATTCAGTTCTTGTTCTGATTCTCAGGTCACCAGTAGACCTCTTGATTATGACGTGGCTTCCCGTGTGATTTCCACTGGGGAAAAATGCTGGTGACTTTGAGGATTGTAGCTTAATTCTTATTCTCCTTATCATTTAGAAAGTTGATATTCTGGTTTTTCCCCCCACTAGTCCCATGTAGTGAGCTTGTTGAATGTGATTGCTCTAAGAAGTGATCCATGATGTCATTATAGAAAAGCTGATTCTTAGACCTCGGGTCATTGCAGAGTTCCCAAGGTCTATACTACTCTGTGATTTCCATTCTCTGCTTTGTACACAGTTGTCACACCACTAGGCTCTGGCTAGGACCAGCCCCTTTCCTTCACTGTGTGAAACTTGTGCAGATGGCATTGATATCAGTTTCGCAGGTAGAAAGCAAGTGCTTAGGGAAGTTAAGCAAATCCTTAAAAACCACACCGCCGCAGAGAAGCAGGTGTAGAATCCAGCATCCTGACTTGATACCTCGCGCTGTGTCCCCTCCACCAGGGAGCCTCATTCCTTCTTCTCGGGGCCCAGTTCTACTCTTACTGTAGGTTGAGGTCACTGAGTGTGTGCAGGAAGCGCGCTGTCCCTAAATGTGTCGGAGTGGCTCAGAGCGCCCAGTCTTTACAGAGAAATACTCCTGTGGAGGATGACTCGTCATCTTGGGACTGCAGACAAGACTGTGTCACCAAATATGTTCATGGAATCTGTTGTGGATTGGATCTCAAATGTCCCCCAAAGGCTCATGTGTTTGGCCTTGTGAACACAAGGCAGCCATGTTCACAAGTGGGGCCTTTGGAAGGTGGTTGGACCATCAGAGTGACCTCACAGATGGATTAATCCACGAATGGATCCATTGCCTACTGGGCTGTTGGGAGAGGGTAGAAACTTAGGTCATGGGGTTACCTGGAGAAAGTTGGGCCTCAGGGTGTGTCCCTGAAGGCTATGTTTTGCCCTGTCCCTTCCTCTCCTGTCTGTTTTCTGGCCTCCATGAGGTGATCCACTCCATCTTATTACATGTTCCCCGTCGCAATGTGTGGCCTCACCACAGGACTAAATGTAAAAGAGCCAGATGGCCATGCCCTGAAACCTCTGAACCCAAGCCAGATATAGCTTTCCTCCCTCAAGACACTTTTCTCAGGTATTTAATCACAGTGATGGAAAACTGAGTAACGCAGTGTCATAACTAAAGGCATTTTTAGGTAAGTCTGCAAAATGCAGTTTGTGGAGTATAGTAGATACTCAGCCACTGGTAGACTCGTCCCTGTTGGGACCAAGTGTGGGGAGATAAAGAACACAAGCCAAGGACTCTTGGGTGTGAAGACCCCAGAGACCCCTTGTTGTGTGAAAGCTCCTTGGGAAGTTCTTCCCAATCATCCACCACCAACAGGCTGCCTCCTCTTGAGTGGAGAGGGCTGGCCCAGACAGATAAGAAGCAGTCATCTGTAAAAACCATCTGCAAGTGCTGACAGGGCCCTGGCAGGGAGTCGGGCTGGGATCTGTTCCTACTAATCTGTAAATCCAGCC
The DNA here is from genome assembly GCA_028644305.1 of Xerus rutilus. NCBI lineage: Eukaryota > Metazoa > Chordata > Mammalia > Rodentia > Sciuridae > Xerus > Xerus rutilus. The sequence continues at coordinate 74,197,589 of CM053411.1, read as the reverse complement.
TTCAAAACTGCTCCCCACAGGAGGCCCGGGAGGGGCTTAGAATATTTTGCAGGTCAATTTTGGGGAGAAATGGAAGAGTGTGTGTGGAAGGGCAGGAAAATCATGTCAGCAGAACCACGTAAAGGGACATTCTACAGGTCTTAGCCCCACATCAGCTCCCCGGGGAGGCTTCCCTGACAGGCACCCTGTCCTGAGTTACACGTCCCTATGTGAATATTCCACAGCCCAGTCATCTGCATCCTCCCCCTCCAGGAGAGCAGGCACCTTGCTTGCTTTCGTCACTGTATATAAGTGAGGACCAGAGAGCAGTCGCAGTGTACACTCCACAGAAGTGGACGGTCATTTGGAAGTAGACAGACAGGATCCCAATCTCATCCTAAGCTAACTGGACATATGAACTTGACCTTTCTGACTTTCAGTTCCTACTCTGTAAAACTACTTCATAGGATGATTATAGGTTAAGTGACAGAATTCTCCCGGTCTGTTACCAACTGCACGGTGGCTGACAGCTAGGACAACTGACAGCTATCAGCCCCACTGCCTTCCCCGAGGGCACACACTCTGGCCACACCACAGTCACACACGCACCTCAGGCCGGGCATGATTTGCCTCAAGGTTTGCTTGCAGCACCACATGCTAAGCAAGGGGGACTTGGAGAGAAAGAAGGTTCCAAGTCTCTCTCCAGACTGGTCAGAGTGGGACTTACCTGCAAACATAAACATCAAGTTTGCTCTGAGCACAGGGTGGGAGGCGGCATCTCCTTCCTTCCCTAATGCAATCACCTCACGAGATTATTTAATTTTATCTTCAAACCAACCCCAAGAGCTAGGTGCTATTATTTCCATTTTACAAATGAAGACATTGAGAATCAGAGAATTGGCTCACAATCACACCCTAAGTGAGCAAAGGATCAAGGGCTCAATACCAAGTCCATCCAGTTCTCAAGTCTATGTCCTTTCCACTGTTTCACACCTACTCACGCCTGACAACGTGGCTTCAGAGAACATCTCTCTTCTGTATTTACCTGTCTGCATGGGCAGCGTGCACTCTCGTTACCCAAATTGAGCCTTTCTTCTTGGAGTCCTCCAGGGGTTTGATACATGTCTGCTTTTATTTAAGCTGCAATTGGCTGCGACTGCTTGGTTTATTTCATTATTATAAAGGATGTGCACATTTTATGTATTACGCTCTAGGGCAACGCAGTGAATCATCCTGTGATGTGAAATATCAAGCTAGTGGTTTTTTGAACTGCAGCCATTGCTTGGTGCAAGCATAGAAGTTGAGCCATTTGGGTGTTTTCTTTGATAGCCAATTTGTTTCAAGATGATGACTCACAAACTGTACTGAAAAATAATAACAATGAATCAAGAATAAATGGCACCTTCCTATAACACCATTTGATCTATTAAATGTTGAGTAAAATGAAGGAAGCCCAATTTAAAAGATTACTTATTGCATGATCCATTTATGCAGAGGTCAGAAATAGCAAGGGTGCTGGTTGTCTTGAGGAGGGGGTAGCATGGCGTCACAGCAGGAAGGAGCCTTCTGGGCGTGGCAGTCCTTGGCATTGGGATTTGGGTACCTGTTGCACAGGTATGTTTGCTTTTTAATTTTTGTTGAGCTGTACACTCATATTTGTACACTTTTCAAATATGTGGAAACTAATTTTTTGAGCACTCCTAGATGTTTTACATAAATTGTCTATAATCTTTACAGCTTTAATGACTGCACAACTGTCACCAACTTTTGAAGTTGGTATTTTTACATGAATTTAACAGATATGACAGATATGCAAACTCAAGCTTAGGATAAATTTACTCAAGACTACACGAGGAGTAAATGACGGAGCTGATATCTGAAGGCCAGGCAGCCGACTCCAGCTCAGCAGCGTTCTCTGTGGGGTGTGCTGACTCCAAGTGGTGATCCGTCCAGTGGGTGCCATCAGCAGAGGGCCCTTTGAGGAGCTTATCATTGAGGTTGGTGGCAGATGAAAAATTCTGGGTGGAATAATTTTTAAAAGGTGAGTTGGAGTGGGTAAATAAAACAGTGCCATGAAGGCTTGCTCCCAGAGGGAGCAGTTTTAAGGAAGTAGAAACCAAAGAGACTGAGAATCGAGAGCCCTGCGGGCTGAAACAAAGAGGTGACGGGAGAGTCAGGGCTTTGGGGGGACTCACAGCTGGTCTCCTCTGCAGGGTGGGCCTTGCTCCTGCACAGTCCTGACAAAGTGTCACTTTTCTTCAGATTTGCTTGGACACCCTACCAGTCCTTACCTTGGTCCCGCCCTTTACAGTTACCAAAGCCCGTGGAGCCTCTGCCATTTGGCTGTCAAACAACTGTGGGGCTCAGAAGTGGGGTCAGTAGGAGACGCATCCAGCAACGTGCTTGAGACCATATAGCTGGTAGGTGGGAGCCAGGTCCAAAGTTCTTTCCTCCGTACCACGTGGGCACTTACTCTGTATAAGCCAGACTTTTCCCTTTTTGAGTCATTTTAGTTGATGAATACTCATTAAATTGAAGGGTTTTTTCCTGTAATTTCCAGCCATTGGTCCTGGTTATGTCCTTCCGTCTCACCTAGAAGACCAAGAAAAGTTGAAACCATGAGGGGGAGAACAGTCAGGTGGCAGACACTTTACATATTTTCTCTTCTCATTAGAATTCTTCAAGTTAGACACTATTGTTATTTTTTTACTCTATTTAAAACTAAGAAAATTGAGGGTTGGAAATATTAAAGCTAGATATTATCTTTCCTTTTCTATATTTAAGAAAATTGAATATCAGGAAGGTTAATAAATTACCCAAAGTACAGCAACTGGTGGCAGGTTTTGAACTTGGGTCCAATATCAAAGCCTATGGGTTTTGAATCACTTCATTTCCCCCTCTCTCTTTAATGGGAGAGCCTGTTAAATGTTTGAATATCTGCCAGCAAGCCTTGATTCCTGCTTCCACCTGAAATTTTAATTTCTCAGCTGACTGCCCTGTGTGAACATCTGTTATTTGCCTGTTCAGCATTTTCCCTCCAGCTGTGCGGCTCCCCCAGGTGGCCCACATTCTGACATGACCCTATCTGGGCCCCATGTGACCAGAGAGTTCTGGTTTCCTCCCAGCATTGGCATAGTCTCATACACCACCTGTAGTTATCTGGCCTATGTTAATTTAATTAAGTAGCCTTAGAAACAACCTGAATTGTTGGTTGGAAGTTATGATTGTTCTAAAATTTTCCCCTCTTCTAATTCATTGAGAAAAATGTCTTCCTGGGATGTTACTCAGCTTCTTTAGATCTGGGGTGGCACTCTACCGTGGGTCAGGACATGGTCCCTCCCACAGTGCTAAGGCCTGACCTCATCAAAAGACTGTCCCTGTTGTCTCATCTGCACATCCAGCTGCTGCACCCCCAGCTGAAAGGATCCTGCTCAGTTTTCTTGGCAGCCACCCCAACAAGCTCTGGGCTTCCCTGCAGCAGCCTTTCTAGACGATGCAGTTGGCGCATTTGTGTGTCTTCACCGTGGGACACCAGGCTTTGTTGGTGGCAAGACATGATGCCGTGTGTTTCGGTTTTCACTGCTGACAGAGTGAAAGACCTGACAGAACAATTTTAGGAGGAAGTTTATTTGGGGCTCATGGCTTCAGAGGTCTCAGTCCACAGACAGCTGGCTCCATTCCTTGGGGCTCGAGGGGAGGAAGGGTGGTGGGGAAAACGGCTCAGGACATGGCCAGGAAGCAGAGAGAGAGCCTCCACTCACCAGATACAAGATATATACCCCAAAGTCACACCCCAATGCCCACCTCCTCCAGCCACACCCTACCTGCCTCCAGCTACCACTCAGTCAGTGCCGTCGGGTGATTAATTCACTGATAGAGTTAAGGCTTTCATAACCCAATCATTTCTCTTCTGAACCACCTTGCATTGTCTCACATGTGAGCTCTTGAGGGACACCTAATTTCAGTGCCAACTTCTCTAGGGGCTAGGCTGCAGCTTTGCCCAAAGAAGGGTCTTCAAGACATTCAAATAAACCACAAAAATACATGAGAGAATAAAACCTGTTTATGAATGTGAGGTGTCATTTGGTGAACAGAATTTCCAGGAGGCAGATTTCAACCCAGAAGAATCTGAGCGATGGATGGATGGAAGGGTGAACTTTGGTACTGTCACGTGGGATCGCAGGTGGGTGTCCACTTGGAGGGCTGCTGGAATGGACAGCCACGCATGGCTGGGCACTGCCACTAGCTCCTGAGATAAGCCACTTACAAGGCTTGTTTTGGCTCATGGCTTCAGAGGCTTCAGGCCATGGATGCCTGGCCCTGCTGTTTGGGGCCTGCAGTGGGAGGCGAGCCCTGGTCCTTCTGTAATAATAATAGCAGCAACAGTGACCAAGGCCACTGCCACAGCCAGCTTCAGTGGGCCGCTGCGACTACTGGGGGCTTTTCAAGGGCTTTGTGGATTTCTTTCACGTAGCCTTCCCGTAGCACGGCAATGCTAGTGTGGCTCTGATCCCCACCTAGACGTGGGATCCTGCGTCACAGAGGAGTGGGAGAAGCAGCGCACACACAGCCGCACAGCGGCAGCAGAAGCAGAGCTCAGCGTGCTCCACAGCCTGGACCTTAATTGCCCTGTACACAGCAGGGCCAGGCCCTGATGCCCATCCTGCCCTGGGCAGCGACCCAGGCCCTCGGCTGTTTATTAAATAGCCTGTGTTGACCCTGGCATCCCCACTGGGTGCTGTATGATTGGATTCAGTTAGCAGAGCTTCTCGGTGCTCTGATTATCTTGTAGGTTTTTGCTGGTTTGGTTTCAAATCATGAGGTATGGAGAAAGCAGAGAGCCCCTGTCCGATCTGCTCTGCCCAGCTGGCCTCTCCTCACAGGGTGGCCTTTCCTCAGAAGAAGGCCCTAAGCCTGGAAGAACCTTTAACTCCACTCCAGCCAAGTCTCATTCTCATCTTCAAAGGCCCCCTTGAGCAAATGCCAGGTCTGGGCATCAGATCCTGGTCCAACTCATGCAAACCACAGAACTCCGGGCAGATCAGTCTGCAGAATCCTGAGCACAGATCAAGTGGTTTAATACCAAAGGAAAACATTTTCAGAGTTTTCTTAGAGAGAAAATAAAACAGTGATGATATTTAATTCTCCATTTGGCCAGCTCTTGATAGGACGTGATGTCTGAGTACCCAACCCACAAGTTTATTGTCAAAGAAGTCCATGTTTTGCATGGACGAAGTAGATGTCAGATGACAGATCTGGAACTACTAAGTATCAATAGAGAGATTTTCCACCCACACTGGGAGCTTAACCTTGACAGACTCTTGTGTTCATGCTCACGACTGCTCATGTATGCTACTACTTAGTCTCAGTTTATAGATTTGAGAACAGAGGGTACAATAGAAGGAAGAAAAGTAGCTTTTTATTGCTCCTAGAAAGCGGAGGGGCTGAGCTCAAGTCCCACATTCTGACTCCAGGCCCCAGAGTTTGAATCATGCTCCAAGTTCAAAGCTTCCTCCTCTTCCACGGTCAGGTCCTTCCCGCACCAGTGGAAAGCTCCACACTGAGCTAAAAGTTTGCAAAAAGAGGGACAGAGAAGCTCCACCATATCCTTTCTATGCAAGCTGCCAGCATGGAGATTTTGGGCTCTCTTGCTGGTCCGCATGGCCGTGAGCTTAAGTTCAGGCCGTGCCAGGTGAGCAGAAGTGACATGAGCATAGGTGACTTGGGACTCTTGGGAAGCCGACTTTGAGCCTGAGATCAGCAGACAGGAAGCTCCTCCAGGAGTGCTTTTGGGATTCAGAATGACTGCAGAAAAGGGAAGGAAGCAGGGCAGAGGGATAAGATGGGCAGCGATGGCCGAGTGACACAGACCCAATTAAGGTTCAGCTGACCCAGCACAGCTCTGAAACTGGAATGGCTCTGAACATTGCCCTGGGTCGTGATGAGGGAGCTGGGCCTTTAGAGCCCGGAGTTGATCAGTTGTCTTCCCTAGGAAGGGAGTGAGACCCAGCTCAGGGGATCCTGAGGGGCTCCCAGAACAGGGCAGTGAACCCCACAGCTTGGCCAGGAGCTGGTGGCAGGCCACAATGTGCAGTACATGCTCCTCTTGCAGCCCTGGCTCATAAAACATGCACAGGCAATCCTACCCTCATTGGCCTTCTGAACAGAGAGCATTCCAAAGACTGAGGGGAAGTTGGAGCTACAAGTTGGAAGAAGCCTGGGTCCCTGAGAGACTGCCTGGAGCAAAGCTGCTCAGACTGCAAATGTAGAGCTGAGCAATCCTTACATCGTTTCTTTGTTAGTGCAAACGTCTGGAGTTAAAGCTAGGCAGACAGACAAAGGCATTGGAGGAACATTGAGGAGAGGCTTGAGGGCCTGGAGAGTATTTGTTAACTTCAGAGATACAAGAGTGGGATGTCCATAGCCTGAAGAATTGGAATGTGGTCTCTTCTCTCTGGCCCCATATTGTACACAGATGGCCCATGGTAAAGACCACCAAGGCCTACACGGTAGAGCAGTGAAGCACCAGCCGTTGAAGATTTCCACCCTTGCTGTGACACCCAGCCCATCTTTGCTCACTGTGCCATCTTGGGTCACTTTGGGAATCACCTGTGGCTCTGGCTGAGGTGAGAAGACCCCCTGAGCCTGACCAGCATGACCTGGGGGTTCTTGACTGACATGGGCTTACCAAAAACCAGGTAGGCCAAAGCCAGCTAGCCTTAGTTATTGGGAAGGAGTGGGAGAAACATCAAGGGCGGGTCACAGCCAGCCATCCTGGGCCAGGCTGTGTTAATTTGGTTAACAGAGGATAGACAAAGTTTTTTGCCCCATATTCTCTGAGAGGAACAGGGGGAAAGAATTCACCCAGGCCACTTTCCCAAACAACCTTGCCTGCCGCACAGGTGCTCAGCATGGGCTGCGGGAGATGAGCAGGGTTTCTAGATGCCACGCCAATGAAGCTGGTCTTTATGGGACAGGCAAAGGGTCGGTGGCAGTAAAGAGAGATACTCCACCTAGTCCCTGTTGCCTTAGAGCCAGAAAGGTGGCTGACTGGCAGGTTTGCAGAGGGCATGGGCCAAGGCGGAGGGAGGTGGGAAGGCTTTCAGTCAAGCACAGCAAAGATGCAGAAATGGTGGTCAGCGCAGGAGACTGTGAGGGTGAGGGTCACTGGGAGTAGCAGCTGACTTCAAGCCCTGGGAGGAGGTGTGAGAAAGAGGCATCTGGGAGGGAGCGTGAGTCCAGGGTCATTAAGGTGGAAAACTCCGCAGCCGCCTCTGTGCCTCCCTCAGCTCTGCTTGGTGGAGTGATTGGGGGCAGAATTGGAAGAAGGGCAGCTTTCCTGGCCATCTTCTGCTGTCTTGGTTTCCATGGTGGCAACCTCAGCACTCAGTTTTTTTCTCTGCCTTAGTTTCAGCTCAGGAGCCCGCCTGGCTGAGCTTAGAGTTCTGGCAGATATTCACAACACCACAGCCGCCTGGCTTTTGTCTAAGTGCTGCTGCAGGTGGCCTGGACAGGTGGGCGCTAGGTGAAGGTAGGCTACAGCGAGGTCAGTAAAGGGCACAGGTAGCGCTCAGAGTGGGACACCCAAGCCAGGTCTTAGGCTACCACGTTTGGAAAATAAAAATGCACAATGCCCAAGTTCTATCTGAAATTAAAAATCTCAAGGTAAGAGATGAATATATCGTTAGTACATATAGATGCTAAATATTGCATGGTATATATTGACTTGTTTACCTGAAATTCGAGTGTAACTGTGCAGCCTGTATTTCATCAAGCAAGTGTGCTGGGCCCTCCTGGCCTGCTTTGGGTGGACAAGGGAAGCTGGGCTAGGGGTGCTTTCTCACAATTCCGAGGGGCAGGTTTCCTGGTCTACAAAAGGGAGATGCAGCCCCCTCCTCGACTTATCCCCGGCCCCCCAGCCTTGGTTCTTCCCACTAGCGAGTCCCTCACACTTTCATTCATAAATTCACCAACCAGACCTTGCCCCAAGGGGAGGGGCTGCGACCCCCACGTCGTCCATCATGCTGCCACTGAGGCTGGCTCACAGGCCATTGCGGCTTGAGCACATTAATGATCATTATGGACCTAATGATGGTCTGTGAGGCCACTGAAGGAACTTCTAGCCCCTGGGCATGTCAGGCAGCCAGGGTTGGCTGCCCTCGGGAGTGGCTTATGGGAAGGGAGGTTTGGTGGCTGGGAGGGCTGGCTGGGAGGGAGCAGAGCGCAGAGTGAGCTGGCAGGGACACAGGATGCCTGCCCGGTGGGTCCCAGGCCATCTGCCAAGGGAGAAGACAGAGGGCAGGAAGATAGCAAGAAGCTCACAGTTAGGGTTATTAGCTTCCTCGGGAAGCTGTAACAAATTTCCACAAGAGTAGTGGATTGAACAACAGAAACATATCCTTTAGCAGTGCTGGAGGCCAGAGTCTGAAACTGAGCAGAAATCGTGATGCAGGAAAGGACAGGGCTCCTCCGAGGCCCCAGGGAGACTCCATTCCATGTGTTTGCAGCTGTGGTGGCTCCCGGGGTTCAGCCTCTGCCTCTGCTGCTACACTGCCTCCTCTCTCATGAAGACACGTGACCGAGTTCAGGGTCCAGCATGGAGATGTAGGCGAAGCTCCCCACCTTGCAAGATCCTAAACTTCTTCACGTCTTTGTCCCCAAAGGTCATCCCTCTTCGGCCCTGTCCGGTCTTTCTCTGGGAGTTAGCATGTGGACACATCCTCGCCAGGTGTGAGGAGCTGAGCGCGCCAGGATATGCAAAGTCCCTTCAAGGACTCCCCTGGAACGCCTGGCCCAGCTCTGTCCTCGGGCCCTTATACCCATGCCTGGAAGCACAGGCAGAATCACACACTTCCCTGGAGGGTGTCACGTGCCTGGGGACAGGGCCTGGGTGGGTGATGTGACTTGGTGCTGACCTGGGCCCTCTTGGAGACAGACTCACATGCTGTAAATGTGGGTGAGGGAGTAGCAGGGTTCTGGGGGCCCTTCACCCAGAAGCCAGTTGGAGAAGTGCAGTCTTATTTTATACATGGTAAGCTGAGGTCCAGGGAAGCTGAGGCCTGGTGTCCCCTCAGTGTGAATTGGCACAGAACCCACCCCGGGCTGCAGTATACAGTGAGCTTTGCCCTGAGCAGCACTTTCTCACTCAGAGCTGAGGACACCCTTCAGTCCCTGACTGACCGTGTGGCTGGGTGGGTCTTGTGTCAGCTGTGCCTTGACTTGGTAGCACAGATACACGTCCACAGAGAAGCAACGGGAGGACAATGGGGTTAGGTGGGTCGCCTATTTGTGACTTTGGGCAAATCACAGAACCTATCCAAATCTCAGGTTCTTCATTTGAAAAATGAAGGTATTCTGAAGTTTGTTGATTTGTGAGAACCAGGAATACACAAATTCAAAACGCCTGGGAGAATGTTTGGCTTGGTGGGGGCCAGCACAGGTAGCCACCAGCAGCTGGGGCCCCTCCATGGCATCTGTATTGCTCTCCCTCAGTCTCTGCGTCCAAGTTCCTGCTGGCCCTGGATGGTGCTCAGGCTGCTCCTGTCTGGGGCCTGCTCTGTGGCCTGCTCTGTGGCCTCCCAGACCACACACAGCTCCACTTATCTTCCAGTGGATCTCCACAGCATGCTGGCTTTTTGGAGAAACCTCTCTTGCCCACCTTATCTGAAATCTGTTTCTTCCCTGCTTTGCTTTTTCTCCTGAAGCACATCGCTATGCACCTTATTTGTGTGTTAGCTATCCACCTTCCAATTGCCCATTCCTCACGTTAAAATGTCAACTCCCTGCGGTCAAGGATTCTAGCCTGCTTTCATCTCTGAAGAATTCCCACTGAGACAGTGCCGGGCATACAACCTAGGTGCTCAAAAGTACTGTGGAATGAATGGACGAGAGTGAAGGCAAATGCTCTTCATGCTGCTGTGCAGGGAACAGGACATTGGGAGGGAAGAGTAGGAACTGAGAGATGGTTAAGAGGCCACAGCCATCAGGCGAGAGCTGGTGTGGGCGTGGATGGCGTGGCAGCTGTGACAGGGTGGATACAGTTGGAGCTGAGGGATCTTTTGAAGGTTGAGATAATAGGATTTGCTGGAGCATCAGATGCGGGGGGACTCCAGGCCTGTGTGAAGCAGCTAGGTGTGTGCGCTGCTATTTGCTGTGCTGGGGAAGAGCAGGTTTTCTATGCCCATGTCCAGTGGCCTTTTTCACAAAGGAGACATGGAGGAAAATGGATTGCAAGGGCATTTAGACATGATGATTTCTACTTCAACTTTAGGGGTGAGTAGTTTTTTCCTCCCTGGGCTGGTGGCTCTTCAACCATGGAGCAAGGGATGGATGAACTGCAGCCCAGCTGAGGTGCTGGGCAGGGGGCACAGTGGACTTGGCGAGGCTCTGGAGGTAGACAGTTGGCACTCAGATCCAAACCCTGTCATTTACTCGTTTACTTTATTGGACTCAATTTCCTTGTCTCTATGATGAGATGCCTTTCTGACTTCACAAAGGTTCCGTGAAGCTCAAGTGATTTAACTTCTCCAAGTGCCAAACGCTATGCCAGGCACATAACAGACTTGCCAATTTTCTCCTCCTGAGCTCTCCGTGCAGTCCCCACTACCCACCTCGAAGCATGTGAAGTGTGACACCCTTCACCTGTGCATGTGTAAGAAACATACTATGTCAATGCAAATGTGCTGTGGATTTTTGTGAAAAAATTAAGGTCACTTAATAATAGCTATCAGATGAAAAATTAGAAGGGAGGTCTATTGTGTCTCTCAGTGGTGCTTGAATATTTCACACAGAAGGAGGAAGAATTATTCTCCTCTTTCTCTACCATCACCTTTCCCTTAGATTTTCTCACACCAGGTGTTCCAATCCCAGAGAGAAAACTTCCTCTCCTCCATCTGACATTTTCAAATGTGTTGATACATCCCCAGTGGAGCGATGCCACAGGGGATGGTGCCATTCATAGCACCCGCCTGAGTGAAGTAGCTCCCCAAGTTCTATTTATGTCATAATGAATATATTCGACTTAATAGTGTCAGAGACATCATAGGCGCACCTGCAGCTAAGAGTGCAGTACGGATCTGGAGTCATTCTGAATTTTCCTTCCACAAAAATAATGTTGGCAGCTTGGGATCAATATCTTCTTCCCATATGTTTCGTACCCTCTGTGAAGTGTAATTGAAGACACCCTTCCCAACTGTACTTCCCAGCATGAATACATTCAGAAATTCTAAAAAGGTGATGTGAACAGGAAGGAAATTAACATTTGGTGAGCATCTACTATGTGCCAGGGAGGTGTTGCACACCTTTGCATATGTCACCCCATCTAATCTGCATGAAAGCCCTGCAGAAAAGGGAATGTTAGGCTGGCTTTTGCAGAACAGGAGATGGGGTCGGCGAGGTGACGCTGCTTGCCTAAGGTCATAGTCATTATTGGTGCAAACAGATGCCACGCCAGTGCTGTCTGACTCTGAGGCTGTCCTCCTGTCTGTACCCTGTCACTCGGCCTCTGATTCTCCATTCTCCCATGTCAAGCCTCTTCTCATTGAGAATATGGACCAAATCACTGTGGAAACTTGGAAACTCCGACGCCAGATTTTGAAAGCATTTTCTTGGCTCAAACATACGCTTGGACCACATCCATTTCATCTTTAAACTGCTCCAGCGTCCTCGTTTCCTTGTGTATAAACAGAAGCAAAGTTGGATAGAGATGTCCACGACCTTGGACTGAAGGAGACTTTGACTCTATTGTAGGAAGCACATCTCTTCCTCCAGGAGGTGAGAAGGGAGCAGCCCCAGCCCAGGGGAAATGGATTCTTTCCACTGTGGCTCTGACAGCCCTCTCGGCAGCCCTTCCAGCCCAACTCCCGGTGCTCCGTGCTCTGCTGTGAGTTCCTGTTGGGGTGAGACTTGGCCCTGTGTCTCCCTCCACCCATTAATCTTCATTTTTGTTTGTTGCTATAAAGATCCATCTTGAAGCATTCAGGAGGCAAAGGAGGAGCTCATCCGTATCACAACAGCATGCCTCAAGGATTGCTATTTGTTCAACCTGGCCAACTTGGACGCTGAAGAATGTACTCTGGGAGGAAATGGCTTTGGAATCTTTCCTTGCTTTTCACTAGGTGCCCCTTTCCATTTCCAAATTTGTTCAGAGCAGCAATAACCCATTTTATTACTGTGTCCATGACCAAGGGGGCAGGAATGCTTTTGTGACCCACAGTTGAGTGATACTGTGACCCCATGGTGTTCCCAGTTGCCATGGTCCCCACACAACACAACTTCAGCCTGGCTACTGTGTGAGATCCTCTTCCAGGAGTCAGTGGATCTTGGCCCAACCCAGAAGCCACCTGGCCCTTCACTTGGCATTTGTGCAGTTACCACAGTCCAGCCTCTTTAGTGCTGGGACCCAGGCTACTTCTGACTCACACACCTGTGCTAAATTGCTACTGCTGCTAGTAGCTAATTGTTCCCCTAGTTTTTTCTATGCCTCTGTCTTCGTGACCCTCAGATACATGGCCCTCAAATAAGGGAGAGGTTCTATTCTGACAGTTGGAATTTGGCTGAATGAATAAATAAGCATTCCTTAGGAAATGGAGAACTCTGATTTTTTTTTTTTTGGTTGTGCTAGGTATTGAACCCGGGGCCTTGAGCATGATAGGCAAGTGCTTTACCAACTAAGCTATACCTCTAGCCTTGAGAGCTCTGATCTTTGAGGTTCCTTAATTTTTTCTTTTGAGGCACTGAGAATTGAACCCAAAGATATTTACCACTGCCTTATACTCCAAGCACTTTTTATTCTTTGAGACAGGATCTTGCTAAGTTGCTGAGGCTGGCCTTGAACTTATGATCCTCTTGCCTCAGCCTCCCAAGTCAGTGGGATTATAGGCATGTGCCATAGTGCCTGGCTTGCCTTTTCCATTTGTAGGAAAATACCTTCACAAGGGCCAGGAGAAAAGGGTAACATTTATTGAGCTCCTATGATTGAGTTCCTACCTTCATGAACTTTGCTATCTATTTTATTTACATTTTCCTATCTAATTTCTGAACACCTTCTCCCTATTTTTACAGTAAATGAAATGCAGGCCCAGATAGCTGGGACTACAAGGTCCAGCTATTTCCAACTTCAAACCTTGTGCTTTTTTATCATTATAAAAATTATATTTTTTTCCTAATTCCTGATCCAATTTTGTATTTTGACAGGGTCCATACACTTGCTACAGGAAACTAAGCTTACTTTTAAAAATTGATTTAAATTATTGATTATAATAAATTAGAATAAACCATTAGGTTTTATGTCATCTTGTTCATTAATTCACCAATATTTACTGGACACCTGCTGTTTCCAAGACATTACAGATTAAAAAATAAGATCTTGTCACCTCCTCAAGTGGCCCAGAATGTAGCCTCCGAGACAAACCTGTAAAGTGCAATGTAATAAGTGAATAGAGAAATGTACATAACGGTGCCTGATTACCAGAGAGAAAATGGTCCGTTCTGGCCTGGGAAAGGAGAGATGGCTGTGGGGTACTTTATTAGATTTGGAGCAAAGTGTAGGAGCTTTCTAGACAAATGTTGGAGAAGATAAATTACCATAAATTGGATAAAACTAAAATTTTAAACAGGATTGTGTTGAAAAGTCTAAGCAAAATCACCATTAGAGATCTACCAAGATGTTTCATGGGGTGGCAGGAATCAAGGAGAATCTTCCATGGTCCAAGGTCTAGTTACAGAATTAACTTACCCAGAGTGGAGTCCATCTCTTGGGCGACTCACACTCCATGGAAACACCACGCTGCCCGTGTGTTAGATTGGAAGAGGACACCCCTCTCACCCTGGCCAGAATACTCACAATGTCCTGCACGCCATCTTCTCTTCTGGTGGGCGAGTTACATGGGAAAGTAAGCTGAAGTTTCCTAGGTACAAACACACTCAGAAGATCATGGGTAGTCATGTAATTAAAGGGTCCTAGGGCCCCAGTGGTCTCTCCATCCATTTGCACAAGACTGGCTGGGTCAGATTCTTTGCCTCTGGCCACTGCTGGACAGCACTTCTCTGTATCTCCTCTTCTCTGTTTCCTGAGTGACCAAACTCTCCCTGCTCAACTTAAACTGCATTAATCTCTCCAGTTATTAATAGGTTGACTTTCAAACTATTGTATTTTTTGCAGGGAACTTTCAACATATGGACTCTGACCTGATCTCTGTAGTGTTACTATGAACTGAAATCTCTGCTATTAACTTTATTTCCCTAATTTCCACGTTGTTGGCACCCCCTAGCCCAGCTGTTTTGCTTGTAGAGGTAATATCTATGCTGCAAGATTTGGGGGTTAACTAAATGAGAAAACATATGGGAAAACAGCCCAGCATGAGGCAGCTGGCTGGTTTGCTCCAGTCTCTTCTTTCTAGGATGGTTCAAATTGTGCAAAGACCCTACCCAGATCTGTATCTTGCTGGTCTCAGAAAACAAAGGTAAATTATTAAATTTACTCCCTGCCTATCCCAAACTGTGGATCAGGGAAAAGCTTTTTACCCCACTTTTTCAAAAAGACTTTATACTAATAATGGACTTTGTTTTTACACAGGTGACTTTGATTACATTTGACAGAATCTCGGAGGTGGAGAGCACCTTTCTCAAATCTGCTTCCTGCCTGTCAGTGAAGTTAGACACAGGGTCACCAGGAGGATGACCTTGACACTTTCTCTGCTCATACAGTAGTTTGAAGAATGTCCTTACTGTGGTCAGACTTCGCTTATCCATGGAGGTTTCAGGTTCAGGACTTGGTGGAGAGCAAGCAAGATGTGCCCAATGACCCAACCGGGTCTCAGCCAAGACAATCAGGTTTTCTGTGCATTATAGACATTACATTTGTCTATTTAAAGAAGGTGATGATAAGGATTTCCTGATCTTTAGTATTGCCATTAACCAATATTTCAATGTCTTTCAAATTTCATTATCACATGGGTCAACCCATGAGATGTTTCTTACCTTTAATCTCATTTCATTGATTTAAAAAACTGCCATCAGATACATCACAGCCAGTTAATTAGCAGGTAACGTCTCTTTATTGACTCTATATTCAGTACTCTTATGGAGATGCCACGCTTGTTACTATTGTATATGTTCAACTTCCTCTCCAGTCTGTAGAATGAGTTCAGTAACAGGATTAGAAAATATATGACCAAATATTAATGTGTTGGTTAATTTTATGAGTCAACATGATTAGGCCATAGTACTGTTATCTGGTCAAACGTTATTATAGATGCTTCTGCAAAGGTATCCTTATTTTAATTTCATAGATGAAAGCTTCATCAGTCATTTAAAGACTTTAGTAGGAAAAGACTGACCTCCCAGGAAGAAGAGGGAATTCTACCATCAACCACCTTCTGACTGTAGCTACAACTCTTTATTTGGGGTCTTCATTTTTTTATTCATATTCTAACAAAATATCATAGAGTAATAGAAATCAGTTCCTCCTATTCTGGAGGCTGGGAAGCCCACAGTCAAGGTGTGGGCAGATTTGGTGTCTGCAGGGAGCCTGGTTACTGTCTCCAGGTCACGTTACTGGTTACTGCCACGTCCTTACATGGTAGGAAGCAGAAAGGCAAAAGGGGCAACCCTCTGTCCTCACCTGGCAGAATAAATGGAAGGGCCAAAAAGGACACAGGCTAGTGCTTTCCATCCAGAGTTTCAGGGAAAGGACTGCCTCCTGGTAGCCCAGAGGACAGAGAACAGAACCAAAAAGGTTATTCTCCAAGCCTTCAAATCTAATGGAATTTGCCTTGCTAAGTTAAACTTGCTCGGAATCTGCCAACCTGTTTTTCTTTTTAAGTTTTCCTTTTTTTAAATGGAAATATATATCTTCTGCTTATCATACCATTGTATTTTGGAAGCAGGTAACCTGTTTCACTTGTTCACATCTGGAGAGGAGATTTGTGTCAGGATAAACCACCTGGAATCTTACACATACATGACTTAGATGATATTTTGGAGCTGATGGTGGAATGGACTAAGACTTCAGGGGATTTGGGGTTGGGATGAATGTATTATGCATTCAAAAAGTACAGGGACTTTGTGGTGGCATAGGACAGAGTGCTATAGGTTGGACTGTATTCCCTCCAAGTTTGTATATTGAATCCTAAACCCCCAGAACCTGGGAATGTGACATAAGGCCTTTATAGAAGTGATTAGGGTAAAATGAGCTCATATGAGTGGGCATATTAGACACCAATCTAATTGGTGTCTATATAAGAAGAGGAGATTGGGACACTGACACATGGACTACGGAGCAACTGTGTGAGGACACAGGGAGAAAGTAGCCATCTGCCAGCTAAGGAGAGAGGCCTTGGAAGAAACCCACTCCACTGACACCTTGATCTTGGCTTGTCATCCCCAGACTAAGAAAATCAATTTTTGTTTTTTAAGCCACCTACTTCGTGGTATTTTCTTATGGCAGCCCTAGCAAAGTAATACAGCTGCCAAAATCAATCAGATAATTTAATGGAGGAGAAGTCAGCTCCATTTTTATTGGAATTAGGGGGATTAATCTTGTTTCTTGAACTGACTTTGTTATTTCAGAGTTGATATTTCATAGACCCAACTTTAATTATGTTTTCCATCTCTGGTTTTTTAAATGTAGCATCATATTTTCTCAAGTCTTCTGCCTTAATAGCCTATGAAGTATTTGCTTCTGAGATCATCAACTCTGTTTCATTTTAGTAAGAGTATCTTTCTTTCCTTCTTAAATTTATACTGTGATTTTAAGTGCAGAAACTCTTGGAAGTAAAAGTCTGCTTTGGATTCCAACAGAGATTCCTCATTTCATTTTCATCTCTAATGCAGACTTCAGTCTCCCCTGCTTGAAGCCTTGCCTTTAGACACTCTCTGTAGCCAAACCATCTAAAGTTGGCCTCCTTCCACCAGAAGGAACTGCAGAACTGAGGAACCTCTCCCGTAGGAACATTCTTGACCTCTCCTACTTCTCCCCATGCACACTCTGAAGAATCTGTCCTGACGGAGGGATCTTCTTTCCAGTCCTGGGTTTTATATGCCTTGATTCTAACACTTAAGCACAAATACATATAAAGAAATTACTGAAAATTCCTTGTTGACATCTCGTTTCCTGGCTGTAGTTATCATGCCCAAAGAACGGAAATAGCAGTGAAAGTGTGAAAGTGGACCCTGCCAACACTGTCAGCAGACTTGAAGATCATCTTTGCTCAGTTGTGATGCTGGAGTTAATGAACACAATTTATCCTTAGTTTGCTTTTCTGGATAACCAGAAAATTCTTGCCTGTTTTACCTTTTAAAATGTAAACATAGCTGGGCGCAGTGGTACATGCCTGTAATCCCAGCACTTTGGGAGGCTGAGACAGGAGAATCGCGAGTTCAAAGCCAGCCTCAGCAATGGTGAGGTGCTAAGCAACTCAGTGAGACCCTGTCTCTACATAAAACACAAAATAGGGCTGGGGATGTGGCTCAGTGGTTGAGTACCCCTGAGTTCAACCCCCAGTACCAAAAAAAAAAAAAAAGTAAATGTATCCACATTCATAACCATATGAACACAATGTTAAACAGAGCTGAGTTTTGTTTTTTGGCCATTGAGTATTTTAATTTTAGGCCCCATGGGGAACAACAAAAATTATGTAGAAAAGTGTTGGGGGTTAGAATGGCAGGACACCTAGTAGAGGTATTTCCATGTTGCCTAGAATATTATTATTATTATTATTATTATTATCATTATTATTATTTACTTTCTAAAGAGCAAGGTGCTCCCTGAACCCTCCCCTCAATAGCATAACAACAAAAAACAAAATAAAGCCAGAGTTTTGTAGATCCCAAATACTTGGGTCTCAGGGATTTTGAAATTGCAGGTATTTGATGGATAATTATAGTTCCTGCTGATGGACAGAAGAAGGAGAGCATGTCAGGAGCCTTGATTCTGTCAAGGCTCGTTATACATCCTTGGCTAAGTCATTCAAACTTTGTGCCTTGATAGAGGAACAGTATCTGCTTCACAAATTTTTGTGTGCCTCCAATGAGATAATGGATGTGAATTCACTCTTTAAACCATAACTGGGCTATGCAGATGTTAGTCATTATTTTCAAACAGCATCTGTGACCTAGTTTTGATTGTGGTTTACTTTTGGAGAGAAGAATATTAGAAAAGCCGCTTGGCTCATCTGGAACAAACCTAATCCAATGACTTGAATATCAATGATCACATTAAAGGCAAATGCCCTCTGCAAAAATAGACTAGCTCCAAGGACTGTTCTTACTTTCTAAATTCTTATTTGCTAATTAATTATAAGTGGCATTTCCATCAGCACACTAAATTTTGAAAGTCCATTTACATAAAAATCATACTCTTCAACAGAGCATCTCCTCGTCTCCCACTTTGTTCATTTTGGAAAAGGAAAACACTTCTTGGAGTTCTTCCCTGTTCAAATATTTCCACCATTTGTAAGGAACTTGCTTTTGTCATTTTTACATTGTTTCTCAAACAATTTAAAAAAAAAGTTTTTCTATATTTCCCCTTAGGTTTTTTTTATATGAGAAATTTTTTTTTTATTGCCGAGTGACCATATGGAAGAGATTAGTTATTTAAAAAACAAGAAAGTAACTGTTGGTTCATAATATCGCACATCAAATTGAAGTCTTCAGGATTACTTCACTTTTTCCTACTGAACTGTCCATTCTACCATTTTATCAGGTAATCACTGTGCTGGCTTCCTAGTTCAGTGAATATTTTGTAGGAATTCAGAGACAGGCACTGCCTGAAGACCCCTCTCAGGTTGTTCATCCAGTCAACTTTTGCTTCTTGTGTACAGTTTAATCCAAACACCTTTCATCCATAACCTTATCCTTGTCTCTCTCTCCATTTCTGATGTCTTACATTGGATTATTCACACATCTTTACTCTTATCACACTGGCCTTTGGTGTAGTAGGAACTAAGCAGTACTTCTGCTGAGTGATTCTCTGTACAAGGGTGAGCTCTAATGATGCAGAAGGAGGACATGAGGTTGGGTTGCAGGAGACCTAGGTCCCAGTTATAGTGAAGCCACTAGTTAGTTCCAATGTGTAGCCATTGTCCCTACCACCCTCTGGCCTCAGTTTACTTCTCTGAAAAATGGTTTGCAGAGGATACTCTCCAGATTTTCTCCAAATTTGAATTTTCCATAGTTATCAAGTTTGTGACATATGGAAAGAGTATGGCTTTCAAAGTATGGGATCTGTGTGACTTTGGGGAAGTTACTAAAACTCCTTAAGTTTCAGTCTGCAAATTGGGCATGATCACATACACCTCAAAATTGTGAGAATTAAATGGGCTTCTATGTATGAAATACTGCAAAATAGAAAAGAGGTAATAGATTCCATTTCCAAGCTCCACTTCCCATTATTTCCTTAAAGAAGTCCAAGCCATGTAGAGCCAGAACAAGGAGTGGTGTGCACACCTTGCACTGCAGCAGGAAACCTATTGGCTGACTCGGCCCCTTCACCTTCTGAGGTGGTGGAGCATGTAGGGTGGAAACCAGCTTGGCAGCATGGCTAGTTCCCATCCTGCTCCAAGTCTCCCTGGGACACTAAGGGACTTTTTGTGCAGCATTATCTTATATTCTTTTCAGACAAAAAATTGGGTATGCATTTTCTGATAAAGAACACAAGAGACATTTATGATGCCAAGATAGTCTGGGAGATGTAATAAGGACAGATGGGCAGGACACTGTAACTTCTAGGATACCGTGGCAACTTATGTAGACCATGAAGCTGACAGAAAATGAGGAATTAGGACTGTTCCAGGGCGTGGAGATGTGACTGCCACACTAAAGTGGCTGTTTCCTCTGCAACTGAAAACGTGTTGATGTTAACCTGATCCAACTGTAAGACGAAAGATCAGAAATCACAGCTGCTTTTGGAATGCTGGCCTCACCAAAATTCTGCTGTACTTCCTCTTAAATGTCCTGAGCATTCAGTACAGAATCTAGTAGCCTGCATTCTTTCCAAAGGAAGGGCCTGACAGGACAGTTCAGTGGTCATGGGATGGAAGGCAATGTAATAGTGAAACGCTCTTCTATATTTAGTGTGATGAAAAATTAATCCATCTTCCCAGTGTAGCTTGGAGAGCTGGGACTTAGCAAAGTGTAGTATTTAGATCTCTGTGTCAGTGTTTGAGATGACCATATTCTCTCTACAAACTAACCATGTGGCAGGACTGCTGAAACAGTGAATTCCGAGGTGAACTGTATGCTGAAGGAAACTCTATCTTTTTAAGAGAGATGCCATTTTTGGTGTGATTTGCATGATCAAGGGCATAACCACAGTGCTGTGCTCAACTGTGGGACTACAGTTTAAGGGGAAATGGATCTTATCAATCCAGACCATGGAGGCTTTGCCCATGTCATTTTGCAATGCCTGCCCCTTGGGAAATTGCTGTTCCTCTCCTGAGACTTTCAGGGGCATCTGCTCACCTCACACCCTGGACTGCAGCACATGTCGCACTGCCATGCTTGGCATTCATCAGCGGACCCTCCATGAGCCCCGGATCCTTAGGGCACAGACTGTCTCTGACTCAGCTTTGCATCACTACTGCTTGGATGAACACACTGTCAGTGCTGCATATTTGCTTGTTGAAGAGAAGATGAATGAGAAGACATTCAAAAGCATTTCATTATTCATATATTTTCTTGACAAATATTTTCATAGTACTTTGGCTATGCTCAGGATACCATTATGGATAGAACTAGAGAGAATCTTGCCTAGATTCTGTCTCAAGGAGTCCTCAGTTGATATGAGATTTATTTTTATGTGAAAAGAAGAAATCATACGTATCTAACCAGGGCATAAAGGCCATAGGATATTGTGGCAGTGATGTCCAGTATTTAAAGAGCTGGACTAAGGAGCAACTTCAGAAGATAAAAATTGGTGAATTTGAGAGAGGACATTTCCAACCAAAAGGGCAGTCTGGGGTGGGTGGTGGGTAGGATGATTTTCTTTCATAGATGGCAAACTCTGCTGGAGTGACAGTGCTGGTGCTGATGTCCACGAGACCCATTGACCAAGGCGATGAGATGTCTACCCAGAAGAAGAGTAGAGAACCCTGCTCTGAGTCCCCTGTGTTCCTAAAGGGTCACTGTTTTCCCTGCCAAAGTGGTTCCCAATATTTTGCAGAAGGGAAAAATTTTTGTCCCAAGGTCTTATCAAGTTTTCTTATCAAGGTAACATGCAAAGGTAAAATGCAATATAAAGATCTACATGTTGAGAAAGGTTTGTAAGTGCTTCACTGATGAGATCTAGGAAAGAGTTGTAACATAGCTATGGGGTCCTTCATTTGTTTTGGTCACTCTGATAGATGTATATTAAATGGATATGGAACTTTGCATGGAACACAGGTTTCTAAGGAGGACATATGCCAGCTGTTATTAACAAGTCTTATTGGCATGTTAAAACCATGTTTTTAGCAGAGAATATAATTTTGGAATTAATTTTATTAGAATTGGCTGTTAATCTCCATAAGGAGAAGAGGTCATACAAATATCCCAAAGTCTAAATGTTCTTAGGAACAATAAGTATTTATTCTTTCATTTATTCAAATGCATGTATTGAAAAGAACATTTACTAATCACTCTATTTACCATTTTTCAGAAGTAGACTAAACATTTAAAATGAGTAATCCAATTCAATTATAGTAACAATCCTTTAAAATAGGTTCAATTATTATGCCAATTTTACAGAGGAAGGAATTGAGATATCAGAGAGGATGAATAACTTGTCCCAGGCTACAGAACTGGCTGGTGCTAGAATCAGATGAGAGTACAGGATTCAGATTCTGGAGGCTTTTGGGTTAGGGACAGTTAAGGGGAACTGGGCATGTTAAGAGGAATGGCTGTGCATTTTATTCAATATAATTTTCTGTTCCTAGTTCATCCTAGATCTTAAACTAGGAGCTGAGGACACAGATGGAAGTCATACCCCTTATACAGATAGTTTGGGGGAGTAAGGAAGTAGTTTTTATTGTATTATTGGAGAAGCACTGTATTATATTATGAGATGAGGTTAGGAGAGGAGACAGATGTAAAGGAATTCATGCAGAAGGGCAATTTGAGGTCATATAAACCCCAGCAAAGTGTGGGTTGGATGGTGGTAGAGAGGTGGTAGAGGGTGAGGAAGGGTGACCCACAAACAGCTCCCAGACTTGTAAGGGGTGGAAGATGGGTTGATTAATAACTATAATAAAACATTGGAAATGAAAAATTTCACAAGAAAAGTATGAGGTGAACTACTATGTGACTTTCAAGGAGAGCAAGACCATTTCCAGTTAGAGGCAAGCAAGGGATTTTTCTTGGAGAAGGTGGTGTCTGACCCAGGTGGTGGGGAAGGAGGCAGATGTGAACATGTTTAGATAAAAATCACTAAAATACGGAGTCAAAGGAGAATTCAAGATGGCAGATTCAGAAGGCTGCATTTCCGGTCACTCTGTTGCTTGGGATTGAAGCAGTGGGAGAACTGCTTCTCAGGGAGGTGGTGAAACAGGGAATTCACTGGAGTGCAATGTTGGACGGTTTCTCTTAGAGACTCAGAAATTCAGGTGCATTGAACAAAAGACAAGAAAGAGCACCTTGGAGCCAAGTTGGTAACAATAGCAGTGGCAGCAGCGAGTTCTCCACTGAGGGAGGAATATCACAAATGGAGAGAAACAATGAGAAAATTTGGCACAGAAAAACCTGTATAACCTAAAAGCAGCCTAAACTTAGCTGACCTGAAGTTTGCTGCTGTGGGGGACCAGTTCATAGCAAAAATCCTGTACTGTTCCAGCAAGCACCTACCACGTGGCTTAGGGTGTGTAGCAAAATGTGATTGAAACAGGCACAGAGAAGATTGTATCCTGGGGATTCAAATCTGAGATATGGATGGGAATGCAACTTGCCTTCCCTTTGAATCTGGTGGCTCACATAACCAGCTAAAGAGAGTTGAAAAACTGATTAGGTGGGTGTGATTCCACTTAGGGACAAATCCTGAGAAGGCCATATTCATGGACAGCAGAGTGTGAGAGACCTGTGGTGGGTTGGCTCCTTCACTCTTCTGAGTAAAATTCTCAGGAGGCTTCTGAGATCCAGATCTAGGAAAGATTGGTATCTGTTTGGTCCTTGAGAGTGATCTAATCTATCCAGAGAAGATTTCATTCAACAAAGTCCCTAAGGCCTGATTAGAGCTAATCCACAACTGCTGGAACTCCCCACTTAGACTCTGCAGCAACCCCAGCCTGCATCAATGTGGTCTATCTGGACAAAACTCCAATTGACAATACCACCCATCTATCCTAACTTCTACATGTGAAAAAGGTAATCTGAAAACTATTTTATTCAGCTTCAGTTTTAAGCCACTCCAACTGGCAGCTTCGGGAGCAACACAAAAAGAGGGTGTAGCAACCCCCGAGCCTTACTTTCTCTAATAGCTCATGAAAAAAAAAATGGAAAAAAGGACTTGGGCATAAGCAATGACCATCCATCCTAATTAATAGTTTCGACCACCTCAGTGGAGACAATTCTTTCATTTTTCATTAAGAAAATTTTCTTTACTTCTTTTTTGTGGATATATGTATATCCACAAACTAATTTACTTTTCTTAGCTTTAATGAATTATTATTATTATTTTGGTACTGGAGATTGAACTCAGGGGCACTCGACCACTGAGCCACATCCCCAGCCCTATTTTGTGTGTTTTTTTTTTTTTAATGTAGAAACAGGGTCTCACTGAGTTGCTTAGTGCCTTGCCCTTGCTGAGGCTGGCTTTGAACTTGTGATGCTCCTGCCTCATTCTCACAAAGTGCTGGGATTACAGGCTTGCGCCACTGCATCTGACTTTATTATTTTTTTTTTAGTAACTGTGGATGGTATAGTTGACACCTGCTATTTACTTTAACACTACATTACCATATCTAGGTTTTTAGCTATTTATTGTTTCTGCTATTGGCAATTTCTAACTTCACTATTCCTTTTCCTGTGGTAATTAGTGTTGTAGAATTCAAAATAAGCACAGGGTATTTATTTTAATGCTATATATTGTTTTCTTTTATTGTGGCTATGGTTTGTTTCTGTCTTTTCTGTGAAGTACTGGGAATCTACAGGAACACTACAAGTTCACATGAAAGAGACTGTGCTGCTGAGCTAAACTCAGCCAATACAGACTACATCTTGCTCTACACATAAACTCACCATGCCTAAACTTCAAAGATACTTTAATATAAAGAATAGAAAGACAAAAACTCCCAAGCTAACAAACAAACCCCAAGTAAAAACAGAGGGATCCTTCAGGTCCACTAATTTACACCCAATCCTACAGCATAGGCAGAGAATTAACACAAATTCTATGAACATTATAGCTATGAGGGGGTCTCAATCTAGATAACTCTCATATCCCTTTTGAATATACACAGTTGTTAAGTGAAGAACAGAAATCACAGAGGGTATACCTCATGTACCAGTCTATGCAACACTATTGCCCCAACACTTTTGA
Organism: Xerus rutilus; assembly: GCA_028644305.1. Classification (NCBI taxonomy): domain Eukaryota; kingdom Metazoa; phylum Chordata; class Mammalia; order Rodentia; family Sciuridae; genus Xerus; species Xerus rutilus. The sequence goes on along the minus strand of CM053411.1, from coordinate 74,173,105 downwards.
GACCTATAGCAAACTCTGACATGATATAAACTGTATCAAAATACACTAATCATCACCAAAGAACAACAGGGGCAGTATGCTATAAAATGCATGTGGAAATATTTTGAAAATTCACAGCAACTTTGAGAACAAGATGAACATACAGATACAGAAGGTATTCATATTCCCAGATAGGCAAGATAAAAAAAGGACCTCTCTATCACATATTATAATTAAAATACCTAACATACAGACCAGGCATAGAATTTTAAAATCCTGAAGAGAAAAATGGCAGGTCACATTTGGGGGTAAACCAATCAGAATGAATTCTGATTTCTCAGCGCAATCTGTAAAATCCAGGAAGTCTTGGGAGATGTGTTCTAAGCCCTGAAAGAAAATAACTGGGAAGATGGCTATACCCAGAAAAGTTATCTTTCAAAATCAAAGAAGAAATTAAAACCTTTCAAGACAGGCAGAAACTAAAAGAATTTATGACTGCTAAGCCAGCACTACATAGAATACACAAAGAAATACTACACAGAGAAGAAGTAAAAAATAAGCCCTAGAACTCACAAATAAATAAATCTCATTTGAAGAATAGCTAAGCACATGAGAAACAGGACCAAATTAAACATTATAAATCAATCAAGGGCTGGGGATATAGCTCAGTTGTTAGAGTGCTTGCCTCACATGCACAAGGCCCTAGGTTCAATCACCAGCACCACACCCAAAATAAATAAATAAATGAATAAATAAAAATAAAATAAATCAAAATGGTAGGAACTAATAAACATCTTTCTACAACAACACTAAATATAAATGTTTTCAACTTTTCCATTAAAAGACATAGACTGGCAGAATGGATTAAAAAACAAGACCTAATTAAATGTTATTTGCAAGAGACTCACCTTTGAGGCAAAGATCGCTACAGGCTGAAAGTGAAAGACTGGAACTTAATATAACATGCAAATGGAGCTCCAAAACAAGCAAGAATAGCTACTCTCACATCCAAAAAAGCAGATTTCAAACCAAAATTAGAAGACATGATGAATGGCATTTCATATTGATAAAAGAAACAATCCAATAAGAAGATACAGTGATTGTAAATATTTGTGCCTGAAATGTTGGTATATGTAATTATATAAAACAGAAACAGTTTTTAACAGACTTAAAAACTCAGATAAATTACTAGACCATAATACTGAGTGATTTTAACATATCTCTCACTGATAGCTAGGTCATCCAGACATAAATTCAGTAAAGACTATTCATACCCCAAAAATATTATAAATCAAATGGACTTAACAGACATCTATAGAATGTTTCATCCAATAACAGACAATTTCCCTTTTTCTCTAGTTGCTCATGGAACTTTCTCCAAAATAGACCATATTTTAGGCCACAAAACAACTCTTAGGAACTTCAAAAAAATTGATATAATTTCTTGTATCATATCTGATTATAATAGAATGAAATAAATCAATACCAAAATGGAATATATGTGATATAAACCATGGAGATTAAACAATACATTTTTGAATGATGAATGGGTGATAGAAGAAATTGGGATAAATTTTAAAATTCTTAGAATCCAATGAGAATAGTGATACAACATGGAAGAACCTCTGGGACACTATGAAGGTGATTCTAAGAGGAGAGTTTGTAGCCATAAGTACCTATGTAAGAAAATCAGAAAGATCCCAAATAAATAACCTACAGATGAATCTCAAGGACCTTGAAAAAGAAGAACAAATCAATTCCAAAACCAGTAGAAGGAAGAAAATGATTAATACCAGAACCAAAATCAGTGAAATAGATGATAAAATATAGTGTAATGGATCAATGAAATAAAGAGTTGGTTCTTTGAGAAGATAAACAAGATTGATAAACTATTAGCCAAATTAACCAAAAGAAAAAGAGTGAAGACACAAACTAATAAAATTAGAGATGGAAAAGAGAAATTACTATAGACATCAGAGAAATCCAGAGGATACTTGGGTATTGAAAACTTATACTCCAATAAAATTAGAAAACAGAATAAATGAATACATTTCTAGACACATATGAATGGCCAAAATTGAATCAAGAGGACATAGAAAATCTAACCAAAGCAGTGATGAAATAGAAGTAAAAAGCCTTTAACAAATGAAAGTCCAGGACCAGATGGATTCTCAGCTGAATTCTACCAGATCTAAGAAGAATCACTGTCAATGTCTCTCAAATTATTCTATAAAATAGAAAGAGTTGGAACAACAAAATTCATTCTGTGAAGCCAGTATCATCCTCATACTCAAATCAGATAAGGACAAATCAAGAAAAGAAAACTATAGACCAATATCCCTGATGAACTTAAATATAAAAATACTTCATAAAATATTAGCAAATTGTGTTCAACAACATGTTAAGGAGATTGTACATTATGATCAAGTTGATTTTATCCCTGTATTGCAGGGATGTTTTTACATACAGAGATTCATAAATTTAATTTACCACACAAATAGAATGAAAGACAAAAATCATATAGTTATGTCAATAGCTGCAGAGAAAGACTTTGACAAAATTCAGCACCCATTCATGATAAAACATTGAGGAAACTAGCAATAGAAGAAATTTCCCTCAATATTACAAAGATTGTCTACAAAAATCCCAAACCCAACATCATACTGAATGGGGAAAAAAAAATCATTTCCTTTAAATTATAGAACAAGACAATTATGCCCTCGCTGTTTTTATTAAGTATAGTAATAGAATTTCTAGCCAGAGAAGTTAGGTAAGAAAGGGAAATAAGGGATAAAAATAGGAATGGAAGAAGTTTAATTATCACTGTTTGCAGATGATATGATCCTGTAATTAGAAGATCCTAAAAGGTCTATGAGAAGTCTTCAAAAGTTATAAACAAATTGAGCAAGAAGTAACTCACAAAAATCAACATAAAAATCAGTAGCTTTCATAGACACCAACATTGAATATGCTGAGAAAGAAATCAGGAAAATCTATTCATAATAGCCTCAAAAACAAAAACAGAAACAACAAAATCCATAAAAACTCTAGTAATAAATATTGCAAATGAGGTGAAAGACCTTTACAATGAAAACTATAAAACATTAAAGAAAAAAAAGCCAAGTAAGACCTTAGAAGAAGGAAAGACCTCCCAAGTTCATGAATAGGCAGAACTGATATAACTAAAATGGTCATATTAAACAAAGCAAATGCAGATTCAATGTAATCCCTATCAAAATACATCTACAAAATAACATTCTTCATAAAACTAGAAAGAAATGTTCTAAAATTCATTTGGAAGAATAAAAGACCCAGAATTGCCAAAGTAATTCTAACCCCAAAAATCAGTGCTGGAGGGTTCACAGTAACGTACCTCAAATTATACTTCAGAATTATAGTAATCAAAGCTGCATGATACTGGCATAAAAATAGATACATAGATAGATCAACGATACAGAAAAGTAGACACAAAACAGATGAATGGATAAAGAAAATGTGGTAAGTATATACACACAATGGAATGTTACTCTGCCATAAAGAAGAATGACTTTATAACATTTTCCAGTAAATGGGAGGATCTGGAGACTCTAATGTTTAGTGAAATAAGCCAATCCCCCCAAACCAAAGGTCAGATGGTCTCTCTGATATGTGAATGCTAGCACACAATAAGGGGTTTGGAGAACAGAAGTTCAGTGGATTAGACAAAGGGGAATGAAGGGAAGGAAGAGGGGACGAGAATAGAAAAGACAGTGGAATTAGTCTGATATAACTTTCCTATGTACATATATGAATACACCACAGTGAATCTCAACATCATGTACATCCATAAGACTGGGATCCTAAATAAAATAAGATATAATCCATGTTTGTATAAATATGTCAAGATAGACTCTATTGTCATATATAACTAAAAAGAACAAATTAAAAAGAAAAAAAACCTCAAAGCCAAACCCACACATGTACAGTCTCTGTACTTGACAGGGGTGCTAAAAATATACACTGGAGAAAAGACAGACTTTTAAACAAACAGTCCTGGGAAAATGGGTTGTCCATATGTAGAAGAATGAGACTATATCATTATATCTTACCATGCACAAAAGTCGACTCCAAATGGACCGAAGCTGAAGGAATTAGACCAGAAGCTATGTAACCCCTAGAAGAAAATGTAGAGTCAACACTTCAACATATAGGCACAGGTGCCGGCCTCCTCAATAGAACTCCTATTGAGAATTGATAAATGGGATGGTATCAAATTAAAAAGCTTCTGCATAGCAAAGGAAACAATGAAGAATGTAAAGAGAGAACCTACAGAATGGGAGAAAATGTTCAATAGCTACTCTTCTGACAGAGGATTACTATCCAGAATAAAGAACTCAAAAAACTTTAAAAAAAACTTTACACCAAAAAAAGTAAAAGAGAAAGAAACCACTTAATAAATGGGCAAATAAACTAAACAAACTTCTCAGATTGCCAAGAAATACATGAAAAAATGTTTGGCTGGGTGTGGTGGCGCACACCTGTAATCCTAGCACTTTGGGAAGCTGAGACAGGAGAATCGCGAGTTCAAAGCCAGCCTCAACAATGGTGAGGCACTAAGCAACTCAGTGAGACCCTGTCTCTACATAAAACACAAAATAGGGCTGGGGATGTGGCTCAGTGGTAGAGTACCCCTGAGTTCAATCCCCAGAACCCCCCCCAAAAAAGTTTGACATCTTCAGCAATTTGGTAATGCAATTCAAAACCACACTGAGATTTTATCTCTCTCCAGTTAGAATGGAGGCCATCAAGAATATAAACAATAATAAATGTCAAAGAAGATGTGGAGGGAAAAGAACACTTTTACATTTTTGGTGGGACTGTAAATTAGCACAACCACTATAAGCCTTCCTCAAAGGCTGGGCATGAGACCACTATATGACCTACCCATACCACTCCTTGGTATTTATTCTAAAGAACTAATGTCTGCATATTGTTGTGATATATGCATACCAATGTTTACAGAAGCACAGTTCACAAGAGTCAAATTATGTAACCAGCCTAGGTGTCTGATTGAATAAAGAAAATGTGACATATATACACAATGGACTTTTATCCCGTCACAAAGAATGAAATTATATCATTTGCAGGAAAATGTGTGGAACTTGTAAACATTGTTAAACAAAATAAGCCAAACTCAGAAAGTCTAGGATTATGTTTTCTGTCATATATAGAAACCAGTGAGGAAAGAGAGAGAGAAAGGTGCGTGTGGGGGTGTGTCATGAAAGTTGAAGGCAGATCAGTAAAGTAGAGGACAGAGACCAGGGAGAGGGAGAAAGGAAGGGAAGGGGCAAATATTTGGAAATGATATGGGCTAAATTATCTTGTTAAATCCTGTGATGCGCAAATATGTGATAACAAATTCCACCATCATGTATAATTATAACACACCAAAAAAATGTGGAGCAACTAGAGATGGATAAAAAGACAAAATGAAAACCAGATCTTATAAACAGCTCATTTTCCAATGTCTTATTTAATGAGAAAGTATTTTTCCATTTGGATTTGACATCAACAGAGAGTAAAGGCGTCTCCTGGAGTACTTGTAAGTCTGTGTGTTGGTGTGAAATTCTGTCATTTCTCAATCTGCAGAAGCTCTGCACCTCTCTGAGCTTAGTGGATAATAATAGCATGATGAGATGGAAAGCCCCTCAGGACCACCCAACTCGCATATACTGGGAGTTTTTATTCAGAAACATCTGTGTTGACAAGCAAGCCACAGATTAAGTGCAATAATTTACTAATTTCTATCTTCATTTGAATAAGTGCAAGTGTTTGCTCACTCATGTAAACCCTACTCCAGAAATAGTGGGTTAGACCACAGTGATGGCTATTAGCTTTAAAACTGGTGCCTGAAGAACTTTGAAGTTTTGTACTTTTTAGACTGTTTTAAACATTACTTATTATCTCTCTCTAGCCAGATCAGTGAACTTTTTTTTACACTCTGGATTGGTTTTCTGGCATCTCTCAACACCCAGAAATACATAAAATAATGTTAATTGAGAAATTTAGCAGGCATGTTTCAAAGTTGGGTGGAAACTATTTAGACTAAGATACCTCTGTTATGTGGGGACATGGAACTTAGACAAGCTTAAGGTTTTGAATGACATTCTAGTGCTACAAACAGTTCTTTCCTACTTAGTTTTTTTTTTTTTTTTGGCAAAGATTAAAATTTCGAGCATGTAAATTTTGAATCCAAATGTTGTCTCTTATTTTGCCTCAGTTCAAATTGCTGTCTGTGATAGGCCTAGAAAAGATAGAATTGACAAAAATAGCAAATTGCTTTTGCTTTCACATCTCAGAAAAAACATCTATGATTCCTGATAACCATTTCCTAGAAGGACTTCCTGCCGCCATGCAAATTGTCACGGACACCAGCAGGCAGACCGATGATGCTTGCTGTCTCTGGAATACAGATGTGTTTGATTTCTGGGGTCCCACGTGGGATCCTATAGAATCTCAGCAGCAACATTAAAAACATTCGTGGCCGCCATCTACTTTTGTCATTTTGATGAAAATGACATCTTTGAATTGCATAAAATATGGAAACTATGTTTAAGATGAGGATGATGATAAGATTGAACACTCAGTTATGATTGTCTCTTAAGGACTTTAGGACCAGATCAGACCCTGGTGGGTAGGGAATCAGTCAGTCATTGAGCACATGTTCCAGTCCGCCATCATCTTGGGAAGACAAAGGCTCAGAGGATGGGTCCTGGGGATGGGTGAGGAAAGCTCAACCCCTGGGCAGCATGTGGCAGATTTGGGAAACTGAGCCCTGTCCACGCCCTTGAAAAAGAGGAGGAAGTGGCTCTAGGGAGGGAGAAGCCAGCTGTCCCCTGGATCACGGGGCTGTCAGTCAGTGTGAGCAGAGTCTCCTTCACAAAGTGCTGGAGAAAGAACAAAAGCACTTAGCCCAGGTGCAGGTGGGGCAGCCCTGGGACCACTTCAGAGAGACAGAATCACCAGCAAAGTGAGACCAGGGCCACAAAGTGTGGGTTACATATACAGGTATATGATATGGTCACCACCAAAAGGGGGTGCTGTGAACTTTTTGGTGTATATCCATATTTGTGTGTCCATATACAAAAATATTATATTTTTATAATATAACTTTACATTATAAAAATTTTTAAACATAGAAAAGTTGAAAGAATTGTGTAGTGAACAGTTATCACCATCTAGATTCTGTGATGATTATCTTACTATTTTTGCTTTAGCGCTTATCTATCCATGTATTCATTCCCATGTTAGTTGCTTTTTGTTGCTGTGACAAAATAACCTGAGAAAATCAACTTAAAGGAGGAAATATTTATTTTGGCTCATGGTTTCAGAGGTTTTTGCTCCTTGGTTGACTGGCTCTGTTGTTTCTGGGCCTGAAGTGAGGCAGTACATCATGGGGCGGAGGGTGTGGTGGAGCAAAGGTGCTTACCTCAAGGTGGCCAGGACACAGGGAGAGGGAGGGAGGGACTGGGAAAGAAATAGTCCTCAAGGACATGCACCTAGGTGCCTCTTCCTGCAGTGTTCACTACCTTCCATTCAGCTGTGACTCCATCAATGGACTAATCTATTCATAAGGTTAGAGCTCTCATGAGCCTATCAGTTCCCCAAAGTCCTGATTCTGAACATTACTGTGTTGGGGACAAACCCTTCAACACATGAACCTTTGGGGGACATTCTGGTTTCAACATAAAACAATTCCTCTAGCTAGTTAGCAATCTACCTTATTTCCTGATGCATTTCCACGTTGTAGGCAATGAACTTCATCACCAGGCTCTCAGCTCTTCATACAGACACACACACACACGTGTGGGTACACACATGCACACAGGCACGTGAGTGTTCATTTGACAACACATTTTAAGCCTTTCTCCTCCATCGAAGTTTTTAACAGTTGTCGGTGGCTATGCAATATTCAATTGCTGTACTAAATCACCAAGTACTTCAATAACCAGGAGAAAATCTCCCATCCAACGACAGCTGCTTCACTCTTTCTGGTTTCTAGGAAGATGTTCCTAGAGTAATGTTTGCACTGAATAGGTGTGCATGAAGTATTTTGAATAAGTGAATTTACCAGGTGTGTAGAGTTCACACTTCCAATCTTTTCCATCATCTGTATAAAAACTAGAACAAAGGTATTTGGGTTTTTAAATTGTTTGACAAGAATGGACTCCAAGAAGTATGATCATGAGTGTTTTAAAGACTAGTTACATTTGGCAAATTTTTCTGGAATACTGTTGGGATGGAGCTGATTCCCTATCTCTTTGCAAGACCAGATTTAATAAGTTTTATGGCCTTTGCTAATTTAATTGGTTTTATTATTCAAGACCAGGTAGAAACTTAAACTGGAAGCAAAAGACGAGAGTGTAGACTGTACTGAGTAGATTTGAATGTCTGGATTTAGAGAAGGGATTCTATCAAGCAATTTTCAAGTCTCTATGGAAAATGAGTTTCAAAACCAAGTTCTCAGCAGACCACTTCTCACCTGCTGACGCTTGGTGCAGGCTGATTGGCTTTTGCCTGAGGACAGGACCGGCCTAGGATTCCTCCCACTGATGCCATCTCCATTTGCAGCCCGGGTAGAGAGCTCAGCACCGAGAGAGCCCTAAGCAGAGAACAGTGCCCTGGGCGGAGATGGCAACAGGAATAGGAATTCTGACAGGACTTTGAGAAACATTCTTACTTAAAGCCTGAGTGTAAAATAAATTTTAATCCCTCTGAAGATCAGACAACTTCTTCAATGTAATGAACCTATCAGCGTACCTTCTTCAATGTACCTATCAGTGGGAGGCCCGGATCACAGAGAATTGAATGCCAGAGATAATTTAAAATACTCAGGTCACTGCTTAGATGTTATCTCTTCATTTTACCAAATTTTTCATTTTCTAAAATCTCTCTCTCGAAGCTCTTAACCCGCACAGTTGTGCTGCTAACCGAGGCTCACCCTTTTGGATTTCCCCTGCTGAACTGTGGTCGAGGTGCTAATTAGCAGGGAACTTGCCAAATGGCAGGCAGCCAGGAGGGATTGCCAGTGGAGAGACCGGCACAGACCGCAGACTGACAACCTGTGCACTTGAGATCAAGACCAGCCTCCAATGGGTTGTGCACCCAAGTCCCTCCACCACCCGGGAGCCACACCCTGGCGGCAGCGGGTATTTCCTCACCTGCTAAGTGGGCTTTGGCATTTCCCAATCCCCTGGCTAGGAAGCTGCCCTTTCTTGAGCACTGACTTTGTGTCAGAAACTTAACATTGAATTCTCACTGTGACTCTGTAAGGTAGGCCTGACTAACTCTGTTTGTGAAAGGGTAAACCAAGGCTGGAGACACTTGCCGAAAGTCATATACCAAGTATAATTTAAGGAGCCAAGCCTTATTCCTTCCACTGGGCCTTGTTGGGGAAAGTGCCTGGCATTTTGTGGGCACTTGATAAATGTCTGTTATTGTTGGAGAGGATGGAAAAAAGCAAATTATCTCCTTGTTATAAATTTAACAAAATATATTTAAAGCTGCTGGGAGCCTCTTTGTCCTGATTTTCTATATCTGATTTACCTGTCCTATTTTAACCAACTCACGTGAATGTTCGTTACATAAACGGCACATGGTTTTACTGTATATAACTTAGGTTACATAAATCTAAGGCTGCTGACTGCCAGCAATCTTGAGAATGTAATGAGCTGAAAGATCCACTTGGAGCCTGGGGGCAGGATGGCTTTGGCTTAACCATTTGCTGAGTTCAGCTTTTAAGAGGATAAATTTGCTGCATCCCTTCAATAATCCAGCTGAAGCCTGGATTCCAAACAACTCCGGAGGAGATTTAAGTCTCCAGGACTGTTAGAAACCTAAATAAAATACGGCTTAAGTTGAAAGTCTTTGCAAACCTTGGGTCCACATTCCATCAAGATGACATCATAGCAGGTTGAACCTGGCAGCCTCTCCCTTTGTGATCAGAATCCCTCACTCTCCAGAGGGAAATTAGCACAATGATCCTCCATCATGGTGTGGGGTTCTGCTGCTGAAGATGCCGCCACACTGTGTCAAGACTTTTCTGTCTGTGGCTAGACGGCATACATGACCAGGTGCCATCAAGTTACCATGGAGCTGGAAAGATCCTGTTTCCCACATGCCTCACATGCTTGTGTGAGCAGGCCCTCTGCCCTGCCAATCAGAGAAAGTGTAGCTCATACAACTGCCTGGTGTGCGACCCGGGGCAAGGGTAACCAGTGACGGTGCTGTTGGTTCAGGTCTTTACCATAACACACTGCTGTGGCTGTTCTAGAGTACCTCTCTACTTGTTAAAAAAGCTCACTGTGCAGCAGTAGCCTCCAACATCTCACGCCATCATGTCCCTTAATTGCATCAAGCAGTCCGGCTGTGTGATTGACCTCTGCCCTCCAGGTTTGCGTGAGCAGTCTGTGGTGTTCACGGTGACAGAGTACACTATGGCTCCCTCCTCCTCGACTTGTTGATCCGTCTCAGACAACACAACTTAAAATTCCTCAAGAGGTGAAAATCTAGGCTTCCTTTTTTGACCAATCTTCTCAGAAAAGAAATGCATTGTTCTGACGAGGTGCCACCACACAACAGCAGACCAGATGGCATAGACGGAATTTGTCTTCTGAGCCGGTTGGCAGGATGGGTTTCTCCTGAGGCCCCTGTCCTTGGCTTGCAATGGCTCCCTCCCCACACGACCTTTCCTCCACGGGCAAATGTCTGTGTCCAGCTCTTCTTCTAAGGACACCAGTCCTGTTGGAATAGGGACCTTATGAGCTTCATTACCTCTTTAAAGGCCCTTCAGCAGCAGTCACGGGTGGGGACTGGGGACTAGACTTCAACATATGAATTTGGGGGATATAGCCCAGTTCTTAACAGGAAGCTATTCTCTGTGCTTTCACATCCACATTCACTTATTTGGAAAAAGTCTATGTAGCACTTAGCCATCTTCAAGCTCTGGTGCCGTCTCTGGTCCTTTGCTATGGCACATCTAGAAAATCACTTCCTAAGTAATGACTTCAAAAATCAACCATCTACTATGCACCAAGCAGCCAGCACTTAAATATTCTTTACAACAGTGCTGATGTGTTGGCCTTTATTCCCATTTCAAAGATGATAAATTGGGATTTGGACCTAAAGTCTTGATCTACTTACCTTTCCATGTTTTATTTCTGATCATAAATCATGAATCTCACAAATCATAAATCTGATTTTTCTGCCCGTTAGTGACCTGTATGACTTCTCTCTGGATCTTCACAATATTTTCTCAGATCAGCCAGAGTCAGACTTGGATCTAGTCCTAGAAAGAGAAGAGTTACATTGGAGAGCAAAGCCCCCAGGACTCGGAAGCTCTGTTTTGCTGTTTAATATGTCAGACGTCTACTTGCTTTGGAACATGAAGTTGTGGCCAGAATGTATACAACAGTTAAACTCCTGACAATGTTGTATAGAAATCAATTTGTAGGTACTGGAAAAAGTATATTGAATGCAAACAGAACTTGCTCTTCAACTGAAAATCCAAAATCCCTTTTGTTAAATTTTATTTGATGAATTAACAATTCACCCTGCTTAACTTTGTGTGAATTTGACTTTCCTGTGTTGGTCTCTGTGGTTAGGTCATGATGAATTTTTATGTGTATAATAATTCATCTTTGCCTCTCCATTTCCAGCTCCCCACACCCTTGGCCCTGATCTTGGGCAAGTCACTTATTTTTTTCTTACCCTGCAGAGGTCTCTGGACTGGGTGATGATCCAACAAGATCATGAACATAAAGCATTTTGAAATCCGCGAGGTGCTGTGTGGGTTGCTATTCTCAGATCATCAGGATGGGCACAGTTGGTCATTTTCCCCCAGGGGGCCATACCTCATTCCTGTTTATGGGCTTTGTTACTGTAGCTTCTGACAGCATCTTTATGATTTAATAACTAGATCAAAATAAACTACCAGAAATAGCTCTTTCCAAGTTATTCTTTATTTCTAGCCAGGTTGGTATAGGGTGGAGATTGGGAGGCTTCTAAATAAATTCTTGCTGATACAGGGATTTTCAGGCAACATGGGTCGCCGGCAGACAGATTGCAAAATCTCCCTCTCTCGATGACCAAGTGAAGGAACAACAATTATAAAAGCCAAGAAAGATTCGTCAGTAGGAAAGTAGTCCAGGAGTCAGGGTAGACTGTGGTGCCACACCCTTTGACAGGCAGGGTCCAAGGAAGGAATAGAACATTCTTGGCACAGCATGCTATAACTTTGACCCATGCTTTTCTTTCGATTCCCAGAACATTATGAGAAAGAAGGTGAATTTAGAAAAACATGTGGTTTTCCATCAATACTTCTAGTTTTAGAAAGGAAAACAATTTAGGGGCCTGGAATCAGATATATCCTGCCCCATAGTTAATGCTAGAAGGCTTCTCTGCCAGTGGCTCTGAACTGGGGGTAGATGAGTTTCTTGAGGAAATTTTTTGACATTCAAATGTGGCCCCCTAATGCTCTGCACTTGCATGTTATGGGAATCCAAAGTGAAAAAATAACACAAACCTGGGTCCTGTCCATTGAAGACTTTTGGGGTGCACATATGTTTTGGCTAGAAACACTTCCATCCACCCACCCAGTGCTCAAAATAGAATCTTTTGGAATTTATGGAGCCTTGCCTTGTGGTTTGGTAGGTGAGACGTTTTTGTAGCTGTGCCATATAGACAATGTTTTGCATGGCTTCTCCCAAGTGCATGGGCTGTGCTCCTCCCTGGTCTGCTTTCTAGTTTACTTTCTCCAAACTTTAGAGGTACATGTTTATAAATATGTATATGTGGATTTAAAACAAAAAGGGTGTCTGTCCGCTCTTCCTTAGAATCCTCCATCACGTATTAATCTCAGTTAATGCATCTTCTAAGCAGATTCAAATGATCGTTGGAGATGGTGCACTTTTAGGTCACTTTGGCTTGGGGATGTTCCCTGGCTTGAGTGTCTCTGCACCCAGCTGGAGGCCTCTGCAGCTGGCCAGCTGTCTGAGCTGCTTCCCTCACATCGACTTGAGTTTTGGTGTGAGCCTTGCTGTTATCAGAGGAAGACTGGACAGCTCTCTGCAGCAGGATTCCGAAAGGTATGAGCTGTTGGCTCTGACTTTCCTTTTGTCCCAAGGCAGCTGAGTCACCCCAGCATGGAGGAGCTGGAACCTTAGGGCAGAAGACCCCTGAGGAAGAGTACACTTGGGGTTCAGAGCTGTGGCCTCAGGGTCAGCTGTTTCTGCTAATTCTGGTATTCTCTTTTGGGGTTCAAACATGAGGTTTCTGGGTTTGGTTCGGTAGGCTCCTTTCTCTGTCTAGACAGAGCCTCAAGGGCATGCTCTGGGGCTTATGGGGAGGGGTTGCTATGGTCTGGATCTTGAACATCCCCCAAAGGTCCATGGTTAAATATTCAAGTGTTGGTCCCCAGGGTGGTGCTTCTGGGAGGTGGTGGAAACCTTAAGAGGGGGCCTGTGGGAGGTCTTCAGGTCACTGGGAATGTGCCCTCAGTGGGATTGTAGGACCCAGTCCTCTCCTTACTCTCTTTTGTTCCTCTACACAAGGTGAGTGACTGCTCTGCCGCATGCTTCTGCCGTGATGGGCTGCCTCACCACAGGCCCGAGGCAATGAGACTAGTCCAATATGGGCTGGAATCTCCAGAATTGTGAGCCAATATAAACCTTTTGTTTTTATAAGTTATCTCAGATATTTTGTTATAGTCATGGAGAGCTGACATATTTTCTTTGCATTAAACTATTCAAAACCTCATGTAATCCTCATAAGAGTTAGTAGAAGTTGGCTTAGGTGTGTCCCTGTTCATGATTTGGGGCATGCTGTAAATCAAACCATACTTGTGTTTTTTTCCACTTTGCTATGTGCTCTTGCAGGCTACAACCCCAGGTCAACCCTTTGCAAGTATTCGTCGGATAGGTGACAGTGTTGGTGGCAGTAAGCGAAAAAAGATAAAATTCTATGTATTTCTTAGGCAGGAATGAATCTCTGCTTAATCAACTTCAAAATGCTGCATTGAGTGGGCAGGAAAGATGGTGGAATGAGATGGACATCAGTGGCCTAGGTACATGTATGACTGCACATATGGTGTGACTCTACATTGTGTACAACCAGAGAAATGAAAAGTTGTGCTCCATTTGTGTATAGTGAATCAAAAAAAAATGCATTCTGCTGTCATGTCTACCTAATTAGAATAAATACATTTTAAAAAATGCTACATTGAGGGGAAAAAAACCTTGGATGCCCAGTAAAAGGAATGCCCTACATGTCAGGTAAAAGGAGGAAAATGTCCAAAGCACACTCACCATGGTTTCTCGACACAAATACACTAAGCATGTGACTGTAAAATGTGATCCTGGATTGGTGGTTATTTGAGAAGTAAAAGTTGAATACTCTAGCATAAAATTAAAGACTGGTGAATTACACTGCTTTAAATGAAGAGCTTCGGATCCTCAAAAGACATAACAAAGGAAGTGAAAAGATAACCCATGGAGTAGAGGACGATAGATGTGACATCAATGACTGACAAAATTCTAGTATTAAGAACTACTCAAAAGTACAAAAAGTCTACCCAATAAATATGAGCAAAGGCTTAAGCAGGCACATCACAGAAAAGGAGATGTGTATGACAGATAAGCACACGCAAACTGAGACCACAGGGAGACACTGTTTTAGATCTCCCTGAAGCGAAAAACTGGAGAGGTGTGACATGTGGATCAATGACATTTCTTCTACTTTGTTGTCAAAATGTAAAGTGCTACAATCATTTTGAAAAGCAACTTGTGATTCTTTTAAAAGTTTGAGCATTTGTTCACTAGCACCCGGCAAGTTTCTCATGGGCAGACACCTAAGACAATGTCTTCCATACATGCGCCAGGAGATGTGGCTGACGATGCTCAGGGCAGAGCTCTTACTAGTGGGAGCACCCAATAGCCCACATGTCTAGTGAGAAGAAATGAATGAATAAACAGTAGCTTATCACACACGGGGCTGTCCTGGAACAGTGAGGGCGAATGGACTTTCACTACCTTCTGGAGAAATAATGTCAACATAATTATGCATGTGAAGCGTTAAGTTTGGTGCAAAGAGTGTGGTAAATCTGTGATGTTAAAAATTAAGAAAACAAAACAAATCTCACTATTATGCCCAACTATAAGGCACCAATAAAAATATAGGTAAAAAGAAAACTGAATGATACCTTGCCATGCTTACATGTAAATGAAATCTAATGGTGAATAGATGATTCAGAATGTTGGTCCCTTGGAAGGGGAGAAATAGACGGGTATGTGGGAAAAACACAAGAGAGTTAGTTAATTAGTGGAAAGGTCCGAGTTCTTGGGTCAGGGAAGCTTTTTATGTTTTTAAACAAATACATGAACACAAAAGGTGCAAGGCCATGCCGAGCCCAAGGATGAGTGACCCATGTGCCATGGCTGACTCCATTCACCCCTGCAAATCTTTCCACAAACACACCTCTGTTCCGTGCTGACCGTGCGTGCACCTTGTGAATGTGTGTTCCTGGTGTTTGGGAGCAGGAGCTGGAGCTCAGAGGGACTGGGTCACTTGGTTATCAGTTTGATCACAAATGTGACGAATCCTCCCTTCAAGCAATGCAGGGTCACCTCCGTTTCTCCACAACAGGCTCAGCATCTCTGTGGCTGTACCTTACTGTCCTTCTCACTTTCTGGAACTTTCACCAGAAAGTGAGAAGGACAGGCTTCACTTTCCTCCTGCTTTGCCTCCCCAGACACTGCCACGGAGACCAGCAGATCCTGGGCGATCGGCAGGAAGGAGGCACCGAGTGGCCACGTGCGGCCTGCTGGCTCCAGCTCCAGGCTGGCATCTGTATTTTCCGCTTGGGCTGTCCAGCCGCATTTGTTAATCCCATGATTTAGTGCCCTGTAAACATGGCCACTGTTTTATTTCCCCACAAGCATTCTTGGAAATAGCAGCTCGGAAGATTTGTTTCTAGTCATGAACCAAATATGAAGGTTACATGATTTTGTGATTTTTTTCCCTCACCAAAGAAATATGGGAGGCTTGGGCAGGCCAACCTTCCAATTAATCCTGAGAACAACTGCCTTCGAGGTGGGTGAGCCCGAGTGTTATTCACTTTCCTAGTCATTTATCAAAGAAAAAAACTGTCCATTGCCTTCCAATAGCTTTAACTCATACGAGGCTAAAATGTAGCCCAACTGGGAGGCTCCCAGCCTCCCAGGCACGGTCTGCCTCCTGACCCCCCTATACTGACATTTGCTTTCAAGTGGCAACGGGTGGCCTAGGCACGTGGCACAGGGCAGGGGCCAGCATTGCCTGCTGGACAGGGAGCGCTGGGTGCCAGGAGGGCGCACAGCAGCCTGCAGATGCTGCCGTCTGTCCTCGCTTACCTTGGCTCCACACGGCAGCAGAGCTTTGGAGTTGTGATGGGACTGGATGGCGGCCTACCTCACAAAGGAGGAAGGGCCAGGGGAGGACAGAATCAAAGTGCGGCCTACCTGCCTTATGGTTAAGAATCTGCAATGGACTCAAGTTTACCATTGATTTTGGACGTGGGGTGAGAAGGGGCCATGTGCACGGCACTCCCGCTCCGGCCGGCACCCTGCCGTGTGCTTGGCATGTACTATTTCAGCCCACCCATGACCCTGTAGGGGTCTCCATGGATCCTGGGTGGGCCGCGAGGCTTTTGCTGCAGGGGTCTGTGGCCTGGCCTTACAGGCCCAGATGCCCAGCAAGCTCTGTGTGCGCGGGTGGGAAGAGTGAATGGACGTGAGAGTCAGGTGAGGCCATCTCCACCCTAACTGTAAAGCTCTTTCCATGGTGACGTGATGGTCAAGGTCCTGGGAGCTCTTCACTATGTTAAGTGAGTGAAGAGGTCTCTTTGGTCCAGATTTCCCCAGTTCCCAGGGCCTTGCTGGCTGGACTTCCCATGATCAGGATGTACCCACAGAAGGTCCTCTACCTTAATAGGGCACTACCTGGCTATGCAGTTCAGGGCAGGTCCTCCAGTAAAGAGTGGACACAACTCTCAGGAAGTGCTGAATTTGAATCCTGGGTGAAGAGAGCCTCTTGATCTCCAACAGCAGTTTATTTGTAAGAAGGTGCTAAAAACTTCCTTCCAGTATTATAAGCAGTAAAGAAAATCTGGGCAAAAATCCTTCAACAGCCTCTGGCTCCTGGTCTCCATCTGAAAACGTTCATTTGATAAGAGGGAGTGAACTCATACCCTTTGTCTTGTAACGTTTTATTTAATTGTCACAGATTGGGTGCTAATTTTTTTCATTTGCCTTTTCTTCTATCATTTTGCTCCCCTCAGTGAACCCCATTTTCACTATAAAATTTGGGGAGACTTGATTTCCTCCTGGGTGTTGGTAATCTCCTTCTCTTCTGTGCCTGATTATCTGCCCTGAATTGTCACTTGAGGATGCGTGGGGACCAGGGCTACCCCTTTCAGCTACAAAGTTCTGCAATCTGCTGTAGCCAACCACCATCCAACACTGCTCTGCTGCGAGGAGTATCTGCCGTAAGACAAGGGAGGTGCTGCTGTCCAGGCTTGGAGGGAACCGGTGCGAATCCCCCTCTGCTTCTACTCAGGGGAAACTGGGTGTTGAAAATTAGATTCAGCTGCAAGTGTTTGCGGTCCCACATTCAGCACGATGGATCAGAAGTTGCTAGAGGCTATTTTCAGAGAACTCCTAATACGTACAGTACCAAAATACAGACATGGTTGTTAACACTCTGGGAAATGCCAAATTTAAATCGGATCTCAGCCAGCAGAGAAATGGAGAGTCCTAGATAGCTTATCTCTGAGAAAATCTGTATCATACAGAAGATGTGAGATGTAATTATGCAGAAGAGCTTGTTTTCTGCTCTGGTCTATATGATGCCTGCAACCTGTGGTACCAAGACATTTTCTAAGTCTATTTTTCACAAGCAGGTTAATGTTCTTGTCTGTGTTCTTACCTGTGCCCCCAGTTCTTTTCTCCCCAAACTCTTTCTATCCTCTGCACCACCTCAATCTTTTCTGGGATTTCAGTTCGCATACATCCCAATGTGAGTGACTCCTTATTCTGTCCTTCTCGACTTGAACTTGTTTTGATCTTCAGACTTCCCTTTTGAGCTCCCCACCCCCACTCTTCACCAGTACTGGAGCACAAATCTTTTGACTTCAAACTGACCTCTTTCTCCTTTTTTAGACAATGACTTTTATCTTATGGCATCCTTGCTGACTGAGCTTAAACTAACCATTTAGAATATTCTTTTTAGAAAGGTGACAACACATGCTTGATCAGTATAGATTAGAATCTGGATTTAAAACTCGGGTTCAAATCCCAGTTCTGTGGCTCTGCAGTAGCGTGGCTTTCAAGTTTTCTCATCTGTGTAAAGTACAAAAGGATCGTTGTGGTTTGAATGTGTTCCTTCCAAAAGTCACATGCAGCCAATGTGATGGTGAGATGGAGTTAAGAGGTGATTGGTCCATGAGGGCTTCTACAGCGTTAATGGGCCTGGCCTGTGGCTCACTGGTCCTTCCACCTTCTGCTCTTGAGGATACATGTTCCTCCCCTTTGCAGGATACAGGTACAAGGTGCCATCTTGGAAGAGCAGCCTCACCAGGTAACTAAATCTGATGGCTCCTTGGCCTTGTACTTCCCAGCATCCAGAGCTGTGAGAAGACAGCTTTTTGTTCCCTGTAACTTACCCAGTTTCAAGTATTTTTGTTATAGCACCACAAAATGGACCATGACAAGCATACTAGGGGCTAATCAGTCATTATGTAGTGATCACCATGTGCCAGGCTTCCAAGTGCCTCACAGAGGCTCAGTTCTCATATCTAGTCTATGAGGATTGTGCTCTTATTATTCATTGTTTTTTGTTTTTCCAGACTGGGTAATGAAGCTGCTGAGTTTAGCAAATAACCACCTCCCTTACATGTTTTAGTGGGGAATAAGCCAGCTACCACTCATGAGCTTGTAGCACAGCATTTGACATTTTGGGATACGTCGCCTTTACATTGCACTTTCCCCTGACTCAACAAGAATCTCCCAAGCTTTACTTGATGTCTTTTGTAGCTTAAATATATGCACTTTTAGTTTGCAGTGTGCACATCTGTAGTTGGTGTTGAATGTAATTCCCCACATCCTGTGTGGCTCCGGCCGATTCCCATTCACCCTCCTAGGTAAACGTTCATCTTTTAGGTTGAGATGTGTCTGCCAAGGGGATAAGATGATCAGTCACAGGAATTGTCACCTCTTAATCTGTCACCACTCTTTCTTAAGGCCCTTTTCTATGGTCCTCAGGGCCTAGAAGAAGAACTTCAAAACTGTTAGTTCTAGGAAGTATTCCAGTGTTGAATCCCAGGTCTCCCCACTGGATGTAGTGGCTTCAATGTGCCAGGGGAGCAGATGTGTGGCTCCATGTGGCTTGCAGGTGCTTCCCAGCTCAGCCCTAGCGTGTGGTCCCTACTTGAGAAGGGCCTGGCGGGGCTGCTGGTGCAGCCTGGGGTCAGGGAATAGCAGACGGTAGCCAGGTACCAGGTTCCCTCAGGTCCAACCAGATAATATTGATTTTAAATACAAAGTCACGGGACCTTAGAGGGGCTACTCAGTCTAAGTCCAGGGCTCTATTGAAAGTGCCGGTTCCATCAGTAATCCATGTATGATCTATTAACAATGGCTTATAAAGGAAGAAATGCTACCAAAGAAGTAGGGATGTTGAGTTGAGGGCAGCACCTGAATAATAATTTTGTGTTTCCCACAGAACCTTGAGAGAGGAAAAGGAGTGGTCTTGCCCTAGGCCATGGGCGAAGTTTTGGGTAGGGGGTGTTCTGTTAATGGAGCCAAGCAAGGATGAGCCCCACACCCTTATCTTTAAGCTTGGAGTGATTGGAAAGATAAAGGGCTTGCCCTTTGTTTTGGCAGGAGGAGGGGGCAAATTCTACTTGGGTGGTGTTTGTGCTTTGGATTCAGAGAGAATAAACTAGTGGACAAGTGCGGCCAAGGTGTAGGAGTCAGAGAAGCCCTTTGTAGCCTTTCCTGCCCGACCCATCTGCCTCCTGTGGCTTTGTTTTGCTGACCGTGATAATGTGGCTAGAGGAGAACTCCCTTCATAACGTGGACGGGGGAGAAATGAGCGCAGCCGGGTGGTCCAGAGACATTAGGGAAATGAACCAGACCAGTGTGGCTTTGAGAAGAATGGCCGCCCAGGCAACGAGGCTCTGGGTAAGAGTTTCCTTCAGACTCCTTGCTGTGTCTTAAAGGGTCACTTCTCCTTTGGGACCTCTGAGGAAATCCATTCAATGAGTAAAGGGCTTTTCAAAGTACCTCCTCATCCTCCTTGGGATGGAAAATCTCCTAAATGCAGGGGATTGTGGCATAGTGGTTAAAGGAATGGGGTTTGTCACCAGCCTGCTGCACGACCTCGGGGGAGCACTGTGGTTTAGGTAAGTGTCCCCCAAAAGTTCGTGTGCTGAAGGCTTGGTCTTTAGCCTGTGGTGCTCTTGGGAGGAGGTGGCAACTTTAGAAGGTGGAGCCTAATGGAAGGAAGTTAAGTTATGGGGCCATGTCCTTGAAGAGGACTTTGGGACCCCAGGCTCTTCCTCTTTTTGCTTCCTGGCAGCTATGCCAGGCCTCCTCTGCCATGCACTCTCTCTGTGACGTGCTGTGCTGCCACCGACCCAAAGCAGCAAGGGAAACAAACATGGACTGAAAACTCTGACACTCTGAGTCCAAATAAACCTTTCTCCCTTATGAGTTGTCTCAGGTATTTTGTGACAGTGACAGAAAGCTGACTATCACAGCACATGTGTGCCAGCTCTTTGTGCCTTGGTCTCCTCACCTGTGAAATAGGCTCACTCGTCCCATTTCCCAAGCCGGGTTGCTGGTAAAGGAAATGCTGCATATAAGGCATGAAGAATGGTGCCTGGGCAGGACGCAGTGGGGGCCGCTGAGGAGTGGGTGCTGAAACAGGTGGACGTTGTTGGCTCAGGTCCAGTGCGCATTCCAGCTCTTTCGGGGGAGTGATAATCAGAGCTTTGCTTTATTTTGTGTGAATCTGACTATGAATTACCACCAGAGAATTAAGTCAAGAATGCGCTGTCACCATTTTTATTGGTGCTGGGAGTGGGCACTGACCTGGCTCTGAGCTGAGCAGCCCTTGCAGTACCAGCCCAGAGACAAAGGGACGCTGGGCTGGAAGCTGAGTGGGAGAACAAGATTGTTCCCCCTTTAGAAAAAGGTCCTTTTGAAATCAGGACTGGACTTCCAGATGGGGAGCAGGGTTTCTACAGCAGTATGTTGATTTGCTATATGAGAAAATTGAAGAGCTCTCTGCAAAACTGCAGGCCTGATGTGTGCCGGATAATCTTGGCAGAGCCGATGATCTCTGGAAGGGGATGTGCTTGGTGGCCCCGATGAGCCTGAACTCAGTCCAGCCTTGGTCCCTGACACTGGGGAATGCTCGGGAAAGACCTACAGTGGTGGCTGTTGGGAGTCATAGTGGCGGGTGACTGGGGGACAGACCACACAGATGGAGCAGTGCAGAGAACCGTCGGGTTGGCGATCATGACGAGCATGGCTGAGGTTCCTGGGCCTTTCCTCGCTACCTGCAGCAGCAGGTAGAGAATCCGTTTCCATCAGCGCTCTCCTCCAGGCCTGTGGGAGAGTCTAACATGCCCCAGTCAGGTTGGCACAGGACTTCCTGCAGAAGCAGGGCACCCAAAACCCTGGGCAGTGCTGGGTCTTCACAGAGAGGGAAGCTAATCAGATGGAGGAAGAGAGAGGGGCTGATAGCAGCTCCTGGGGAACAACCCATAGCACAGTGTGTACCTGGGGTAAGGAGTGGCTGCAGGTCCAGTGGGCCCCCAGGGGCCTGGGCAGGGGCAGCTCAGTTGCTGATCCATGGGAATCTGAGCCCCTCCCCCTTTCTCCCGGTTTGATGGGGTGGGTCATACCAGACTTTGTATGGCAGCCTGATCCTGCTGCACACAGGCCCGATGGTGGTAGCACCTGGTCCACCTCAAACTGCCCTGCTGGGACTTCAGTGCACTGGAGACACCTGGGCATTTGTGACGAAAAGGAGATAAAGGACCTGTAGTGGCTGATGGCACCCAGAAGGGGGGTGTCTCGGTGCCACCTCAGCATCCTTTCCTCGCTACAGAAGCAGCACGTCTCTTGTTTGTGAAGGTCCAGAGAGTTCTGCAGTGGCTAAGGCCCCAACGGCAGAGATAGGTGCTTGTGCACCAGGCTTCCTCCTGTCCCTGTTCCAATGCTCCCAAAGAAGAGGCTGGGACCACAGAAAGTCCAGAGCATCATTTGCATGGATTTGTAAGTCCTGCCCTATAACTTTGCCCTCTGGGGGCAGGGAGTGTCCACTTTGCTCTCCAGGACTTTGCTGGCTGGGTATTTCCTTTTCCACAATACGCACGGAGACAGGCCCTGGTGGAACCAAGATTTATCCAGCTAGAGTCCCGGCCCCCAGGACCTGCCAGCGGCTTTCTTACCTGATGGTTGCACACTCCATCTTCTCTGTGCTGAGACAGAAACAGGCATTAATGCTGGCGGGTGCGGGAGGCCTCCCCTGGCACAGGGACCTGGCTGCCTTTTGTGTTTTTGATGCTGATTAAGAAGCCTGAATCTGAAGTCGCAGCCCTGCAAAAAGGCAGGAAAGAGACAGCACAGCAAGAGCCAGTGCCAGGCCAGGCGGGGACTGAGAGCTGGGAACTGAGCAGATAGATGTGACAAGAAGTGCCATGTAGGGGACAATCTGGAATCAGGTTTGGAAAAGGGCCCAAAGAAAGTTTGGGAAAATGAGGGGGTGGGGAAGTGGACCCTAAGAAGACAGTGTTCCAAGTGCTCCTTAGAGAGGAGGAAGGGATGTTCAGCGTGGCCCAGAGACTTGGCTAGAGCTGTTACTCTGTAAGACTAACTGGGCCCCGTGTGGTTCACCGGTTCATTCCACGGCTTGCTGGGACAGACTTCAGTGAGTCTCGCTTTCAAACTGCACGTTACCTGGATGATGGGTACTTCACCTACAGATCTGTACCTACAGAGGGAAAAAATGGTGAATTTTTCCCTCTAAGTCTGAATTTTTTCTCTTAGTATCTAACCCTTCTCTCCTGTCTCCTCACTCACTTTCCCTTCTTATCACTTATTAGTCTATATTTCCCAATATTTTATTATATTACAAAAGTTCAAAATGTTGAGAGACTAGCATAGAAATCAGTGCGTGATGGTCCACTGCCCGTTTTTTTAAAAACACAAAGCTAAAATAACTTTATTAAGATACAATTTATATACTCTACAATTTACCCTTGTAAAGTACACAAATCAGAATCTTTTGGCATATTTTTGAGGGAGGCAACCTTGACTAGTATAGGAAATTTCATCTCCCTCGAAGAATCTTCACACCCAGTAGTACCCTCTCTCTGCTCCCTCCTCTGCTCCTGGCCCTTGGCAACCACTAATTTACTTTGTGTCTCTGTGAATTTGCTTATTCTGAATATTTCAAACAAATGGAATTATACAGTATACAGCATTTTGTGATTCATTTCTTTTACAAAG
This sequence comes from Xerus rutilus, assembly GCA_028644305.1. Lineage (NCBI taxonomy): Eukaryota > Metazoa > Chordata > Mammalia > Rodentia > Sciuridae > Xerus > Xerus rutilus. The sequence continues at coordinate 74,149,535 of CM053411.1, read as the reverse complement.
CATGGTATTTTTGGATTTCATACGTGTTGTAGCATTAATCAGTATTTTATTCCTTTTTATTACTAAGTAATATTCCATTCATGAATATTCCACTTTTTAATATCTATATCCACCAATTGATACACACTGGATTGTTTCAGTCTTTTGGTTATTATGAATAAT
>CM053411.1:74121014-74148873 GCA_028644305.1 Xerus rutilus | reverse complement strand
TCAGGACAGGAGCACTCAGGGACCTCAGGTGATCAGAGAGGCTGTAGTGAGGGGTTCTTGGAGTGTTAGATTTTTCCAGAAACCCTAGAAGGATCCACTGGGACTTTGTTTCATTCAAGAAATATGAGTTTGTTGTCCACGTTATATAGATTGAATCCTGTCCCCAGTAAAGATGTGGTGCAGTCCTAAGCCCTGGTACTTAGGACTTTATTTGGAAATTGGGTGTTTGCAGATGTGATCAAGTTAAGATGAAATCATAATAAATCAGAGTAGGCCCTAATCCAATGGCTGCTGTCCTTATAAGAAGAGACACAGACAGGGAGGACAGAGCCTTAAAGGTGGAGGCAGACGCTGGAGGGATGCATCTTCAAGCAAAGGAATGCCAAGGATTTGTGGGAATCCATCAGAAGCTGAAGAAGGACTGGGTCAAATTTCCCCTCAAACTCCAGGGACACCTGGATTTGGGAATTTCAGCTTCCAGTACTATTAGATATTTAAGGTCTGTTGTTCTAAGCCATCTCGTCTGTGGGAATTGGTTATGGCAGCCCCGAGGAATTCAGACAGTGACATCCAGGTTACCAGAGGCTTCCTGGCATGGAGGAGCTCTAGGGGATGGGATAGCACCCTTGTCCTTGAGGAGGTCACACCCTGATGGAGAGGCAGATTGTGTAATGGGTGCATGGGGTCCAGTTACAGAGGCTGGAGGCTTTGGAGCCCAACTTGTCTTCCTCTCTGGATCTGGTTTCTTAACTTCTCTGGAGAGTTTGGTTTCCTTGTCTTTACAATGCAAGACACGAGCATCCACCTCCTGGGGTTTCTGCAGGAAGATTTAATATGCTGACAGATTTGAAAGGACTTGTCCAGTGTGCAGCCTGCTGAAGACCTCAGTGAACACTTGTCCCCAGAGGCCCAGACCAGTTTCCTCTCCTACTGAGATGGTTTAGTGTCAGTCTCTCTTCTTTTAAGTTCATGCTAGTGAATTCTGTATTCATATTGTGTTTATTTAAGGAACCCTATGTTGGGTGAAACCTCATAGCATTTAGGTTTTGGCTCAGTGCATTGGAACACTCTCAAGGGTATTTATAGCTGAAAACGTTTGCGCACCCCAAACCACATTATTTTACATCTCCTGACACTCGTACCAGCTCTGGTTTGGTTTGGATCTTTAAGCCTTCCTGTGGTGTAGAGGACAGTGAATTTTCCAACGTCCTCCACATCTCTGTAACTATCTTGGTCCCACCCCATCCAGTGGGCCCAGACTGTGGTCTTTGTCAGGTGAGGCACATGGTGGCCCCTGATGCTCACAGGGTGGGCGGTTGCTGTGTAAGGATCCCTGTTGGCCACGCTTGGCCAATGTTGGGCAAGAGGCTTTCAGAGCTCACTACCCACCTTTCTCTGGATTTATCTTGAGTGTCTCAACAGACATCTGTGGTGGGGAAAAAAACCCCAAAAAACTGTTTTTCATATTTGGGTCTTGGCAGGACCTGGACACAGAAAATAAACACCCCTTAGAGTTTCTTCTATACACCTGTGTAGGATCAAACAAGGATTTATGAAGTTTGTTCTTTTTGAAAAAATTCGTTTTATTCCCAGCCTGGCCTCCATGTGCATTTTGGTAGTAGCTGCAGAGCCAGGTGAACCAGTGGGCCCCAGGAGCACCCAGGTTTGCCCATGGAGAACCGACTCCAGGCTGGAGTAGACGGAGGGGCAGGGAACACTTGGAGAAAGGAGAGCTGCGTTTTTATTTTTTGGTTGCCAGAAAGCCAAAAGCAAAGTTGGAATTTTGTGGTTCCAGCACTTTCTGTGCCTCCCAGTCATTTTTCACAGATGGTTCTGGTTTAGGGCTAAGACGCTTTATCCACCAGAGGGAAAGAGGCCCAGAGAATGCGTCCCAGCTGCCCACTCGGATGCCAAAGTCTACGCTGCTGCTGGAGAAAATGAGAACTTAGAAAAGACGGTTCTAAAGCACCAATTAGGAGGCAAAAATTGAATGGTAAGATTACTCTGCAACACTGAGACTTGAACTTTCTTTTAGATCATGTCACCCCGGGAGTACCAACTGCCTGTCCTTGAGCTTACTGGAGACCTGCCCGTCAGGGCCATCGGACATTGGGATAGTTTTTCCTACATACAATGAATTCGCTGCTTCTTTGTCAGTTGAGAAAACAGACTGAGAAGCTTGGACTTGCCATCTGCTGAGGGTCTGGATGCAGGGGGATGAGGCAAAGGTGAAGCTCACATCGGTTCTCTTTTGCTCTGAGGGTGAAAACTCTGACCACTCCTGTATCAGCCCCATTCATAGTTTACCTTTCACCCCTTACCTGCTGTCACCTTCTCTCCTCTGACCCTCTCCCCATACGTCCTGCCCACACCTTCCCCAGCCAAGTGGAAGCTGGTGGGGGTGATCAGGAGCGCTGGGGTGCTTTATCACATTCCCCTCTCTCCAGCAAGCCTGCGCTAGACAAGAAAGGCCCTCCTCACAAAGGCCTTGGCCATTTTCTCTGTCTTGTGTCTAGTGCTCGTCTTTCTACTGAAGTTCTCCCCACTGTTCAGCAGTTACCTCCTCTGTGAAGCCCTTTCCATCTCTCACAACACACCAGCCATTTCTCTATGATGGTTTTGACACTTTTGTGTTCTAGTATTCACTTTGTCTGGACTGGGAGTTTGTCCATACAGCAGAACTTTATTATTCAGTAGGTTCTTAGTAGCTGCTAGAACATGGTGCATGGAAAGGAGCCAATAATTTTGGTTCTTACAGTGTTATAAGTGGGCCCTTGGCTAGAGACTTTCCTGCCCCATCCAATTTGTTTGCATTGCTGTGACTTTCTGTCAGGCATGTGTCCTGAGGCCTGGCATGGTACACTCAGCTCTCTGTATCCATGAGATCTGCATCTGCAGATCCAACCAACCCTGAAAATATTTTTCAGAATTGTATCTGTACTGAACACATGCAGATTTTTTCCTTGTCATTATTCCCTAAACAATCAGTGTAGCAACTATTTACATAGCATTTACATTGTGCTAAGCATTACACACAATCTAGAGATGACTTAAGATATAAATAAGGGAGGATGTATGTAGGTTCTATGCAAGTTTATGCATTTTACATAAGGCACCTGAGTATCCTCAGATTTTGGTGTCTGCAGGGCTTCTGGAGCCAGTACCTGTGGACTTGAGGAAAAGCTATATCTCATTGGGTTCACATTTGAAAAAAATGGTTCCTATTTAATTTATATTTTGACTCTTTTCACAGTATACTTTCCTGGATGCTTTGGTCTTACAACATCCAGGGGAAGCAGAAAGGGCTTCCGATCCATGGCATGAGTATTACCTCCCTGTGTTACAGATGAGAAAACTGAGACTTGGAGAAGTGTATCAATTTCTTTTGATTATAAAGTTTTTAAATCTAGGCTGGGCCTTCTACCTAGCTCTGAATCCCAGCTCGAAAAATTTTAACAACGTGATATGGTTAAAAAAGCATAACGCTAATTTTGTGGGTTCTATAAAACAAAAGAAAACCACAGCCTGCCATGATAACAGCCATGACAAAACTCTTGAACCCTCAGGGCAGATGCTATCTCCATTCACGAGAGCGTCATGCACTAAGAGACCACTGGTCTGTGAGCATCACTCACACCCCAAGCACATGGGATGGCTGTGGGGGCAACGCTGTCACAGCTCATCAAGAGCTAGGATATGCAAACATGAAACAGCTCCCAAGACTTGGCTCCTTGGCCCTGTGAATGAGTGAGCAGCACCTGGGGTGTGGCTGTTACTCTATCAGTCAAAAGCTGAAACAGACCTTGGCTGGGGTTCAAGGTGCACATTTGGGAAGAAGGTAAGATTCAGAGCCAAGCTGGGATCACTGACTGTTTCCTCTTCAAGGGGCTTTTGCAGTGGCTTTTTCAGGTTCCCCTTGGGCACAGATGAGGGAAACTGTATACATATACACATATGCATTCACATACACACACACACACACACACACACACACACACACACACATATATACCCCATTTAGAAGGTCTCTGTCTTATTAATTGAGTTTGGATTATGTTGCAACACTTAAGAGTGAGATCTGTTGGATCCAGAGATGACACTGGATATTTGGGGCAAAGGAGATGTTGGAACATCTGTGGGTCCTTAGGATAAGGCTCAGGGAGGGTTACTGTCTAATTGAGCCATTTAACCCAGAGCACCACAGCTGCCTGGACAAACCCACCAGAGGCACCTGTACCCATTCCTGCTCCCACCAGGACTGCCCAGTCCTCAGTTTCCTCCTTCCCTCCTGAACCATTGTGACTTCTAGGACAGCACTCAGTGGGCAGCCTGGCTCCCAGACCTGCCCTGCCTTTGGATTATTGGCTGAACTCAGTCCCAGGCTCAGTTCTCGTGGACACACTCTGAGGGTGGTCCCCTTGCCCAGGCCCTCCTGCTTGCAGGGACATAGTGGAATGTGTGGTGCAGAGCACCTCAGCTGCATCAGGTAGCCTGGAGCCCGTGGTCTGCTCAGGACCACATGTGGCTTTGGTGGCCTCAACATGTGCATCTGTAGGTGGGAGGTGGTGCACACAGTGGGACAGGCTTGGGGTTTGCTTTGGTGCCTAGCTGCCTGAGCCCAAGCCATGCCTTATTTGTGAGATGGAGTTGGTGGTTCCAACCTAGGGGCTGTCACAAGTACCATTTCCAGTATCAGAGTTGTGGAGGGGATTAAATGAGATCATGGTGTCTTAGTCCACTTGGGCTGCTATAGCAAAGCTCCACAGACTAGGTGGCTTATAGACAGTGGGGATTTACTTCTCATATTCTAGAGGTTGGAAGTCCAGTGGGTGAAGGTCCTCTTCCAGATTGCAGACTATCATCTTTTCTGTGTGTCCTCACAGTAGAAAGCGGGTGAGAGAGCTCCTGGGGCCTCTTATAAGGGCACTAATCCCATCCATGAAGGCCCCACTCTTATTGACCAAATGTCCTGCCAAAGGCTCTCCTCCTGATAGCATCACAGCTGGGTTTAGTATTTAAAGTATGACTTTTAGGGGGATACAGACATTGAAACCATTGCCTCTGTGCTTCATATGGAGAGCTCAGCAGATGCCACCTGTTTTTATTCTCATTATTAGTGAGACACAGTGCCCATTTAGGGCTAAAGGTGGTTGTTTGGCTTAGTCATCATAGAGATACCAGAACCATCAGGGCTTGCTAAATTAGCAGGGTCCAGATCAAGAGCATGGGGTGCTGTAGGGCCAAGATAGGGGACAGTTATACCTGCATGATCTGATCTGCGGCAGCTGGTCTTGCAAGCCCAAACTGGGGGACAAAACCTGACTAGATGTGGAAAGGATGTGGGCAGAAATCAAAGCTGAGAGCAGGCCTGGGTCTGGCAACATCCAAATATTAGGGGCACCTTTGTTATACAAGGTACCACATGGGTGTAGGGCAGAGGTATGTAAAACACATCTACATCTACCTGGGATGATTCCCACTCTGGGCATTGGCAAAAGGGTCAGCCTTGGTCTGAATATTAGAAAGTATAGATCCATTGAAATGATTTAGATTAAAATATCATTTTATATTGCTGTTTTTTCTCCTCTTCCCAGGGTATTGAATCCAGGGGCACTTAACCACTGAGCCACATCCCCAGCCCTTTCTATCTTTGATTTAGAATCAGGATCTCACTAAGTTGCTTAGGGCTTTGCTAAGATGCTGAGGCTGGCTTTGAACTTGTGATCCTCCTGCCTCAGCCTCCTGAGTTGCTGGGATCACAGGTGTCCACCACTGTGTCCGGCTGTTTTTCTTATTTAAAAGAGTGAACAAATTATCTTAGAGTTACACATAAGAGGGGTCTATAAATAAATGTGTTGCTTGAGTTCAAAGGATTGAGTCTCAGTTTCCTCATCTGGTAAAAAGGGACAATGATAGAGTCATTGTTTTGTCAGCATCATGAACATCACACGAGGTGGGAAAGGTGCAGGTGCTCAGCACACTGTGCCGCCCACTGCCATTGTGCTTTGAGATCTAGTTTTTTTCCTTGTGAGAAATAAATAGCACGGGTTTTGGGCTTTACCCTCTGCATTTGCTTTTACAGTTCTTGGATGGATGCTGCTGTCTGTTTCCCTCTCATCGCAGTGATAATGACACAGCTTGAGAAGCTGAGCAGCCTGTAATTTCCCTACCCCAGGATCTTCTTGGTAGTTTTTGTCCTATGAGCTGGATGTTTTGGACAATCTTCCAGGAATTGCTTTGGTTTTCTGCAGCTGTCACTTTGATTTGAGCCCACTGCCATCCCCACCTGTCCCTTTCAGAGGCTTGGGGAGGGAGAACTCACACCCATGGAGGGGTGACAGTGTAGGGCTGGGTCACACGGTGTCTCTGCGCAGGTCCACTGAGCTGACCAGGCTGGGGGGGTGTGTGGTGTGGGGATCAAGACCAAGCCTACCAAGAGGGCAGCAGGCAGACTGGGACTGGACCCTGTTCAGAACCCCTCTCCTGCTCCACACCAAGGCCATCATCACATGGCAGTGAAATCCTCCCTGTCCCTCTCTCACAGACCTTGTTCTGATTAGGTCCCAGCTGGTCGGGGTGGAGCTGGCCCTCCGTCTGCAGTGTGGCTGTGGCAGGTTGGCTTCCACAGCACTGGATGCTTTTACCCCTTCAGCCCCCTTTACAAAACCACGTGTGCGCTCGCTCAGGCTGCTGAAGCCAAGCTCCACGACGGAGACTGAGGGGCCATTCTGGGGGCTAGAGGCCAAGATGGAGGTGCTGGCAGGGGTGGCCGGCGGCCTCCCTCCTGGGCTGGCAAGCATGTCCTCACTGTGTCTGCACCCGGTGTTCCCCTGTGTGTCTGTGCCTGGTCTCCTCTTGTTGGGACACGGGTCAGATTGGATCAGGACACACTCTAAGGACATCATTTTAACTTAGTTACTTCTTTAAAGACTTGTGTCCAAGTACAGGTCACATTCCCCGGTATTTGGGATTAGGGGAACACAGTTCAGCCCATAGCAGAATACAAAGGTGTGAATAAAAATGGAGGTTCAGGGCTTCAGAAGGGACCTGTGCAGATCAGGGGTGCCCAAACTTGGGCTTTTTTAGCTTCCTGGTAACTTTGCTTCTGAGCTGAGCCATGGTGGCCACTGTGCTGGCAGCAGGAGAAGAAAGCAGACATTGCCCCAGGAAGCTGGGCAGTGGCACGAGCAGTGTTTCCCAGGGCGTTACCTATGGAGGCAGGGGTGTGTCATGAGGGCCAGGACGGGGATGCTGCAGGGTGGCCCTGGGAGACCTGTTTAGAGCCCTGGTGAGGATGACTGAGAAGGCAGGCTGGCTTCCGGTGAGAATAAACCACCCCAAACCAAACACCACCAGCACCAACACACCGTGCACTTTACATCACAGTGTCTGCCCTGAGATAGATGCCTTTCATCAGGGACTCCATCACTTCTATTCGTAGCATGGTTAGAACTGTACAGAGTAAAAAATTATCAGTTTTAAATGGAGAGTGCCTGGCTGTTTATAGAGGACACTGCTGTCCTTCTCCTACTCCTCTTCTGAAACAGCAGTTGGCCTCCACCTGCACTACTGCAGGGCTGGGCTCAGCAGGCTGAAGTAACTCCCCCACGTGCCACAGCAAGAGCGCCAGGGACGCCTGGTGCCCAATAGAGTCTTAATGGCTGAGGTCTTTTTATTACAACAAAGCCATTTCTCTTGGTGTGCCACGAGCAATGTCTTTAACAACAAATCTTCATGCTAACAGAACTTCCATGGCCAGGCACCAGACCCATGAGTCTCCAGGCCTGGATGTGGGCCATAAAATTAACCTTGAAGGGAACAGGAGAGTGTGTGTGGAAAGTTACAGGGGCCGCCGGAAATCCTTGGAGATCTGACCGCCAGAGATGAATCTATGGAAATATCCACTTAGGATGAACATTTACTGTTCCTGATGTCAGAGTGGATAGGAGTGTGTGGCCTCATCAGATAATTCAAACATTGTAGCCAGCTGGGTGGATCTTGGCCTGGGAACCTAAACCAAGAAAAGTCTAAGGAACCCAGAGGAAAGCCAAATGGGAGGCAGGCTATGATTTGCTGCATGCCAGCTTGATTCATGTTAACTATACTTTGCAGTAATTACTCTAATTAGTGGTTTTAGCATGATGAAAGAAAATAATTGTAAGTATTTATGGCTGGTCAGTGGGTTACAGATTGAATAACCAGGGAAAGTAGACAATGAAGCAGAGTTGAGCTGTGCCCACTCCACACTGTGATTAGGGTTCAAGGTTCTCTTCTTGCCTTTATTTGGCAATAGCACAACATCAAACATGACTTTTCTGAAGGTAGGGTCTTTGGGATGATTGGTATTTGTTTCTGGCATCTGTGACAAGAGACATGGGCCAGGGGATTGAGGGAAGGAATGAAATCATGAGCCACGATAGTGAGTCAAGAAGGAAAGGCCACCTCCATCTACATGGGAAGCCACCCTCCAGGCCGAGGAGACAAATGCAGGGACAGAATGAAAATCCCAAGCCATAGTGCAGCCTGGGGTGAGGGTGGCCCGGCATGTCTAGTCCTTGGTAAAGGGATGTCTAGGTGATGTGCCGCAGGAAAATCCTTTCCTGGATACGCACTGCCCCATGCCACCTCTGCTCTGCTCTCACAGCTTGCTATTTGTGTGACTGCGTGTTTTCCTTTGCAAAATGGACATTACAAAAGACCTCCAAAAGTCCTCCTCTGGCAGGACTCTGTGCATCAGCAGATGTATGCTGTCCAGCACTGGGCAGGAGCCAGGAGATGCTCACAGGTGCTGATCGTTGCCCTCCAGCATTGACACCTTCTCTGTTTTGTCCTGCAGAGTTGCCAAAAGGTCCCTGCTCTCCACGCCCTCATGCCCAGCTCAAGCCCACTCATCTTTTTCAACTGAGTGTGCTCCTCTGTTCTGTCCTTTACAGTCTTGTGGTACTGGCGCTTGGTGGAACGTGACCCTGTCTCTCCAGGCACTCTTGTGGGGGAGCAGGAATCTTAACAGCTGCTGATTTTTTTCTGTGTCTTTTTCACCTGTGACTTAGAGGAGGACCATACATTGGTTAGACCCAACTGGACAATTCTGACTTGGCCACTGATTAGCTGTGTGGCATTCAGTCAATTATTTTGCTTCTTGAGCCTTCATTTCCTTGATTTCAGGTAAGAAGACAATTATGTCTATCTTGTAGAATTGTGGTTTTAGGAACAGTGCTTGTTGAATTCCTGGCACAGGTTTTAGTACACAATGAGGAGAGTGATGGTGTAATAATAGCAGCAGCTCATGGTCATGGAGCTCTATTGAAGGCCAGGCACTTTCTAATGATGGTTCTTATGTAATGTGTTTAACATGGGTAAATTCAGCTGTAGGTAATGGACATGGCACAGTTATCTTATGGGAAATATGATGGAAGACAAATGTATAAATGCCTATACTATTCTGGTTGGTGAGCGCGCACACACACACACACACACACACACACACACACACACGTCAATAACTCAAAGCATAAAACCAGTGAGGAGGAATAATGACTCACCGTCCCATGGCCAGAGGGAGCACAGGGACAGGATTTAAGCTCAGGTCTTTCTGACCTCAAAGGTCTTCTCTTGCATTTTCTGCCGGGAGGGCAGAATGGTGCTGGGAGATGCGCCGGCGTCAGAAAGTGCAGGGCTGATACAGCAGACTGCAGCATCTGAGGGATGTGGTGGAGCTGGACTTGGTCAGGATGCCATTGGCCTCCAAATGGCCTAGGATATGAGGGCAGATCCTAGTGGGCAGGACTGGTGTGTGGAACGTTGGGCTTCTGGGAGCTTCGTGACTTGGCGCAGCTCATCTCTGGCAGGGTACCACATTTTGGAATAAACTGCTTTAAAAGAGCAGGACATACATAGAGAGGATTTGGGGGAAAAGCTGTGGTCCACAGGGTGGGCAGAGGTCAGTGTTGATGCTCGGTCTCTTAGTGAAAGCAAGCTGCCTTCCCTGGGGCCTTCTCAGGAGCTGGTCAGACCCAAACTTAGAGGGCCCTGTCCTCAGGCCCTGAAGCTCTTCAGTGGGAGGTCACATAAGGCATGGGGAGCTCCATAAGGTGGTAGAAGCACTTCGTTCTTGGTAACAGAAAGGGAGACTGAGGACTGAAGGGGTGATGAAATTTTTTCAAGGTCATAGAGTTCTTAAGTGCTGGAGCAGGGGTTTGAACTGATGCCCTTGCTATTCTATTTGTTCTGTTCAAGATATGAAGAGAGGGATTTCAGAGGGCAGGATGTGAGAAATCCCAGGAAGACTGGTCGAATGCTCATTTGACAGGATCAGGTGAATGAATCACCTGATGGAAAGATGGAAGGTGGGACAAGAGCAAGCTGTCCCCAAGTGCACTGAAACCAGAGATCTGTTTAGCTGATTACAGTAAAATGTGGCATGTCTGGGCCTCCTTCTCCTCTTACTGGAAGTGGTAGAGTTCAGGGAAGGCTGGTCTTGTAGCCTTCAGATACATTTGGTTTCAGGTCTGAATCCTCCTATGCAATAACCTCTCCAGACTCAGTCTCTGCATTTACAATGGGGATAATAAAGTCTACCTGTGGGATCATCTCCTGCAATGTAAAGAAATCACCTACCCCTTCTTTGAGCCCGTGATGTGGTAGTTGGCAGTTTTTCTTTCATGGGCCTCTTTATCTAGGATATGACACAGCCACTGAGGACTCCAAGGGAGGGAGAGCCATAGATGGAGTGAGGAGAAGGGACAAGAAGGAGACCAGAGGAGTCTATTTTCACTCCTCATTTGCATGCATTCAAGGATGAGCACCAGGATTTAGCTTCTCCTGCTTAGCATCACTGCTGAGCTGGTCTGCAGAGGATGTGGAATATTGCAGAGTGAAATAAAAACAGCCAGTTCCTTTCCTTTGGACAGTCACTGAAGGCGGGATGGGTGCGCTCTGCATGTGCAAGGGTGTTTTCAGCTGAGATCTTCAATCTCATACAATCTGAACGCAGCTTCCAGCCTCGGCACAGTTTGCCCAGGATCTGGCAGGGATTGCCTTCAAGGCCCGAGACTGTGCCAGCGCCGGCTCTCCATCCATCCAGCATCTATACCTGTGATCTTAGCCAGGGCTCTGGAACTCCTCAAGTCGGGCAGGGTCTCTTTCTCCAGGGACGAGTTCCCTTGTGGCCCAGCAAGTGGACAACTTGAAGCTGAGTCAAGAGAAAGAATCGGAGGAGCTGGGGCCACATTCCTGATCCACCCGCTACTCATCCATGCATTTGATAACATTGAGCATGGGCCTAGTGTCCCAGGTCCTGAGCCGCACACAGAAGGTTCAGATACAGTGTTAAAAATAGTAATGATACAGTTGGCATTTGTTGAGCGTCCAGTGTCTGCCAGAGTCCACGTGCCAATATGAGGCGAGTACAACAGTAACAGTTCTCACCATTTTTAAATTTCTATTTCAGACTAGATTCTCACGCTTCTGCTCCTGTGTTTACCCCTCTCACAACGTGGAGTGGATGGCTCCCAGTTAGGAACTGAGTATCATTTGCCATCTCTCAAAACCTTTCATTGCTTGTCATTTTTCCAGGAAAAAAATCATTAAAGATAAATATTTATTGCAGATGATAAGCATTCATTCACTGCCACAAACCCCACCATTTCTCTTCTGGGAAATCTTTTAGTTGAAAGACCCTTGAGCAATAGTTGGGACTTTCCGTGCCAGTCCTGGTCCTGGCCATGTGTCCATGTGGCTGAGACAGATGGTTTTCCGGTCAGGTGTAACTGAAATGTATTTTCTCAACACAGCCTGGCAGGCGATCCAGTCTCCACAAACGCACATCTCAGCTCATAAAGAGGCATGCATATTGCATGAGCTCTGAATGTAGAAACAGATACTCATAAAATACAAGCCTCAAAATAAAACCGAAACATTTCAAAACAACAGCAGTTGCAATGCCACCGACTTATTTATTTAATTTTTTTTTTTTTAACCCATCAGGATCTTAAAGCACATCACCACAGTCCTCAGGCCCTGGGCAGAAATCTGAGAAACCCATGGTGAGATGGATCCTCCATGGTGAGGGTTGAGATGAGTCCTTTGTCTGGGGGAGGGGGAGAAGCAGGAGACTGACACTCAGCCGGTCCAGGGAGCATGAGGTCTTTTCGGAAACAGGAAGTCAATGAAGATGAGGTGACAGCCGCCAGACATCTTTCAGAAAGGAATGAGGAGCTCGTGTTTCTGAAGACCCCATTTCTGAATGGCTTGGGTCTCAGGGGCGAGGAGCCTGCCTGAGTTTGGTAGTTTTCTCTCTCGCTTGGGGTAACACAGGGCAGGTGAGAGGCAGGTGTCTTGTTCCTTGTCCCATCTCAGGCGCCTGGCACAGTGCCCAGGATGGGGGCGCAGAGGACCTGGCTGGATGTCTTTCCCAGCTGGCATCTTCCCTGTCCCCTCTCTTTCCTCCTTCCTCTCCCACTTTGGATCCCATGTTAGTATGCGAGGGACAAGGACTTTATATTAGGGATAACCTTTAATGTTCTCTAATTTATGAAAAAGGGACATTTAGAAGCTCGGCACTTCCACTATTATTAGCGCCATCGACATCTGTTGACTTTGAATTCTTCTCTTACAGTAGCAGCTACCTTTCTTCTTTTGGGAAATTGACCTTCCTTTCTTCTGTCCTCGTAGCTGTGACCACTCCAGTCACAATGGTAGCAGGTAGGAGGAAGGCAAAGAGTGATTTGGAAAAACCTGCAGGATTTGGTCCTGTCTGGTACCAAGTAAAGGGTGAGGACGGGAGCAGGAGCCTGGAGTGACAGTGGCTGCAGCAGGGTGACTGTGTTGGAGTGTCACTGCTGATGGAACAGAGGTACCGGTGAGAAGCAGCTCACCGCTGAGCAGAGTCTGAGGCAAAGGTGGGTGGCATGGCGTGGAGGCAGGCAGGCTGTGAGGCACGGGGACCTGAGCACACCCTGTGTGGCCCGTTCCTGTCACCCAGTGTCTTGATCAACTCCCTCACCCTGTGTCTTAGCCCGTTTTGTGTTGCTGCAAAAGGATGCCACAGACTGGGGAATTTGTAAAGGACGGGCGTTTATTGGCTCTCAGTGCTGGAGGCTGGGACGTCCAAGACCAGGGTGCTGCGTCTGGCGAGGGCCTTCTTGCTGTGTCCATTATGGCAGAGGGCGTCACGGGGTTCAAAGGCAAGAGAGGGGACAGAGCCAGAGGGGCAGACCCATTCCCACGACCACAGCATTAACCCGCTCAGCCCTTGTGACCTGAGCGCCCCCAGCATGCCATCACAGTGGCAATGAAACTTCAATGAGATCTGGAGGAAACATTCAAACCACAGCCCTCTGGAGCCTGGTCTTTGCGAGCCCTGCCTGATGTTCGGGGACATGGCTGCTCTATCCTTGCTGTGTCCTTGGCCTCCCATGGGGCTGCAGGCAGTTTCTGGAACACTGTGCTCCCCCCCTTCCCATCTCCGTTGCTTTGCTCACTCTTGCTGTCCTCCCTCCTCTATGGGATGACACGTGGCCAAGGTCCCAGCACTCAGCGGACCTGTCTGGGAAGCCACACGCGACTTACCTTCCATCCCTTAGGGACGCTGGGGCCATGCCAGCAGTGCTGGGTTTGCCACGCCCCGTGCTCCTGTGCAGCCTCCGCTGGTGCGTGACCACTGGTTCTGCATCCTGTGGTCACAGAGTACAACCAAGCCACCTGCATTCTGCGCTAGAGGCCCTGAAAACTTTCCTTTATGGCCACAGGGGTACAACCAGTGGGAAAGGCATGGTGGGACCTGTGTTCTCCCCCTGGCTCACCCTGGCCTGCTGGTGTCAGCAAAAGCCACATCTTGGCTGGTTTTGTTCAAGTAGACAGAAGCTAGAAGAATCCATTACATAGCACAACAGCACCAAGTGCTTCATTTGTGGAGGGCTTGTGTGCACCAGGCGGTTATCTAGAATCTTCTGGCAAGGTAAGTGCTGGATCCGTGTCTTACACATGGGGAAACTAAGATCAATGACGTGGATAACTTACTCGAGATGGCAGTCAGGAAGAGCCGGGCCAGGCCTGCTGTCTCCATGACCAGTGGCATCACCCTTTGGCTGGGGGCTCCCTCCTGGCTTGCTGCCTCAGCAGCCTCGGCCCCTTAGTACCAGTGACTGAGTGATGGCGCTAGACTTCTTGAGACTTCCCTCGATTGAGTCTTGTTTCTGTTTTGGATCAGGTCACTGCACTCTGTTGGAATCCAAGTTCTTTCCTCTTTTTTCCTAAAATGACCTTTGTTTTCTGCTAGTCCAAGGACAGGCACATCTGGTCTAACTTGCCAGGAGCTCAAACTACCAGTGAAATCTGTGGGGGCTCTCCATGGCCTTTCTACACCTTGGGATGCATTCTGCAGGGTGGGTGAGGACTTTTCAATAGACAGAACTGAGTTCTAACTACATCTCTTGCACTCACTGTCTGTGTGACTTCAGCTCTGTTATAGAGCCACTTGCTCTGGTTAGTATCTGAAGTGTCCCTCAAGGCCTATGTGTTAGAGGCTAGGTGCTGCTTGGTGCTGTTGGAAGGTAGTGGGCTCAGTAAGGCACACTCATAATCCCTGTGCCTTGGGAGGCTGAGGCAGGAGGACTGCAAGTTCAAAGCTAGCCTCAAAGTGAGGCTCTCAGCAACTTAGTGAGAACTTATCTCAAAATTAAAAACTTAAAAGGGCTGTGGATGCAGCTCAGTGGTATAACACCATCAACCATGACTCTTCACACAGCAGGTAAAATGATCCACAGCTTAAGTCACAGCATGTAAGGTTTTTGCTCAGTGCTCTTAAATGACTCCCAAAGCATCCAGGGTACAAGCCAGAGTTTGGCAACGTCGACGAGGCTGTCTGTAACCTACTCTCCACACCTCCCCTCTCTCTCATTCTGGTGTTTCCTCCCTCTTGCTCCACTGGTGAGGTGTTGGCTGGGAGGCAAGCATGGGCCCAGGGATGCCGGACGGGACACTGCTTCCAGGAACAATAGTCAAACAGTGAGAAGGGGGACTTTGGGATGCACTTTGATGTTAACACTGGCAGGATTTGCTGATGTACTGAAGGTGACATGAGGAAAATAGAAGAGTCAAAGGTCTCTCTAAGGGTTCTGCCTAAGGAGCAGGTTGGCAGGGCAGGTCTCCCTACGAGCACACAGCGTAACAACCCAAGCAGGAGGCTACGCACCTCCTTCACCCACACATCAATCATTTCTTTGTGAGAACATTCAAACCCTTCTCTCTAGCTCTTTTGAAATATTCAGTACAATATTGTTAACCCAGTTAACCACAGTTGACATGGGTCAGGGCGTCTACAACCCAGCTTTCAATCTACTCCATTAATCACAGCTTCATTTACTGAAGAGGTTTCCTTTCCCAATATGTGTTCTTGACATCTTTATCAAAAATCAGTTAACCCAGACAAGAAAGGACTTTGTATGAGGTCCAGATCCAGGAGTGGCTATAACCTAGCCCTCCCTGCCCGCTGCCCGAGCGCTATAGTCTGGCAGACCCAATGATTCTTTGGATGGGAAAAGACTTTGTGTCAAGTTTGGAACTGGTGGTTTCATCCCTGAATCTTTGGGGTCTCTACTCCTAGGAAAACTGATCCCCCCAAAACCATGCTTCCTCCAGAGAATCCCACTGGGCTTTAGGCCATGGTTGTCATCTGGTCACTCTGGACAATGCGTGCTGAGAGCTGAAGAGGTAGAGTGAAGGGTCATGCTTCTGGCTGAAGCAAATGAGTCTAATGCAGCTGCTGCCCACGGTGAGGTCAAGGGGAAATGTGTGGTCAAGGGGAAATGTGTCCGGCGTGCACAGTCCCTTGGAGAGTCTCTGGGAGTACCATGGCCAGTTTCAGTAGCAATTGATAAGAATGGCAGTCACATGCTGAGAAAGGCCTGGCAACCAGGTCGGCAATGGCTCAGACCATACAGGGATGGGCTCTGGGTCCCCACAGACGAGCACTGCATGAAGGGAAACTAGAAAAAATGTTGGATGTGATGGTTAATTTTGTGTCAACTTGGTGGGCGGTAGCCCACAGATATTTGGTCAAATACTGGTCAAGGCAATGCTGTGAATGTATTTTTAAGATGAAGTTAACATTTAAATAAGTGGACTTGTGAAGTAGATCATCATCCATAATGTAGGTGGGGGACTCATTTGATCAGTTGAAGGCCTTCAAAGACAAAGGACTGACCTCATTTGAGGAAGGGTAGAATCTGTCAGATGGCGCCTTTGGATTCAAACTTCAACCAGTCCTTCAACCAGACCCAGTCCTTCCCTGGGTTTCCAGTCTTCTGGCCAGTTTCATTGTAGAAACATTGTAGATTTGGCATGGCTGGTATCCATAATTGCATGACACAATTTCTTAAAGTAAGTTTCTTTGTGTGCATTTGTCTCTATCCACATCTGCTTACATCTGTCTCCTATCAGTTTTCTCTCTTTGCAGAACCCTGACCCATACACTGCAGGAGAGGGAAAATGGGTACCATTTACGGCGAGGAGATCCACAGCACAACAGCAGCAGTGTGGGTTATGTTTTCTACAACAAACTTCTTTTAAGTCCCCCACCCCCAGAGAATAAGACAAGTAAGAATCCTGGAGCAGCTGTTCCCCCTAGTCGGTGTCCCCTACTAGAAGCTGGTAGATCTGAATGCCACTGTGGATGGATCAGGAGAGTCCTGTGCTGCTCAGCCTGGCTCTCCTCTCCAGAGTTGCCCAGAGTATCAGCTACTGCTGCTGTTCACAACATTCCTCTCTAGGACTCGCCCTTGGTGATAATCCAGGTCTCATCCCTCTCCAGAGTGTTAGGTTGGCTCGAGATCTCGCACAAGGCGGACGCAGAGCGTATAACATGGCGAGCTCCATGCAGCAGCAGCAGACACAGGACATGCAGCGTGGTGGATTCCACGCAGCTGCGGTGGGTGTAGGGCGTTGGTTTGGAGCAGCTGCGGGGAATGCGGCATCAAGCAGCCCGCATGTGCAAAGGAACAGCCTACCAGACACTGATATATGAGAAGTAATGGTGCCTCCTACCAATCGGTGGACTTTTCTTGACTCATCCCGGAAGGACTCTGACCTCGGCGGGATCTCTTGGCCAATCCCAGGGGACGCAGGACTCTAGATACCTCCTCTTCCTGTCTCATAGCCCCTTCATCCCTGCCTTAAGCCCTCCCCTTCCTGGCCGAGTCCTTTAAATTTTCTTTACCGGAACATGGGCACCACTCTCCCGGACACACTCTGATGGACGGGAGAGTTCAGCCCAAGAGCGTGTATTTCCAATAAAGCCTTGCCCAGTGGTTTTAATTTGCCTCCTTTTAGTCATCTGGCTTTACAAATGGTGCTGGAAACCTGGGAGGGTTTTTCAGATCTCCTCAACAGGGTTTGAGATCCACCCTCTCCTCCGAACCAGGAGAACTCCTGAGCCGCTCTATTTCCTTCATCTGGATCGACAGAAGAGAGGTACGTTCCTCATCTCCCCTGACTTTCTGGCTCCCTCTCTCCCGCTCTGGAGGTCTATCTATAAGTCACGCGCGTGCAATAGACCTCCCTGTTTAAGGTGCCAAGGTCTGAGGAGACGTCCTGGTTCTTGTGAGCCACCGACTCCGTTCGGGCCCCTGGAGGGCTACAGGGATGCCTGAGCCCTCCGCCCGGCCCTCCGTTCCTCTGGTGGGTGCAATCAGATTTAGGGACGCCTTTTTCTGTTCCCACCCACCCCCATGGGTGCCAGAAGGTCATGGGAAATACTGAGTCCTCCCTAGACCCCAAAACTCCATTGGGCTGTCTATATTCCAATTTTGCCAAATTAGGACTCACTCAAGATCCATGCCATATTTTAGCCTGGCCCTAGTATAGCCAGGATAATGGGTCAAAATGGCCCCCAGAAGGAACTTTTGATTTTGAAATCCTCACTGATTTGGCAGTCTCTGTCGCCGGATGGGAAATGGACATAAATTCCTTATATCAAGGCTTTGTTGGAAAGTACGCTCTTGCCCCTACCCTCTTTTCCACCTGTTCTGTCCTCTCAAGTTCTTTTCACTAGGGAAAATCCCAAGCCCCTTTCCCATTTGTTCTTCTGTATCTCCTTCCTCATTCTCAGATATGCCCAGGTGGCCACCGTTCAGTCTTCCTGTTCCCTACCCAGACCCTTCCTCCTTCTCCTCCTATTGCCACAGCTTCATGTATAACTCAGCCAAAATTTGAGATAACTATTACACAAACTAAATGTGTTTATTCTTGTTTATTTTATTTTGTGTTTTCCTTAAGCTCTATGACTATTGCCTATTAATGTTTTACAGAGGTACTACTTGAAGAACAAACAGCCCAATTAAATTTAAAATAAATAAGTCATCACCTACACAACAGATAGAACTTAAAGTTAAAGCCCAGTACCCTTATTTAAGACTGGTGAGATTGGTTTGCTGAGTGTTTAAGATCAAGACTTAAAAACTAAAATTAAATTAAAGGGTCAAGAAAACCAGTATTTGTTTCTTGCCCTCTGAGTCAGCCTGAATCCAAGAAACAAGGGAACTTCTCTAAAGAGCTTTACAACTCTGGGCCATATAACCTCCCAATCAGGGAGATTAATGAGACCACTGGAGAACTGAAAGCCAATCAGTGCCATGTTATGAAGAGGAGGGTCATTGGAAAAAGGAGACATCCCTCATTCTTCCAAGGGAAGCCATATGGTCAGCAAGACCTTGACCCATCCTAGCGCAAATGGCACTAGCAGAGCTAAGAAGCTGCTCTCAAGTTCCTCAAGAGTACCTCCCAGGAGAACTCAGGTGACTCTTAACAATAGATAAGAACAAGAGTCAATTTGACCTGCTTCATCTTAAACACTTAGCAAAACCAAGAACACAGCCATTTCTGGACATTTAAAAATAGTTTAAAGATAGACATCCATGACATTAAAAATTAAATATTATGTTTACATGCCTTGTCCTCTTCAGCCTTGTTATGGGGACAAATTCTCAACCCTTATACTTCCTACATTTCAAACTGTTTCCTCTATGCAGGTTTGGATTGTAACTGTGATTCCCACTGATGTTCCTCAATTAACTTTGTATAGTGAGGCTGAATTAACATGACTTGTTACCACCTCCCTTTCTAGAGCAAAAAGGGCCATCTTGCTATGGGTAATAGTTGGGCTTTCCTTGGCCTCCTCACTCGCTGCCTCTGGGCTGGGGGTGGAGGACTTGGTTATGTGGTAACTGCCACTCAGAAGCTTGAACAACAACTTCGGGAAGTGGTATAAGCATTAGCTGCTTCTCTTGCATCCCTGCAAAGGCAGATAACATCTATTGCCCAAGTTTCATTACAGAACTGACCAGCCTTGGACTTGTACCATGCTGGGGCCCACCAAACTCAAAATTTCTTGGCAACACTCCTCTTCTGCTAATCAGTAATCTCTCCCAAGCCTCTATCCCAAACCAAAGGTGATGCTTCTACATTCAGGCAACATCACTGACAACCAGATGCTCCCACACCCATGTGATTGCCTCCCTGCCTAACCAACACCCGAGCCATCTTCCCACTCTGGCGGCCCCTATCCCGCAGGTAGTATTCAGATTGAATCCATCATCCTATATCATCAAAAGGCCGGAATGTTAGGTCGGCTTGAGATCTCGCGTGAAGCGGACGCAGAGCGTATAACGTGGCTAATTCCACGCAGCAGCAGCAGACACAGGACATGCAGCTGTGGATTCCACGCAGCTGCAGTGGGTGTAGAGCATTGGTTTGGAGCAGCTGTGGGGAATGAGGCATCAAGCAGCCCGCATGTGCAAAGGAACAGCCTACCAGACACTGATATATGAGCAGTAATGGCGCCTCCTACCAATCGATGGACTTTTCCTGACTCACCCTGGAAGGACTCTGACCTTAGCGGGATCTCTTGGCCAATCCCAGGAGATGCAGGACTCTAGATACCTCCTCTTCCTGTCTCATAGCCCCTTCATTTCTGCCTTGGGCCCTCCCCTTCCTGACCGGTCCCTTTAAATTTTCTTTACCACGGAACACGGGTGCCACTCTTCCGGACACACACTGATGGACGGGAGAGTTCAGCCCAAGAGCGTGTATTTCCAATAAAGCCTTGCCCAGTGGTTTTAATTTGCCTCCTTTTAGTCATCTGGCTTTACACAGAGGGCAGCCATTATCATGACTGACCCACCAGTGCAGGCTCGGGGCCTCCAGGTGGAATACTGGGAAGAGCTATCCCAGCTCCAGGGCCCCAGAACACCCAGTGGGGCCTTACAGCTCCCATTCTGCTTCTGCCCAGATGTGCCCATCTCTCCATACAGGATCACTGCCCCAGAGCATGGCCCACCATGCTGCTGTCCCTTCCAAGAGTCGGATTCCAAGGACCCTAGTGCAGGTCAGGTGGTTGCTAGTGTGTGAGCTGGCAAGTGCCTTAACCTACCTCCAGAGGCTGCACCAGGAAGTGATTTCAAACCACTTTCACTTTTCGAACTGAAGTCTTCATTTGCAGTGTCTGTTTGGTAGCAATGGTCCCTGTCACTCAGTTTCAAAAACAGTCAACTGCATGACTTAAATTGATCTTTTCCCTACCCAAACTAAATCCTTAATCCCCCTACGCTCCCTGGCCTATTTCTTTCACACACACACCCACTTTGCATTCACTTCAGCAACCAAAAGGGACTGTGGAAAAGATCATGATCATTCATGTTTCTGGGTAAAGTTTGCATTTGATGATAGGATTGTCATTAAAATTTTTGTTTGTTTGTTTGTTTCTCCTTTTTAATCTGGTTTAGAGGAGTTGGGTGGAGATGGAAAGAAGTTTACACAAAAGCTGCATGCCATTTTTCAGCAGTGCTGGGAAAAACCCATCTTGCAATGGACTCTAACTCTGCAATTCCTAAATTTCATCTCTTCATTTTTTTCCTCTCTGCTCATTCACAGGAATGTTTTGCAAATTCTAAAACCTTCAGATTGACATTACTAAGCAAACAAATAACAACCGTTTATGCCACTTTGATATTTGAAATACAAATTAAGAACTGTGTATACTTATCAGTACGGAATCCATAGTGTTAATAATTGCCCTCTGGGAATCTGATAGTTTCAAATGCATTTTACCATCAGAATCCACACACACACACAAAGGTGGGGACAAAAGGTGAGATGACAACTTGCTTAATATCTTTTGCCACAATTTCTATGCAGGGTTCTATAATATAGTGACAGTACCATTTACTCACTGCCTAATAATGGAGAGAGGCAGGGCTGATCTGATGAATTTTGATGTTGCTGTTGCTGTTGTTTTTGTTGCTACTGTTGGGCTGTTTCCAAGCTCATCAATGCTGAAGGCTCCTCTAGATTTGTAGCCGAAAGTACACCTCCCTCTACACACACCCACTCTGACTCCACCACAGATGTGCTGCTGCAGATGTGAATCATCTTAGCAAACCGAAGATTTTTTCAAGCGTTGGGCTAATGAGCAGTGAATATGGACTGATTACAGTATTTGCAAAGAATGTTATTTTTTCCAACATTGTGTTCAAGAACATCCTGGTGCTTCCATAGGATCGTCAATGTGAGCAATCAGTGTGTTTGTGTAAATATTTAATGGTGGCCACATTCACGTTCATGAATGAATGGACTCTCATAATTGCTTTTGTGTGATCTGATAGACACAGACTTAAACAGGACTTGCCACGTCCTGTTGAGGAGGCTTCCTTGTGAAATTTACAAAAATGTGGTGATTAAGAAACATCTCCACTGTGTGGAGAAACCTCGTGGAAGAATTCACATTTGGATGCATTGAATCGTATATTCTCCTTTGTGATTTGGATTCTTAAATCTAGCTTAGATCTGCTTGACTTGCTAATTCTTCCACAAGAGCTGAGTTATTTGTTCACAACGCAGAGCCATCCTCAGAACAGAAATGTCTTGATCTTTGGATGTGTGATGTGGGTCAGAGCATGGCATCTCAGAGAGAACTTGCATTGGCCTCTAGTGGTTCTGGATTCATTTCTCTGCTAGTTAGTTGTTGGAACTTGGATCACTAACTACTCTTTGAAATTTTTTTTTCATCTATCAAATGGAGAATAAGAATTATCTGGTGGAGCTATAGTGCAGATTAAGTGAAACAATATTTGTGAGAATGCGACAGTTTCTGCTACGCATAAATGGTTGTTCCTTCTTAGTCCCCAGTCTTTCCCTGGAAGCCCATTTTCACCCAGGTGTGTGAGAGAACTGGAAGAGTATTCCCTGGGACAGTTCTGCCTTGTGTGGTTTGGGAAAATCAGGTATTCGATGGTAGTGAGTGTAAGACCAAATGACCAAAGGAGGTAAAATAAGACTGCTGAGTAAGCACCAATTGTAAAGCAAAACCGCTGGGGAATCTTTATTTGGGAAGTGCACTCCTGGGTGAACTCCTGTTCAACAGGAAAGAACGGGAGAAATGCACATGTGTGCGGACGTACAAAGAATTTATAGGGTGCAGTCAGGAAGGGGAAGACTTAAGGCCGGAAGAGACGGGCTTGAGGCAGGAAAAGGAGAGCATTTAGAGTCCTGTAACCCCTGGTATTGGTCAGGGCATCTTGCTGACCTCAGAGTTCTTTTTTTCCTGGTTCCTGCTTACGGTGGGCTGCTCCTCCACGTGTGGGGGCCGCTTGCTGCTTCCTTCCCTGCAGCCCACATCTGCGCAGGCCGTCAGCCACTCCATCTCCTGCAGCCCGTGTCTGCGCGGGGCAATCGCCGCCCCGCTCCCCGCAGCCCACCTCCACGGGGGTCGTCCACCAATGCGAACTCCTGAGTGGATCCAACAGTGAGGGAGGGAGGAGGGAAGTTGTGATGAACTTTTTGGCATCTGCCCACTGGTTTCTAATGCTTGGCCAGTTCGTATTCCTTCAACCCGGAATACCTTTTCCTGCTGTTGGTCCCTTTACATAGTCCTCCTTCATAGGCCACCTCCTCCATGAAGCTCTTCTTTCATGACTGTTCCCTGGGTCACCCCGAGGCATTGTAGTCTGTCTCCCATCAGCATAGTTCAGGTCCCAGCCTAGGGATGGGTCACTGAAGTGTACACAGGTGTGAGCAGAGCAGCCTTTCCTCCGTCACCGCACACCTGGGCAGCTTCGGCATCTGGCAAAAGACCTCATGTGGTGACTTGTGTGTTGCAGAAGGAAACATGTGGCTTTGGGGTTAGAAGACCCAGGCTTTGAGCACAGTTTTATGGTTTACTGTGTGGTGTTGGGTGAGTCACATAGACTATGTCTTCATCTATAAAATGGATATAATAATCTTAAAGGTTACTATTATTTATAAACTTCCTCACATCTTACTCCACAGGGGTGTAACATGAATAAACTGCATGGTGTGTTTCCTCCTCTACCCCCATGATGGGATCATGGTCACTGTGAGAATCCATAACTGACAGTGAATGGGAATGAAGCACACAGGCTACTTGGGGCTTTTAGGGGCTTATTAAATATTTCCTGAATCAATGCTTAATGGAAACATGAATTCTTCCCCTTTTCTCTTCTCAGCCGGGGGAGGGAGGCCTTGGACTAGTGACACCCTTGTGGGTAGGGAGGAGCGAGTCTCGCCGAGGAGATGACGGGGAGGCCGCCGTGCTAGTGCAGGTGGATACTGGAACACGTGTGTTCGGGATGCTTGAAGAAGTAATCGGTAACCAGTGACTGGGAAAAGTCTCCCAAAATGCAGAAACAGTGTTGGTGGTGAAAGGAAGCTGGTAGGCACTTTGGCAGGCACTCCGGGACAGCCTCGCAGGGCACTGGCTGGGCAGTGCTCCTGGCCCTTCTTCCTTGCATTTCTGCACAGAGCACTTTTGTCTATTTATTTGTTTTTGTGGCCTTGTATTGAGTTATCTGATTGGCTAGTGAATTTAATGTCTAGCGCCCTTATTAGGTGTTAAGCCATACGAAGGCTGTGATTTTGGGTGGGTTTGTCCACTCCTGTCTTCAGGGTGCCTAGACACAGGGTGCTTGGCACAGAGCAGGTGCCCCATAAACACGTGCACACTGGATAAACAGATGATGTTACTGTGTGCTTGGAGAAAGAAGATAACTGAGCCAATCTCCTCTTGACCCCAGGTTCTTTGCCTTTCCCTTCCAGGGGTCTCTGCTATGTATCCTAGAGAGGGATGGCATTAGAGGAAAGGCTGAATGGGGTGCCAAGAAGACAAGTCTGGTGAACTCTGTCCCCCGATCGCCCTCACTGGCGATGATTCTGCTCCTGTCACCCACTGCACTGCTGCCTGGGTTCCTTCTTGTCACCATCTTGGATTCTCTTCTGTGCTATCTGCTTTCTTGTTACTTTCCCTCCTCATCAAGGCTGGACTGTGAGCAGGAGATAGACCTCTTGGAACTGAAATCTTTGCCATCGCTGAAGAACTGTGTGGCCTTGGAAAACTGTCCCCCCCTGCAGTGTGCTCAGCTGTAACACAGGGACAGCAGCTGCACCTGCCACCATTGTCATGAGGACTGCCTGGGGACTTGGTGTCATGAGGGGCACATGTAAGTGCTCCATGGAGGACCTTACCTCAGGATGTCAGCCACACGAGAGCATGGATGTTAGGACAGGTACCTCTTACCTGTTATGCACCCCATGCCTGGTGCAAAGGACTCACTCACTAAATACTATGACTAGGTGAATACGTGTCAAAACAGGTAATTGTAATATAAACCTGTCACAACAACATCCTGTCTGCAGGAATTTTACTGACCAAACTTGCTGTGGGGGACCTGTTATATGCTGGACACTCTTGAGGGAAATGCAAAGATTCATCTATTCACTGTGCTGCAAAATTATTTCCTGTCCTTTGTACTATCCTGGAAGCTGTGATGCACTGGGGACCAGTCAGGGTTAGACCGTGCCCCCAGGAGTCAACTGTCCAGAGGAAGGAGCAATGAAAATCAGGGCTGTGTGTCTCTATCCTCAGAGAGCTGACAGCTAGGCCTGGAGGTGACCAGGTCAGAAAGCCACTGAGCACAGAGGAGTAGCTGTACCGCTCCACTGTGCAACCTGACGGGCACAGGGAAGGTTGAGAGGGCTGCTTCTGGGGAGTCAGGGAGTGGAATTTTATGACCTCAGTTAATCAGTGTGGTCCCCTGAATCTCAGTCTTGACCCCAGACATGCTGAATCAGAGCTCACATTTTAACAATGCTTGAATGATCCAAGTGTTCATCTATGTTGCTGACTGTCCAGGAAAGGTGAGAGGTAGACCCAGCTGGCAGACAGGCCAACTCTTATGTAGGGCCTTTTTAGTAAACACAAGGAAAACCACAGAACTGAACCCAAATGGAAGTTGATCTTGGTGCATCGTGGAGCCATAGTAGGTTTCAAATTTCCACGTGCTCATTAAATGGGAGAATAAATTTAAAGGATCATTGAGAAAGGGTCCTTTAAGAAGATGAAACTTTTGTTAGAGCCAAGTTATGAATTTAGTTTGAAATATAAAATGAAGTCCAGAACATAAAGGCATACAGCAAACACTGTTCACCAAAATCAGCATGCAGGTTGTGGGGAGGCAGGGAGACCAAGGACCTGTGTCCAAGTCCTGCTCCATCCCTCACTAGCCGTGTGAAGTTAGCCAAAATTGTAAGCTCCCGAGCCTCAGCTTTCTTATCAGAAAAGGACTGAGGGACTGTGATATTTCCTTTATGGGCTTTTCACAATTAAATTATGTTTTATATATCTCACAGTGCATCCCCAAAGTATAAAGGAATTATTGTTGTTGACATTGTGATTATTTTATAAAGTTTTGCTTAGAAAGCCACATAACATGTTTGAACATGCTGACTCAAGAAACTGCTTGTCTTAAGTTCTGCCACTAAACAGGTGTGTGGCTTTGATAAGAGGAATCAGAGCCCAAATTTATTCACCTCTGTGTGGTGTATGTTAAACATGGGTCATTCATATACCTCCTCACTCAGTAGTCATAGTAAATAACAGTGGAGGCTCAGGGAGATCAAGCAGCCTCCTAAGATCTCACTAGTGAGAGCTAGATGCTGGCTTGGGCCTCAGTGTGGAGCTCTTAGGCACAGTGCCTGCTACCTGAATTTCATCTCTGATGGCTTCAATTCTCTTCCTGTAACATGAAAGGAGATAGAGTTAGCTTATTGCTAAGGCTTTTTAAAAACTCAGCCTATTGTGAATTAGTACCGTATAGCCATGCACACAACTGAAGACAACCCACATCCCTCATCCAGCACAACACCACATACAAAGTAGATCATCAAACATTGCTTATAGGATTAAATCAAACAAGTACCTAAAATCATGTAATCCTACCACAAATTTGTGTGCATAACTACCTAGATGTGTGCTTCTCAATTCTGAATTCCTGGACTTGAAATCTCAAGGAATTATGGATTCCAGTGAGAGTTGCCTGGGTCATTCTGGGATGGTTGTCCTTTGATCCTCCCCTTGACAGGAAGCCATTGAGCACCACACCTTGCCAGGTCCTGGGTTGCATGTCAGGGATGCAGGGTTGGGAAGGACCAGCCCCTAAAGCAGAGTCCCCATGGCAGATGAGTGTTTGACATGTGATGGGTTCACTTACATATGGGGCCAGATGTTTCATAAGATATAGTCACATAATATGGGACCTTTGGTGCCTGACTGCTTTCACTTACCATGATGGTTTAGAAGTTCATCCAGTTGGAATGTGTCTGTACCCTTTTCACTGTTAGAGCTGAGTCATATTCTGTTGTATGCACAGGCCACATTTTGTCCATCCGCCCACTGAGAGTTTGAAGGACACTTGGGTTGTTTCCACCTCTCAGTTGTCATGAATAGTGCAGGCATGGACGTGCATTGGAGCAGCTGCTTCCAGCCTTTGGGGTAGGTCTCCTCTCACTCTCTGTGGAGCTTGTGTGAAGCCACTGGCCATGCAGTTCATCCAGGTGCCTGCCCTTCACTTCACCTGCATGTGAGTGAAAGGAATGGAGCATGGGGAATAGAAAGGAGTGTGAGCAAAAGCTCCCGATAAAAAGATGCTCCCAGGAGCCTGAAACAGACAATCTTAGCCAAACCTCATCAATGGTGGAATGCAACTCCGAATCTGTAAAGAGGAGTGAATCACAGGCTCTCTTGAAGGCATGGTCCTGATAATCTCCAGCATACAGGGATTGTCACGCTTTTACAAGCATGTGAGTCATCTTCATTCAACAGGGACCAGCGCTTGCTGGATTTTTTTTCTTAACTCATTTCAAGGTTTGACTTTGTTTTGTTAATTCTACTCACACTTTTATTGGGGAGCACATGCTTTTTTATATTTGTGACTAATATTTTGCCTTTATAAATAATGATTATCAATTTGGCATTTATGGGAATCAAATCACTTGAATTTTCCTTTGTAAGAAAGATTTAGCCCAGGTGTGAGTCCCTCTGCTTTGGCCTTCCCGCCCCTGCTGCAATTAGCTGTGTCTCTTCTGAGCACACCCCTTGCCACACCTGTTACAAAGGATTGTAACTCTTGTTAGATTGATTCCCAAGTATTTTATTTTTTTGGAGGCTATTGCGAATGGAGTGGTTTTTCTGAATTCTCTTTCAGAGGACTCATTGCTGATGTATAGAAATGCATTTGATTTATGGATATTTATTTTATATCCTACAACTTTGCTGAATTCATTTATCAGTTCTAGAAGTTTTCTGGTGGAACTTTTTGGATCCTCTAAGTATAGGATCATGTTGTCTACAAATAATGATAGTTTGAGTTCTGTGGTTCATATACACAATGGAATATTATTCAGCAATAAAAGAAAATAAAATTATGGCATTTGCAGGCAAATGGATGGAATTGGAGAACATTATGCTTAGTAAAGTAAGCCAATCCCAAAAAACCAAATGCCGAATGTTCTCTCT
>CM053411.1:74110445-74120914 GCA_028644305.1 Xerus rutilus | reverse complement strand
GAAATGGAAAAACTGAGCTCTGTTTATGTACTATGATTTGAAATGCATTTAAATAAAATAATTAAATTTTAAAAAAAAGATTATAACTGTCCCTTTATCTCTGTGTCATCCACCATGTTGAGCTCAATGAATATTTGTTGAGCTTACGGACACCAAATTCTTAAGTGTCTGTTTTCTGGGGCTTCCGTAGCAAAGCACTGCAAATGAGAAGACTGAGAACAAGGCCGGTTCATGTGTGTTCACTTCTGGAGGCTGGAAGGCGTCAGCCACGCTGTGCTCCCTCTTGGGCTCTGGGTAGAATCCTTCCTCGCATCTTCTCACTTCTAGGGGTTTGCTGTAATCTTCTGCCTCCCTCGGCTGGACCAGGCGTCCCTCTAAACCTCCATCATTAGACAGCCGTCTTCTCCCTCTGTCTTTTCACATCATTTTCCTTTCATGCATGTTTCCATCTGTGTCCAGGATTCCCTGTTTTAAGAGGACATAGTTGTTTGAATGAAGGCCTACCCTACAGACCTCATCTAACCTGTTTAAACCTCAAAAGACCCTATTTCCAAATAAAGTCACATTTAGGGGAAATGGGAGTTAAAGATTCAAATGTAACTCATTATGTGGGGACATAAATCAACCCAAAACAATAGGCTAGACAGCTGGTGGATCTATGGGATCAACGGGAAAGTTAGATTGCAGGGGCTCCAATCAATGTGCGTGAGCGTAGAGTCTCCTGGGGCCCTTCCCTGAGCAGAATATCTGCTGTAGATATTCTGCCTCTAGTGCCTCACCCTGGATTCTAGAACCCTGCTCGCAGCTCCTGCTTGTTATATAGGACTTGGACACTCACCCCGAGGGCCAGAGTCTGTTCCTGTCTTCCAGGCTCCTTTGTATAAGTGAAACCCTAAGGCAGCCCCTGTCTGGCTTCAGAATTGGCCCCAGACCACCTCTACGCAATCTGGACTGGCTAACGCAAGTCTGAGCTCACCTGGCTTCTGTGCACTCTTGATAGCAATAGGTAAAGTCACACTGTTCACATTGAAAACCTAATAAACCTAACGTTTCTGCTAGATTCATCATTTTTGATTCTCACAACAGCCCCAGTGTGGTGGCCAAGCTGAGTTTGGATATATGACATCTCCTTGGAATAGGAGAAAGAACAGAAGCCCAGAGAGCTGCCACTGGCCTGCACGAGGGCACAGCCCTGGATGAATGATGGGCCAGCTCTGATGTCTCGCCTACTCTACTCCTTTTCAGCCTGGGTAGGCAGCTGTAGAAGGTTTTGGTTCCTGTTGAACTGAACAAACCATCCTCTTACAAGACCTGCCTCCCTCAACCCTGACTGGCTTCCTGCTCCTCCAGCCCAAAGGGAGGGCTAGTGAGCCAGAGGCCTGACTCCAGAACGCATGTCCCTCTGCTGCTGTGTGGCCCCTGGACTGGAGCCATCTGGTGCCTGCATCAGGGCTCAGGGGTGCTTGTTTCTCCATAGAGGGCTCTGGCCTTCCAGCAGTGGGGGGCCGCCGCATTTCTAACCTTCCTGGACCCGCCTGGTTCAGCTCTTTACTACCTTTTACGAGACCCTCATGCTCAATGGCATCTTGAAAGTTTTCAACAGCGTACAACCAAAGATCAGCCAGGGCAGAGGGGACTCGTTAGCGGGCAAGGCTACAGGGGAGTCACTGTGGTGCCTTGGGTCCCCTCTGCTTTCCCTGATTCTTTCCCAGAGACTCTAAGAGGCACCAGTGGGCAGGTCTAAGGCTGGCTGCTTCTGACGTGACCCCCAGGAAGGAACCCCAGGGCCCCTGGCCAGCCTTGGCCAACCCCAGGGACTCTGCTCAGGAGGAGCCTGTAGACAGGGGATGTGGCTTTCTGCTTTCTCACAGAAGACTCAGTTGATTGCCTGGGAGCCACAGGGGTCTTGGTGAGCAGGGGTGACTCAGTATCCTCTGTGTGTCATGGTGGAGACTGAGGGCCCTCCACAGGCTCCTGACGCCCCCTTTTCTGCTCTGGAAAACCTTGATCATTACTCAAGTCTCTGTGTCCTCTGAGGCTTGTTGAGAAGACAAGTTTGCCCTTCGTGTTTCCTCATGGGATGGTTCTCCAGGGCTGAGGCCAGCTCCATGTGGCCATAGGGCCCTGTTGTCATAACCTGAGATTTGCCCAAAGCCACGTGGCTTGTTGGAGGAAGGTTGGTGCTCAAGTCCAGGGTGCTAGGTACTCTTTCATCACCTCATTATCCTGTAACATGCACCTCTTTATGTGCTCCAGGAACATTTACTGAGTGGGTCACTCACTGTAATTTTCATCCACCTTCAGAGGGATGCTGAGGGAGCAGGGAGACCCAGGATCCGGAGGCATAGTTTGGTGTTAAGTTGTACCAAAACCTTTACCAGTGTGGGATGAGGCAGATGTTCTCTAAGCCACAGTTTCCTCTGAACAGGGAAAGCAAGATTGCCTATTTTAAGGCAGGTCCGAGATTTGAACGAGATGATACATGTCACGGGCCAGGATGGTACTTGCTACACAGATGGTGTTGGACAGTTTGAAGTTCCTTTCGTTGTCCTCACAGTCACACTTGGCTTCAGACACTCAGAAGAGTCAAATAAAATCCTGCGTTTTTTCCTTTACATTTGGAATGGTGCCTTTGTTTCATAATATTTTAAAATTTTGGACATTATTTTGATAAAGTAAGGCATGGTCCTGGCTGGTGGGGTCACTTTCATCAGGTCGTGGGTTATAGTCACATGTGACGTTCTTGGTTCAGGTATCCACACGCTGAGTACGAGAGCTTTCATTGTTTCATTCCAGCTGTTTTAGGTGGAGTGCACATCTGGCCTTCTCCACAGTGGCCTAGATCCTGGCTCTGTGCTGCTCACTGTTGCTGGACCACTTGACCTTCACTGCCCTTCCTCTTGGTCACTTGCGAGGACTCCCAGGGTGCTCACCAAAGTGAGTGGCTTGGGGCTGAGTCTTCCAGACTCTGAGATGATGCCTGTATTTGGGGAAAATGCATAAGAAGTCGAGAAGTTCCTTCTTAACAAGGAATGTCTCTCTCACCAATGGAACTCCTGCAGGATGAAGGTTACCTTGGACGCGTCACACCTGTGTAGGCAGGGCCAGCCTCCTGGTGCTGCCATCTCCACTGCCTGGCAGTCATGACCCTCCGCTGGGCCAAATTAGATTCTCAATGAATGGTTCCCGAGTCAGCAAGATTCATTCACTCAACAGAAATACACTACCAACAAAGCACAGGAGCCACCGATGCGTGAGAGGCAGTGCTGCCTTATGAGTCCCAAGGCGGGCAGGCCAGTTCAGCGATAAAGTCCTGCTGGTGAGCGAGCATGCGTGGCCTCGGAGGAAAGGTGGGGTCGAGTGCAGATGAGGCAGGAGGGGCTCGTGGAATGAATGCAGAGCCGCATGGTTCAGGCTGAAGGAATCCAGCGGGTCTGGCCTGCCCTCACTGTGTGCTGACCAGGGGGATCTGAATAGAGCTGCCACCTCCAGCTGCCCAGAGGAGAATAAAGTAGACATAAGTGTCCCTGGGGGGAGGTGGCTGTGAGATGCGCCAGAGCAGAGCAGGCTGGAGGCAGGTCTGGGCCATTAAGACACTTCACAGGTGGCTTATGAAAAGAACAGTGTAGAAGAGGGGCCATGTGGTTCATGCCTGCAGAGAACCTTCTACCCAGCGGCATAGGCTTAGCTGAGCTGGGTGTGTGGGGTGTTTACTTAGGGGACTAGGGCGCTTTCCAGGGCCTCCTGCCTTATTGATTTTTGATGAAGGATTTAAGTCATATGTGTGTTCCTCCTCTAGGAATTCCCCTGTGATGGGGAGTGAGGGCACACTTGTGACTCACACCCAGTGGTTGTCATTTGGTGCTCTATTCTTTGCTTTTTTAGTGCATTTTATTGAGCACCTGTCCTGGGCCGGTCCTGAGCTGGGACTGGGGTTCAGAGGTGGCTGGAGCAGAGCCCTGTTCTCTGAGGATCTCTCGGCTTAGTGGAAGAGGGTGACCCAGGGAATTGTAATGCGGGGAGGTGAGTCCAGAGAGCAGACACACATAGAAGACAGAGGGGGTGCAGTTAGTTCCATCACTGGCTGTCAGGGAAACTGCTCAGAAGATGTGCTGGTATAAAGGATGAGTTGAGATTTTCTTGTTGAGAAGGAGGATGTGGCCCGTGTACAAGGGCAGGAAGCAACTTTGGAACAATGATTAGAGTAGTTTAGCTATTGTAGTGTTTCCGGATCAAACTCCAGGGGCCCAGATAGAGTGAAGTTCAGAAAGATAATGCCCGTATTTTTGGCATAAGCATGTCCCCAGTATTGCACGAGACTTGCTTCTACTAAAAACTATTTGTTGCTTATCGAAAAGGCAAATGAAACTGGGCATCCTATGATTTTATTTGCTAAATCTATAAACCACACACTAGAGCATAAGCAGGTGACTCCATGTTATGTAGTTCTCTGGAAGGTCTTTGAAAGCTGGAGAGTTTCCGCTTTAATTTTGTGGGGTCATCTTGGAGAGTTTTTCAACTGAGAAGTGATATAATCAGATCACCGTTTTAGAAATATTACTCTGGATCCGTGGAGGATAATATAGAAAAGGGAGAAAGAGATGCAAGGAAATTCATTTAAAACGAGAGGAAATGGAATTCTGAACAAAGGCAACTCCTGAAGGATCCTCAGGGACAGCTGGAGATATTTTGGAGAGGGATCAGGAGGACTTGCTGAGCAGGGAGCGTGGAGGCACGTGTTTGTGCTGGAATGCCTTTCTAATTATGGGCTCAGAAATATTTGTCCTTGAAAGCTTATGACCTTCAGATTGTTTGCTGACAATAAAGACTTTGGATAGAGGATTCTCTGGAGACAGGGCTTCTTTGCCATGAACCACATAACTCAGCTCTTCCTGTCTTTCAAACACAAACTCTGGCTAAACTCTGAGCCAGATAATCATGTCTTGATTAAATGGCCAAGTGCACTCTGGGTGCAGGTGGAAGCAGTTAGTACCATAACATTAGAAGAGTCCATAAAAAAGAATGTCTTCCATACTTTCTTAGGAGAGATTTATTTTTCCAAAGAAAGTGTATATTTTGTAAGGAGGGAGAGATTGTTTACTTCTGAAATTAAATACATCTCCAAGGTTACAGAAGGTATTTGGGTTCTTAAGACATGTCATGAAGAATTCACAAAATCCTGGTAGAAGGCACCTTTTGGTTGCTGTCCCTGTTACAGTTAGGGAAGCTGCAGCCCAGAGAAGAAAGACAACCTGTCCCAGGTGGCTTTATTTGGATGAGTGTAGAGGACCCATGGTCCCTAGTTCAAGAGCATCGTGACTGGCAGGAGTCTCAGTTTTTCTTTAAATACTTGGAGACTGGAAACACAGTGCCATTTATTTTTTTCCTCTGTATTTACTAAGCTACAAAGAATTTTTCCTTGAGGTTTTTCAATCTGAGTTCAAATATTAATACAAGCTTCTTTTTTAAAAAAGAGGATTTCATGAAATTGTGTCATTTAGGAATAAGCACTTCATTCCCTGGACAGCCCCTTTGAAATGCACGGATGCAGCCGAATTCCTAATGCTTTTCAAAGTTTTTAGAGCTTGGACTAAGAAATGTTTATACAAATCGGAAATACCGGCTATTTGTTGAATGTGTTTTCAGTTGGATTCTGACTTTTTGGCTAAGGCAAATTTTCCTTTCAATAGACAGATCAACTTTCAAGGCCGAGTTACATTTAAAAAGAATAAAGTCAAAAGTGCTGTATTTGCATTTCAAGAAGGAAATGGTTGGGTTTTTTGGTTTTCCGTTCAGAGATCTCAGGAATGCTGCTGAGGGACCACTGCCTGCCTTGGCAGACGACTCCAGGGATAGGCTTGCTGCTGAAGGTGCCAGGTGACACTGTCCTCTAGTTTCCTGTAACATTCACTAAAATCCCCCCTGAGCAAGGAGCCACTACAGCCAAACAGGTCTTGAGCTTGGAGTTACCTGCTCCACATTCCATCTGCTCTGACAATTCGGCTTTATTTCTGATATTACAACGTCTGTGCCTGTTGACCTTCTTTTCTTTCTCACCTTGTGGGAAGCACCTTCCAGCCCTGGCGGGAGGAAAGGATAAAGAAGGAGGGGCATGGTGCAGGAGGGAGGAGGACAGGGCCACTTTCACCGGCACCACTTTTGAACAACAAACCTTTCCTGACAAAGCCCTGGTCACGAGAAGTTTATACAACATTACATGCTAATCCAAAAGGGAGGTGTAGAGACCGTGAGGATGATGAGGACCCGACATGACCCCTGGATGGTACAGAACTCACCTGACACATGCAACCAGAGGCTCCTGGGCCTCTGCCAGGGCTTGTCTGCCCCGTCAGCTTCCCACGTTATACTCCATTAGTTTATCCAGCAGTATTCCTTGAGAACTTCCCATGTGCCAGGTAGTGTTCTAGGATTAGGGACACAGGGACAAGCAGAACAGTCAAGCCCTGGCCCAACAACTGGGATCCTGTGATTCCCAGGGACCTCAAATTCTTATATGTACCTGAGAAGGAAATAGATCCAGTGATGTGCATGTACCGGTGTGTCACAGGGAACCCTACTCTTCTATATAATTAATATGCACCAAAGAAAATCTGAAAATAATTTATAAAATTCTCCTTTACACTTGATGTTAACCTAAAAGATCAGCATAAAATGTAATCTGGACTGATTGGACAATAGTCTCAAATCCTGTGGCAGGATCTTGGAGCCCGGGTTGACACTTGTGTTAGCTCACATCAGAGCCAGAGATCTCTAAGTTGGCAATGAGCTTCCAGTGTCCTGGCTCTGAGATGGGGGCAGGGGACATGGACGTGAGCTCCGGTAATGTTCTTTTGCTCTACATGAGCCGCACGGAGTTCCCACATTGAGAAGCACTGGCCTACTATTGCACAAGACTACTGTGGTGTCTTGAAGCCACCACTCTGTTCCTGACTTTGATCATGAAAGTCTCATGATTGTGGGAACGTTGTCTCTCCAAGGTGCCTGTGCTTGGGTGCTTGGAGTTTGTGCAAATTCGACATTACACGTTAGCAGGTGGAATGAAGGCAGGAATTCCTGGGTTAACTGGATGGGCCCGATGTCATCATCTAAGCCCTGGAGAATGGAAGATGGCCATCTTCCCCAAAGAACTGGAAACTGCTGCTCCAACACAAGTCCATCCCTGCTCTGTTCACAACAGCCAATCGCAGGAACAACCCAAAGTCCATCAGCAGATGGTGCATAAACAAAATGGGGTCTGCGCATGCAGTGGAATGACTCAGCTCTGAAAATGGGGGCAGAACTGATGCGTGTTCCACCTTGGTGAACCTCTAGACCCAAGGGGATGCGCTGCAGGATTCCATTCCTGTGGACTCTCTGGGACAGAGGAGTCCACACAGTCAGACAGCAGATGGGTGCTCCAGGGCCTTGGAGAAGGGGTGTGGACAGTGACTGCTTCATGGGTGTGGGGTTTTGCTTGGAGTGATGAAAATGTTTTGGACCTAGCCAGAGCGAGTGTTTGCACTGAATGTCCCTGAACTGTTCACTTTCAGTGATTAATTTTATCTTATGTGGATATCACTTTAATTAAAAAGAAGAAAAAGAGTGGAAGATGGAGAGAGAGGAGGAGGTCAGAGGCAGGCAACAACGGCAGGAGCAAGAGGGAGTCAGAGTGAGAGGGACTTGCTGCTGTTGGACTTGGAGATGAGGATGGGGCCACAGTCCAACGAATGCAGGTGCCGTTAGCAAAGGGTCTCACGTGATAGCCACCAGTTGAAACTGAGTAGGGGTTTTAGCCCTAGGACCAGAAGGAACTGGGTTCTTCAACCATCTGCTTGTGGGAGGAATGAATTCCTCCCTAGGGCCTCCAGCACGAACAGCCTCCTGCAGACACCTTCACTTTGGCCCTGAGAAACCCGTACGGGACTCCTGGAAGGACAGCAAGACAAGAGTAAACTGTTTTAAGTCACTAAATTGAGGGTTATTTGTTAAGACAGGTAATGAACACAGGTCCTCCACCTGGAGTTCCCTGTTCTCTCTCTTTGTGATCAAGAAGGGTCTCAGTGTGCTCTCATCTGGAACCTCTTGGGGTCCTCCACTGCCCAGGCTTGGTCGAGGACCCTCTCTCTGTGTTTCTGAAGGCCTGTGCTCATCTTTTCAATGCACCTGGCAGTGTAGCTGTCTGCTCCCTGGGTGACCGTTTCCTAGGTTACCGCCTCAGGTACAGGCTCACAAGGTCCCGTCCACACCTTGGGTCCTTCCCTTTGCAGCCGGGTCCAGGCGACTTTCTGAAATGAGTGCCTGTTTCCCTGTGCCTCAGTGGGGTTCTGTCGAAGGGCTCTCTGCCTGTGTGTTGGCCAGCCAGACGTGAGGGGTAGTCACCACTTCGGGCCCCTCTCGGGAGTGGGTGCACACATACCCCAGCTCCCCAGCTGCGAGTGGAATAACCTCTAAGGCCTTTTTTTTATATCACTTCCCCCAGTTTCCCTGCTTTATTAAACATCATCGACTCACTGTGGGAACTAGATTAGTAGCACATCCAGGGCTGGCATGTAGGTGTTGGAAACGTGGGGCCTTTTAAAAAAAAATTAAGGAAAACATACTGTTGTGAGTCTTAAAATGCAGGGCTTCCCTCACGAGCTGGAGGAGCAGAGGGATTTGGGGGTCTTGCTGTGCTGGGGGCAAACTCCTAGGTGGCTACCTGGGGACACCAGCTTCCCAGAGGCCGAGGCGCATTCTAGACCTGGCAAAACCAGGAGGTGGAAAGCGCAGATGGAATGACGCTCATTTCAGTGATGAAGACCCTCAGTGTGAACCCGTCTTCCACGCCAGGGCAAGTGGGGCCTACACTGGGAACCAGTTCTGTGATTCTGAGCCGGCGGCCTCTCTGCTCTATACTCCTTCAGCTCATCCCAAGAGCAGAGCCTGATGGGCTTGGTTAGAAGAGGACACTGGGGCCTGTGTGGGACACATGCACAGCAAGGATGGGGGTTGCCTCCCATGCTTTTATCAAGGAAACCCCAGGGCTCCAGCATCGGCACTGTAACTGCTTGAACATGAGAACTTTCTGCCTTTGTTTCTTTATGGTTTTGAGGAGGGCTCCTCCAGGAGATCAGGGAGCAGAGGCCTGGGTGGAGGTAGGAAAGGCATTTTGAAGACAGAAACAGGCTGCAGGTCACAGCTGTCAGCCGTGCAGGGCGTCCAAGTGTCCAGGCTGTGGGCGAGAGCTTCATGGGCGAATAGTGTCAAATGGCCTGAAAGTTTCCTCTTGGAAATGTCTTAGATTTCCTTACCACACCAAGAAGAGGGGACTAAAAATATGTTGTAAGTTACTTTGTTCTAAAACTTCCTCTCTTTGTGTTTTCCTAACTTCTGTGAAAATAAAATAACTTTGACATGACAGTCATTTGTGAAAATATAAGTCAATGAAATGGAATTTGTGAAATGAGTGAATCAAATGTTTGGGTTATCTTGTTTCAATTAAGATGCCATGCTTTTTGCCTTCCAAGAAGAGAGGACTTTGTTCTATTCTGTTTAAATGTATTAGTCCTAAAATTAGGTTTTAAAGAGACAGCAAATGGGTGGAAATGGGAAAGGGAAGAAAGGAAAGGGCAGAGAACAGAGGAGCGAAGCAGTCAAATCAGCACAGATTTTGAGTCAGAGAGGCCTCAATTCAAATCCTGGTGTTATACTTGCTAGCTGTGTGATGTTGGCTATCTTACTTAACCTCTCTGAGCCTGAGTTTCCTGACCACTGGAATAAATGTACCTTCATATTTGGTTTGTGTGATGATTAAATGGGATAACGTATGCAATTCTGTCTGGTGAATAAGGGGCCCTCTGTAAATATTTACTGAACAAGTGAATGATCAGCCTTGAAATGATGCAGCTTCTTTTCCATATGCACTTGAGGTTGATCCCTGCTATTTTATGTGTCACTAATTTCTTCTTATTCTTGATATCATCCCATTTTTGTGATGAATCACATGATCCACCAGATGACGGACATTGGGGTTATTTCAAGTTTTTAGAAACTACAAATAAAGTGGCTACAAACACTTGCGTGTAGGTTTTGTGTGAATATGTTTTCATTTTTCTTGGACAAATTCCTACTTGTGGATTGCTGGGTTTTATGTTAAGTCTATGCTGAAGTTTATAAAAAAAAAACCTGCCTATTTTTTGAAATGGTTGTACCACTTTAATGATTGACTTTTTAAAAAATTAAATGTTACTTTGACATTGTACAATGGCATGCAGTTTTAAGAAACCCTTTATTCAGTTCACACATAGGCAATATATGACTCAACTCTGTATCACTATCATAACCAGAAATATGGACATCAATTCAGAGAGGACAGGGACATGTCCACCACCCCAAGCATCCTTCATGCCATCTTCCTAAACCCCCCATGGCCACCAGTAACCTGTGTCCTTTTCTATAGTTTTGTTATTTTGAGAATGTTCTGTGAATAC
>CM053411.1:74076717-74109945 GCA_028644305.1 Xerus rutilus | reverse complement strand
AAGTAACTTTGCCAAAGTGCCATAGCCAGTTAGAGATGCAGGAAGACTGGTGCACATGAAGACACTTGGGATATGACCTGTGGAGATGCCTTTATGTCATTTATAAGTGGAGCTGGTGTCACCCATCTGTCTGTTCATGTGAGGACGCAATGGCATGAGTGGGCTAATCAGGGGAGGTAGCCCCTACCAGCTGGTGCTCATTCAATGACAGTGAAGGGCACTCGGGACAAGAGGAGGGCAGATCTGGTCCCACCTCCAGTCCATCAGTACAGTGGGTGTGGTGATCATCTCACAAACCAAACAGGATCAGAGACAAGGAAACACCTTGTGAAGGACAAATGGCTGAAGAAGTCCAAGGTCACCAGACTGATGGGCAAAGCGGACTTGCCGACCTCCAAGTGCAGGTGACGGGGACAAGCACTTCCGCTGGTTTTCTACATTTTTCAAACTGAAATGAAGTCATTGCTGGTGAAATAGGATGGTTCGCGTGGCCCTTAGGGCATCTTGCAGGCATCTCAAGTGCCGCGGGTCTAAACGTGAACTCAATTTCATTTCAGATCTGACCTTCCCTAGCATTTCTTATCAAATAAAGCCACCGCTATCTGCAACATGCCTTGTTGTTGGGTCTACAGAGCTGGCTGGTGCTTTTCTCTAACATGTAATATTCCTTCCCTCCTGCTGCCATTCAAAGCATGCCAGGCCCAGGAACTATTTCCAAAGCTTCATCTCTAGTCGTGGAAAAAAAAAGTTTCTGTGGTCGTCATTATCATAATGTCCAACATTTAGTATTAATTGATTGATTGATGCTGGAGATTGAACCCAGGGTCTCACATATGCTTAGCACACACTCTACCACTGAGCTGCACCCTGAGCCCATGTCCTACATGTACTTAATGTTTATTGTGCTGGCACATTTATGTATGCATACACACACATATATTTCATTTGTTTTTGTATAACTTACTGAGCTCTTATTCTGTGCCAAATACTCTTTTGAGGACAGTATGCATATTAATCCATGTAACCCTCACAACCCAATGAGGCAAATGGTGTTATTATCCCCATCTTACAGATGAGGAAACTGAGGCAGAGAGGCTAAGCAACCTGCCCACAGTTAATACAGGAAGAGAGGCAGAGAGGCTAAGCAACCTGCCCACAGTTATACAGGAATAAACTGGCAGAGCTTAAGTTCAAACTTAAGAAGCCTGGCTCTGGAGTCTGCTCCAGCACATGGTGAGCCATCACAACAGCTAATATTTTAAGTCAGGCATCTTACCTGACTTTACAGAAAGTATAGAAACCCAAGAGGCAGATATTACTATCACATTTTACAGATCCTTAAGGATCTTAAGGAGAAAGCTACGGATGGGGAGAAGGGAGTGAGGTGGGCTAGGTTTGGGATGAGCTTGCTGGAGCCTGCCATGCCTGAAGGAGTGCTCTGTTTTGTGTTTCTGCGTTTGACTCCAGGATAATTTGATCTGACAACTAAACAAAAAGCAAAACCTCATATAATTCTAGACAGTTAGAAATGGGAGGGACCTGTGGGGTCTCTTGCTGAGGACTTTCATACACACATGAAATATCCTAGGTCCTGGGAATTAAGAGATTCACCTAAGTCCCACTGACCCTTATGTTTTCCAAAGTCGAATCCAAGAGACATAATGAGGGTTTTTCTTCTCTTTTCATGACAAATCCAAAGACGTAGTAGAATAGAGAGATCTGTTCAATAGTGCTGATCAGCAATCATTCTCTCCTATTTCTTCATTTGTTTAATTAAAAAAATTCTATAATCTGTTCCGAATGCGCCTGCCCCCTCTCCATTCTTATCAGGTTTTTGCAGCTGAGAGATAAGGACCCAGGATATCTTCAAATCCAGCAGGCGGCTGAAATGTAGAGACTCTCCTTCCTAACAGGCTGAAGCCACAAGGGGGTCCCCACATTACAACCAGACATGGGAAAAGGCCACACCCGAGGGGAACTGTGTGTCACTCAGAGGGGATGGGGTGGCGTGCATGAGGCCCAGCTTTGCCTCCTGGCTCACCAGGCCTGCCCTCCCCCCTGACCTACTTCCCTGGCCATCACAAGAAGAGAGATGATACAGAGATGTCATCAAGCAGCTTCTGATAGCATCTGGCCTGTTCCCAGGAGATAAGCATTCCCAAGGGGCCACCTTCAGTCCCTGCCTGGGAGGCCCAGGTGCTGCTGCAGTGGACTAAAAACGGCCTGCTGTGGCTGGGAAGGCCTGTGCTCTGCCTGGCCCTGAGTATTTCGGGGCATCATCGTGTTGGCTGGAAGGTCAACATTCCTGGTAATGAATGAGACATTTTAATCACTGGTTTATAACCCACGGGCCTTCTGCCCAGGAACCCTTGAGGAGGGCAGAAGGAACTGTAGTAAGAAGCCCACGACCTGATTCTTAAATGGAAGGCTGCTGGAGGTTACGGGGCAGGGCTGGACACCAGTGTTTATTTCTCCTCTGCCCCGGCGTCTGGGATGGCAGTGTCCAGGCTGAAATTCAAGCCAGACTTCGGTGGCTTCCTCTGCCTCTTCAGGAAGAACAGAGCCTAGGGTTCTTTGTTTATTTTCCAGTTTAAAATTCTGATTTATGTAAACAAATCTCTGAACCAGGCCTGTTAGACAACTTCTCATTTTCCTAATGATTCCCGTTGCCTGGATGTCGAGTGCAGGCTTTGGAAGCTGTCCGTCATCCCCGCTGCTCCTGCGTGTCCGCTGCCCAGCCGCTCCGCCCGTGGCTCTCCGCACCTCTGATCTCGCTCACTCCTCAGTCCTGAAATTTGATTTCCCCTTTCACCTGAGCAATTCTCATCAGGTTTTCAAGATAATTCCTGAATGGCTTGGTTTTAAACTTTTGAAATTCTAGATTATATCTGAAATGGGAAAATCAATTTTTTATTGGCTTTGGAAAAGTCTCCATTCTTTGAAATAAAAAGTATGAATCAGATTTTTGTGAACTCCCATATAGCACACATACCTTAAGTACTTGAAGAACACTCAACCACATTTTGGCTTCTAGCATCATCAGTGAAACTTTCTTCTTTTGAACTTCACATAAATGCAGTGGGCACTTTTTTGTGTCTGGCTTCTACTCCGAATTTATTTTTTAGATTCACGTTATTATGTGTGTGCCAGTGGTTGGCTACTTTTTTTCCATTGCTACGTCATAGTCTGTTATTTAACTATACCATAGTTTATGTATTCGTTCTTCTGTTGATGACTGTTGGTGTGTTTCTCAGCTTTTGGCAGTTATCAGTAAGCCTTCCATTAATGGTCTCGGTCATCTCTTTCAGTGGGCAAATGTGCTCACTGCTCTCGGGTATGAAGCTATGAGTGGTAGCTGTAGTTCACGGGTAGGTTCACGTTTAGATTAGGCAGTACACCAGAGAGTTATCCAATGTGCTTGCAAGAATTTATATTCCCCATATTTGAGATTTCCTGTTACTACATCCTTCCTGAAACAGTCCGGCATCATTCTTTTGTGTTGTTTAGTTTATTTTCTTAGGTGATGATTGGTATTCTCACCTGTCTATGAGACATAAGAGCATCCATTTTTGAAAACCGTCTGATCAGCTCTCTTGCCTTTTCTTCCTGAATAATTATTTTTAATTGGCAGATGATATTTGCGTATGTTTGTGGGATAAATGTGGTGTTTTGATCTATGAACACATCATAGAAAGATTCCATCAAACTAAAGTGTCCGTCACCTTACCAACATGTCCTATTTTTGCAGTGAGAATGTTAAAATCTATTCCTTTAGGAATTCTGAAATATCCAATACACCATCATGAACTGTGGTCACCATGCCATGGTTCAGCAGGTCAGTGAACTTATTCTTCCACTGTGACTGAAACTTTGTACCCTCTGATTCTTCCCTCTCTTTTCATGGCCCCTTTTCCTTTCCCTCAGACTTAGGTGACCACTTTTCTACTCTGTATGAGGTTAAATTTTTGCATTTCACATGTAAATGAGATCATATGGTATTAGTCATTCTGTGCTTGGCTTCTTTTACTTACCACTGTGTCATCCAGTTCCACACATGCTGTCACAAATGCCACAGTTTCCTTATTTTTTAAGGCTGTATACTGTTCCATTTCATATATATGAACTTTTTTTAAGCAGCTCATTTGTTTGTGGGCGCTTAGATTGCATCCATATCTTGGGTGCTGTATATAATGCTGACATAAATATTATGTCTTTGACATACTAATTTAGATTCCTTTGGACATATACAAAGAAGTAGGGTTGCTGGGTTATATAATAATTTTATTTTTAGAGTTTGAAGCATCTCCATGCTATTTGCCAATTTACATTCCTACCATCAGCATACAAGGGCCCCCTTTTCCCCACAACCTCACCAATGGTTATCATTCATCTTTTTGAAAACAACCATCC
The DNA here is from genome assembly GCA_028644305.1 of Xerus rutilus. NCBI lineage: Eukaryota > Metazoa > Chordata > Mammalia > Rodentia > Sciuridae > Xerus > Xerus rutilus. Next base: position 74,105,535 of record CM053411.1, on the reverse strand, counting down.
TAACAGGTGTGAACTGATATCTCCTTTTAATTTCCACTTGCCTGAAGTCTAGAGATATGGGCCATTTTTTCATGTACCTATGAACCTCTTGTATTTCGATATTTGAAAAATATCTGTTGAGTTCTTTTCTGCATTTTTAAATTGGGATATTTGTTTCCTTGATATTGAATTGTTTGTATTTCTTTTATATTTTGGACATTCGCCTCTTATCAATGTATGTTTTACAAGTAATTTCTCCCAGCCTCAGAGCTGTATCTTCACTCTGGTAATTGCTCTCTTAGCCCTGCAGAAACGTTTCAGTATATAGAACTAGAAAAGATCCTGGATACCCAAGTGATCTTGAGTGAAGAGAACAAAACAGGAAGCATCACACTTCCTGATTTCAAAACCTGGTATAACTATTGTGATCAGAGCAGTACAGTACAGCGTAAAACCAGATGCATGGACCAGTAGAGCAGGGTAGAAAGCCCAGAAGGAAACCTGAGTGTTTACAATCAATTGGTTTTTGACAGAGGTGCCATGACCACACAATGTGGAAAGGAGAGTCTTTTAAATGGTTTTAGGAAAACTGAATATCCACATGCAAAAGAAGGAAATAGAGCCTGGTCTCAGACTATGTGTATAAAAATGGAAAGAAAAAGCCCTTAAAGATCTGAAAAAAAACCCTTAAAAATGCTTAAGACCTGAAACCATAAAGCTACTAGAAGAAAATGGGGAGAGTTCCACGACTCTGGTCTTCGCAGTGGTTTTTTGGTTGAGGCTCTAAAAGCCCAGGCAACAGCAGCAAAAGCACACAAAGGGAACAGCAGCTCTTGCCTCTTAAAAATGGGTTGTTTGACTTTTTCTTTTTGGGCAAATCACTCAAACAGGCACATCATAAATAAATTACACGAAGAGCTATGCCCACAAAGAGCTTCTCTTTTCTTCTACCAAAACCAAAGTGAAGATGAGACATGTTCTGAGCAGGTCTCGCCGACAGGTTGCCGTGGTTTAGCTCTCGTTCCATAATTATACTTGCAACCCCTTTTGAACCAGAGCCTCAGCTGAAGAGTATGTGGAAACGAGCAGCTCCAAACCTATTCCAGCTTCTAGAAAGTTCTCCCAATGGCACTCCTCTGCCCTTTCAACATGGCAAGGTCTTCTTAAGCCTCCTGTGGTTTTCCTGATATTTGGAATTTTGGCAATTGTGGTGCAAAAGTGCCATTTTAATCATGCAGAGTTCTGCTTTTCTTTACTCCTACTTATAAAGGATTTCTTGTATAATGGGTCACACAGAATATTATCAACAATTGACACCAGCATTACTTTTTAGAAAGAAATACTCTGACGAGTGCTTGTTGATGTGAGTTTGTATACTGACAACAGCTAAGATTTAAGGAACGTGGCCTGGGACGGAGGGAGGAATTGTGCTACACGGGGGAGGGCAAGAGCAGTAGAGAGGCTGGGGGTCCCGAGCCCTTTGGGGTCAGGCCAGAGCATTTGAAGATGCTGATATCCACACTGCATCTGCAAATGCTGAGGTGGCAGATTGGATTACCGTTCACCTATATCTGGTGTCATTCCCTGTTGGAGGGGCCATCCCTGTCCTAAACTCAGCCTCAACCTTGCTTCTGTCCATATCCTGTGGGTGAAACTGACGTGCTTTAAGAGTCCATGAGTGATTTCCTCTTCCAAGATGACTGGCCACATTCCAGGTAATACATGCCCTGCTAGTTTCGCTTGACCAAGAAGACAGGGACAGAGCCCTGTGATGTACACAGAAGGTGAAGAGAGAGTGGAATTTCATTATTGGAAACCACTGAGATTTGGGGATCATTGGTTAATTTCACCTCACCCAGTGGATGGAGCCCAGCTTTGTTCCTTGTGCCTCCAACTAAGCAAATCTCTTGCAAATTCTGCTGTATTCACAAGCACTTTGTAGGAGTGATTTTGTTGCTGAGTCAAGGGCAAGGAGACAGTTTGGACCTGGGCTGATGTACCGCTAAGATAACACACTCTGAGCCAGGAGAAAACAGGAGCTCTGGGGACACTGGACCCCTCGCAATGCCCAGGAATGGTGGGAGGTGTTGGTGCTCTCGTGTTATGGAACGGGAGGCTGGTTTTGACCAAATCTTCAAGAAGTAGGAGGTGTCACCCTCCCTGACCAATCCCCACCTCCCACCTGATGCCCAGGTTGTCTTTCATGGAGCTGACCTTGACATCAGCATGCAGCAAGGCTATGCTATATGACCTCAGGCCACCGTATTTTTCCATTTTCTAGAATTTATATCAAACATGGTAAGGGTGGTTGAAAAGGGAAAGAAGTCTGGCCAGAGTCAGTGCTGAGCAGAGGGTAAAAACCCATCATCCAGAGGTCAACTCAAGGAGGTCAAGAGATGGAAAAATGGTACAGAAAGAAAAACTGCCCATGAGACAGAGGTGTAGACTCTTTTAGGTGGGGCACTTTACCTCTCTACTGACTGAGCAGCATTTAGGAAGTCAGGGACCCAAGGATAGACTGCTACTCATCTATAGCTATAGAGCGGGGCTTGTCTATTATGCTGTGGGGCTTTCAGAGTACAGCTTCATCTCTGCCCAGAATGACTAGGGGCTGAGTGGTTCGGCTCGCAATCCAGGACTCCACATGCAAATAAAGTAAAACCTAAACTAGAGTCAATGTCAGATGGATAAAGGGCAAGAGAAAGACGGGTCCAGAGGAAGAGTCAAGTTGGCTGCTGATGCACTGCATCAGGGTAATGAGACCCGCATTTTGCGGGTGGGGGGCTGTATTCCAGATGTGCAGGGAATCGTGGGAAGTTGAGCACGCCCCTAGAAAGGCTGAGCATCATGCCTGGGCCTTCTCAAAGGGCTAACAGTTCAGTCCTCAGTGCTTCCGATGCAGTCAGTCAGTTTACTCTATGCACATAACAATGTGTAATTCTCCACGTGTATTCCTTACTCACTATTATTTGCTTTGAGAGCAACTTGCAGGGAGGAGAGAGTTGGTCTGATGAGCTCCATACACATACACAGACGCGCTGGGCAGGCTTGAGAGCTCCAGCCCCAAGCATCTCGCAGCTTGTTTTCCTTGCAGATGCAGATGTCAAGGTTGCCAGCCCTCTTAGAGCAGCCAGTGCGCTGCCGCCCTGTGCTCCCCTCCCCAGCATGGAAGGGATGTTCAGAGTCAAATTGCTGCTTTATTTCTGCTTCTCCCTGCAGAGGAGGGCTTGGGCCAGCATCCTGCCCGTGGGCGGAGGGCGTGGGCATCTGCAGAGGGCCAGCCTTCTTTCTTTGCTGGCTTCCCCAGTATCACTTTCCACTTCTGAAAGCTCCCGGCTTTGTGAACTCACAGCAGCAAACCATGAATGATAGATGAGAAGGACAACTCGATCCTTCCCACTAAGAAGCTGTGAGGGTTCAGAAGACACTTCCAATCTCTGAGACAGGGAGTCTAATTACCTGCAGGAAGATAACAGAGAACAGCCTGAACACCAGCTCGGAAAAAAAGACGTTTCAACCGGGGCAGGGAGGAAAGGGGAGAATTAGGGAGATAAATCATTAATATGGCAAAGGGTACAATTTTTTATTTTTTACTTCCACGTTTCAGCTCTTTCGACTATGACAAGGCATAAATCTGAGAATAAAAAGTGCTTTCTCCTCCCTCCCTCCCTCCCTCCCTCCCTCCCTCTTCCTTTCCCTCTCTCCCCCCACCTGACATGTGCGCGTGCGCACACACATACTCATGCTCACCTGCCCTGTTTTTCATCTTTCTTTTCACCACGATGTGAGTTTTAGAAATAGCCCTATGTTATTTTCCATTGTGGTCACTTCAGTTCAAATCAATGTCACCATGGAATAGAAATGGCTTCTTACTACAAGAAAAGGCCACACGACTCAATCCACCCAGACTCCCACTGCCATGCTCGCCTCTGAGTCTGCGGTGGTCTTGGTACCACCTCACCTTGACCTTGACCTTGGCTGGTTGAGGAGGCAGGGGAGAGTGCCCTGTAGGAGCCAGACTGCTCCCTACTGTGCTAGTGGAGACTTCAGACTTTGCTTTAATTCTCACTTTGCCATATATCAGCTTTGTGTTCATAGCAAATCACACACTCAAACTTGCTGAGACTATTATTTTTAGCCAGTAAATTGTGGGAAGTAATACTAGCTTAAAATCTCCTACTAAAGATTAGCTACAGTGTATGTGAAGGTATAGTATCTAAACCATGGTGAATTAAATAATCACTAGGTGTGAAATCTGGAGGGTTTAATGGTAGAAATTAGAGACTTAGCCCTCCTTGATTAAGGGCATCAGTTTTTCTTATCAGTGCCTTTTTTGGTTATTATACTTAATTTTTTTCTGTAAAATGAGTTATAAATTCAATGTCTGAAAATGAAGTGATGTTAACTGATGTTTAAAAAAAAGGAAAAGAGATGGAGAGAGGGAACATCATATTCTCTTATTTCTTTTTTGATTAATCTTATCCATCAAAATCGTATCATTAGTGGAAAATGATTCATAGAAATCAGTTTGTCCTGTGTTTTGAAGGCGTTGGAGCACTGGAAGATTCCTGGGAGCCCGACAGGCCTGATTTCAAATCAAGAACTTGTCCTTTATTTGGCATTTTGCACTTGGGCCAGTCACATAGACTTTCATTTAATTTGATTAAGAAAGTACAGAATGAGATCACAGAGCTTTCGTAAGGGCTGAGAATGCTGTGCCAGCAGCAGTCTAAGAGCTACAGCTTCCTGGTCTGTTAAGTGGATAAAAGCCCTCTCCCCACCCCTGCCTTGGACAGTGGTGCACACCTTTACCTGTTCAGCTTTCACTTTTACCCTAGTCCTCCTCCAGCCCCTCTGTACATCTTTTCTCTCCACAAGATCCAAACTATCTCCTGAAATATAGGCATTGCAGATTGGGAATCCTCCTTGCTCAGCCCTTGCAAGTGGCTACCTGGCACAGGTACAGTGAAATTCAGAATTCTGAGCATGGAAGCTGTATTCTGTGCTTTCTTCCTTAGACTCTATAAAGCTTGATTCCTCCCTTCAGTAAGACCTTTCTTCAAATGTCACCTCTCAGGGAGACTTTCTCTGGTCCATTACCTGGAACAGCCACCACCATCTCATTCTCTCTCTCTCTGGTCTCCTCTTTGCTCTTAACTACTTAATTTTAATTCATAACACTCAATGATTTTTAAAAAAAATTTTTTTAGTTGTAGATGGACACAATATTTTTATTTTATTTATTTTTATGTGGTGCTGAGGATCGAACCCAGTGCATCACACATGCAAGGCAAGCGCTCTACCACTGAGCCACAACCCCAGGCCCCTCAAAGATATTGGGGGCTTACTATGTATTTGCTGCCTGTCTGAACAAATAAGTATCCCTAAGGCCATTTGATTATTGGGTGAGATAGGATGTGCAGAGACAGCAGAGTGCCTGGTTCCAAATAGAAGCTCAATGAATGATTTAGAAGGGAAAGATTCTGGTACTAATTCATGATCCTACTCAGGATTGATGGACACTCTAATTGTCTGCTTTTTTAGTATGTCCTCAGTTTGGTCCTAAAGATACCATAAAGGTGAACGTGAGGTCCTTTGTGCCCAGGAATGATGAGGAGTGATGGTGTTCTTTGAGCGTGGAGCACAGAGCTTGAGGCCTCAGGATGAGGATGCACTTCAGGAGAGCAAGCAGAGGCCACCTCTGAGGCCTGGGACCAGGAGGCGGGTGGGAAGGGGGCCAAGAAGTGGCAGAAGATTTCATAGCAGGTTAGCCTGAGAAGAGCCAGGGTTGGGTGGCGACTTCCTGGGGTCAAGGTGTTGGGAACCCTGGAGACCCTACCCTGTGCATAAACTTCCTCATGGAGACCGGAAATTCTTTTCTGTGTTCCCATGTGAACTTTTTTCTGGTGGAAAACTTTGTCTCTCCACTTCCTTCCATGGACAGTCTGCTGAGCCTCCCGCTAGCTCTCCCTCCTCCCCAAGGTGGCTCTGGTGTCCATCCCTTGCCAGCACAATCAGAACTACAGTCCAGTAGTGACCGTCTCAACAATACTGTGCGAGGCTGTCCTTGGCATTGTGTTTGAATTTATCTCCTTGGCTGATTTCTTTTCCACTTTTTATTGTGTTATCTTCTTAAGGGGAAATATTAGAGTTTGTGAAGAATTATGTTAAGTTTAAAATCTGCAGAAAAATTAATGATACTAAGGATTGTCCTTAGGGAATCCATAATCTGCTGATGAAATTGTGTATTGGTAACTCTAGTCTAGAGCAATTAGTTATACACTTAAAAATAACTAGAGCAGGAAAAGTTTGCAGGTTCCCGACACATGAACATGTTAATATTTGAGGAGATGGAAATGCTAGTTACCTTGATTTGATCATTATATACTATATACATGTATTGGATTATAATACTCTACCCCATAAGTAAATACCAATATCACATGTCAGTTAAAAATACATGAATTATAGCATATCTGGGCATATGCACACATAAGTCTAAATGTAAACTATGTCAGCAATATAAATATAAATATAGAATTGTGTATATATATATGGATATAAAAACAGATATAACAGAAATGAGATTTTCCTAATATATTATGTTTAAAAATTTGGTTGTACATGGACAAGTGTGTCCACTCTTACTGAAAATGTTCACATATATGTACTTAAGCACATCAAATATTCTAAAAGCTAAACGTGCATTTGCCAAACCATTCCATGATTGTTATCTCCCCTTAGTACTTACTTATTCTGTCATGTGTTGTCATTAATTGGGTACATGCCAGTCATCAGACTGAGTTGCTCATCTGTAAAATGGAGATAATAACAGTATCTACATCATATGCTTGATGTAAAGAGTAAAGAAGTCACTACGTGCTCAACGTCATCGTCTCTCTAATGACCATGATCACTGCTCTTTAGAGTGTGAGACGGCTGTGCCACATCTCTGTGAATCACATGTCACAGTGTCACTCACATTTCTTCACGTGAATAACTCTTTGCTGAAATAAATTTATTGCAATATCCATTATCTAAACAACCAAGGGGATTTCAAAGCTCTTCAAAAGCTATTTTCTCTTTTATTCATGTTTATTAAAATGAATTCTATGGTACCTAGTTCATGGATAAGCAAACTGGGGAAGTTGTTACTACTACCAGGTTTAGGAAAGGCTCGTCTATGAAATCACAAGTCTGTCATGGACACCAAGTCTCATTTGTTCTTGCATGTCTATCTATAACATAAAAAACAATACATAAAGCTATGTTGAATAAATGGAAAAGAAATCTTGCTTCATTCATTTGAGTGCAAACGTTTAATATAAAGATTAGACAACTCTGAGGCCCCCTCCCGCAGACCATGAGCCTCCTGCTGCTGTCCTGGAGCACCCCTACCTTACTGCCCTTCACAAGGTTCCATCCACTGCAACCTGAATGGACTTAACCCATGGAATTGGTCTTGGCTACTTTACCTGCAGGACAGAATATGGGAAAACCCTTAGGTCCTTCAGGGAATCCATTCTCTTTAACTGATGCTGCTGGCGTCAGTGGGTAGTCTGAGAGCCCACGGTCTGCTGTGTCCACTACCAGAGTGCTTTGCATCACCTGGACACACCTGCACTCAAAACTTGTGGTTCAGTGGCTGAGAGTAACATGGAGTGCTTCTATGTTGGGCAGGTGCCACCCTCTGGGGCTGACCCAGAGGCACAGCATCACTGCGTCCCAGGGACTTTCTCACCACGGTTGCTCCATCTTGATTCTCAGCCTTTCCTCTTCTGCCTCACAGTGCTTCCTGTTTGCACAATCATGCACGCTCACGGTGTTGGCGGCCACGCAATGCAAGTGTGGCTGATCCAGTCTTCTCATACGTGGCCCTTCCTCACGATCTTTGCTCTCGGAGAATGAGGAGGTCCCTTTGTCTTTCAATGAAGACCCATCCTTTTCTTGACCAGGGGTATTGACCTGTCTCCCAGGGCGGAAACTCCTTTGTGAATCACGAAGGGACCCTCTCCAAGAAGCCATCACTGAGATCGCCAGGCCCAGTGCTCCTTCATGAAAGTATGGATCCAGATGTTCCACCAGTAAACCTACACTCAGGCTTTATTTTATTTATTATTTTTATGTTTTGATTGGCATATGATAATTACATAGGATAGTGGGATTTGTGGTGACATTTGACATGCACAAAACATAGTTTGATCAATTTTGTTCTCCAGTACTTCCCCTTTCCCTTCCCTCCTCCCTGCGCCTTGACTTCAAAGAACAAATTGAGCAAAACCAAATATCTTTATGTATTGATAACTTGGTGCTCTGTGGAGTAATTTTGTAAGAATTTTCCTACCTGCAGGCTAATCTGCATTGAACATTGCTTTCGTAAGGGCATGAAATCTGACCGCAGAAGTCTTCCCAAATGATGAGAATATGCTGTTACGAAATAGCAAAAAACGATTTTACATTAGATAAAAGTAATTTAAAATAAATAAATTATTGAGTAATGTGATAAAAACAAAACCAAAAGAAATAAACTAGAAACAATTATTAGAGATAAATTTTGAAAAATTTGTAAAAAATTGGGAAAAGGTTAAATCAACACAGAAACAAATCAACGTGTAGTGCCAAGAATTATTAACATTTCAGTTGTGTTTATTGGCTTTTACTTTGGAAATTTTTCTTTTAGATGAGGACTAGATGTCATAAAATTTTCAGAAAAGTGGAGATTCGCATAATTGCATGAAGGTAAATTAGAAATTAAAAAGTGAAAGTGTGGAAAATAAGAACAAATTCTATAATGACATAAAAGATACAATTATTCAAAAAGTAAAATGAATTCTAAGTCATGGATGCAAACGTTTAAAATGCTTATATGGAGCATGTATACTGGCCCATTGTGTACAAAAATATGAAGAAAATTTTGACTGAAAATACTTGCCATTTGGTCAATTTATTTTTGGACAAATTTTTTCTTTAATGATCTCATCAGCTTTCAAAAACAATGTCTGTTTTCCTGTAGAACACAAATTAGTTGTAATCCCAGCCAGTATAGCCAGCCCCCTGGGGGTTAGCCTGTGGGGACACCAGGGTGTCAGAGCCTGAGGCCATGGGACTGTCACCAAGGTTCTGCTCCCCCTCTGTGAGATAGGAAAATTACATGTGGTGATTAATTTGTAAGTGATCTGTAAATGGAAAACTGTGGAACAATGTAAAGGATTATGACAAGACGGAATAGCCCGGTCACTACCACCATTACTGTGACAATTGGGTGGCATTTCAGTCCTGTCTTAAAATGCGATTATTGTTTAGATGTATGAAGCACATTATAGCAGCTGCTTATGGAAACATGACTGGCATGTGGTCCTAAAGAGGATCTCAGTGGGCTTTCGTCCTCATGGCCTAGTTATCCTGCCTGCTCTCTTGGGTCCGCACATGCTGCCTCGAGTCTTTCACTAAAATGCTTCATTGAACGGACTCTTCCACTGGCTCTTTGATTCATTCATGGCCTCAGCCATTTATTGATTTGTTTTACAGACATTTAGTGCATGTCAGCATGGACCAGACACTGTGCGAGGGGATGTGGATGCAGGAACAGAATCCATGGTCCCTGTCCTCACAAGCCTCACAGTTACTGGGGGTGACCTGTGAAGACAGAGAGAGCTACATAGCAGGCACCTGAGGGCGGCTCCAGCCTGCTGCAAAGGTCAGCAAAGGATTCGTGGAGGAGATGACGACTAGACATCTGAAGAAGATCTGGAAGAATAATAAATAGGCCCCAGCTTGTGAAAGGAGGAGGGCGAGGAGGTCGCATCCTTTTCCTGATTAGCAGTAGGCAAACTGCTTTGTGCTAGTGTGGTCTTGTCAGCTGAACCCAAGAGGGTCGCCTTTGAAGCAGGAGTGTTTGGCTCATTGTTTGCAGGGCGGTGCGTGGCCGGGGAGAAGAGCTCTTCAGCTAATCAATTCTCTTTCATGCTGCCTAGTTCATAATTGCATTCCTTCTCAAAGCAGCTCATAAATATATTACCACTTCGGGCCCACTGTTTCAACATGCACAAATGAAAAATGAACGGTGCTTCTTTCCTTACTGTGAATATTTTAAGTTGCAACATTAATATATTCATTTGTCTTGTATAAGACTCCAAAATGAGCATTGAAAATAATAGGTCTGCTCTACTGATTTCAGAGAAACTACAGAAATGCAAAACATTGAGATCTAAACACACTCACACACACACACAACCTAAGAAAATAAACTCTTGCCTTCCATGAAATGATGCATTTTAATCTGAAGTTTTGTACAGGCGGAATACCAATATTGCACTTGCTTATCCCAGGAGATGTGTCCATGGCATCTGCAGAACTGCAGTCACGCTGCAAATGGATCTTCAGGTGTGTTTGATAAATGGCATTGGTGAAAAGCAGCCGAAAGGGCAACAGCAGTTTAAGGCTCCCCTGGTTGTGAAGATGAAGGGTAAAGAGAAGAGACGGAAGCTCTCACTAAGTGCCCAAGCTCAGAGCGGGTACTGCCATGCTCATTTGACAGATGAGAGGTCCAAGGCTCAAAAATGTGGAAGAACTTGTCCAGAGTTTTAGATTTTGTAATTTCCAAAGCCAAAAACTGGTCTTAGATCATTTAGGCTTGCATTTCACTGTGCTAAATGAAAGAGGGAAAGAGTAGACGGAAAGGTATTTTGAAGATAAAAAGAGACTTGGCATTTATACCAAAAGGTTCTAATCATGTAGGTTACTGGGAGGTGAGTTTTGTTCTGGGTGAGGGTAGTTGGACGGGGGGAGGCAAAACATGGTTTAGCTTGGTTCATGTTGGCACCAGGGGTTTGGGCTGGGGTGAGCTTCTTCCAGAAGGAGGACTTCTGTGAGTTTTGATTTGCTTTGAAAAATATGGTCATATGGCAACTTTTTGTGCTGGGAAGTCATGAGCAGATGGAGTTTTATCCAGCTTCTTCCCACTCGCAGTGACTGGGGTGTGTTACACATGTGCGTGAGTGAGTGTGTGTGTGTAAAAATTTTTTTCGCTGCCCAGCCCCTCCCTTCTGGCTTCCCCTGCAGTTGCCATCACTGCCTCTCTGGCGTTACTGTTCTACCTTGCCCCAGCCTCCCTCCTTGTCAGTATTGTCCCTCATTGTGTGGCTTGAGTCCTTCCCCTGGGAACCTTCCTTGTCAATCATGAGCTCCCAGATGGCCTGAGTGACATGTAACCTCTAGATGCCAGAGGGCACAGAGACTGGTTCAAGACTGTCCCTCAGGCATTCAGTATTAAATGGACAATGTTAGTGAAGCTTTTTTACCTTAAAAACTCTAATTTGTAAAATAGGAATGATAATAACACCCTCTCATGGATTTTCTATGAGTACAAAATAAAAAGACATATGTGAAAGGGAATTTTTTCAGCTCTGAAGATTATTACACATCCTGGTTATTTCCAGGTCGACAATAGGTCCTGGGGATAAGCCTTATCTTTATCGAAGGGGCATTTAAGGCTCTGCGGATTCCACTCAGTCAGGAACCGCACTTGGTCTGAGGATTCCTGTAATATACAAGGTTTAGTGTAATTATTGGAATTTCTACCTGCTGATTAGGCCCACACCGCTTTTTAATTATCTTAGCTTCAGGGGGAAAATGCTGTGTCAAGAAATGAAAGCCTCCTAACGGCTTGTTATAGCATTATTTGTTCACAACTACTAGCAAATGTATTTTGCCGAATGCTTCAAATCCAGTTTTGAAAGACTAAGCTGCAGCTAGTAATCATTTCATAAATATTAATGGAGAATATGCAAGTGGAAAGTTAAATTAAAATGCTACCAAATGGCTAGCAGGCAGCAGAAAATGAGCAAGAGTCTCTAATCAGTGGAATTCATGGTTGTATAACTTTTATCCACCCATTAGAGTGCAAAACAGAAGTTGATTTTTCTGCCACTTAAAATCAGTTCATGTTGAAGGGAAAATGCAAATCAGCTCGATAGCTGAAAGATTCCAGAAGCAGCAATTCTGTGAGGCAAGTCAGTTTTCCCTGGTCTTAGTTGAAATACAAATGGATGGACACATACAGAGACTCGTGGCTGTGGCCTGCCTGTTGGATTGCTTGGCAGAACTTCACAAGGTTTGGAGAGAAGGAGAGAACAAGCAGTCTGTCACATTCATGCATCAGTTTATCACTTTTGTCTTCTGAGTTTTTGTGCATTGTAGCCAGCATGCTGAAAATATGACTGACTTTAGAGAATTCAAACTGGGAGACAGAGTATGGAGTCCTTATTAGTTGGGCTCAGTGTTGCTGGAGCATCTCACTTAGATTATTTTTAGTACTAGCATTATACCCCTTTATCTCATTTTATATCTACCTACCATCCATCCATCCATCCATCCATCCATCCATTTACCTACCCATCCATATGCCCACTATCCATCCACCTACCCATCCTTCCATGCATCCATTCATCCATCTAACAAATGTTCATTGAATACCTACTATGGATAAAGCCCTGTGCTGGGCATTGGGAAAAATAATTGAATAAGGCATAATCCTATGGGTTCTTCCTCCCATAGATCTTGCTGTCTAAATTAGTAACTCTTCATAGCTTTGTTATCAAATTGGAGACATTATTACTATAAATCACTTAGAGCAATTCTCAACACATAGTATTGACATGTGAACACTGTGTGATGGTGGGGGCAGGTCACTAGGAGGGGATAAAGGTGGACAGACTGGGAAGAATCAGACCATGATGGGCTGCATATGTCATGCATGTTTTTCTTATGGAAAAAAGAGGAGTGATTGAAGAGGAGAGCAGGAGGGTGAGGTGATCATCCATGTGTTCCACCCAAACCACTGTGCTGCTGTAAGGAGGAGTTTCAGAGTGACAGAGGCCAGAGAGTTCCCCCTGGAAGGATATTGAGTTAGACAAGAAGAGAGAAGCCAGTGCGCTGAACTAGGAGAGTACAGGGCAAGACCAACGGAGGGGGTTGATTCAAAGATTTTAAGAAGAGAAATCGGTGGATCTTGGTAATTTATTAGAAGTAAAGGCAGTGAGGGTAAATGTGGAGTCTTATTTGGTGCATAGGTTGCTTGAATATGTTACTAGTAGACAGCTGAGCCTTAAATGAGAAAAAAGAGTGCACATTTTGGTGGAAAAGCTTTACATTCACAGCCCTCCTAGGAGCTATGTCATTAAGGAGGGAAGGCACTTAGCTGGCCTCAAACTCCGCCAAACCGGCATGGGATTCATGGATAAGACACTGCCTGTTTGTGGACTTTCATTTCCAGACTCATAAAATGAGGACAATGTTATCCTAATCCAAAAGATGGCTGAGAAAGTGAACAAAGAGAATGTACCTGGGTGCCAGTGCTGGGCACAAACACGACTTGGTTGCCGATGAAGCTAAATCAGAGGAATAATGGATATTTCACACTGAATGGCTTGTTCAGGTGGGGGAACTTGTGCAAATGAAAAGGGTTGTTCCTACCTCTTAGCTCATGCAATTGCTTTTTCATTCATCCACTGGGGCGGGACCTATGGGGCTTTTCTACTGAGATGGGTAATGGTGCCATGATGAAGGATTCACTGGTCAGACAAGGATCCCGTTGGGTACTTACTGTATCTCTGTGCCAAACTCATCGTCAGATATACTTTTAGCGTACCTGTAATTCTCCTCTGTAGCATAAGGATGCGATAGAGATGTCCTTCAGGCATTCAAAGGGCTCAACACTGACCCTTCATGTAGCCATCGAAGACAGCACACTGACAGCTGCCTGTGACCCAATATTTCTTTCCATGCGGAGTGTCCTAAAGAGAAAGCAGGAGGGGGTAGAGAGGCAGGACTTCCTAACTTTTTTTTTTTTTGATAAAAACTTTCTTAGAAGCACTCTCAAAGTTTTGGAAAAGTTTCAAGTAATAATCTAAAATACTTGTTCCCTAAAACATTTGAAAGTAAGTTGCTAATATTCAAAAAAATTTGAAAGAACCAAAGAATAATGCCACATCATCCTTGAATATTTCAGTGTGTGTGTGTGTGTGTGTGTGTGTGTGTGTTTATAAATCAGGGCATTCTCCTATGTAAGCAAGCATCAAAATGTATTAAAAACTCACTTCTCTGAGCTACGCCACCACCAGCAGCCCCAGAGGCTGCCCTACCCACCCTGAGCCCTGTGAGTCATCATGAAATTGAGAGAAGCACCCACAGGAGCAGTGAGTGAACACCACCTTCCACAGGGGTCCAGGCCCTCGGGGTGCATGATGAACGCTGGAAACTACAATTCAGTATGGAAATCCAGCTTCCGCCCCATCAGGATATGGTAGGTTCAAAACTGCATTTAGGGCTGATGAATGAAATGTGTTATTAAAGATAATTCTTCCGAGAGCAGTGGTAATTATCTCAGCATTAACATTTCTAATTTAATTCAGCCCTGATTAAACTTTTTTTTTCTCCCCAGAGGGAGGAAATTGAAAGTGTGAAGGCCAGGAAGGAGGGAGGGAGGGAGGAGAAGGGTCCTCTCCCCAGGTTCTCAGTTGGAAGGAAGCTCACTGCCCCCCCTCCCCCTGGCCCTTGCCTGCAGGGCCAGATTATGACACTTCCTTCTACTTGCTGGGTGCACTTTGGAGAGCAACCTCCATCTTACATGTCAGTGTGTAACTCATTGTGCTTAGGGGCTTGGAGGAGGTCAGCACTGGTGTTAGATATCATGAGACTTTTCCTGGCTCTCCAGGCTGGCTCATTGTTAACAGGCAGCTTACTTCTTCCCTCTCTCCTCTGAAATTGTCACTGCCTGGTCACTTAACCTTCTCCCTCACTAGCCAGGGCTTCCCCAAGGACTGGACTACTAGCTTCATTACCTTCCCATCCTCTGCACTGAGCATAATTCTTGGTACAGAGAAGAAATACAACATGTAAACAAACCAGTGACCAAAGGAGGATCAGCTTGAAAGTGTCTGTGTTTTCATTGACCAGTGTCCCTCTATCATTTTGTTATGATCCCCAATAATTGACTTATTTTTGGTGTGAGTGCAGAATACTTTAGCAAAGCTCTTCTGGTGGAGGTAGGGTGTGTTTTGGAGGGAGGCTAAGGAAAAGAAAATGCTGGCCGTCTGGGAATAATAAAATGCAAACTCACATCTCCTGGATTTCAGGATGAAAGGTAGAGTTTCAGATCCATCTCTCATGTGGAATTCTTGGCTTGCTTTTTCCAACAGTCAAGCTAAAAAGAAACTCTTCACAAAAGAGGTATTTTTCCTCTTGGCCTGGAAAATCGATTTTGATGTGAATCTTGCTCCATGGAATGTCCTCCCCACCCTTTTCCACCTAGCAAAATACTCTTCATCTTCTGCAGTCGCCAGCTCCAATGTCAACTCTTCATTAATAACATCATAGCCAATATCTGCTGAGTGTTAACTCTGGGACAGCGGCTGTACTGAGTGAGTCACAGAAATTATCTCGCTTGCTGTTCACAATCCCCATCAAATCAGGACTATTATTTGTCATAAATTTACAGCTGGGGAAGCTAAAACCTATAAATGTGATGCAATTTCCCTGCTGTAGCATTAGGTGGTGGGTCATAGATTTGAAGACAGGATGTTTGACCTCAGCCCTGCTGGGACCGTGAAGACACTGGCCTCTCTGAAGCCTTGTGGAGACTCATTGAGACCCAGCACAGCCCTGGCTAACCCTTAGTCCACACATCTATAAATGATGGCCATCATAGGTTCTGTTCCTTGGCTCTAAGCTTGGCACTTGCAAAAACATCAAGGCAGTCTTCTAGAACAATCTGCTTCTGTCCATCCTTGGTACTTGACAGGTACCTTGAGGTTGCTCCCCTCTTTGTTCCCTGCATCCCTTTCCTGCCTCTTCTCTCCATCTCCTTTCGTACCCATCCTCATGGTAGTTATCTTCCTCTGTGTAGTTCCGCATCAACATAGCTGCAAACCGTCGTGTGTTCTCTCTGCTTAACACAGCAACGAGTGTGGAACACACGCATGTCCAGCCTGGTGTTCAGTGATGGATGAACTTTATTTTTATTAATGGGCTTTGTTTTTATTAATGCTTGGAAATCATTATTTCAATATATTATTATCATGCATTTGTAACAACATGGATGTGGGGCCAAAGGGTTGCAGGAAGGTATGACCCTCTCTTCCTACATGTTACGTAGTGCTTGTCATTTTAGAAAGGTGTCAGGGGAGTCTCCTTTCCTCAAATCACACTCCCTGTTTAAGAATCCTTTTATATACTACCTCACCATAAATAGATATGAAGTACTCATAGATGCATTTGAAGTACTCAAAGAGAGACACACCAGCCCATCAATCATATCTGACCAAAATGCTCCTTAGGATGCCACACCTGTAAGACCTTTAAAGCTAGAAGAGCAAAAACTCATTTTGGTTTCTGCTTTGCACTTTCCACTGAGACAAATGCTAAGCACCCCTGAAATTAGTGTCCATTCTTACTACTTTTGAAAATTAAATGGATAAAATGGTACTTTTCTCCTTAATGAAGGTAACCTTAGAGCTTGCACAATTACATGCCCCACCTCAAATACATGTCATGAGCTGATCTTTGTATCTGTAAATAATCAGTGCTGCAGGAGACAATGCAGAGGGTGCCATAGGTGACAGGGGAAAGAACTGAAGGTCACTGACCCACTGTGTGACTTTGAGCAGTGGCTAAGCTGCCCAAGGCTCAGTGTTTCCATCTGAAAGATGTGACTAGTAATACTAAAACAACACCTATTTGGTTGGACTGTTGTAAAAATGAGGAGATTTTTGTGTGCCATGTCTTGTAACTACTAACGCACATGCTGTTATTGTTGCTGCTGTTACTTACTATTAAGATTACTGTTCTCATTATTGGGTGGAGATGGCAACAAAGCCACTTGCCTGTCTTGCTGTTGCCCTGGTCTGTGTCTCCCCCACGGTACCTGCACCAGTGGACCTGTGTGTACATCCTGGCTTCTGCCTGCGTCCAAGTTTCCCCTTTGTGTGATGACATCAGTCATGTTGGGTGAGGATCCACCTTCATGACCTCACTTTAACTCCACTTCCTCTGTAAAGGACCTGTTTCCAAATAAGGGCACATGCTGAGGTCCTGGGCTTGGGATTGCTATATAGGGATTTGGAGGGGACACGGTTAAAGCCATCGCTGTGGGGACTGCAGACTCGGGGGTTGCAGTCTTACCCTCCCCCTCCACCCAGGAGCCCTCATTCCTCATGAATTTACAGAGGCGCATGGGTAACATTTCCTGAATTCTAACTTCTTTTTCTGCTGCTGCAAAGCTGTTATTCTCTTTGGTTTCTCCTTTCATCAACCTGGCTGCCAACCAATGTCTAAAAAAAAAAAAATCCTTGCACTGCAAGCTGAGTTCCTGCCTCGGGTCGATGTGGGTTTATTGATATTCCAGCATGGTTTGCTCCACGATTTATGCTCTGCAGTTTGTGAACCACAGACCCAAGGGGAAAAGAGATAGTGAAAGAGGGGATTTTTCGATCACTTTATATGCAGTAAGTGAATCTCAATTTCCTGCCATGTTATTTCAGAGTTCTTAAATGTCCCTTCCTCTGTCTGGACTCTAGAAACTACACAAGGTCTACATTCTTCAGGTTGAAATATGAGCCCTGTAAGATCTATAATCAGAGCAACCTCTTAACAGTGGGAAAGGTACCCATGGACGCATGCCTCTCTCTGACTCCAGGGGAGGGAACGATACCTGAGTCTGAACCTGAAATGCTCTGGAGACCTGCAGGGCTCCAAGATGCCTCCTTATTCCTGTATCTCAAGGTCAGGGGCCACACTATAACTGCTTCCTCACTTCCCATAATGAAGGTATTAGACCGAAAAACAGCGAGAAACTGAGTATTTAGAATGCTGATCACTGCTCCGAGCTGCACATTCCAACAGTACAAACAGTGGCAGGGCTTAAAGTGGAGGAAATCCACAAGATCAGAGATGGAAGAGACCTTCAAAATTATTTTATATGAGAAAAAACAGGTGCAAGCCATCATTTCAATGTGCACCTATTTCAGAATACGACAAAACCAGGTTATTATTTAGAATGAATAAAGTAGGCCCAACAATCTATTTCTGGTTACTTCTGGAAATCCTCAGAGGTGGTTTTCACAACCAGGAGAACAACACAGAAGAAAGGGGAGAGGAGAGAGCAAGAGGATGCTGGACGTTTCCACACGCACTCTTGGTACACTGGAAACCATTCCGGTTGCTTTGTGGCCGCTCAGTGGTTTGATTGAACAATGAAGAGCTCACAAGGAAGAAAATGTACTGCCCAGGCACTCTCTCCAGGAACTATAGGCAGTTTGTTTCCAAGCCTTGAGGTCTGCACGGAAATAATTTTGAGCAGAGATAACTACATCAGATGCTAGCTCTTTGGCGTACTGCTTTGTCTCACACAGTCCTGCGAGGCGGGCGACGGAAAAGATTCACGGGCAGGCTGATTGAAGCTATTGTGAAGAGCGTAGGCTTCAGAATCTGAGGTCCTGACTCAGTTGGCCTTGTCCCCTCTAGCTGGGAGGCTCTGGAAGGCTCCTGACGTGCATGGAAACAGGGCAAGCACGAGTCTCCCTGGCACAGTTTATTTGTGCTTTTTTTTCCTTCCCAGCAGGGCCACAGGTGATCTGAGGTCAGCTCTGTCCTGTGATTTCCTTGGTCCTGGTACCTCTGTCTTATTTATCTTCTATTTCATCTGGCAATTTACTGAGTACATAGCAGAAATTGCATTACCTGAAGAGCACCCC
Organism: Xerus rutilus; assembly: GCA_028644305.1. Classification (NCBI taxonomy): domain Eukaryota; kingdom Metazoa; phylum Chordata; class Mammalia; order Rodentia; family Sciuridae; genus Xerus; species Xerus rutilus. The sequence goes on along the minus strand of CM053411.1, from coordinate 74,086,807 downwards.
CCCAATTATCAATTTTAAGCCCACTATCCTTAGGATGCTCTTGTGTTCATAACCAAAATATAAAGGATGTGTTCCTCAGTCTGTCCTTCACCACACTCATCAGGGCTGTGCAAGGACCATCCCTTCCTCTGTGTCACCCTCATTCACTGTGTGCAAGTGCTGTGCACCCTGTTGGTGGTCTGAGCTGTGAGTTTCAATCTGGTCTTTGGGGTTCCCCCTAAACTCACCCAATCGAGTCATGCCACACTCCTGAATCCAAGTCGTCAGTGGCTTCTCCACCTGAGAATTAAAGCCCCAGCTTTTCGACAGGCTCTTGTCACTGTGGCTTCTGAGGGGGTTATGGGTAGGGACAGGGATTGGGGACATGACTGAAGATGAGACAAAGGACGGTCACGGAGGACCACTGCACCAGACTCAGGAACAAGGCTTGTGATCACATGAAGGTCTGTAAACAGAAGTAGAATTCTCACCCCTGCCCCTTGCCCTGGGTGCTGGTTTGGGTCCAGGCTTTGCTGTCCTTGGGCCTGCTGCCATGGGCTGTGTTGCTACTGAACCTTTGCTTTCTGCATCGCCTTTCTGTTCCGGTCAACATCATGTGGGTATGGGAAGACACCAAAAGGACATGTGACACGGCTCCTGCCTTCTAGACATGTCCAGTCATGGAAAGAACAAAGTCTGCCATTGTCCCTATGACTGTGATTTACTGGGAACATATTTATTGAATACTGCAGAGCCCTAGGTCGTAACCATGTGGCCATTGATTTTGAAGTCAGACAGTTTGAATTCAAACCCTGAATATGTCACTTACTCTGTGACTTCAGGCAGTCCACTGGAGCCCCTGTGTTCTCATCTGTAAAACAGGGATGGCACCTACCTTCTTGTGCTCTGGTGAGAATGAGATGAAGCAAAGCCTAGAAAGTGCCTGACCGTGGCCAGCTTCCGGCAGTGTCCCCAGCGTTCTGTTGTCCTGTGCAGTGTTGGAGGTGGTAGAACACCAGGCAGAGAAGGTCACACCATGGAGGGACAGCGAGTAACAAGCAAGCAGCTACATGAAGCAGTCCCTATTGAAATTAGCACTGCAAAAGACAAAAAAAAAAAAATAGGTACAATGTTATGAAAAAGGATAACAGGGCAGGGAGAGGACTCTCTGGAAAGGTGGATTAGCCAGCTTCCCACTACTACAATGAAATACTTAAAGCAATTAACTTATAAAGATCATAGGTTTATATTGGCTGGAGATTCCAGTCCTAGATTGGGCAGCCCCATGGCTCTGGGCCCCTGGTGAGGGTGGCAGCGTGTGGCAGAGCCAAGAAGCAGAGAGAGGACCAGAATGAGGTCCCACATCCTTTTTCTTTTTTTCTTTTTCTTTTGGTACTGGGGATTGAACTCAGGGGCACTCAACCACTGAGCCACATCTCTAGCTCTATTTTATGTTTTATGTAGAGACAGGGTCTCACTGAGTTGCTTAGCACCTCGCCATTGCTGAGACTGGTTTTGAACTCGCGATTCTCCTGTCTCAGCCTCCCTAAGTGCTGGGATTACAGACTTGAGCCACCGCGCCCGGCTCCACATCCTTTTCGATGCCCCCCTCCCATAGCCAAAGTGTTTTCCATAAGGCTCTGCCTTTCAAGGGACCTAGCAGTACCTGATAGTGCTACCTGGAGGAAAGTCCATAACACATGGCCTGTGGGGACACTCATCCACATCATGGCAAAAAGTGACAAGTAGTCGCCCATGTGACAGATGAGAAGAGTTGGCCACTGAACATGTCAGCAAGGGAGAGTCTCAGCAGAGGATGGGCTGTAGGGCAAGCACACAGCCTCCGAAAAGAGCTTGGCCTGTTCTAGAAGCCCATGGAGGGTCAGCGGGCCCAGAGCTGGGAGGCAGGGGCTGAGGTGGGAAGGGACATTGGGATGGAGGATGCTGGGTAAACAGGCCCAGCCAGGGATTTTGATGTTATTCTGCTCATCAGGGTCAAAGCAGAAAGTGACGTGCTACGAATTGCATGGCTTTGCTAAGCGATGCCATGGTAGAGCTGATGTGCTTCAGGCCAGTGAATCGAGTAGCAGGTGTGCCGTTTCACAGAGGCATAGAACATAACCACAAGCCTGGCCAGCAATGGGCCCAGAAATACTCTTCAATTTTAGAAATATTACAGAGAAACAGGAACCTTCCCTCAGAGGTGCCTGGCAATGAAATTCCTCTTCTGAAGGACAGACACACTGTAGTCGCTTGCTTCAGCAGGGCATGAATCACCCTAAGTGCAGGCAGCAGGAAAACCTCGTTTGCTATTTAAGATGCCAGGCCCTGTGCTGAGCTAAGGGCACAGAGACAAATGAGACACAGTTACCTGTGTACCAGCTGCTGGCTCCTGTGCTCCCGGAGGCTGACTTATGGCAGATCACGGCTTTTCAGCCTGACAGGTGCAACTGCAGAAGGAAGGAGCTGAGCGCTACTGTCTTGTCACAGGAACAGGGAGAATCTTACCCTCTGAGGAGCACAGGAAATTCCTGACAGGAGCCCAGGATGGAAGCCACCATCTCTGATGTCTCTCACCCCATCTCTCTGGTCCCAGTGGATTTGCCCTCATTCCATTCCTGCAGAGTGTCAGGTAGGGAAGTGACAATTTGAGACACTGACCCATGTTATAAAGGAAAATGAGCTCTGAGGACACCCTGTTCTCACTCTTAGATGGAATATTTCATTCTGAATTGTGGATCCTAGAGGAAGGGCTTAGCTGGAAGGCCAAACATTGTGTTTTTAAATATTTTTGACCTACAACCAATTAATAGTCACAAGAAGAGAAAACTGAGAAATTATAAGACATGAATACTACCTACAAATATTGATTTTACCTTCACATAACAGACTTTGTCACATTTATTTATTAATTACATATATCATGTGTATATGCATTAATGCCATCAACATTTATTTAGCCCTTGTTCTGTATTAGGTGTCACACTAGATTATGGGAATTCCAAGTTGAATCAGACCTGATCGCCACCCATAAAGACTGAACAGTTCCTGGGAAGATCAGAGAAATAAATATGCCATGTTGAAGAGCGAGCGGGCATGTCCTACACGACCCTACAGGGAAACACTAAGACCCAAGGATGGAAGTTGTCAGCAGTTGAATTTGGGCTCAGTATTACAGGTTTGCATTTCCCTCCCGTTAAAATGGCTACTGTAGCAAGGACAAAAATAAACACCAGCAGGGATCTGGAAAGAGGGGAGCTCTCACACACTAGTATATAGCCATTACGGAAAAAGCAGGGAAGCCCTGCAGAAGAGCTGAAACAGGACTCTCCTATGATCCAGCAATCCAAAGAAAAAGAATCAAAGTGTTGCAGAGACTTCTACACAAGATGCAGGACGAATAAAGAAAATGTAGTGTGTTGATCTGAGACAAATAGAGAATAGAATGGTGATTACCAAAGGCCAGAAAGGATGTAGGGGAGGGAAGGTTGGAGAAGGCATGGTTAATGGGTATAGGAGTCTCTTTGGACAAGTGGAAAACTTCTGGGGCCATAATCTCATCAATGGATTAATCCATTGGATAGATTAATAATTTGAATGCACTATTGGGAGGAGATGGAAATTGTAAGCAGGTGGGGCATATTTGCAAGAAGAAGTAGGTGACAGGGACATGCCCTTGGGGACTATATTTTGTTCCTGACCCCTTCCCTACTCCCCTGTCTGCTTCTTGGTTGCCATGAGGTGAACAGCTTCCCTTTACCAACCCTTCCACCATGATGTTCTGCCTCAGGCCCAAAGCGATGGAGACAATTGACCATTCCTCCTCTGAGTTGTTATTGTCAGCAATTTTGGTCACATTGACAAAAACCTAACACAGTCTTATATTAGAGAAGTTTCACTTTTAAGTCCAGTCAGACCCAGATCATCCTTGGCTAAGACAAGAAACAATCTTTGAAGTTGAGAAAATGAGCTGGGTGACCTCTAAGTGGCAGATGAGCAGGGAACTATAGCCCTGATGAGGTATAGGCTGGACACTTTTGCCCCATGAGGACCTTCACTTATGGGTCAGATGCACCCACAGGCACATAGAGCCCTTTAAAAATATGATAAAGCATGAAGCCATCTAGAAGCCCAGGACTCCCAAATGTCATTTTCACATAAAGGAGAATACAATGAGTTTAGAACACAGATATGCCCAGTGGGGACCTCAGCATAAAGTCCCGCAGAACCTCCTAACATGCCTTTGGGATAAAGCCCAGAATTTTGTTATCGAATAGAAGGTTTCTCTTGATCAGCTCCCATTATCTGCTCCTTGTCCATTACTGGCAATTTTGACGCCACCCTTGATATTTTACCCTAGGGAAGCTCTTGTCTTCACTCACACCACCAAGCAAAGAGATCCTTGGAGCAGGGGTCAAGTTCATGCCTCCTCGTTGTCCCCAAAGTGCCTAGAATAGTGACTAACAAAGCAAACACCAAAATGATTTCCTACTGAAGCTTAGGGAAGTGCAAAGTCAGATCTCACCTGGACTTTGGGTTCCAGGTAGAGCTGAGACTGGGGGTGCATTTCTTCCAAGTGGTTGATTTGTTCTTGCAGCACTAAGAATCACACTGCTGCAATCAGGGGGACCCACATTTTTCACTTAATGGAGCTGGGGCTGTTTAGTGGTGCTTGGCCTTTTCTCTAATGGGGAAAATAACCACCGCTGTCCCCTGCCATGGTGCAGTGCTGATATCCCAGGGCGCTAAGCCATCCCTGTCACTCACAGCTCCCTGGGAAAAGTGCTCCAGGATCAGAGACTCTAGGAGGTCAGAGGAACCTGGGCTTCAAAGAAGACTCAATTCAGGACTAGATGGGACAAGATTTTTGGTTTGGGGGGAAATAACTGCCGAAGTCCCATACTAAGTGATGCGTTGGTCACAAACCTGCATGTATTAAGATTCCACTCTCTCACAGGAATGGCAAGAGAAGACAGTGTTTCACAAGATCTAGCTGCCAACTGAACTTGACCTAAGATTCGACTCTGCCACCTAGTAGGTATGCAGTTTAGGACAATACCTTTTGCTGTTGTGGTGGTGGCAGTACCGGGAATACACCCAGGGCTGGGGCCACATTAGGCAAGCTCTCTACCACTGAGCACACCCCAGCCCTGCCTGTGCCTTTTGCCTTGTGAGGAGGATTTAAGAGCACCTGACCCTGAGGGCTCCCTGCGGTGCCCTCTAGCTGTGGTCCTGGTGGGGGCTCAGCAGGCTGTCTCCTTTCCTGCCCCTCCCCCCTTTCACTCTACTGAGCAGGTCTGAAAGCTGGGTTGAAACCTTGGGTTTAGTTTTCTCTGGTAAGTGGGTGTTAATCCGTGGGGTGGGGCATGGGATGAGTAGAGGAACTTTGGATTGGCCAAAGGTGGGGGAAGGAAGGGGGCATGGGAATAGGAAGGACGGTAGGATGTTCACATTGCTACCCTAGGTATATGATTGCACAAATGGTGTGACCCTACTATGGGTACAAGCAGAGATGTGAAAACTTGTGCTCCATTTGTGTACAGTGAATTGAAGAGCATTCTGCTGTCACGTATAACTGATTAGAACAAATAAGTAAAATAAAGGAAAAGGATTCTTATGAACTGAAAGTTTAATGAAGAATCTTTGCGATAAAGCTCTTCTTCAATATGTGAGAAGTCATTTCTGTATTGATAGCAGATCACTTTTGTGTGTGTGTGTCACAGTGTAAAGGGTACTTTCCTAACTCTCTCTGGATTGCCCTTTATATTAACTCCATGAGAAGAAAAGAGGGAAGGGAGTGGGGGCCATTGATGAAGACTGACTGATCTCTTAAAGTGACAGAGGGGGTGGAAATCAGCCTTGGAAAGGGCTCTGGCAGAGGCCAGAGCTTTGGAATCAGGGACTTTCCAGTTCAAGGTATCCATCATCTCCGCCTACCTAGGGGTTGCTGGGAGAAATTAGAGCTGTTGACTAACTAGATGATGTATCTAAAGCACCCTGAACACAGTGACACTCAGTAAATGATGGTTAGTTTGACATTTAGCTTTATTGAGCCCCTAGAAGTTTTAGACACAGCTTTTCACTTGAGCTATGCCCAGTAAATGGTTATGTCCCCATTTTACAAAAAAAAAAAAAAAAAAGAATATGAGTTACCCCTCACACAGTGCATAAGTTATAGATGCAATTGGAACCAAGTAAAGTATTTTCCCAGCATAACCAAAAGTTGCTCAATGACAAAAGTGTAATTTACAATTGGATAAGACTTCCAATAACACTGAATCCAACCTCACAGGGAAACTGAGTCTCAGGGAAGGGCGTGATCTGCACAAGGTCACAGCTGTGTTGACATAGGATCTCAGCTAGAGTCAGGTCTTGTGATTCCATTCCCATTGCTCCCATAGGAAATATGATTCTGCCTCTTTGGGTAGCTTTTGCTCATATGCTTTTCTTCTAGATCATTGCTGAAGTCCCCTATAGTCCCCCAGAATCACATATGTTTGATTTGTAAGCAATATATTGCATGGATATTGCTGCTATTCTACAGCAATAGCAGTAAGTTATTTATTATAATTAAAGAGTATATGTCGGAGGTGCCACAGGTTACATCTGGGGCAGGAAAGACAAAAACTCCCATGCATATTGAAGTTTTTCACAAGATGATACATATTCATCTGATTGTAGTTTTAACAAATGTCCTAACTCAAAAGCACCAGAAAAAAAAATCTGTCTTCTAAAATATTTTATTTGTAGATCACTGAATGGTGTAGGCCAAGATTCCAGCTGGTTTTCTGTCACTGAAGAAGGGCTTATTTGAGTTTTCTAGGGTGGCCACAGGGCTGCAGGGCTGCAGGCCTTGATGAACAACCCAGGGCATCTATCGGGGCAGAGGGGCAAGAGAGGCAGCTAGGTGGGGCACTCTCTTGATTTTCCTTGCTTGAACAAGAGCTAAGTGAAGTGTGAATCCATGCCAAGAACAAGGTTTTCTAGGATGAACCTGTCAACGTCAAGTACTTTAGGTCCATGTTAATGTTTTTCAAATAAGATTCTAGAGTAATGCAATTGCCTTGACTCTTTGAAACGGAATCATTTTAGAGAGACAATCTCATGGATGGGGATGAGTTGGTGGCCAGCTAGTTGACAGAGAAGATCTGAGTTGAAACTCCCCCGTCTCAGTGCTGTTCCCATTTACAAATACCCAGAGAGATTTTAAAAACAGGGAGAAGGGCAAAGAAAACAAGAACACTGGTGCCTGGGGTCTACAAAAAGAAAAAAAATAAAGACTATAATTGGCCTGGGGTGGAAGCTAGCTTTATATTTCCCGACTCTCCCAGGCATTTATTTAGCAAATCCAGCATTGAAAACTATGACCTACAGTGAGATAAGATTAGACCAGATACAAGGCAAAGCAGATGTAGGAGGGATGTGTGTACCAGAAGAAAGCAGAATCCTCCCACCCCTTGGTAGGAATTAGGAAACAGAAAAAGGTCTGAGCAGAGTTTTGACACTTTCCTTCTTTTGGACTGGATCTAATCCACACTTTTGGTGTGGCATTCGTGCCCTCTGCAGTCTGGTTAGAACCTTCACGTTATCCTCACCTCCCTGGTGTCGCTCCTTCTACCTATGCATCAATCACATGGGAGCGTGCACTCCAGACTTCATCTGCATTTCCTCGCATGGACTCTGGGCGCCCTGCCTGTCTCGTGTCTGCCCAGGTTCCCATTGGAGTCCTGGCTCTACAGTCTACTGCTGCTTCTCGGCAACCTCAGGCCAATGCCAAGCCTTCTCTGAGTCAGAGCACTTAGCTGGGGTTGAGTCTGTGTGCCCCTTTTAGAACGTATACGCCTTGGTTCAATATTCTCCGTCGCACATGCTCTGTGGCTGATCACAGAGAAGGTATTTCATAAATGCCCATCAAATGAATGAGAGCAATCAACATAGCTATAGTTAGAACCCAGAACTGAGGGTGAGTAAATTTTCCCTAATACACTCCAATCACCTGTTATGAGCCATTCTGTTCTGGAACATTCTGTCTGGGAGAACTCACCGTCTCTTTCACTGGTGAGAAAAATAGACTTCCAAGAGGAAACTAAACTCTTCAAGGACAAGTTCATGATATTAGAAAGAGGAATTAGGATTAGGATTTTTCCTAATTCCTCATCTTGTTCTCTTCCATTACACAAAGTTTCCTCCTACAGTGAAATTCCTGATCACCACTGACCTTGGGAGCATGGTGCACGCTGTGCTGGTGATGCGCGACCACAGAGGGGCAATCAAAGGTGTTGATGAGCCCAGTTCATATCTGTCCACACCCAGGGCGTTGGCTCCTACCCACACCCCTGGGCTTCCTGCAGTCTGGCTTTTGTTCACAAGCTGAGTCCACAGGACTCCTTCACTGTGTTTTATGCCAGAATGGAATTCATTGTCCCCTCCTTCCATTCTTTCTCCTCTTTCCTTATCTCAGGAGATGAAACAGAAACTGTGGCTCATTCTAAACCCTCCCCTTCCCTCACTAGCCACGTTTAATTGCTCACCAGGACTTCCTGATGCCATCAGACATTGTTAGCTAATTAGGGACCGGGTTCCTTCCTCTGGTGCCTGGAGCCCTGGGTTGATCTCTCCATTTGGGGCTGCTTGTTATTTTTCCAATGAAGAGACTTTCAAAAAGTCAAGAAATTGTGTCTCTTTCCTGGATTCACAGATGATTTCAAAATGGATAATTACCTCTTCTATCTTCGGCTATGATTCTATTTTGGAATCCTCTTCTCCTAATTAAAAAAAAAAAAAAGACACCAACTCCTAGTGCTATTGGAGTCTGAGTCATTTGTATGGGAAAATCAGCAGAGTTGAATAAATAAAAGTGAAATGCAAGAATTAGGTTCCCCAGGTCTCCCCTTAGGACAGGGACATGTGCACACGAGCTCTTGGGACATAGTTTCTGCATCACCCAAGGCAAGAAAAGTGCATTGCATTTGGGAGTAATTTTCCTCCAAGGTTCTCTTTCAAATGTTGAGGACAGACTCTGGCATGTATAGGTATTTAATAAATATCACCTACTATTATTATTTTTCTCTCTCTGCATGTATTCTTCAGGGATTTTTAAAAATCTATAAATCCTGCTTATGATGTGACTAATCCCCCGAGGCTATGACCAATGCCCAATCTTCACTCTAGTGAGCATGCAGATATGTCACCTCATCTTCATTTCCCTTGGTCATCAAAGAGTCATAAAAGCTAAAGCTGGAAGTTCCTGTGGGAATCACCAGGCACAGCCCCTTGCCTTCACAGGGGAACTGAGGTCACACACCTCATCAGCATCAGCTACAAAGGACTCTGAGTTTTAGAAATACACAACACATGTTAAATCAAGTCTTTTCCTTGGAAAAGCTAGCTACAGACCTTAGATGTTATGTCAGTGATGTCATAGTTACGTTGGAAACACCTAAATGCGTCGAGAATTGCCAGCCCTGTGGCAGAACTGAGAGAGAGACAAAAAGCTGGTCTTGTTAGCTATGGAGAAGGAGTTGGGTCTTAACCAGATGGACATGAAGGGCAGAGGGTCATGGGAACAGGTAGACCCAGGTTAGGCAAAGGCCCAGAGTTTAAAGGAGAAGAAAATATTGGGAAGACACTACCCTGTAATGTTTGTATGCTCTTTAATGTTCAATTCACTACAACAAAAATTTTTTTGCATACTAAAAACTATTAGGTACTGGGCAGAGCGTGAAATGAACCATATATAAACATATATGGATGCAGCCCTGAGAGTCTCACAGATTACCAACTAATCATGGCACAGAGTTCCCCTTTCATAGTGGAGCTGGGTATGAGGTACTGTGGAGGCAGAGGCAGGACTCTACTCCTGTCAGAGGCAGTTTAGAAGACACCAAGTTCGGGGACATTGGGTCTCGGCTCTGAAGGATGAACGGTTTCCTGGGTGCTCAGGAAGGGAAAGGGCAGTTTGGGTAAGCAAAGCTTGTTAGAGTGTCTCGGAGGGTGCTGGGTCCAGCCTACCCCTGGAGTGTAGACAGTAAGGTCAGGCAGGAGTGGGAGGAGCTAAGATGTGATGCTGGGAATAGTTGATGAAGGAACGTGGACACTGGACATTGTCACA
>CM053411.1:73951486-74076617 GCA_028644305.1 Xerus rutilus | reverse complement strand
GGCTGCACAACACTTACATTCTCTTTACCACCCTCTTCCTGGTTAGAACCGCCGAACGCATGACCTGAACAAACTGAGCTGCCACGAGCCCCTGGTGGGTTTCCCTGCTTCCATTTGTGCCTCGTAGTTTTCTCTTCTTGCACAATAGCCAGAGATATCTTTATTTTATTTTATTTTTTATTTTTTAAAGCAGCAGAATGCATTTCAATTCACAGTACACATATGGAGCACAATTTTTCATTTCTCTGGTTGCACATGAGGTAGAGCCACACCATGCATGTCTTCATACATGTAGCTAGGGTAATGATGTCCATCTCGTTCCACCATCAGAGATATCCTTAAAAAGCAATTCTGACCAGGTTCCCATGCCACCTTGATTAAAACACATATGTGGCCCTGTTTACCATTCCAGGCACCACTTTAGCCTCTTCCCACCACCTTGGACACATGGTCCTCCTCTTGCCCTTCATCTGACATGTTTTTCTTGACCTTGGGACATTGTCCTGTGTCCTCCTCTCATGCTTGGTCTTCTCACAATCTTGCTTGGATGACATCTCTACTTCTCAGCCCGTAAGTCTTCTGCCTGGAAAGGCCTTCCTAACTCCATCCCTCTGTCTATACTCATTTCTTCTACTCTATGGAATTGATCACATGGTGCACTATAGTGTATTTTTCAAGTATTTTATTCTCAGTTCCCAGTACAATGTCTAATATAAGAACATGATAAATATTTGTCAGCTGCGTGAGTTTCTCAGATACCTTGATAAAGACCAGATTTTGGTGGCCATGGTTTATGGTAAGCAATCTTGCCTTCTGAGTTGGGAATGGCTGTCTGGACCAGGTATAATTAATTTATTGGCACTAATCAGATTCTCTTGCTCAAGAATTAAAACTAAGTGGTAGAAAGACTCTACTCAGTTTATGGTGAGTGTTGGATCTCTAATACCTCATTGTCTTGAGCCATTTGGGAGCCATTTGAGGATATTTCAAGCAGAGGCAGTTAGTCCAGGAAGTGGGGAAAAGAAGCAGTAATGATAGTGATTACACAGATTCCAAAGTCAGAGAGACAGTCATTGGATCCTGGCTCTTCTTTATCTTTCCCCAAAGGCCTGTAGCTCTTCTGTTCTTGTGTTTGTGAAATTGCCCATTGTACCTTTTGAATATCCCCATTTTAATTTCAACTGGATGGAAGGAGTTTTTATTTCTTAAAACAAAAGATATTGGACTGAGACATTTAGGAAGACCACTCATTTCAGCCAGGGTGGTCTGGAGCAGAGAACTGTAGGCAGGAAGCAAGTTCCACGGCTTTGGCAATGGACCTGGTGTGAGACGACAAGTTCTGAGCCAAGTAAGTGAGGTGGTTGGAAGGAATAAATTCGAAAGACCTTGAACCTCTGTGGAGCAAATGTGCTGCCAGTAGGGATATAAGGGGTGAGTTGGAGAGAGTCGAGACGACACTCAGGCTTCAGCATGAGCCAGCGAGGGACCCTCTTTCTATGCACTGAGCTCCTGACCGTGGAGTGGTTATTGGATGGACCTGCCCTTCCTGTGCCTCTCCCAGACAAACCATCGACCACCAGGCAGGATGCCAGGCCACTCCCACTCTCCTCTGCAGCAGCAGCCCTGTCTGAAGCTGAGGCTGGCCTTTGGGGACTTCCTTCAGTCCAAATCATCTCCACTCGTTTTCACTTACGGGCGCCCCTTCATCTTTCAAGGTTGGTTTCAAGTTCCATCTTCTCTGTAAGAACTTCCTTTATCCCATGTCCAGGACTCTCTGATGCTTGGAAATAGGGGCCGTGGAAAGGTAGAGATGCATTCTGCCTGCCATGCATGGCGTGTAGACTTTCGGGACTTGGTCAATCATTCCTATATTTGTGTGTTTTCATGGAGACAAACTCTTGAGAAAACTCTGGGACTGTCCTGTGGATGCAGCTTTGGTTCAATTTTGCACAAAATGGGTCATTCTCTATTCCTCCCAAAGTCTTGGCTAGAGGCAGGGGTTTTCATAAATGGATGGTAACGCTACTGTTCATTCCTTTGAGCTTTTCCTTCTGTCTGCGACACAAAGCAGAGGCCAGGCAGGCCAGTGAATTCAATCTCCACCTTCTACTGCCTTTTCAAAGGCCTGGATAATGGAAGTGATATTTATGAGGACGTGTTTGAAGGGCACACTATTTATCCCTTCCTCTAGTTGTGCTAATTTTTATTCCTGCATCAAGCTGTGCTCTTGGACCATATGTTCTTAGTCCCCAGCAGAATTTTCATGCATTTAAATGTTATTTCCTTGGCTCATGTCCAGGGATATTATACATAATGGCTTTATGAAAACTATCACTGTAGGGATGTCTTTGAGGTAGCATGCATTAGGTCATTAGTTCCTTTCAGAGGAAGCTTGTAGTGAGAAACTCTTGTCAAGGTAAGGGCCAAGGGGAGCTTGGCTTTCTTTAGGGAGCTAGGACACTTCCTTGATAAGATTGACTGCGTGTTCCTTTTTGGATTGGCAATCTATACACCATGTGTGGTGCACGGAATGCATCCAGGCCCTTCCTTGGCCCCTGTTTCTAAGCTCAGAGGCAAATATAGAGGTCCATCATAGCAACCATGAAAGCCTCTATAATTTACACAAACGGAATGAGCACAAGTCACAGATGGGGGCACCTAGGGGTGCTAGCACCGAAGAGAGCATCCCGGGATGTCTGAAGTTCCTGCTGCTTCCATTCTCCACCACACTCACCTGAACCATCGACTGTTTCAATCTTACCTGTTTAATGACCCTGGAAAGTCACCACTCCTCCCTGAGTCTTGATTTATTGTAAAAGGAAGGCTTACATGGGCGGCTGCCTAACGTAAGGCCATCTCTGGTCATGTCTGGCTGACTCCCTCCTTCCCAGGCCCTCTTCTCTGATTGTCCTTTGCTCTCCCTTCCACCTGTGTCTATTCTGGAGTAACCATAACCACTAGACTCTCTCCTCCATGCTGGTGGCTCTTGGCTAAAGGAACAGTGGAGTCCTGTCCATAGTAGGACTTTTCAAACCTAGCTACATGTTAGGGTCATCTGGGGGGCTTTAAAAATTTCTGATGCCCTGGTTGCTTCTGTTACCAAATAAATCAATCTCTGAGGTGAGACAGAGGCTCCTGTGACTTTAGAACTCACTAGGGAAGTCTGGTGTAGTCTTGAGAGCCAGTGCCTTTCAGATCTTCCTTCTCTCTGGATCACCTGGGGATCTTTCAAAGGCTGATTTGAATTGAGCAGGTTTGGGCCAAGGCCTGAGAGTCTACATTTCTGAGAAGATGATCTCCCAGGCATCTGATGTTGTTGACTCCTGTATCACATGCTAAGCATGGTGTAGACACCTATATTAGGAGTCCTGTGCAGGAGGAAGCATATCTGATTCCCAGGCTAAGGGGTGGCCCACCAGCTGCCATGAGCAGAGCCAGGGTCAGTGCTCAGTTTCACAGAGCTACTGGCAAAGTGAAGTGCAGTGAGGCCCAGTGTCCCAGGGGCTGGCACACCCCTGCATGCTCTTTCCTGTCTACCGTCCTTGACCAACAGTTTCCTCAATGGTGCTGTCTGGGGTAGGCAGCCATACTTTCACACTTCTGTGGAAGCATGCAAATTTGGTTACTGAGTGGCTGATGAGTACCTGAAAGGACTATTTCCTTTCCTTCTTTAGTACTCAAATCATTGCAGGTGTTTGTCACACAAGGGGACAGATGGAGAGCAGGAATTCCTTTCTCAGAGGGAAAAAGAAGAGATGATTAACATGGATTCTATAATGTGATATGTGACAATGACTTTGTTTCAGAGGTGTTTCTCAAAGAAAAAAAAACGATAATTAGAATGCCGCAGTGCTGTTGAAGCTGTCTGGGCTTTCCAGATGCTGCCCATGGACCTCCTCTGTGCCCTGGGCTGGGACGCCCACTCTGCCTTCACCTGGGCACTGGCTGCTCATCACAGAAGGCTGAACTCACAAGCCTGCCTGTGCAGAGTTTTCTTAACCTCCCTCTGTGCCTGTCTCTGTCTTGGCCACTATATCTCTTCAGGGACCTCTGTCATAGATTCTTATTCTACCCCATTGTTTATGTGTCCTTTTCTCTCTGTTGGTAGCACTTAACACACTGCCTGGCACAGAATAGAAATGTAGTAGACTTTAGTTCAATGGAACAAGATGAATGAATGAATGAATGCAAAGATACCACTACCCACAAACCTCCCTCTTTTGTGTTTTCTGATTTTTCAACCATAGAGTAATCATTAACCAAGACAGCAAAAAATAGATTGTTATTGGATACCACTGTGATATCTAGGGTAATAAATCCTAGTTTCCTCTGCAACCCAAAGCTACTAACTGAAATAATGCAGCCCAGTAGTTTCTGCTGTCATTTCTCTTCATCTAACCTGAGCAGGGAGAGTGGCAGGTGGCATCCTAATAGCCAGAAAGTGCCACATGAAACCGAGCATGAGAGCTGGGTTTTAGAAATCCCTTTGCCCCCAAGCAAGCCTGGCTGCAGGTGTTCCAGGGACTTTTAAGGCCTGTTTGCCAAAAGAGATGATCTGCTTGCCAAGTGGGAGATGTCTGTTGGCTCCCGTTAGGTGCAATTGGTTTCTGATTAACTTAGGTCTCACGATTAGCACTCCTAACTTACAGAAAAATGACATTTGCTATTATGTGATTCAAAGCATACTTGTTAATTATCATATTTTTAGCTGATACATAGCATCCATTTTTAGAACTTTCAGAAAAAAATGTCAAGTCTTTGAAGGCATGTCTAGGTTACAGACTCAAGAGAGTCATGAGTTTTTCTTTTCAGTTTTTTTTGGGGGGAGGGGTAATTATAAACTAGAATGAAAAGATAAAGTGTATTTTGAATGATGACTTGACTTACTCCAGCACTGGGAGAGCCTTGCCTTCTCACACAGCATTTGCACTCTGCGCAAGGCTGGTGATGACTTGGGGACTCTGCGCCATGGTGGTATGACTCCGTGATATGTCTGTTCTATACTGAATATTTGTGTACCCCCCAAGATCCATATGTTGAAATCAAATCCCATTTTAGGAGGTACAGCCTTTGAGAGGTAAGTAGGTCATAAGGGTGGTGACCTCACGAATGGAATTAGTGCCCTTGTAGAAGAGGACAGCAAGCTAGTGCCTCCCTTTCTATCCTGTGAGGCTCAGCCTGAAGTCAGGAGACAGCAGCTTGGAAGACAGCCCTTGCCAGAACCCAGCCATTCTGGCACCCTGATCTCAGTCTTCAGCCTCCAGGCTGTGTGAAATAAATTTCTGGTGTTTTTAAGCCACCCAAGCTCTGACACTTTGTAATAGCTGCTTGAACTGAGATAGAGGCTATGTTTGGAAATGAGTGGATGTAGTCAACGGTAAATTTACAAATAAGAGAAGGAGTGATTTGGTAAAAGAAAAATGAAGACTTAATCTGCACACTGAGGTTTGGTTTACATTTTTTATGTTGGAGTTTATTTCCTGCTTCAAATGGAATTATTAGGGGCACAGGATAAAGCAAACTCTGCTTGAGTTTTCACATTCTCTGGATTGGATGTTTTCTGTTTTTAAGCCTTAGAAGCCAAGCTCAGCCAGTATTTCCTATACTGTCACCTGGGATTGAAGCACAGAGTGTTAAGTTCACTCTTAGTTGCCTATGAGGTGGACCAGAGGCACGGAAAGCTAAGAGTGTGCCTGTGTCTCCTCGCTGCAGGGTAAACCCATCTTTGGACTGGGAGCTGGTCAAAGACGTGATTCTGACCTTACTAAAAGTCCTGCGTGTTGTGATGCTGGGGCCTCTTCCTCTAACTTCCTTTACTGGATAAACACAGAGCCCTTAGACGCTGGCTTGCTGGCACTTGATAGCCACGTTCTCCTGCCCAGGGCCCTGCCCCTCAGACTTGATATCAGCTTCCTCATTTAAAAAGTCTGTATAGCACTGGACATGGGGGTCAATCTGGTCAGAGGAGGGAGCTATGTGTCCAGATTTAATCTGCATGTGCCAAAAAAACACAAAGGTCAATGCATCCTTCGTATTCAGTAGTCTATGAAGCTAGTATGAGAACCTGGTCTAGCATTGGGGTTGAGAGTGGACCTTGATCTTACTAATAAAGTAACAGGAATTTGCAGGAATTTGGAGTCTTGCTGCACTGCCCAGGGAAGGTGGAGGGAACAGATGTGCATGTGCGTGTGTCTGTGTGGGTGTACGCATGTGCAGGGAGTGCAGAGAAATGCAGAGGAAATGGTGGAATGAAAGAAGAGAGAGAAGAGGCTGGTAACAACAGAAGAACTATCAATTTGAGGCTAACAGCCTGTCCATTTCCTGAGCAAGGTTGGCAGAAGAAAGCGAGCACTCAATCGTGAGGCTCGCAGCACCAACCCTACGGCTCAGCTTCAATGTTCAATAAACATCTGATCCCTAGGACAGCCTTGTATTGAAAAAACAAAGCCGAGAGCATGTGGGAGTCTTGCAGGATTGGAAGAGCTTTAGTTTCCGCCTCTAAAGGAGACACAGGATTTCATACAACTTTGAAAAATTCTCAGAACACTTCTCAATTGAATAAAATGACTTGGAGCAAAGATCAGATTAAGGGCCCAGTCTTCCCATGCAAGCTGTAGAGTGTAAGGGTTCCTGCTATTAAGGCATGAGGAGAGGGAGGGAGGGCAGATGGAGGGGAGGGAGTGAAGAGAGAGAGGAACCGGACACTGTGCGGCAGAAGGGAATGGCCCCGGGGAACTGCAGGTCCAGGAGAAAACACTGGGTGTGTCCCTGCATACAAAACTGATGGACAGATGTGGTCCTCCTTTGTGTTCAGGACCAAGAAGTAAGACCGCAAGCATTAGGCTTTGGTCCCCACACTCCACTGCTGAGGTCACCAGCAAAGGGACACCATGATGCTGAATCAAAGGGTCAGTTCCCAGCCCTCATGGCACTTGGCCCCAGCAACCTGAGACACAGCCCATCCCTTTCCCTTCTCTTCCAAGTGATTTCCACAGCCAGATGCATTCTCTTCCCTCATCCTCCTCTAAGCTCTCCTCTCCTTTGTCTTCCTGTCTAGCGCCTCCTTGACTCGTGGATCTTTTCATGGTGGAGACCTTGGGCTCAGTGCGTGGGTCTCCTCTCTTTCTGAGGTGATTTCATTGCATCTCGTGGAAATAATACACCCACACACTACTTCCCAAACTCCTGTGTCTACTGCAGCACCTCTCCCTCCTGGCCTTCAGACTCTTCCATCCAGTGTCCCCAGTCGCCGCCACCGTGTGAGCCATCTCAGCCCGAGGTGGGTGAAGCAGACCCCGCCTGCTCTGCTCCCCTGTAGGTGCTCTTTTTGTTGTTTCCTCGTCTCTAGAAAAGGCAGTGCCATCCTTGGAGTCTCCTGGGGCTGTACACCTGGGCCAGCCCCGGGCAGTGCTCTGCACAGTCAGGGGAGCAGCCAGGCCAGGCTGCTCTTCTCTCTGACCTCCTCTACTGCACATGATGCACAGGACGTTGGCCCTGCTTCTGCCCTCATGCCTTCTCATGCATTTTCAGCACAGTTGCCATGGTGATCGCAAACAAAGCTTTCTCGCCTCTTCCCTGCCCAGACCTGGTGATGGCCTCCTTACTAAGGCCCAGTCCCGAGTCCTTTCAGAACCCTAGCTTGGGCTGTCTCCCACCTCTCTGGCCCCCTCACTGTCCACTGTGCCCTCTCCTCTCTGGCTGCCCTGGCCTTACCATTCCTTGCTTTCATATCATCAGGCCACGTGGATCACCAGAGGTTACTGCCAGATCTCCACTTCCTGGCCCCCTCTGCAGGGAGGCCTCTTCTTCAACACTTGGAGAACTGCTGCCCCAGCTCCTGCCCTGTCTTACATTTCCCCTAGCACTTTCTGTCTTCTGCCATGGCGAGTAACTGGCCAACTTAGAATATGCATTGCCTGTCCTCTCCAAGTAAACAGAGGCTGGAGGAGGCAGGAGGGTTTGCCTGGCTTGTTCCCTGCAGTGTCCCAAGCACCTGAAAGAGTGACTTGCACAGAGCAGATACTGACTCATGTGTGCAGAGGATGGAATGAAGGAACAAACTCAGGCATTTGTGTAAATGGTAAAAGACACGGAAAGGACAAGTGATTGGCTCCTGCAGCAATGAGAAACATGATGGCTGCCTTGAGGACTCAGGGGTCCCTAGTCATACCTTATCATGCTGTGGTTCTCTTTCCCATGGGCTGGACCACATCCTCCATCTGCCTGCTGGCTTCCGGCTCCATGTAAACCCCACTGTGAGGCCATTGTCTGGCTGCTTGGTGAGGCACAAATGAGGAAGTAAATTGGTCCCTGTGGGGCCCTGGGCTCATGCTGCAAGGAGGTCACCCTCTGTTCCTCTCTCCATCTCCCTTCCCTGCCCTTATCACTGTGCAGAGTACCTCCTGCTCCTACAGAGATTCTTACTCTGCGTGTTTATGTATTTATTTGGACATTGTATCATTTATCTAGGTGGTACTGGGGATTGAATCCAGGGTCTCATGTATACTGGGCAAGTGTTACTCCACGGAGTTACACCCAGTCCTCCTGTAGGAATGGGCTTTAGGATCCTGAGCTTGCTGAGCACTGTGTTCTCCCCTGGCCTCCTCTTGTGCATTTCCCATGGCTAGAGCTTTCAGGCAAAGCTTAGGCTTTTTTTTGCAATCTCCCTGAGAAGGAACATCCAGGGCCGTGATAGTATGTTCATTCTTAAGGTACAAGCTGACGGAGGGGCTTGACCATGGGCCACATGTGTGAACCACAGCCTCTGTTCTGGGAAGATAGACAATTACAGAAGCAGTTTTGCAGAGAAGATACTGACTTTAAGAAGAGTGTGTGTGTGAGTGTGCGCGTTCATGTGGATGTGTGTGCAGAAAGCGGGGGGCTCAGCCAGAGCCTCCTGGATATCTGTCTACCATTAGGCCCACCTGGCACATCTGGCACGTGGTTGGGGCCCCAGCTTCCTGCAAAACCCACAACCTATGGAAAGAGGAAGTTATAGGGACGGAGTTCTAGTTCATCACCAGAGCCGGAGGGAGGGTATCCTGAGTACCATATGGTGTGTGACAGGCTGCCTGTCGTCAAGCAGAGTCGACATCACTAGCAGACGCTGGGTACCGCAGGGGGGCTCTGCCTCCAGGCTGCAATGGCAAAATTGAGGCCAGTGGAAAACAGGGCCCTAACACGGCCCAAGAGCTTGGCTGCATGGAAGGCCGGCTCGGAAGGGCTCAGTCCTTCCATGTGCCCTGTAGGATGCCACTGTGTTGGCATGTTGGCCACACCTGTGTAGTGCTGGGAAAAGGTGAGACTGGGAAGGAGGGAGGTTTGTCAGGAGGTAAGTGACAGAGTGTGCTCTCGGGCAGTTCCAAGGCCCTATATAGGGAGGAGGAGAAGTAGCCCAGGGCACGGTGGCCTGGCTGGGGTTGCGATGCTCTGGTAAGAGGCCACAGGGGAGGCATGGGTATGTGGAGAAGCAGGCCAAGCCAGTGATGGGGCAGTGAGCTGAGGAGAGGGCCGCAGATGGGCCCTCTGCCATGACAGTGACCGGATGGTGGGTTTCTCAACCTCCAGAGCTTTTGTTTCGCCAGCAGTGAAAGGGGAGAAAATCATGCAGAAAAGTTTTCAGATTCAGAGACAACAAGAGTGAGGGGCTCTCACGGCGCAGCATAGGCACTCAAACAAGGCCGTTGCTGCTGGACACCGTCAGCCAGGGAGGTGTGTGATCTGTGTCTGAATTCCTGATACCGTGGTTCCGTGGTTTGCCCAATTCACCCTTATCTATTCCCACCTATGGATATATAGGGCATACGGGGGCTGGTAAGCAGGAAGTACCTCATCTTCTCCTGGAGCTGTGAGCTGTGGAGTGTGTGACTCCCTTCTCCAGGGGAATCTTGGTTTGGCCCCGGTCCTGTTGCCTGGGGCCCTTGCCAGCTGCTGCTGGGGACCCGGCCAGAGGAAAGGGGGAGAGGTCTGTCCTTGGAATCTTCCCTTTCTGCTGCTGATTCACAGGAGCCAAAGATACCTTCTAAGCATTCTCTGAGTCCCTGGATTCATGACTTCATTTTGCCTTTCTAGGTCAAACTGGTTCATGGGGAAGAAACTTCTGGGAATTCTTTTTGGTCAACAGTACCCAGTTATGCAGATAAAGTCACATTACACCTAGTCATCAGCCAAGCATTTAGACAGGTGACAAAGCTGCGCTAGACTCTGCATCCATGTGTGTGTGTGTGTGTGTGTGCGCGCGTGTGCTCATAGGGGATAGGGATGGGCACGTGGAAGGCTGCTGCCTAAAGGAGGAAAACTATGGGCATTGGCTGCGTTCACCACTAACCCAGAGGGGCCAACGATTCTCCCAGTTTTGAAAATCAAACCAGATGGGGAGCAATGATCCAGAATTGGAGATAGCTGCCAGACATCTGCCCTTTAATAAGCACCCCTCACACATGGCGGAGTGCAGACCCCATGATGCTGTGTCCTCACGCACCGGCACATAGTCACTTCCCATGTATTTCTGTTAAGTCCTGGAAACCAACTAACATATTCATAAGGTGTGCAAATTTTCATCTGATCAGTGATATTCAATATGTAATTTTAAGCTTGTAACACAATCCACTGGAAATGAAAAGTAAGATTAGACAGTGATTTCATCTGCCTTTTCTTCAGAATATGGAGAAATTGGTACTGCGGGTGATGTTGTTTCTTGTTTTTTTTTTTTTTTTTGGTACCAGGGATTGAACTCAGGGGCACTCACCCACTGAGCCACGTCCCCAGCCCTATCTTGTGTTTTATGTAGAGACAGGGTCTCACTGAGTTGCTTAGTGCCTCACCATTGCTGAGGCTGGCTTTGAACTTGCGATTCTCCTGTCTCAGCCTCCCTAAGTGCTGGGATTACAGGTGTGCCCAACTGCTCCCGGCGCCTCTTTTTTAAATTTTTATTTTTTTTGTGGGCCTGGGACGGAACCCTAGGGCCTCATGTGTGCTGGGCCTGTGCTCTCTCTTTCATTGAGCCCAAGCTCCGTTCCGGCCTGAGACTCTGCCTCTCAGCATGCATCTGTTTCCAGGTCCTTCCTTGTTCCAGATTTGTCCTGAAGTCACCACGTCTGCAGCATGGCACAGGGGTGCTCTCGGCAAGGTGCTGGTTTCTAATCTGACATCTTCAGATCCTTTAAGGCTAAGACAATTAGCACTTTAAGTGCCAGAGACAAAAAAAAATAAATCAAAAATTTTAAATGATCTCCAAAAGACGCGGCTCATCTCTCAGGGACCTTATAAGTGACAGCCAAAAAAAAAGGAAGACATCAGCCTATGTCAGCTGATGTCGTGATCCCATGAAACGAAGATGATATTTCAGGATCTGTTTTTAAAAAATTATTTTTCAGTGTAAAGAAAAAATTTAAGTTGATTGAAGTTTCAAGGAACCAGAAAGATCCACTTGCTGTGTGACTGTCAGGGAGGGGAAGTCTCCCCCAGCATCCAAGAGGCAGCTTCCTTTTGGGATCCAGGTCTGTCTAGTTCTTTACCACTGACTGTGTGTCAGACTCAGAGCTGGGTGCTGGGGTTTCACAGGCCCTGCCTCAACTGGGGACAGTCCAGTCAGGGAAGCCAAACCATGGAGCTGTCCATCGTGCGATAAGTGTAAAGGGCAGTTTCAAGAGCATAGAGAGGAGGATGGGGTCGCTGTATGGTGGGGAGGCTGCCTGGAGCTTTCTCTTTGGAAGGCTCTGCAGCAATGAGAGAAAACAGAAGTTCTCACCAGGGCAATTGCCAAACCAAGGCCAATCAGTCTTCAGAGGCTCACTGCTTCCTTTCAGTCCCAGAAGCTTTGATGTCTCTACCAAGAAAAATGAGAATTAAAAGCTAGCTCACAAGTGAAATGTAGAGATATCAGTTTTCTTAGGAATATTGTACATCTTTTATTTAGAAGCAAGATGGCTTTGGTGTGGAGCTAGTTGGTTAAAAATAACAGATGGCGAAGGATTGCTGGGCTGGGAACCAGGGTCCTTGGGCTTGAAACTCACTGTTGTTTCCTTAAGTCTGCAAATCACTTCTCCTTGCTGAGGTTTCTGCCTCTACCTGCGTGTGAGGGGCAAACATTTTCCGTCTCAAGGTCTGAGTGACCAAAATTTGTTTCCAATTGTATCTATTTTGAGAACCATTGCAATTAGATAGAAATAAATAATTAAATAGGGATTTTAAAACACATGCTATATAAATATCTGAGTTAGAGGCTCAATATTTGGGGGTTTTGGGTCCTGTTTTGGCTGCAGAAAAAAAAAACACAAGCAAAGCATTCTTATAGACACACTGGAGCAATTCTACTTGTGATCGTGCAGGTGTATGGGCTCTTCCAACCTGCTTCACTCCACCCAGGACCAGGGTCCATACTGCAGACAGCCATAACCAGATATGGGTAGAGGAAATGACTTTAAGGTGTGGGTTATCTGGAAAAATGGAGAGAGCACGAGATGATCTACTGAGGCATGGAAGGAACATATTAGAATACCCAATATGATTTATTCTATATTTGGAAAAAAATGAGAAAGAAATTAGGCTTTACAAAAAAATAAAGATCCAAGAGAACACTTGAAGACAAGCTGTATGGTCTTCAGTGGTCCACAGTGCATGTGGGGTGTCCAAAGGCAGGACCTTCAGCCCTTGTTGGTTTAGTCACTTGCCGGAGGTGTGGGGAGGGCCCCAGGCACCTGTGATGGGACCTCAGAATCCACCTGCAGGATTAAGAAGACAGAGCCCTCACACTTTGCACTGAGATGGGAGTGGCCAGAAGACTCGTGATTTTCTTCTAGCAAATAAAACATTTTTAGAATCTAAAAATGGCAGTTTTCTTTAATTTTTTAAAAAAAGCAAAACACACATTCCAAATGTCTTGACCTTCTTGTGAGGTGACAAGGGATAGTAGTACACTCTCCAGCTCATGCATACACTCACTAGTTGTCTCCAGTGTCTGTAGGAACCAGTTCCAGGACTCCCTGAGATTCCTAGGTGCATGGATGCTAAAGTGAGTACATAGTGGGGTGCAACGTTTGCATATAACCTATGTACACCCCCATATGCTTCAAATCATCTCTAGATTGCTTATTATACCTGACGCAATGTAAATGTGACCTCAAAGTTATATGTATTTAGTTTAGAGAATAGTGATGAGGAAAAAGTCTATACATGGTCAGTAAAGATATAATTTATTTTTAAAAAATATTTTCAATCTGAGGTTAATTGAATCTGTGGCTACAGAATCTTAACAGACAGAGGGTGAACTGTATTGAATTTGTCCCTTTGAGGTAATATTATGCTTTAAAAAGTGAGTCAAAGAGCTGATTTTTGAAGGAAATTTTTGATGAGAACATTTTCAACAAGAGTGATTAGATACATTTCAGTTGTTTTGCAATTTTGTTACTAAAATTAATGAATCATTTCAAGCCTGCTTGCTGAAAAAATAGAAGATATATGGGCAATAGAAATAACTACAATTTAAAAGGTTCTTAGCCAAAGAGTTTGAAAGTAGGATATGAACACATTTGTTTCATATATGCAATACTAGTTCAAATCCTGTATACACACAATGCAACAATGGATGGTTTTCATTTGTGTTATAAAGTCATATAGTATTTTGGGGTGTGACCCAACTGTTCAGGACCCAACTGTGTCCCGTGAATAGCTAGACATGCTTTGTTATCAGTGTATCTTTACTTTCCTAAAATTGTTTATTGATTTCCTAAACTATGTTAATAAGTAATATTTTCTTTCTTTTTGTTAACAGAAAACCTTCATAATTTTTTCATCGTATCAGAGTAGAAGTTACTATTTCATGAAATTGTAAGCTATCATGGTGATTGCCACCAG
Source organism: Xerus rutilus (assembly GCA_028644305.1). Taxonomy (NCBI): domain Eukaryota; kingdom Metazoa; phylum Chordata; class Mammalia; order Rodentia; family Sciuridae; genus Xerus; species Xerus rutilus. Next base: position 74,062,763 of record CM053411.1, on the reverse strand, counting down.
GGCAATGGAGAGCTCTATGTACAAAAAGATCATTTTTTAACAAAGATGAAGGTGATAATGACAAATGGATATGATATAATACGAATTTCCATGATTCTTTGCTCCGAAGTTTTTGGTCTTCCAGCCTCCTTCTCAGAAATCCTTGAATTAAAGATGTGATGCCCAAAACACTCCCCTAAAAAACAAACAAGCAAAAAACAAAGGCAATTATATTAGTTCACTATAATTACTGACTGACATCAGTGTTTATTTCAATAAAGTGTTTGCATTATCAGTGGAAAAGACTGGAAACTAACATAATTTATTAAGCACATATGAATATGCACTTCTTTACTTTGTACATAATTTTGGCCATCCTTTGCATTAAATTGGAAAAATTAAAAACAGATCTTTAAGTTTTTGTATGGAAAGTTTAAACTAAGAAGTTTAAAAAATAATAAAGCTTATTTGATCATGTACTTCTCTCTGAAAAGCTCATACATTATTGTGTGTTTGCTCTCCTAAGATGAAATAAAGAAAATAAAAATTCAATGTTTATATCATTTTTCACTGATCTGAAAACATTCCAGTTTCATCCCATACACATATTTGTATTGAGATACACTTATAAAGCTATAGGCGAGTTTATAACTAAGTAAGTTTGTATGGACAAGTCTGTGATCAAAATAATTTTTCCTGATATTGTGGATCATCAACAAAAACTACTGGTCTAATTCCATGTGTGTGCAGCTGCGGGCTCTCTGAAAAAACCCGGCACAGAGGATGTCACCAGGTCTCTCTGACGTAGAGAAAACAGCATCCCAGGGAGAAGGCATGTGGGGTGTGTGTGTGCATGTGGCACGCCATGTGTGTTTGTGTGCTATGTAGTAGGAGTTGCTGGTGCCTTCTGGGTCACAGCAATCCTCCTCCCATGTGCTGCTGAAGGCAGTTAATCCAGTGAAATGGGGAAGAGGAGAAAGGAGAGGAGGAGGAAGGGAAGAGCAGGAGGGTGAGGGAGGAGAGGCTGTGGAAAAGCAGAGATTCCCTTGGCGTTTGCCGCAGAGGGCAGTGGCAGGTCCCCACAACGCCAATCACAAATGCAATCCCTGCAAAGGTATTTTGCTCCATCCATGACTTTTGTGAAACTTATTTGACTTCTCTGATTTTCAGTTTATTTTCAAGTTATTCTTGCCTCTCATGGATTTGCTGTGAGGAAGAAAAAAGATCACATGCTGAAAAATAGTTTTTTAAAAAGTTCAATTCTAAATTGCGGCACACACCCTCGGTATATGTTAACAAAACAACACTGATTAAGTTGCTATTATGCCCTCTTTTCTGGCTGGAGCTCACTTCTTTGGACACAGACCCCAGCGTGAGGATGGATGTCTGAATCATGCCATGGTCTTTGGCTCAGTGCTGTGTAGATTCACACACACGCATCAGCTCTGGTGGCAAGTATCACATGCTTGCTTCAAAAGTCTTCCTTGAGGCCCTAGGGTGGAAAGGCTTTGTTATTCTTCATGGTATCTGCTGTGACACTCTGGGTTCCCTAGACAACAGTCCACTTAAGGTGACTTAGTGTTTAGTCTTAATAGTTCCAGAGAGTAATGACTTAGCACTTCATCTGTGGACATGACACAAGTCCAAGGCTGGCACTGACCCTCCTGGGACCCTGCTTCCTTACTTTGTCAACATGACAGCATTAGAAGGCAAGCATTCCTGGTTCCAACTTGCCAGGACATACAGAGACTAATTACTATGGCCCAGTGCTTCAATTAGAGCCATTGCTACATGACATACCACAAATATTTCCAATGCGTGTTCACAGAAATGTACACCAAAAATTGAGCATCATTTTCTACATGTTGATGGGCTTGGTTCTTCTTTTGCTGTTACTGTTATCCTTACCCAAAGGATTCCAAACATTATTCCTATCTTCCTTCTAAAAGCACATGTTCCAATCAATTAGCAATTAGCGAGGAAGTGGCAAAGACAGGGAAACAATTTTTATTCTTAATTAAATGTCTGATCCTTCGGAGACACTCCAGGGGAGAGAAATGCCATCTTTGCTCAGACAGGACACTTGACGTTTCCCTTTTCCTTTTCGTTCTTCCTTTTAAAGCCCCAGCCATGTCCAGGGCCATTTTCCACTGGGCTTCTGCAAAGCTCCACTTATCCCCCTGGAAATTATTTCTTTGCTTCTTCAAGCCTCACCCTCCACTTTGAAGTTTCCTCCTGTGATATCAGGGTTTTAGGTGCTGGCCCAGGGCCGGGAAAGTGCTGAGGATTCCAGGGCTGAGCACCTAGACACATCCTGGTCTCACAGTGGCATAGAAATTTTATAACCAGCTCTAAAGTCCTCCCACCACTCTGAGGGTTATGCTACCCTTCAACAAGCCGTGTCAGGCATGGGCTGGGCAGGGACTGTTGGTGGGAAGGCTTCTCCATCAGTGATAATAGGGTCTGTGAGTTTCTATCTTCCCAGGCCAAGAGAAGAGAAAAGGATGAAGACGATCCCCTAGAAACCTCCATGGGAACATTTTTAAGGCACCAAATGCATTACTTTAGGCCCATCATTAATTGACAGCTAAACCCAAAGATCACATCTTGAGTGTCTAAGGCATGTCACACACATGGACGGACAGAGCACTGCAGATTGAGTTCACAGGGTCCTCTCCTGGGGGATCGCCTGGGAAGAAATGACAAGAAGCCCGTGCACTGTCATTGCATATGAGGGGCACAGGAGGGGAAATTATTTTTCTCTGGGGATTTTCAGAAACTCACCGAGGAGAGTTTTAATTGAGAATGTTGTTCAACAGAGATAGAGAAAGTCACAGCTTCCAAGGTTGAGGGACTCAGAAGGGTCTCAAGCTTGAAAAATAGGAAGCAGAGGGTGGGGAGTGGAAGAGGTCACAGGAGACGTGCTGGAGAAGGAGCCAGAGGCCATGGCTCAGAGGGCACCAAATGCCTATCCACAGTTAGAGTTTCATTCTAAAGGTGATAGAGGGGAAATAAGGACACAGTGAAACTGTCTTTGACTACTGTAAGGGGTCCCTTGATTTCCTGCCCTATGGAGGGCCCCCAATGAGCCAGTCTTAACCCCCAGGAGGACATCAAGTAGAGGTGGCTGTGCAGACCTCCCCATCATGCTTTCTCCTCTTTGGGACATTGCAGACCTGGCTATGCTAGAGGAGACACAGCCTTGAGGTAGAAACGTCAAGGATGCACGAAAGAGTTACCTGTGCAAGCATCGCCCTCCTTAAGAGGCAGGTGAGTTTCCTGGGTCAGCTTCTCAGGCTTCATCTTTTCTATAATTTCAGGAAATAGGACATATTTCACAACCCTAGGATTCAAATAAGAGTGTAGGGAGGGTAATAAAAACAGGGAACCTGCTTCTGGCCTTTCCTAGAGACTTTCATTTAGAACTCTTTAATATTGGCTTTCAGAAGAGCATAAGTCCACTCATTATTAAGAACCTCCTCCCCCACAAAAAAAGAACCTCCCAAGATTGACTTGCAGTTCTTTATCCTATACTTTAGGAGCATACGATGCTTTCAGTTGAGATGTGTTCTACCTATAATTTGGAGTCCGCACCTGTCTCCATGTGCTCCCACTCGTAGGCCCTGCACAACTGTCAGCTTCTGCCCTTTCACATGTGTCCTGGAGACTGGCCTGAGGACCTTGTTCATCAACTGGACTCAAGTCGAAAGACCACTTGGTCAACGAAGAAAACAAGACCCTGTCTGGGCTATGGAAACTGAGAGTGAAAGATATGGAAAGTGGAAGTCCCTGGGAAGAAGGCAAATGTTAGTCCTTTCCCAGTGACTATGGACCCTGAAGGAAGGGATGAGCGGTAAGTACCGGGCTTGCAGCTTTTCATCCTTTCCCAGCAATAATGGGTTTTGGACTTTTACAACCTCTTTCCTGACAGACCAAACCGACACATTCTCCTGAAGTCTTCAATGATTAAGTCACCTTCATTGTAACCTATAACTCACAGACCCCTCTTGTAACCAGTGGCCATTTTTTAGCACAGAAATGAGCCCCTTTGACGCCTGACCAAGTGACTCTGCAGCATAGTAAATGGCCTCACTGAGTCCTCTGAGGTCTGCTCCTGTCTGGGTTATTTGTTCTTATAGAGAGAAATGGTTCTGCCACTTCCCAGAGAGCTGTGTGGCCTTGAGCCTCTGAGCCAGTTTTTGACAAGCAAACCCTGGCTTCTGGACCAAACTTTCATAGTGCCAGGGGGATGTGCCCCACAAAGTTCAGATGCCAATGCCAAGCCCAGGCCTCCTGTGCTTTTAACTGACCAGCTACAAACTGGAGTTTCAAACGAACCCCTCCTTATTATCAAGCTTGATAATTTACTAGAAGGTTCACCGAACTCAGGGAAACAATCATGCTTACTGATTTTACTAAGAAGGATGTGACCACAGATACAGATAAGCTGCCAGATGGAAGAGATGCATAGGGCTAGTTACGGGGAGCTCCCTTGCTTTCTCCAAATGTGCTAACCTCCTAGCATTTCCATGTGCCCCAAAACCTGGGAGCTCATCTAATTTCATCGTTCAAGAGTTTTATAGAGCTCAGAGTCTAGCCTCTCCCTCCAGAGGTCAAGGAGTGGGGCTGAAAGTTCCAACTCTAAGCCCTTGGTCTTCCTGTCGACCAGCCCCATCCTGAGGCAATCCAGGGTCCCTCCCAGAGTCATCTCATTAGTAAACACAAAGGGACTCTTTATAATTAGAAGAGATGCCTATCACTTGGGGATTCCAAGTGTTTTAGGAATTTTGTACAAAATCAGGACAAAGACCAATTATTATTGATGTGATACCATATTAAAGGTCATGGTGATGTCAAGGACACAGGGAGGGGGAACTCTGGTGATATTCTGAAGATGAGCACTCAAAATTCAGTCTCCTGTTCAGTCTCCCCACTGTTGACCTTGGAAGGCACAGGGTAAGAGTTTGTATCAGGAGGACATAGTCTGCAGCCTCATCTCCTACCACGGCCTCCCTGAACTTCCTTCCCCATGAGTGGGGCCCACCTGGCAGCGGCTCCTCCACCTTTTCCAGCTCTGCCTGGGGGAGTGCTCTGTGATAGGGTGCCTCCCTGTGATGGGACGCCTTCCTGCTCCACAGTTGGTATCTGAAGTACTATGTCTTCAAAGAGCAAGTGCCATCTATACCTTCATTAATGACATTGTGGACTAATGAGCAATTCTTTAAGTGTTCTAACAAGAAACTCTCTTCATTCTTTATGAAATGACCAAATAATTTTCATGCAAAAAGATATACGTATATGTATGTATGTATGTGTGTATGAAGCCACCTCTTCTCTTTACCTTAAAGTTTCATGATTTATCTTAATGTGAAATTTTTATGCATGACTCAGAGACCCTCGGTTAAATGGTTCAGAAAGAAAATGACTCAGTGTCTGTTTGAAATGTTTGTAAAAAGTCAGATAAGAAATCTGTCTTCAGAAAAGCACAGAATGTTCAGATGAAATGACACCGAAAGAAAGTCATGGAAACAAGTTAAATGGTGTACAGTCATAGACATGGTGAGGGAAGTAGTTTTACTGAATTGATTTTGAGTTAACTGGGAATTAAGGTGTCACCCATCATCTCTGGTGTCGTGGCCACAGCTTCTCTGAAGACTCTAATAGATGCACTTCCAGCTGCTCTCTCCTAACTCTGTTTTGCTCTTAAGATCCTAGGTTTCTTCATTTGGTGACCTCCTTAGTGCGAATTCTCAGAAATAAGATTCCTGTGACTTTGAGAGTGAATGCACACACACGCCGGAGCTTGGGAGGAAGTGTGCACACATCACATGCAGAGTGACACTGCCTGGACAGGAGATGGTCTTGCTCCCCAGCTTCAGGAGGCTCTTTGGCAGCCCACCTGATGGTGTTACCTGGGAACGGCTGGAGGACCAAGCACAAGCTGGGGAAGCCACTAGGCAATGAGCGACTCTGTGAAACGTGTCAAGCCGAAGGGGACTTGGCTCACCGCCTTAGCATAGCTGCAGACCAAAAATGGGACTTTCTAGTCTCCCGTCTGTCTTTTGTATACATCAGGCTTGTGTAAAATTATATATTTTTAAAGCATGTACAAATGAAAAGAAGGAATGTGCTGAGCGAAATTCTCTGTGAATCCACCAGGTCTAAACTGCCTGAAGATCTGGTAGAATCACACTATGTATAATTGAGATTCTCCAAACTCTAGCCTTGAACTCAAGTGCTGGGAACAGCCTCTGAAGTGTGGATGAGACTCCAAAATATGCACAAAGACATATGTGTGTAAATGTACAATTTTCTATAGTGCACATATTCCCTAATATTTGCTTCATAGAATAAATTCATTTTAGAGAAAAATTACTTCATTTGAGCCTGCTTATTCTCCTAAACCAGGACCAGTAGGAGAAAACCAAATTAGCTGAAGATCCACGAGATACCAGATCCCTCTCTTTTATTGGAGGGAGGTACTGGGGATTGAACTCGGGGCACTGGACCAATGAGCCACATCCCCAGCCCTATTTTGTATTTAATTTAGAGACAGGGTCTCACTGAGTTGCTTAGCACCTCGCTTTTGCTGAGGCTGGCTTTGAACTTGCGATCCTCCTGTCTCAGCCTCCCGAGCCACTGGGATTACAGGAGTGTGCCACTGTGCCTGGTGAGACACCAGATCTCTTGCCTATTACTTCAGGTTACCTATATTAAGTAAAGTATATATATATTTTTCAGGCACAAAGGAGGAAAAGGCTGGTATGATAGTGTAGTCATGTGAAGGGTGATCTATGAGAGAAGCTAGGTCCAGGTTGAGAAGATGCTATCACCCTCAAGTTGGGTCCTCTGGGATGATCTTGAATCTTTCTGAGACTATTTCTTCCTGGAGGCAGACCCAGCCTTCCAGGGTCACTGTGAGAACAAAAGGATAAACTCTATGAACTTGCTACATAAGCTGCAAAAATGCTGTGCAAGCATTAGTCATTGTGTTCCAGGACTGAACCTGGAGTCTTGCTCTTGTCTTCCAGTGGTGACATCTGCGTCCCCTCCTCCTCTTCTCCTGGTGAGGCAGGTTAGAGAGTCACAGAGCTCAGGATCCCCTGAGGGGCGTGGATTCCCTTGGGAAGTGGCAGCTCTGTGGATCTCCACGGTCTTCATCCTGGCGAGTAGCATATTCCCTTGCTGGGAAGCTGGTAAACACCAAGAAGGAGCTACTAATGCAGTTGCAGATCGGAGCAGATCTGAGTTGCCTGCACCCCACAGATCTGTTTGCACTGCTGATCCAGGAGCTCGTCTCTACTAGGATGTATCTGAATTCTCAACTTCTCTCTTATCTGAGGGACAATTCAAGCCCTGTAATTGAAATTCCAAGAAAATTGAAGTCATTTATCTCTTTTTATCTCTAATGTAAAAAATATAGAAATACTGTAACTTTTGCTGAAACCCCCCCACAACTGCACAAAATTATAATAATTGTCTCTGTTTGTCTTCATTTAACCAGCTGGGAAGATAGTCTGGTAGAACACAGCAATTTTCTAAATTCAGAGACGGTTAATTCACAAGAACAGCTGTTGCCCATTCAAGTTCAATTCCTCCTCATTTCATAGGAGAAACCAAGCAGAGGAGACCACAGCAGCCCAGGGGGACAACGGGGTCTCCTTTGAAATACCAGCTCCTTTCACTCTCTGCATTCCCTAAAAAGTCACACAAGGCGTCTTTGGGCACTTGGGCTACTATAACAAAATATGTTACATTGGATAATTGACAATCGACGTAGTTTTTTTTTCTCTCTCACAGTTCTGGGCACTGGGAAGTTCAAAGTTCAAGGTTCCTGCAGGTTTGGTATCTGGCCAGGTCCTGTTCTTCACAGATGGTGCCTTCTGTGTCTTTAGACGGTGGAAGGGTAAGGAGGGCTAACCATCTCCCCCTCGAGTCTCTCCTATAAGGACCTTATCCCATTTATCAGAGTTCTGACCTCCTGACACTGTCATCTCCCAAAGGTTCCACCTCCTAATACCAACACTTAGGGGCAGGTTCCAAGATACAGATTTTGGAGGGACATGCGTATTCAGACCATAACACCTGGTAAAGGAAGACTGAGAAAGTTTTGAGTTCACTAGGAAAGGAAATTAGATGGAGTTTTGAAAGACATCATGGACGTCTTATCTGTGAAGAAATTCCCAGAGTCGCCTCAGCTGACATTACTCTTTCAAAACTGTGTCAACTTAAATGTCTTTAAAACAATGTTCTTAATCTTTAGGGTGTGAGTGTGGTGGGGAAGAACCCCCGGAAAATCTTCACAGCAGAGGCCTGGGCTCTTGCCTCTTGGAACTGGAATTGGTAGGTCTTGAGGGAGCCTGGGAAGCTGCCTCCTCAGTGATTCTGACCCTGGCATCAAATGTGTGGAAAGCGGTCTCCTCTGCCCCTGGTGTCCCCTCTTGCCCCAAGCCCCCAGTGTGTGGTTGGACTTCTGTCCTTGGGCACAGCTTCCTCCTCTCTAGGGAGGTTTTGCCTGCTCTGCTGTCTGCCTGGAGACATCCCCCATCTTCACAGCCGGCTCCTCCTCAGTGCTTAGGTTTTGCTGTGAGTGTCACCTGCTTACAGAGGTCACCCCAATCACTTTCACAGCATTACTGTCCCCTCAACGCGTTGTCTGGCTTCTCACCCACCCCAGTGCTCCCTCAGGAGTCGCACGCCGTGTCCTCTTGCACAGCTAGATGCAAACTCCATGGGGATGGAGATCCGTCTCTCAGTCACCATGTGGCATATGGCAGGGCCCAGGACACAAACAGGACAAGTGAAGCTTTACCTTAAAGGAAACAGAGAGTAGAGTTTGCGAGGCCAGAGCTCCTTGTGGGTGAAAATGCTTTCTGGGATTATTCCTTTTGTCCTTAAAAAGCAACACAATAAATTTTTCCTTCTATTCCATCATATAACTCTTACTGTTGTATGCAATAATTCTTAATAGTTAATAATTCTTAAAAGTCTTTATTATTACATAAAATCGACACTGTGGAATTATGGGCCACACTAATTGTCCAGATTGCAATCTCGCTGGCTCCTCTCCAAGTGCATTAGGGGACACAAGCAACTCAGTTGAAGAACCACTCCTAAGAACAGAGCCACTTATTTCAAAGCAAAACAAAGGATCCTCCGGAAGCATGGAAAGGCACTGTCTGGCTTGATGAGCTGGTGACACGGCAATGTTGGCTCTGCCCTCCTGGCTCTCTGCCCAGGCCCCTCTAGGGTCTCGCCACCTGACTGTTGTCCCCAAGGCCAGCCTCAGAGCCACATGATATTCTTTTCCCATCAGAACTACTGAAAGGGACCACAGTCTGAGCACTGGGTGGACGACTGGCTCCATGAGGTGCCTGTTCCCTGGCATCTCCCTCCTTGAGCCGAGCTCCATGCTGGCGCCCGAGCGCTCCCACACCCGACTCTACTTCCTGTCCTCCTAAGGTGCCATTCATTACAGTGTGGACCCATCAAGGAGGCGGTTCCTCAACTCCGCTTCCCATGGATTTCCATGTCTGGGGTCAGCGCACAGATCTGTATTTTCTTATCTTTGGCCAGATTAAGTCACCATCGTCCAGACACCAAAGTTGACCAATGACAAAGTTCACTCTGCAAAGCACTGTCCACCTGAGACTGCCGTCCAGTGCTCTGAGTGAGCGGCTTCAGGTAAGAGGTCGCTCGGGGGGTGGTCTCATCCCTGTGGGAACACAGCATGCCACAAAAAACAGCCTGAGGACAACTGCAAACAGTAACAGTAGAAGGAATGTCATCTTTTCTGGTTAGTACTTTGTGTTTTAATGGAAAAAAATATGGGTTCCAGGTGATTTTTTTTTTCCTTTTTTTGGCTGCCTATGAGCATGCTGTCTTTGAGCAATTATTTGTACCTTTCTCCCTCATCTGTTGAGAGGGTTTAGTAATTCTCTCTTAGACTTGTTCTAAGCATTAAGTGGTACATGGAGAAGAAATGAATCAGTGCCCAGAAAAACAGCAGTTCAACACTCTACTGCCAGGGCCACAGAGCAGGGGCCTTGGGTGGCTTCAATATGGTTCATCCCCAAAGCTCATGGTGGACTTCAAGCCCCATCGTGAGGTGTTATTCCAATGATGATGTTCACGGAGGGGCCTTTGGGAGGTGGTGAGGATGGGAAAAGGTCAGCAGGGTGGTGCACATCCCTGGCTATCGCCAAGCAATGCCCTGCACTTCCTCGGGACTTTGCTAGCAAGACCACTGTCAGATGTGGCTCCTTGACCTTGGCCCTCCAGAACCATGGGCAAAAATAAACATCTTTTCTTTACAGTGTATACAGTCTGGGGGATGCTGTTATTAGCTTCAGAAAATGGACTAAGACAAGAGTTTTTGTTCCATCTGAGAATAGATTTGTGTGTCTATTAGGAATTTGGAGAGAACATCTAAGAAATTGGCAGCAATAAGCGGATATCAGTCAACAAGTGTTTACTGAGCATCTACAGCATTTGGAATGTGCTTGCTTGGAAAGAACGAGTCTATGACCCAACTCGAACTTTAGCAGTATCCACAGTCATCTCAGAATTAAAATCCCTGTGATTTCAGGGTAAAAAACATAGTGTCTGAGACAGAGTCATCTTGCCTTCTGAGACAATGATGAAAAAAACTGAGTTGCCATTAAAGATGGCATTTTGAATGTAAACATTTAGCTCTCCTTTCTCCTGTAGCACTGTTAACATGGCATTGATCACGAAAAGTAACAGAATGGGGAAGGAGAATGTGGCCAAAGACTCTGGAGAGCAGAAAAGTTGGTGGATAAATGCTAATTGAATTGAAAAGGCTTAATGCTAGGGAAAATAAGAAGGGATAGAAAGCAAAAGCAGTTTGCACTTCAGAAACTGAGCAAGACCCAAGGATTGTTAATATCAGGCATTTCAGAATGTGGGGGTGAAGATGGAGCTAAAAATAGACAGACAGGTTGAAAGGCTGTATAAATAGCACGTAGAATCCCAGATCCCCAGACAGACAGGCAGCCGCCCCTCCCTCCCTATGGAGAACTCCGGGAAGACTGAATCAGAGGAACACCTCACCTTTCCCGTGTTCTGAAGCGCCCTGTGTTCCTTCTCTGTCCTTCTTGACTCTTATTCTTCTGTCTGCTTTAAAAAACGTTGACAAGCTTAATTTTTTTAACAGTAGTTTTAAGTTCATAGCGACATGCAGGGGACAGTCCAGAGAGTTCCCCGACAGCAGCCTCCCCTGCTATCAACAACCCGCCACTGTGGTCCATCTGTCACGCTGCATGAACACAACCCAAACACTGTGACACTGGACGTCCATAGTTCACCTTAGGATTTGCTTTTGGTGCTGTGCGTTCGATGGCTTTGTCAAGTGTCCACCTCTATAGTATTATGCAGAATGATTTTGCAGCTCTAAACCCCTCTGTGCCTGGTCTATTCATTTCTCTCTTCCTCCAACCCCTAGTAACACATTTTAAAAAAAACTGTGTCTATAGTTTTGCCTTTTCCAGAATATTGTGTATTTGGAATTATACAAGTTGTAGCTTTTCAGACTGGCCTCTTCTATTTGGTTATATGCATTTAAGCTCATGTTTTCTAATAGATTCAAAATTTATTTCATTTTTATCACCAAATACTATTCCATTGTCTGGATGTACCAGTTTATTTCTCCATTTACCACCAAAGGACATCTCAGCTGTTTCCAAGTTTCAGCAATTATGAACAAAGCTGCTGTAAATGACTGCATGTATATTTTTTAAGACATGTTTTCCATTCATTTGTATAAATACTAGAGAGTAGGATTGTTGGGTCACATGGTAAGAGTGTTTAGTTCAGTGAGAAACCACCAATCTCTTCCAAAAGCGGCTGTGCCATCTTGCACGCCCACCAGTGATGACTGGCAGCTCCTGTCGCTCCACATCATCACCAGCATTAGGTGGTGTCCGTGGTTTGGATTTTGGCCATTCTGGTTGGTATCTCATGGTTGCCGTAATGTGCAATTCCCTAACGATGTATAATGTGGAGCAACTTTTCACGTGCTTACCTGTCACTTGCACATCTTTTTTTTTGTGGGGTATCTGCTTAGGTCTTTTGCCCAGAATTCTCAACGTTCTGTGTATATTTTGGATAGAATCCTTTACGAAATATGTCTTTCACCAATGTTTTCTCCCAGTCTGTGGCTTATCTTCTCATCATCTTGATGTTTACTTTTTAGACCTTTGGTTACTCAGGTTTCTTAAACATGTACTTACATTATTGCATATATTTTAGGTGTACAATATGATGCCATGATATACTTTTCCTGATATACATAGTGAAGGAGTGAATTCTGCAGTCAAGCAGATTTGCGTTAACCTTCATCTCGATCTCACGTAGTCTTTGTGTGTGTGTGTGTGTGCGCGCGTGCACGCGTTTGTGTGTGTGAAGGGCACCTAAAATCTGTTCTCTTGGCAAATTACCAGAATGCAATGTTCTTAACTGTTGTCCTACTTCACACAGATTTAAAATCTCTGATGATATCCGAAGCTGCTGATTTTTAAAAGCTTGTACTTTCAGATGTGACATTTTTTCCTAAGCCTCAGACAGGGAAGATCTTTCAGCCTCACAGACACATTGTTCTCCCAATAACGCCTCCGGAGGCCCAAGACCCTCACGCACACACGTGTGGTGAATGCCTTCTTCCTCGAAGCATCCTGTGCCCGCTTCCTCTCAGCTTTGCGTTGAACTCTGTGGCTTTCCCAAGCTACAAGGCTTGGAGTAATCATGCCTCTCCCTCCTCCCTCCTCACAATTATTATTAACCAGTTACCAGTTATTGTCTATTCCTCCTCTTCTGCCCCACAGGTGACACAAAATAAACAGAAGAAAGTGGCAGCTTTGGAAAAGTGTGTGGTCTTCCTGGGGTGCTGGCCTGTGCACAATTCCGTTGCATCGGGACAGAAATGCTTTCAAAGATGTATCTGTGAGGTTCCACGGGACAGATAAAAGGAAGTGACATTGGGGTGGAGATCAATTTGGAAAGTTTTCAGAGAGGAGGTTACTGTACAGTTGAGGCTTGAAGAAACAGTGAACATTTTCAGAGGCAGAAGCCAGTGCTGGTGGCAGCTGAGTGCTGGGCCCTGACCCATGGATGTGAGTGACTTGATCAGGAACACACAAATGGTTGGACAGATTGCTGGTTGCAGGAGACCTGAACCCAGCAGAGGTGGGATGTCAGGGTAGGTGCCAGGCTTGGTGTCCAGATTTTATCCCAGAGGTGAGGGGAGCATGCGAGGAGAAATGAGCAGGAAGGCGATTATATTTTTTGAAAAATTATTCTGACAAAAATGTGAATGGACAGGCTGAGCAAGACCGGGCATGGATCTTCAGGTAATGGTGGGAGCGTGCTGAGGCTGTGGATTCTCCTGAAGACTTGTGTCCTTGATGGGAGGCTGTGGGAAGGACAGGTGTGGTGCACCAAGTAGGATTCACACAGTCACTATTTAAGCTCTATTTTCTGTGATTTGTGATGGAATATAGGATTTGCTCTTGGCACCATGTGGGCCGAGGACCTGGCAGGAGGCAGATGACATCCTCGCAGGTCTGAAGATCTCCACAGATGAGCTCCACCCAGCATCTGCCAGCGGGCTTTGCCTGTGCCTCACAGGTCTGATGTTGTCACATACCATAGATGGCCCTGCAGTTGCAATTCCCACATGCCTTCAGGACAAATCCACTCACACAAGAGACAGCCTTCCAGAAGGTGAGACTGTCCAGCCAATCAGAGTAGGAAGAGCAGCGGAGGCGGTGATGCTCCACACAGCTGCAGGTTCAGAGCTGTGTCAGCCTGAATCCAAACTCAGTTCTAAGCTCCTGTCCTGCTGACACGTGTCTTTGCCCAGGGGGTTTGGACGTGGAGGAAGCAGCTCTGGTATGGCCAAGGCAGAACAACAACAAAAAACTTATCTGGAAATTCCAGAATATTTTCTTTGCTTTTAAATTGGGTCAAATACATTCAATCCTACTGGTAAATTTTATACCAGAAAAATAGTAACTCTCCCACACACAGGACTTCCTGCTCAAAAATGCAGATGGAAACATTATTAGACTATAAAACAGTTATTGTCTGGGTAACCTGAGGATCTGCTCAGCTTGAACCTGGCAGGGGAAAGACGCACATGTAAGGGATCTGCTCTGAAATGTGTAAATTATGGCTTGTGAAAGCAGGGGAGCATTACCTAGTAAGAGGAATTGAGAAATTCAGGAGGAATCTAGGCATGGGGTCCCCTCAGACCTGGGGAGCTTCAGACCTCAAGGGCTGGGCAGGAATGAGGGCGGGATCTAGGGTCTTAACTACAGCAGCATGAGAGACACAAGGAACATGAAGCTTGGTGGGAGTCAGGGGAGGGTTGTTCTTTTTCTTTTATTTTTTTAAGAGCTGCCAGTCTGCTTTCTATTTTTTACAGCTTCATTTGTAATTCACAATCCATAAAATTCACCTGTTACAAATGAGTAGTTCAATGAGTTTTAGAAAATTTAAGTAGAGAGTTGTTCACCATTAACCAAAACCCAATTTTAGAACATTTCCACCTCCTCTCCCTCAAATTTCCTTAAGCCCATTTGCAGTCAATCCCCACCCTACTCCCACTTTCAGGCAAAAACAGATTTATTTTGGTCACTATTAACTAGGCTTTCTGGATATTTCTTATGAATGGAATGATCTAGTATATGGTCTTGTGTTCTGGCTTCCTTGCACTTGACCTAACATTGTTGTGGTTCATCTTTGTTAGAGCATGTGTTGGTATTTGTTCCTTTTATCACTGGGTAGAATTTCAATGTATGGTTATCCTAAGTTCTGTTTGTGTGTCTGCTCTGTGATGGACAGTTGTGTTGTTAATGGTTTGGGCTATTATGAATCATGACACTATGTGTGTTCATGTGCAGGTCTTAAGGATACTTATTTTTGTTTCTTTTGGGATTCCTAGAAGGAGGGTTATTGGATGTCATAAGTTTAATGGTTAACATTTTAAGAAACTTCCACATTGTTTTCCCAAGTGGCCGTATCATTTTATATACCTGCCACAATGTGTAGGGGGTTCCAGTTACTCTACATCCTTGTCAACACTTGACATTAACTTCCTTTTCTATAACAGCCATACTAGTGACTGTGGAATTTGCTTAATTACCAATGACAAAGCTCATTCCATGTGCCTAACAATCATTTATCTTCCTTATTGGTGAATAGTACAGTTTGGATCTGAAATGCCCTCCAAAGCCCATGTGTTAAAAGCTTGGTTTTCAGCCCATGGTGCTGCTGGGAGGTAGTAAAACCTTTAAGAAGTTAGGTCATTTGGGTGTCTCCTTGAAGAGGACATTGGGATGCCAGTTCCTTCCTCTCTGGCTTGGCCTCCCAGCTTCCATGAGGGGAGAAGCCTCTTCTGCCATGTGCTCTCACCATGATGTACTGTCTTGCCACAGGCCCAAAAGCACTAGTCCCAGAGACCATGGATTGAAACCTCTGAAACTGAGTTAAAATAAACTTTCTCTCTTTCTGAGGCAATTATCATAGATACTTTGTTATAGTGACCGAAAGTTGATTAATTCAGAGACCTATCATTTCAGTTCCTTTGCCTGCTGTGCATGGTGGTGTACGCCTGTAATCCCAGCAACTTGGGAGGCAGAGACAGGAGGATTGCAAGTTCACAGCCAGCCTCAGTGACTTAGGAAAGCCTTAAGTGACTTAGTGTGACCCTGTCTCAAAATTAAAAAATAAATAAAAAGGGCTGAGGATGTACTCCGTGGTAAAGCATCCCTGGCTTAAATTTCAGGGATTTACAAGAAAAAAAAAATCTTTGACCACTTTTTTATTGTAACTTTAAAAATTTTTTTTCTTAATGATGTCTTTTGGTGTGCAAATGTTTTAATTGCGTCTAATTTACTTTATTTTGTTTTTTCTTTCTGTTAATGACTCATGCATTTGATATTGTGTCTAATGACTTTTTCTCTAACCCAATGTCGCAAAGATTTCATCTTGACTTCTAGAAGTTTTATCCTTTAAACTCCCATATTTAACATATTATCTCTTTGCAGTTAATTTTTGTGTGTGGAGGGAGATAGAATCTGTGGTTGGTTGCCTTGTTTTTGTATATGAATCTCCCTTTTTCACAGTACCATTTGCCATTTTTTGAAAAGATCACCACTGTGTTGCTCTGGTATCCTTGTTGAAAACCCATAGATTATAATTAATGAAGAATTTTTTGGGGGGCAATTACTTCTATTTCAATTATGAGTACGGTATATATCTATCCTTTCATACTTTCTTGATTACTATGGCATTATGACTGGTTTTGAAGTTGGATAGTGTTCTCCATCTTTGTTTCTCATTTTCAAATTGTTTGTCTCTCCTTTGTCCTTTTTATTGGCATATAAATGTAAGTAATATTGCTGGTTTTATTAAAAGTTTGGCTAAGATGTTGATAGGGATTGTGTTGAATGTATAGATCAAATTATAAAGAAATATTACCTTCCAGTATTAAGTCTTCAAATGCGTGGACATGGAATGCTTTTCCATTTTCTCCTATCAATCTCTTTTAGTTTTCAGAGGACATATCATGCTCTTATTTGTTGAAAATCGTTATTTTTGATGCTATTGTGAATTGCATTATTTTCTTAATTTCTATGTTGGATTTTCCATTGCTATTATAGACTGCAAACTTCTTGAACTCACATGTTCTGGTAGTCTTCTTGTACCCTCCTTAGGACTTTTTAAACATAGGAATGTGTCACATGTGAGTAAAATATTTTTATAATTCTTATGATGAATGAGTACTCTTTTATTCCTGCTTTTGGCAACTGTTATCTTATTTTCTGTGTCAGTCTAGCTCAGGGCTTATTAATCTTATTATCTTGTTAAAAATACAAATTTTGTATTCATTTGTTTTCCGTATGTTTTTCTGCTTTCATTTCCTTGATTTACACTTTGATTTTTTATTTTTTCCTTCCTTCTGTCTGCTTTGTGTTTTTCTTGCTCTTCTTTGTCTTTCTTAAAGTGGAAGTTTAGATTATTAATATGGATGTTTAAAGCTATAGATTTACCTCTGAGCAGTGCTTTAGCTGCAATTCATACATTTTATTATGTTATGCTAAATTTTCATTGAAATTATTTTTTGAACTTCCTTTGTAATTTTTAATCATGATATTTTCATATCGTTTTGTTTAATTTCTAAATATAAGGGATTTTGGGGATATCCTTCTATGTTAATCTCTAATTTAAGTATTGTAAAAAGATAGACTTTGCATGATTTTCATCTTCTTAAATGGACTGAAACCTGTTTCTGTTTTGTGGTCCAGCACACGATCTATCCTAGAGAAGGTTTTGTGTGTCCTGAGCATGGGTTGGAAGAGTATATTTATATATATATGGAAGAGTATATATATATATATATATATATATATATTTTTTTTTTTTTTGGTACTGGAGATTGAACTCAGGGGCACTCGACCACTGAGCCACATCCCCAGCCCTATTTTGTGTTTTATGTAGAGACAGGGTCTCACTGAGTTGCTTAGCACCTCG
This sequence comes from Xerus rutilus, assembly GCA_028644305.1. Classification (NCBI taxonomy): domain Eukaryota; kingdom Metazoa; phylum Chordata; class Mammalia; order Rodentia; family Sciuridae; genus Xerus; species Xerus rutilus. The sequence continues at coordinate 74,045,231 of CM053411.1, read as the reverse complement.
TCATTGCTGAAGCTGGCTTTTTTTTTTTTTAATATTTATTTTTTAGTTGTAGGTGGACACAATAGCTTTATTTTATTTTTATGTGGTGCTGAGGATCGAACCCAGTGCCTCCCGCGTGCTAGGCGAGCACGCTACCACTGCGCCATAACCCCGGCCCCTTGAAGCTGGCTTTGAACTCAATAATCTCTTGTCTCAGCCTCCCTAAGTGCTGGGATTACAGGCTTGCGCCACCGTGCCTGGCTAAGAGTATATTTATATTTATATTCAAGCTTCTGGTAGCATTCACATGTACTCTGGATTTTCTTTTGCCTGAGTTCACTCACCTTTCACATCTCTTTATAGGCAAGCGCACAGACTTTAAAGAGCAGTACCGAGTTCTTCTCCTGTCTCTGCTGGGTACATGCAAGGCCTGTGATCAGTCAGGATGCACAGGATCTTCTCAAGGCCCATCATGGCGGCCTCATCTTCCCCAGGCCTCTGTAAAGTCCCTGGCTACTTCAATAGCTTATTCCTTGCCTAGTTTATTGATCTATTACTTGCTCCAAAAGAAGTTTGACCTCAGGACAGTAGTCACCTGCCCTGCTTGATTCCTTCGTTCTTGAACTAACAGTTCTCTGAATCTGGGGAGGCCTCTGGGAGTGGTGGTGAGGTTTTCTCTTTTCTTTGTCTCCTGTGACCTGGGTGAACAATTGACAGAATGAGAGGGGAAATGGGAGCAGCTCTGGGCAAGGATGTGGCAGGTTCACTGGTCTTCTAAGAACTGTAGTGTTTTTCAAAGGAGTGCTACTCAGTTTCTTGGTACAACCTCAGTTGATTTTCAGAGGACTGAAATGGCTGCAGATTTGTAAACGTCTTTTTGTTACTTTATGAGGAGGTGATTTTGTGTCTTTAGAAGTTGGACTCTTGTTTGTTTGTTTGTTTGTTTTTTATTTTAGCATTGGAAGGCACTTGTTGTTCACATTAAGTCTCCTGTGGGAGACAGGAGCTGAGAACCTCCAACACCTGAGCATGGAGCTGCTGATGTGGAAGGCGAGGGCAGCCTCAGCGTGGCCTCTCGAATCTTCCCTCCCAGCTGCTCTCTTCCTCCCTGTGCAGCTGCCGTGGCATGATTTGACTTCTTGATCTTTAATTTTCTTTAATTTAGGAAATTAAAGTCCCGAAAGTAAGGGGACTGGCTCAAGCTCAATTGCAGTGTGTCCAAGATGTCAGGACACGGGCCCACGGCAGCTGTAATTGGAGTCTGTGCCTCCTGCACCCCAGGGTAGGGGCCCTGCATCTTCAACCACTGCTTGGAGATGATGAGGCTCCAGCTTTCGTGCCTTCTCCTTCCTGGGAAGGTGGGAGACCTATGGGAGCACGGATGGGATCCCTAACCCTGGGGGTCAGTAATAGCACCTAAGAACTCCTGGTCTTCTCTCAATCTCCACTCGACTCTACTTTAATATCATAATCATCCCCAGGGAGGGAAAGAGGACCATGCTCACAGTTGCCTCAGTGGGTGGCTGGTCACATTGAACACCTGTGTTCATTGTGTCCGTGAAGTGGGACAAATCCCTCAGCCTGCTATGTGAAGTCCTACTACGTGTCAGATGCTGGGCTTGGTGTCTGGTGCAGGTTCTCTGGTGTGACCCCTATGTTATCTTCTAACTCACATTGACTCAGTATGTCCCTGTGATAAGTGAGGTTCAAAGAGGTTAATGAATGTGTCTGATTGTTATCTAGCTGTGGTGGAAGCTGGAATCTGACTTTGAGTTTTTGTGTTTCCAAAGCTTCTGTTTTATTGGACTCCAACCCAAGATACTTTCAGAAATATGGATGTCTCAGTCAGATGGCTGGAATTCTGACCTGAGTCAAAAGTTATCAAGACAAACATTTCCTTCATTACACTGTGACCTCCGCAAGGGAAAGACTTCAGATTACACACACACACACGCACGCACGCACACACACACGCATACACCTCACCCTACCTACAGTACAGTTGGTGCTATTATATCCATTGAGGTCAGCGCCTAATTTTTCAAACTTAGATATATTAGACAAGGTTCTCAAAGGCATGGTTGTCTGTCAAGGTGCATTTCAAATGTGCCTTGAGGAGTGGTGTGATTTTCTTTTAAGAGAGAACAGCCATTCTTTACAGCTTCTCTGCCTTGGGAAGAGAGCAGGTTGGTGGAGGAGTTTAGCAGATTTATTGACATGAACATAGTGCTGGAGACAGAAGGCAAGCTGTCATAGCCTGACATGCAGGAACTTGGGATAAATATTTCTGTTGACTTTCCATGGATTCGTTGTCCTCACATACCCTTGCGCAGGGCTCTTGTGCCGGAGTGAACTTGGGTCTGTTCTTCCCCCAGAGAGGGAGTGTGGGGGCGGGGGGAGGAAAGGAGGGCAGCATTCAAGGAAATGACAGAAGACAAATCCAAGGTGAGTGGATCATGAGAGTCACGTCTTTGTGTTTACTTGCTCTTCTCAAAACAGACGAATCCTGTATTTGAAGAGCAAAAAGTATTCTTACATGAGAAAGAATTTATACCTAGTGCACACTGCTGAGCAATTAGGTCATTCAGAAGTTTTATTGAGCATGTACTAGGCATCAGCTGCGGCCATGGAACTTGAGATGTGTCAGTGACTGAAGTTCCTTGGGGGCTTATCTCTATGGGGGAAGGAGAAAGGCAGCCCTAAACACAATGATAAAGTGCCCTCTGACTCACATTGGGATCAGTGTCTTGATGCTGCGGGATGGAACCTATGTTAGCAGAATACCTGGGACCCACACGTACTCTTGGCATGGCTGACACCAGTACCACAATGTGGATGATGGGTCTCAGATGCCAGCACGAGCTCTTTAGACTCGTAGTCATATATGTGGGTCTCCCCGTTAATAGGATGCTGTGTGACAGGGAAGGCCCAACACTCAGGGACAGAGTCCAGTTACACTTTGTGGCCTCCCTGTCTCTAACTTGTCCCCATCCTTGCAGTGCAGAAGTCTGCAGCCGGTTCACCCCACCCTGTCCCCTTCCTCCAGGCACCTGCCTGGGAAGGGCCTCTCCCTTTGTGCGGATCGCCGCCTGTCTGCTGGCATGCCTGCATTCACGCACCTGCACAGGGGCCAGCGCATCGCTCTCTGCCCTCCAGGGCCGGCTCACTGCCTTTTTGCTTCGCTCATTGCAGACCGAAGTGTACCACGGAGACTGGCGGCAGCTTCGCGAAGTTGGTGAAATGTCTCACGTAGTGCTGACTTCAGGGTTTGGGTCAACTTGGATTCTTCTGTTAGTCGGGAAAGTGGTGTATCTGAAGGGCCCAAAGCTCTGTGAGGTGGTGTGATTTTGTTTTATTTGCCTGACCCTTCCGCTAGGTGAGGAATCTTTTACAAGGAAGCAAACAGAATTTTAGATCCGGAACTTGAGCACCCTGCCTAGCACGTGGGAAGGGGCTCAATGGATATTTATAGGATTAATTGCTATTTGGATAATGTAAAATTTGCACTGAGCACTTCATAAAATTAAGGTCCATCTTCTTACTGATCTTTGGATCCCTAATATATTAGCCACCCTTGCACAGAGCACAAAAAGGGCACCAGATCAGCACTGGCTAAGGATAGAGGGTGACCTGAGACACATCCTCAGAAGGAAGACATGGCATAGGGCAGATGTGAGTGGCAGAAGAGAGCCCGGGACCAACGTAGCTTATGCACAAGTGGAGGCGGTGGCCGTTCCCCTCTGGAGTGGCTAGGGAAGAATTCACATGAGAGATAGTCCTTGAACTTGTTTTTGAAATGGAGGCAGGAGAAAGAGACTCCTCCAGAGGCTGATGCTCAGGATGTGCCACTAGTACCATCTGGGTAGGGAGCATTTACTGCATGCCATGGAGTGCCTGGTACCACACTCAGGGCTTCCCAGGGCTTGTAAGATCAGCTCATTTATTCCTCACACGTCTCTAAAAGCCAGAAGCTTACTATTACAGTTTTGCTGGGTTCATGTCACAGGTAGTGAGACGTAAAAACTGAAGATTTTCATTATTCCAATTCTATGACTGTGAATTCCATGGCATCTGCAAAACTTTCTTTAATGATGGCACATCTTTGGGATTTCAGCTGCCTCTGCATTCTCGTAGCACCCTGCATCTCACCTGCATACCTGCCCTCTGATCACTGCACGCTCGCCACGCTTCCCTAAGTAACAAGTAGTAGCTGGTCCTGCTTCCCAATGTCAACAACTTTTTTCTTGAAATGAAAAAAAGCAATGTTACTCACAGATCAGCACCGGCACAAGACCCAAGAGTGTTTTAGAGCCGTGCAAATGCTCCTTCCTCTATGTTCAGTACAGTTGCTGCAATGAATATTACTAGTCAGGCATCTGGACCCATGTGTTCCTCCATGGTGCTCTTGGAGGGATCAGATTATCTCTCTAAGATTTGATTTACTTGTCTGCACAAAGAGGACTTCCACTTTTTCTTGGATCTTACACATTCAAACAGGTGAGACGCTACTTCTCATGGACTAGGCTGCACTGGGAAAACTATGAGGTGTTTCACAAATGTAACTCTGGGAAAGTGCTTGGTACCTGGCGTCAGAACTGGGTTAGAATCCTGGTTTCCTGCCTCTTGAGCTGGTGGTATGGAGAGAATGCAGATTTCTTCGTCTGTTAAACAGAACAACTTTCCTCTACTCGCAGCAGAGCAGGACAGTGACATGCAATGATATCTGTGAAAGCATTTTGTGAATAGGAAAACAGCACGTATTAGTCATTTGTTAGTTATTAGTCATTTAAAATGAAACGTAGGAAAATCTCTTGGCTGCAAAATTAAAATATGTCTAAAATCAACCATCATTCAAATGAAAGCAGTGTTGGTGAGGGTTCCGTCCTGTTAGAAAAGTAGAAAGCACTGGTCACTAGGTCTGGATGGCCACTGAGACTGTTTGCCCCAGGGGCTTCCAGAAGCTATCGTTCTTTCTTAGTGATGTTCTATCTCTGAGCCCTGGGACCCGCCAGAGCCCTTTGCTGCCTCTCTGGACTTCCTATAAAAGTTGCAGATACTGAGTGCATTTCCCAAAGGGATGTTCCTACAGGGAGAAGAGCAGGTGGATGGTCTCCATGGAGAAGCCCAGGCTAGGAGCTCTGTTCCTCCATGGAAACTTGCAGCAGGCACCTCTTTGGCTTTGTTAGTTGCCCATGAGTTTGATTTGTGTGTCTCAGTCCTCTGGCATCTCCTGATTTCAGGAGAAAGTCAATTTCTCAACCTCTCTAAGCCTAAGATGAATTCTTGCCACCAGTTCTGCTAATACCGGTGGTGACCTCCTCCTGCCTCCACGGGCTGCCCTAGGGGCCACAGCGGGCACTGGCAAGGCTTGAACAGGGCTCTTGTCTGAGAAGACAATGCCTCATTATGCAGAGGGGAGATTGTCATTCCCTGGCCTGCTGCATTCCAGGTAGTGTGGCTGACAGGCACCAGTGGCCACAGTGTGCATGCGCATGCGCATGTGTATGCCTGCAAACAACAAAAGAGATCCTAAGGTCCCAGGAGGAGGGCACTTGCAGACTCTGTGAAGCAGAGAGATTGTTTTGCATAAAGTGAAATTATTAAGAGTTTAATCTGGGTCCTTTGCTTCCTTTATCTCAGGCAGGATCATCAAGGAACTGTGAGGCAGGAAGGTGCTCCCAGCTCTCAGGAGTACTCAAGGACTTGGGCCAGGTGGTAAGTGCCTCTGGATGGAGGGGCAGGGGCCACATCCAGCTGACAGGCTCCAGTCTGACTCTGTGCAGTAAAGGCGTTGACCTGAGACCCAGAGGCCAGGACTATGTGCAGGTGGAAGGGAAATAGCTGGGTGGCTTAGGCAATGTGGTGAAGGGACCTGAAGCCCAAAGCGAGGTTTCATATTGAACAGGAGAATGTTTTTGCCCATTTCCCTGAGGAATGGGTTGCAGAACTGTGGTGAGTAGAACCTACAGCAGCAGTGCAAAGCACATCAGCTGCTGAGCAGGGCGGAGGGAGTGGTGTCGGCCAGCCTGGGCCATCCAGGGCACCTCTGGGAATCTGGGGTTGGCCAAGCTGCACCAGCCTGCCCACAGCATCAAGAGACTCACTACTCAGCCTCTGCAGCTTTCAGCCTGGAGTACGAGCCCAGCTGCAGCCAGCTGTGCTTGACCACGTCCGGTGGATTCCACAGATGTCAGATTCAGAGGGAAGAAGGCCCTAGGTGGTCCAGGGAGAAGGACGTGGACTGGAGGCTGTGGCTGTGCTAGATTCAGAGCTGAACAGACCCAAGGTGAGAACCAGACTCTCTCTCTGTTGTTATTCAGATGAGAAAGTTGCCCAAAGTTCCTGCACTGGGCTTTCCTGCAGCCTCATCTCCAAAACGAGGAGCATGGTTTTGCCTTCCAGACCTGATTCAGGATCCAAGGAAGGAACTAAGCAAAAGCAGCTAGAGGGTGCCTAGTCAGTGGTAGCTGCTGGGAAAGCACGGGTTTCCTTTCCATCTTCTGAGTAGTTACAATGAGATAATCATATAAAAGTATCAGAGTCTCCCCTGCCCTCAAAACACTCAAGTTCTCCGAAAATGGAATGTGATTATTTTTAATCAGCTGATTGGGATCCAGGATGACTTCATCGTCTCGTGAACCTAATTGAAACGCTTCCAGCTCTCATAGCTATGAGCAGGAGGCTGCAGGCTGCTCTGAACTCCCCGTGACCCAGGCCCAAGTGCCCATTTCGTCAGCTCTGCCTGGGGAGGAGGCGCAGAGGCAGGAGCGGGCACAAAGGCAGCGACCCAGGCTAGTTTCCTCCTGAGGCTCACATAGTCAACATCTTAGTTATTCAATAATGAAGCCTGGTCCCCTCGAGGCCAAAGAGTCTCATACTTCCCTCGGGAGATGGTCCTCCATCCTGTGCATCATCTCTTTATCTTGCTGTCTGACTTTGAGTTTATCTTAGCATGATTCCCACTCTTCTGGCACATCCTGAGATGGCCTAACCCCCTCTCCTGGACCCTCCACAGCCCGTCGCTGAACATCCAGACATGTTGGTGCCCCTGAGCAGCAGTGATTCCCCAGGTTGTGGGGAGAGACCCTTCCATATTTATTCCCTCAGTGGCCACGTCTTGTCTCAATGTCGGAGATAGAAGCTGGCCAGTCATTCCAAATAACTTCTCCAAGGTTGCTCTTTAATTATCTGAGATGCAAATGTAGAGTTCCTCTTTTATACAAAATAAACCTGAAATGGGCCAGGAAGATGTCAAGATGGCAAAGACTCCTGGGGACTGGGCTCTTATGGATGAGAGGGGCCTGGGGACGTTTGGGTGGTGCAGGGGGCACACGGGGGGCTCTCTGAGGCAGGATTCAGGGCCTCTTCTCCTGCTTTGGAGGCCCAGCCATGAGGGGCAGGAAAGGAGGAGGGAATTAAGATCTAGAATTCTCTGTGGCTGGAGAAGCAGGACATACTAGGGGAACAGGTTGCTTGAAGCTGGCAACTGTGAGAGCTGCTACCCATTGGCTCCAAACCCCAGCAGCTGGCGCCGCAGCCTAAGGACTTGGATTCCCCTTGGAGAGCAGGCTTTTGGCTGTGAGACAGAGGCCTTAAATCCCCCTATGCTTAAAATGGGTTCTCAGTTTGAATTTTAGAGCCATTTCCTTGGTTCTTTTGTGATTTAACATTGAAATGAAAACACACGTTCCTTGGGGGATTTTTCTAATCAGTTGCAGGGAGCAGCTGAGCAGGTTCCCCAGCATCTGTGTGTCCAGCCCTGGTACTCACAGCCTGTGGGTCCATCCAAGTCTCACTTCAGGAACTCAGGCAAAAATAATGAGGTCAGTCCTCAAAGGAAGAAGCAGTGCCCCTTTCATCTAAATAGAAAGAATTCAATCATCTTTTAAATGTAAGGTTAAGAAATGACTCACAAATACTCGGAGCTGTGTTCACGGCTCCACCGTGAAAGAATGAATCTTTCATTCACTGCTGAACATGGTGGGTAGCAGCCTCTGAATGCCCACTGTGAGCCAGAGGCCAGGAGAAGCGAGGTGCATCCTGCCAGGGCCGATTCCTGGGCAGCTAATGATGCTCAATCTCAGGCCGTCAGGGCCCTCCTGGCCTCAGCCGAGGCCCCAGGAATGTGTGCACAGGGCCATGCGCTGTTGTAAAGTGCTTCTGTGCACAGAGCCATCCACTCTTCTGAAGTCCTCAGTCTCCATGAAACCTGAGTCTGCACCCTGTGTGCTCCCCAATGTAGCCCCGGTTGTGTGGGAGAGACATCTACATAAACACATTCCCAAGCGCATCAGAGGTGCTGGTGTGGAAGCCAGGCAGGGTGCAGTGGTGCCTGGAGGAAGGCACCCAAGGCCTGCTGTCCACACAGTAGAACACGGGTGGACTGCAACTCAGTGTTGGTGCTGAACACCTGGAGTGACAGGTTAGACTTCCCTTGACCTCCACCAGAAGGTCTTGATGTCAGACACCAGCCACACTGCGTGGTACCCAGGCCTCTTGTACCTCTGACCTACTGGCTGTAATTCAGGGGTTCCCATGATCCCTTCTCAGTTTCCATGATTTTCTAGCCTAAATCAGAGACCCCAGGAAAGCACTATAATGAATGATTGAAATCGTATTGTAAAGGATACACATAGGGCAGAGTCTGGGAGGGGCACAGAAGCTCTGTGGAATTGGGATGCACCCAGCACATCCTGCGTGGGACTCTGAAATTGGTCCCTGGGTGACATCCCCTGAGGTCCTGGTGGCCATTTGCCATGTCGCCATTCTCTGTGCACATCTTGGGGTTGATGAAAGTCAGAACAGAAGGTAGCTTAAAGCAAAACCCCTTGGGGTTCCTTCTCCCTGACCACACCGAGCTCAAAACTGATCCTGCTCTGCTGAGGCTGGTGACAGCTTCCAGACTCTCCAAGGGGAGCAAGGGCAGGAGACTCCACTATCAACCCTTTCACTGTCCCTCTCTGATACCAAGTATGGAGAGAGGGACGTCTAGACCATTTCAGTCCAATGCGCTCCACGTTTTCTGAGAGCTTTCCACCATTTTAGGGGGATGAAAAAGGGCCAAGTTGCATCTCGTCTCTGCCACATTCTGCTCTTCTAAAGGAGCAGGAGGCCTTATGCCTTTGCTGTCTCAGAGTGGCAGAGGAGGCCTCTGGTGGTGGACCTCCTCCTCTTCATCACACCTTTCTCATCCAGATGCTCCAGGATCTTACCCTCCATGTCTGATGCGTTCCTTCTATTGGTTTTCCTGTTTTTTAAAATTAATTTTTAATTTTTTAGATAGTTGTCAATTCACATGCAACTGTAAACAGTAATACGGAGATCTTTACCCATGTCCCTCCAGTGGTAACATCTTGAAAAACTGTAGGACAATATCATAAGCTGGTTATTGCCAATGATATGGTCCACATATAGAAGATCACTGTCAATATAAGCATCCCCTGTTGTCTTAGTCTATTTTCTGTTGCTATAAAGAATGCCTGAAGCCAGGTAATTGACTAAAAATGGAAGTTTGTTTTGTTTGCAGTGCCAGAGGCTGGGACATGTGAGTCAATGGCGCTACCTGCTTGGCATCTGGTAAGAGTCTTTTTGCTGCATCCAAACATGGCAGAGAGCATCACATGGAGAGATGGAGCACGTGTCCTAGCTGGGATCTCTCTTGTTCTCCTTGTAAAGACACTTCTGGCATCATGAAGGCCCCACCCTTTGGACCTCATCTACTTTGTGTTACCTGCAAAGGCCCCACCTCTAGATATCAGTAAGAGCATGTGCATTTGGGGATGACATTTCCCACAAAGCAACATTTGGGAGACAAACATTCAAACCACAGCCCTTGTGCCGCCCTCGGTAGCCACACCTGTTTAGTCCTCTGGCATCCTTGTCCTCTCCTTCACCTTCTGAGGCCCTGGCAACATTTAATCTGTTCTGCATTTCTGTTACTAAAGTTGCCACATTGATACACAGGCTTTTGTGTAAACCCCTCTGTAAGATGTCTTCATCTCCCCTTAGAAGGCCAGCATTTCAGTGACCATGGTCATGACTAAGAGCTCAGAAAAATGGCAACATATGAAAACAATCAGAATATCCCCCTGTGAGGCATTTAGTAGTCTGTTACTGTACACATTCATTTGCCTGCATTAGAAAATATAAAGAAGGTAATTTTCCAATTGCATATAATAAAAATATCATCTAATTACAAAAATGTAATTTTGCATTTGGTGTTGCTGTCCAAGCATATAGACAGGAAAGGGTTAAAGTCTCTGGGAAGACTGAGGTTGTTAAGTGAGAGAGGTTTGCTTTTCATAAGTGGAAGGTTTGTACTGACTGCGCTGGCCCAGCTAGTGCCCAGTGTTTACGGACAGCAGAGGTGGAGACAGAAAACTTACAATCTTGCTGGGTACAATGGCACACACATGCACCTGTAATCCCAGTGGCTTGGGAGTCTGAGACAGGAGGATTGCAAGTTCATAGCCAGCCTCAGCAACTTAGCAAGGCCCTAAGCAACTCAGTGAGACCCTGTCTCTAAATAAAATACAGAAAAGGGCTGGAGATGTGGCTCAGTGGTTAAGTTTAATCCTTGGTATCAAAAAAGAAAAAAGAAAATTTATAAGCTTTCAGAGCTCTTAGCACTAGTGAATGTCTATTTGTCTGTCTACGTATGTATGTATGTATGTATGTATCTATCTATCTATTTATCTATCTACCTATCTATTGACCTATCTATTTTTGTCCCCAGTTTAAGGGACTGAAAGAGAAAATGAGCCTGCTCCAGTCACCAATTACTGGGATGAGGAATGAGCTGAACAAGAAAGTAAGTCCCTCCTAGACCACACATGGGACAAATTTCACATTTCAAAGTGAAATGTGAAAATTTCACATTTCTCAGAGAAAAAGTGACCAGTCAGCATTTATACAGAGTTCCTTCCCCAAGTATAATCTACTCTGATGATATTTATTTATTTACTCATGTCAGGATACAACTTACATGTAGCAAGATAGGTCAATCTCTCAGGCCCATATTGGAGTGAATTTTTTACATAGGTGTACACCTGTGTAACCCTGGCCCAGCCATCGCTATCACCTTGGGTGGTCCCTCAGACCCCCTTCCTGGCCCCTTCGTCATCAACATGCACTGCCTTGAGGTTAGTACTATTCTGATTTCTGTGTTCTGATTGGATTTTAAATTTAGATTTAGACTCAAGTTAAGCATTTAAAATGAAATAATGTACAATAATAAATAAAAAGAAGGAACATTTTAGAAAAATACAAAAATTATTCTGATTTAGTGTTTGGTGAGGTGAAGGGGAAAAAAAATTCTCCAAAGAGATGAGCTGTGCCCACAGGAGCCTATAACCAGGGACCCAGATCTGTGAACGGAAGTCTTTTAGTCCAAATGTACAAGGGAGGATGAAATTGTCCAAATCACCTTTCAAGTGTTCATTTGATATTCATGTAGTCAACGGGCCTCGTCATCCAGGGTCCAACACCTCTCCTTGTATAACCAGCACCCTAGGCCCGGAGGTGTGGTGGGACTTACCTAAGACCTCCAAACCTGTGCATATCAATGGCATTGAGATGCTGCACTGTCAACTCTTCAACAACTGTGACTTGTTGAAAGGATGCAGGGTATTTCAGCTTTGGGAAAAGCCAAGTGGAGTGAAACAACATGACGGCTTGGGAGAATTTTAAGTAGTTGTGCTTGCCTGGAGTTCAGCACTGGCACTAAAGTGTAGGTGCCAGGAGACTAATCCAGGGAACAGATGACTAGGGCCTTGGATGGCTGTTCAGAAACGAGGTCCCAGGCTTCTGGATGATCTCGAAGTGTTAAATAGTGTTGATCAGATTTGCGTTTTATGAAGTGTTCAAGGAAGTGGGGCAGGGAGACCATCCGTTAGGATGGCCGTGTCAGGGCAGGGGAGGAGAGGAGAGGGCCGGAACTGTGGCGAGCATCTCACCGAGGATGGAGAGGAGGGAACAGCAATCCCATGTGAAGAAGGCAGACAACACAGACTTGGTTTGAGGAGGAGAAGCCAGCAGGTCCAGAATCATCCCTAGAGTTTGGAGGCTCTTTCTTGGAGGGTGATGAGGATTGAAGACAGCAGCAGATCGGGGAAGGGCCTCACTGTGGAACACCCACGTGGAATTGCACGCAGGCTGCGGACTCTCTTGGACTTGAGCTTGGAAGAAGGGCAGGTCTGGAGGGTGGAGTGCAGAGCTGGGGGCTGGAGCCACAAGAGTAGACGGGAACCTTTAGACGGCAGAGGAGGAGCCGCAAGGGTCGCAACAGAACCCAAGGGGCCACCAGCTTATGAGGAATGCAGAGAAAGTGAGCCTGGAAGAAAGGTCAGAGCAATGATCAGAGAGGCAGGAGGGGGACGAGATATAAGTAGTGTCACCTAAAGCAAGGGGGGCGTTGTTTGGAGTAGAAGGGTCTCACACGTCAGCTGTGGAGAGGCGATGGTTCTGGGGAGAAAATGAGCTGTCTGTGGCACCTGCATCCTTGAAGGGCAGTTTTGTCCTTTATTATGACTACCATTCTCTGGCTGGGGCTTTTAATCTGAGCATGATATGTTTTCACAAAGGCATCCAGGCATCCATGTCACCAAGGGGAACAGCCTTGCGCACAGGTCCTGTGGGCTGGGCATGCTGATGCCCAGGCCCCACGTGAGCTCACAGGTGCAGAATGGCAGATACGTGTGGGACAGGGTAGCATTTCCCAACACAACCAAAAAGCAGACGAAATGAAAGAACACTGACCATCAACTTGATATCCAGTTAAAATCAATAAAATCTTTCCTAATTAGAAGCAATCAATCTTTTCATCAGAGGCCCTAGATTCCTGGTCTTGCAGAGCCAGTTTCTCCTCTTTGAAAGAGAGCTATTGAAATGCAGGAAGAGTGCTGGATGTCTGTGCCTCTCTTTTCTGAAAGGAACCGCTCAGTCCCTGGGTGACCCTGTGCTAATGAGTCTCTGGCTGGTGAGTCATCTCCCAGCCTGAGTGGGAGATGCTATCAGTAGCATCAATGTCCCCCAGTCACCTCCACCCAACTCCTCCTGCCTGTAACAGCCACAGGAAGGCCATGGGCACGGCCATGTGCCACTGTCGCCAGCTCAGCCCCACTTGATCCACCTCTAATTTAATATTGCTGACATGCAGGGGATTCATTACTAAAATGTATTATTCGACATGCAAACACCCTTTGATCGGCTTGACAGGAAACCAGAAGCATTGCCTACTTATTTGGTTTAGTGAAGCTGTCACCGGAACAGATGTCTCTGCAAAGACTATTTTAGAATGACCCTAAACATGTTTTTTTTTCTGCAGAGAAATTATATCCACGTTTTAAAGTGATTCTTTCCAACTTGGATCTCTGCTGAGAGGTTTCTCACTCACTCTCCCCCAGATTCCTGGCTCGGGGGCCAAAGCCCCACGCAAGCTACAGGTTACTTGCTGGGAAGTGTTTTCACTGGGCTGGGCTGCTTCCCCCGTCATCACCCAGCTGGCAGCAGAGGCAGCTGTGGGCACGGGGGGAAATGGCACTCTTCTCCCCACCACTTAGATGAGACTCAGCATCTTCCTTGCTCAGAATCTTCTGCCAGATCACACAGGCCCCCTCCCGCTGCCCCAGGCCCAAGGCACAACTTTTCAGCTGTTGAAAGGAATCTGTCTCTTCTCCCTGGCCCCAAGGAGCCGCAGCCCTGGGGGAGTTGGTGCTGTGTCCACACTGGAAGGCTTGCTGGCTCTTCATCTGCTTCCATAGGCACGTTCCTCTGGGGTCTGCAGACTGAGCTGCCAATGAGAAACATAAGGTCGCAGCTGCAAGCTGCTCAGGGAGCTGGACTCACCTGATTCCGAGACTTGCCCTGTATTTTTCAGGACATTCTATCTGCCCACAGCTTTTGCCATTCACATACCTCAGACTGAATGGCGTGATGGTAATATCCATCAAGGGATTTTCCTTTGCTATTTGTGTTCCCTGATCGGTTTGTTGGTTGCCAGTGTCCTCAGCTATCCTACTCTTCTCCTTAAAGAAATGATGGCCCTGGCTGTGTCCTTCAACTTTCCAGGTGAGTCTTACAGGTTGTGTAGAAGTCTAGAGGCTAGACAGACAGAATCTGGAATTTGGAATTACATGTTTGTAGTTTCCAAAGATGGCCCTGGCCTCTTGTTAGCTGTGTGGACTTAGGCAAGTCATTTAAATTCACCCAGCATCAGTTTCCTCATCTGTGAAATGGGGATAACTAATAGCTACCCTGAAAGATGAAGGACCCTAACCTCCATCATGTGTGGAGAGCTGTCAGTGTGGTCAGCGGGGCCTGGCTTTCAATCCAATTAGGTCTAGAAACAGAAGCTAGATTAGTAGAATAGTAGCAATTCACACAGATGTACCTACTATGTGCACTTCTTAGACCTTTGTGATGAACTCATTTCAATACTCACAGCGGCTCTAGGAAGCAACTCCTATTGTTTTTCTTATTTTAATTATGTGAAGAAACAGACCAACAAAAAACTGGAGCTAAATGTCACAGCGCCAGCAGGCAGTGGAGTTACACAGTACACTCAGGTAAGCTGCTTCAGAAACCACTTCTAGAACCCCCCCTCGACACACAGCCACCTCTAAAATCATCTCCAGAATAATCATTGCAGGCTGCCATCTTCATTGCAGAATACTTTACATCATAGGGTGAAATCCTGCTGCTTGTGATCAGACCTTGATCCCTCACCAACTTTTCAGAGAGTGGAGCAGGCTCGTGCTTCTGACCGCAGGTCCAGGGAATGCACACCTTGCTGCTAAAGCCTCAGCCAAGTCTCACACTTCTATTCAGCTCTAGTTACATTCCCTTTCCTGAAAAATAAGGTTGTATGACAAGCATTGGATGAGGTGGATTGGCAAGTGGTCCTACTTTTTCTTAATCCTGTGCAAAACTTTCATCTTTAAGCATGGCACAAAGAGCAGTGGTTATACCATCAAATAATAAAAAAAGAAAGAAAGAAAAAGAAAAACAACAACAACAAGAGCTACACATGCAAACATCAAATTGTCCATGTAAATGAGGAGTTATGAAGTGACTTAGCCTTTTGTCTGGTGCCCATTTTTCTTTAGACGTTTTTGAGAGCTGTCTTTAAAGACTCCCCATAGAGAAATTCTTGCCTAATTTTATGAACTAAAGAGGGAATTAGGGTGTTTTTTCTCAGAAGATATTTGACATTCCATTTCTGCTTTCTGCCAGACTCCAAATTCTGAATTGAGCCACACCCCAGGTTCTGATGGTTTTAGGAGTGGGAGCACATGTGTGTGCAAATGTGGGTGTGTGTTTGCATGTGGCTTAGAGAGTGATGACGGGATTCACTGTGGAGCCCTTCTAGGGGCCTGTGTGGCTTTGATCTCAAATCCCACCTGGGCCCGTTGGGATCTCCTTGACTTGGGTATGTCACACCCACGTTTTATACCTGCCCACACCCAGTCCTTGTCTTGGGGGCTTTGCCTCCTTGTTCTGCGAGATGTGGGAGGAAAGGACTGCATCCTGTTCTTCCAGCAGGAAGATTAATGGGCTCCCAGACCAAGTACAGGTTCCCAGGCCTGTGGTCCAGAGTTTCAAAAGCCAGAGAAGCACTGGCAACTCAAAGCTTCCTTGTAACTCATACCTGATGTGAATATCTTGGCAAGAGCACCTGACGCAAACTGCAGCGGCTTACAGTCCTTACTCCTGTTGCTTGGTACAGTGCTCATATATTTGGCTGCATGGATATTAATGTGTTTGATTACAGGCCCCTGCTCCAGATGCCTCCCGTCCTGTTATATATTTTACATGCACCTTGCTACTTTTTAGAAATCTGAATACATTCTGGATTTTTAATACATCTGGCTCTAAGTATTTTGGATAAAGGATTGAGGATCCATGATCTTATGGAATCCTTGCCAACCATCTTGTGGAATAATTATATGTCCATATGTGAATGAGAAAATTAATATCAGAAAGATTAGTTCATTCATCCAGGGTCACAAAATATTGTGAGGAAGATTCAGAATTAAATACATGCTTTAAGATTTTAAATGTATCCCTTGTCTGCCATTTCATGTGGCCTTCCTAGCTTCTTTAGGAGCTAAGCCTCAGGTCTGAATACAGGTGTTCCTCAGTTTATGATGGGGTGACTACGTTCCAAAAAACCCATTGCACCATCATTTGTTAAAAAAGCTTTAAATACACTTAACCTATTGAACACCGTAGCTTAATCTAGTTTATGCTAAACATGTTCTGAGTCCTTACATTAGCCTGCAGTTGGGCAAATCACACAAAACAAAGCCTGCTCTAAAAGTATTGAATATCTTATGTGGTCCGTCAGCAGCTGTGGTCTTGCTACTACCTAGGTTCACAAGGATATCACACTACAGCTCACTCATCTGCGAAAAGATCCAAATTCAAAATTCAAAGTCCAGTTTCTACTCAACATCATCTTAAAGTCAATCATAAATAAATGTCGGAAGTCAGAGACTATCTGTGGGAGTAATACTGAGCCAGGACCACGATGGAGAACAAGGACAAACTCTAGAACAACGCTTCTCAAAGTATGGTCCTTGGACCAGCACTGAGAGCCTGTTAGAAAGGCCGAGTCTGGGGCATGCTCAGGACTTACTGAATCAGAGTGAGCACTTCATCAAGACAGACCCCCTAGGGTTTCAAGTGTATATTCAAGTGCGAGGGCTCCTGGGCTAGATGCTTGGAGGAGGAAGACACCATGTGTCACTCTTTTCGTCTTTTTCCGGGATTGCACTGTAGAGTGAAGCCTCTGCTGGGAAATGAGAAGGGAGCGCACTGCTGTGGTTCCAGTGTGTCCAGCAGTGGTTGCCAAAGGAGACATAAACTCACCCAATGCGTGTTTGTGCTAAGAGAGGCATGCATTGCCTTAGAAATTGATTTCCCAAGCTAATGCTGTCTTGTCTTTTCTATTTATCACAGCAAACCTTGCAACTGCACATTTATCTTTGGCACAATTTGGGTGACTGACCTATCAAACCAATCTATGTCATAATTATTGATTACTTGCCCTTCAATGATATAGGTTTTTCAAATTTGCACTCCTGGCATTATTCACTGGAGAAGTCTCTGTCACATCCAGTGGGGGGAGGAGGTCGTGCTATGCACTGAGATGTTTAGCTGCTTCTGTGGTCTCAACCCCTCCATGCCAGGAGTACCACCCACACCCCCGCTCACGAACATAAAACAGTGTCCAGTCATTGCCAGATGTCCCCAGGAGTGGGATAGGTAAGAAAGAGGACGTCACTCTCCATAGAGAAATATTTCCCTCTGGCCCTTTTTTTTCATTCTTTGCTACCTTGTAGTGCCCCAAGCTCTAGATGTGACTTCCTGATCATTTGTCAAGTAATCAACACTTAGCTGTTATTACGCAGAGCTCTTCAGAGGAAAGGGTTTCAAATGAACGGACAATAGACAATTCATGTCTGATGGGTGACTGCATTGAAGACAGTGCCTTTGAGAAGGCTGCTTGTCACATGGATACCATTTCCCTTAGCCAGTTGCATCCAGGAGTTGTTATGTGCTGTGAAACTCAATCTACCGGCTGGCTTCAGAATTCTTGCCTATCTGGACACGTCATGCAGAGTTCTCTTTAAAATGAGAAGCTTTATGTTTGTTGGAATACATGACCAAGAGGATTTAAGGCCGAAAGCTGGGCTCCTGGCATAAAACATCCAATGCAGGGCAGGGGCAAGGACACCCATGATGGGATGTTGTGAGGAGGCAGCTGCACCCTGTAATGGGAGGGGGCTAGAAAATGGGGTTCTGTCCTCTGTCTGGGGATTCTGGCTGATAAAGATTGAGTATGGCTGGCTCAAAATCCTTATCTCAAATGTCAAGTGGCGAAATCCCTGGGAAAAGATGCACTTCATTCTCCTGTGGAGCAGACTATAAAATGAAAAGAGCAAGACTCGGAGGGCCCTCAAAGCTCTAATTTCTGGAGGAAAACAACATTTTCCTGCCATTTTAACAGTTCCTGTAAAGCCTACGGTACTGGCTAGAGGTGGCATAAAAAGGAACAATAACAGATCCCAGGCATTAGCAATGGATCACCAAGTGAAACATTGAGAGCATCAGCAACTGGAGTGGAGTAGAAATCCCTCGGACAAGTTCACTAGGAAGCATCATACAGGTGGAGCGAGGCCTCAGAGCAAAGCTTCATGGGATCAAGTCTAATTTAATTCTGCTTGATTTCCCCCAAATGAGTACCTCCCTCTCCTAGATTCTTACTCAAACCAGGGTGGATTTACTAAGTGCACAAATTCAAGGACAGGTAACCAGTACCCTGACCTTATGGAGGGGCGTGGATGAAAGAGGACCCTGCTGCTTCTCTGAGGAATTCAGTCTACTGAGCTCATGTATCCCCGTATTGCAGCTGTATGCTAGACATGCAGTCCCCGCACAACCAGTTAGCTGATTGGATGCTACAATAGTGATTGGATGTTGGGGGTAGTCTGACCCTTCCACCAGCTCACCCCTCTCTTTCCTTCCTGTGCTCAGTTGTAACCACTTGGATTTGCTCTCCTCTTGCTGCCCCCACTGGGCTGAGTTAGGTCTTTCATATCCCTTGGAAGTGGAGTTCTGTATTTGCTTTTTAAGTCATACTATGTCCTTCCGCTGTCACCCAAGGCAGGTCCCAGGCCACACAGCCTGTTGTGTGTGGTCCTGGATCTGCTTACTTATCCTCAATGGAATGAATAAAAAAATCAGTGGTAAGCTATTCACAACTTTTAATAATGACCTGATGGAGTAATTTCACAAATTTATAATTTTAGTAATAATCTAATTGAATCTGATCTATTAATTAGATATTGATGTAATTGAATCTAATAACACAAGTCAGACTTTTGCATTTCTTTTTCTCCCCCCACCCCAGTCATTTATTTGGAAAATATTTTGCAAATTTTGGTCTTTTAAAGATTAAGAAAAACAAACTCGCTTTTTATATACATAGTTTGAGAAGCACTGGTCTGGGGACCCCATCTGGTTGCCAGACCCCAAATGACTTCATCTTTAGTCCTTCATTTGATCTCTGTAGTTGTTTCCAAGCACTGAGGCCAGAGTGACCAAAGCTGCTCTTCAGAGAGGATGGCCTCTGATCACTCTGACCAAATGAAGAGTGCTATCAATTAGCTCTGCCTGGGGTCTGGGATGAGGTTGGGCTTATCACCCCTGCAGTGAAAGGCGGGTAGGGGGAACCATCTGCTTGGAAGAGGAAGAAAACAGAGTCCCTTTCTTTTTTATCTGCTTTATTGCTACCCATTCCCATCAACAGAAGAGCCACTGAACCGTCCTGCACTGTGTGAGGAAGAGCTGTGACAGATGTTTAACCCTCTCACAGCCCTTACAGCTGCCCCCAGCAAGTGACCTCCCACCCCCCAGACCAGCAGGCTTCGCCCAAAGGAAAGGGTAGAGAGCAGGAACATGCAAATATGAACACTGAATTATCAGATTACACATCAAAATGACGATTTTTTAAATATATGTCAAGGTTTTTATGAAAATTAAGCACAAAATTTGATAAGGTGAAACATAAAAATGTTGGGGACTGGTTCCTGGAATTTTCAGAATAACACCCATCATGACGGTTTGAAGGAGGTCTGGCAGAATTGTTCAAGGCCCTGTGGTACATGGGAGTGACAGGGGGACACTTTCTTCCATGTGAGCATGGAAAAGCCATCTGATGACTTCATGTCTCAGTTTCTCCATCTGTGAAAGGGGGCTTCTAATGCTCCCCACTTCATGGCTGATGTGACCATTCATTAAGTTAGTATGAGCATCTGAATTATTTATAACAACACCTCATTCTTACTGTGGGCAGGTTGATGGAGCTCACTAAACTTCAATCTTCCAATCTGTGAAATCAAGAGAGCATCTTTGAAGACCTAATTTAGTCTTCTACAGTTTTCTTTTTTTCCAAATAATTCTGGAAGGTCCATAAGGTACTGTGGATTTGTCTGATTCTTATGAGTTCGGTATGACCAATGGCTCTGATGCACAGAAGAGTTTTCTGATTGCTTTCATATTTCTAAAGTCAATGAAAACCAGTGGGATTTCCTAACAATCCCATTTATTCTACTATGTGATCACTAGACACTTCTGAGGGTCAGCTGTGTGTCAGGCACTGGTGTCTAGGTGCTTGAGGTTTATCAGTGAATAGCAACAACAAATGATTCCTACTGCCAGGGACCATGCATTCTGGGGGAGAGAAAGTGGTAAAACCAGAAACTCTAAACCAAATATATAATTGAATTACATGATATGTGAGAAAGTTGTGAGTGCTGTGTCAGAAAGAAAAGTTTGACCTGGGCAGGGTAGAGCAAGGATGACATCCAGACAGAAGGAGACCAAGGCAGGCTCTGAGGGTGTTGGATGGCATGCTTGAGGAGGGCCTAGTGGGGAAAGTGCAGTGTAAACCAAGTCTTGAAGGAGATGAAGGGATTAGCAAATACAATCTGGGGAAAGCTAATGGTAGGAGAGGACTCCTCAGAACAATGACCCTGGAGCAGAGATGTGTCCACTCTGTCTGAGTGACAGCAAGGACACCCAGGTAGCTGCAGTGCTATGGTCAAGGGGAATTATTTAAAACTCAATACCATGCTCTAGGGTTCTGTTCTTTCCCTGGAGTTTTCATAAACTCTGGGGCTTCTGGAGTCCAGAAATGACTTTTCCAAATGGCAGAGTCTTATTTTCTGACAACTTAATGAGGACCTTCCTGCCTTCTGCCTTATGATGCTACTGTCTAGAATTGAACAGGTAGAGTTGCTGGACCATGGGACACTAATATATTTCTCACTAGTTTTCTGTTTCAGTTAGATAGTTATGGCTCCTATAAGCCAAACTTGCCTCTTGAATAGCCTCCTAAGACTAAGCCAGAAAAGATGGTAGCCTCTGACTCCAAGGAACCCACAGGCACCTTGCTTTTTCTAGTTGTGGGGTGTTTGCAGTATTGTTGGCAAGCTTTCTGTATCAGACCACTTTATGTTGCTATGATGAAATGCCTGAGGCTCTCTTTATAAAGAAGAGAGGTTTATTTAGCTCACAGTTTTGGAGTCTAAAAGCCCAAGCCCATCTGTTCAGCCTCTGGGGAGGGCCTTTGTTTACATGACGGTGTGGAGGAAGGCATCATGTTGGAAGCACGTGTGGGAGGGAGAGAGCACAGGGTGAGACACAAAGCCAGCCTTGGGAGGGGCCAGTCTTGCTCTTTTTATAATAACTTGCTCTTGCTGTAACAGGGCCCCACGAGAACTGTGTTAATCCCTTCCCAGGGCAGCCCAGTGACTTACCACCTTCCTCTAGGCCCCACCTCTTAAAATCTCTCCTGCCACTCAACACCACACTGGGGAGGAAGCTCCCAGCACAAGAACCCTTGAGAGACAAACCACACCCAACTGCAGCACGCTTTATCCACCCCTGGGAGGTACATTCTTGCACTTCTGTTTCTCGGAGGAGCTCTATTGCCTCGGTGAACCCAGGCCAGGAGTTTCAAATGCATAGTCAGCGCTACCTACCAAGATGCAGTTTGCCAGGCAAAATGTTAGAGAGGAGAAAATATGAATCAAAGGATAGATTTCAGTTAGATGTTAAGAATAAGTTCTATTGTACAAGGTGACTGACTCTAGTTACTAATAAGAATGCATTATTACTAAATATACTCAAGAATTGCTAAAAGAGTAGATTTCAAATGTTCTCACTACAAAACAAGTCTGTGTGGTGATGTGTTATGATTCAGGCACTTCACAATGTATATGTATTTCAAAATATCATCTTGTGTGCACTAAATATGCATACTTTATATTTGTTGATTAAAAATTAATTCAAAAAATTAGAAAAGAAGGATATGGTGGGGCTTTGGTGGTGAGCACTGGTCCTCCTGGGCCAGGTAGACCTCCATGGGCTCCATTCTCTGCATCTGGTCATGGCCACTGAAACTTCCAGGTTGGAATTGTAAGAGGCTGCCCTCTTTCATACCTCATCGATGGTTCTCCTCATCTTAGAAAGCTTGCTCATCTCTCTCACTAAAATAAACTAAGTAATTAAATGAAATAAAAGCAGATCATTTCACCAGTGGACAACCCTGTCTAATTTTGAAGTGAGGCCTTTCTCTTTGTAGAAAAGGTGGTGGGTCATGAGTGACCTGTAGAAGTCATCTCCTTCCTTGAGATACAGCCAGGTCAACTGACTTGCCCAAGGTCACTCAGTTGGTGGCCAAACTGAGTTCAGAATCCAAGTCTCCTGCCACCCCAGAACTTGACTCCAAGACTCACATTTTCCCTCAATGATTCCACTTTTAATTAATTTTTCTTCCTATCCCCTCACTAGATGTAGTTTTTCTCCTCCAGTTTTCCTGTAAACTAGGCCAACTAGTTTAAATTGCATTTGAAACTAAGCCACATATTTGCTACTACATGCAAGGCCCTGTACAACAGTGTGGGGGAAATGAATGCTACATAGGAAAGCATTTTCAATCCCAAGACACATAAGCCCTAGGAGGAGAGACAAGTGTCAAAAATACATCTGAACAGAATGCTGGGTGCTGAGGAGACTGCTAGGAGCTGTTGAGGCTTTGAAGTTTCAGGACAGAAAAGTTTTGCTCCAGAGAAGGGCGAGAGGAGGGAGAGTGGGTAGCAGGCCAAGCCAGGTTGTCATCTAAGGGTGTCATTTATGAAGAAAGAGCTCCGTTTGCAAACTCACCTTGTCATTAAGAGTTATCAGCACGCTGGGTTTCCATGTTGGTGGGAAATACTCTGGCTGTCACAAGAACAGAGTGTGGATATTTCAAAATGACAGCTTGAAGAAAGCCTCTCTGTCTTCCAGGCAATGGCCATTTCGGAGTCTGAACAAGAGCCCCACATTACCTGTAAGCTGATCTTTCTCCTTGAAGTCACTCTTCATAAATTTTCTCAGAGTCCACGGCCTTCTTTTTTGAATATATGAGGTGTCTATCTAGTCTGAACAGACACCACCATCTAAATGTGCGATGCAGGATGGAGCAGAACGTTCCATTGAATATAACCAGAAAATGTATTCAATGGAACATTTATGTTTAATATAAAATAGAATATTATAACATACATGGCCCTGGATTTAAAATTAAATATAATGTTCCCAGGTTGAATCAAATATTATTTGCTCTATATTCCCATGATTTTTGTGCATGCCTCTATTACTTGGTAATAGTTCACCCAGAGTTTATTCCACACCTATTGTGGTGATAGGTAATATAGTACATATTGAGTTTATAGATTTAATGAGAAATTATCATGGCATTCTCATTAGTATTAAATGCAATAGTATAACCATAAAAATTATAATATACTGTGGGAAATGTGATGAGCTCTAAAAATCTACTAAGAATCTAAGTGGTTCAGCACCACAAAAGTTCATTTCTTGAACACATAAAGTTTAAATGTGAGTTTCTAATTAGCAGGAGACTCTCTTCCAGTCAGTAATTCAGAGATCCGGATTCTGCCCCTCTCGTGACTCCACCATCTTTATAACGACAGGCCTCCACATTTTTCTAGAATGTCAATAAATGAATAGAAGACAGTGGAATGTTGAAAGGGTGCAGCCACCTCAGAATTACCTTGGCCTGAAGTACCCACCTCATCTCTGTTCAGAAACTATTGCCTATTATAGGAAAAACTGGAAAATCAAATCCCAGGCTGGGAAGCCACTCTTCAGCAACAAGTCTACCCTCTGGAAAGGGAGTTTAAGACTCCCTGGTGGGCAGCCTCATTTCCGTGTTGGGTTTGGTTGGGTGGAGGTTGCAACTTCCAACTTCTTGTGTGGCTGGACACAGTCATGTAATTAAGTTCTGGTCAACAGGATAAGCAGACATGTTATGTGTCCACTTCCCAGAAAACTATCTGTTGTGGCTCCTTACCCTTTTGCCTCTTCCCTCTTAATCTCTTTGATACCATGCTGGAAGTGATACTTAGAGCCCCGGCCACCATCTTGGACTCTGAGGTTGAGGACCACATCCAGGAAGGAGTGAACAATTCAGAAAAAACTTGAAGTTTGAAGAGTTTTTGGAGCACAGTGAATTATCTGGACTACCTACCTCAGATTTTTATGTGAGGAAGAAATCAATTTATTATTTTATGGCTTATCTCTATGTAGAATTTACTAATTAAAATTGAAACTTATCTTCCATGGTTTAGAATATATTGCTTGTAAGGGGCTTGGAATTACATCAGGTTTAGAATTGCACAGGGAATCTCAAAATGTCAAGGATCTGATGTCACTATAGCATTAGGCTGTGTCATGGCCCTGTCCCAACACCATGCCACACCTTCCCGTGAAAGGCCAATTAGTAAGTATGATAAGTTTTTCCAGCCATACAATCTCTGTAGCAACCACTCAACTCCGCTCTTATGCTGTGAAAGTAGCACTAGACAATGGTTCCATGAAATGGGAATAACAATGTTACAATAAAACTTTACTTACAAAAACAGATAGTGAGCTAGAGTTGACCTGCTTAGAGGATAACTGCATTCTATTGTTTTATCCCTGATCACCCAGACCCCCATTAAAACTTGCTGGTATCTCCTCTAAGGGCTGTGTGGATAGCAACCTAATTACTTTTGCTCACAGACTCTAGGTGTGGCCTCTAGTTGGAGCTTCCAGTGTTCTAACTAGAAGAAGAGAGCAGATTCCTGGTGGAATGCTTCTAGAAGGTTGGCCATTGGTGGAAATGGACATCTTCATCATTGATGGCTGAACCTTTTGGCATTACTCTCTACTAGGCAACCTGAATTGGACTGAGAGATCGCTCCCTTTTCTATAATAGAGCATTGTTATATTGAGAAAGAAGATGCACAGTGTTTGGGGTTCTGGTCATGATCAAGTATGCTCTGAAACAGGGGTAGAAGAACTCCTTTAGTTCCTTACGTTGCTGGAGCAACGTGGCTGTGAGAACCAATTCATCTTTCTAAGTCTTATCATCTTCATCTTTAAAATGGTGCTATTGAGTTCAGGATTTTGCTGTGAGAATTAAAGTAAATTTAATCAAGAATTCAGCATGCCTCTGGAAAGCTTAAGAGCTAAATATGTACTTGTGCTCCTATGGAAAGTGTGAAGAACTTACAAACCGTCCTTAACTTGAAATAGTTTGACTTCCACCAACCATTCTTGAACTTCATGATGGTTTGAAATTGAGATGCATCAAGTAGGAACTGTGCTTTACATTTTGAATTTTGATATTTTTCCAAGTTAGAGATGAGTAGTATAATAATCTCTTATGATGTTGAGCAGCAGCAGTGAGCCCCAGGATCTATCTGTTGGTTTATTCTTCCACACTAAAACAAAAAATAATCAATGAATTGACTCCTCTGTTTTACTCAAACTAGTGAGAAGCATTTATTAACATTTCCTACATTCTTCCCATGTTGCTAGATGATACAATAGAGATTTGAATTGATTCCTAAAGAGGGGTATCTAATATAATTGGTAGCATCTCATGTGGTTCTTTGTATGAGCTGCAGGAAAATGTGAGAAGTCTGTACAAGCTGGTGGATCTTTGCTTCATGTGAAATTGCCCTGGAGTCAACATATAACAAGAAACAGAAGACATTATAATAGTCAGAGAGGGGAAATTGACCTTATGTATAAAAGGGTTATAGGCCATATGCATAAAATAATTCAAATCATTGATCTACAGTTGGGAACCACATAGCCATGAAGCAATAATGTCAGGAATTCAAACGCTTAAACAAGATTGGGTCTAACTGGATCAAAGTGAGTGTTTCTCAAATGGATCTAGAAGCCCTCATACTGGGAATTTGAACAAATATTTGAGGAACTGGCAAGAGCAGAGGGTCTGCAGATGTTTTCCATACACACTGTATATATTAAACAGCCAAGTGAACCCCACCATTCAGGAAATGCTCAGACAGATAGGGAAATTGTTAAGTGGAAAAAAATTCTGTTTGCTTCCCTGACAGCTCTCTCTTGTCTAAGTCAATTATGAGCATTCACCTAACCCACCCACATAGGCCAAAGAAATTCACACTGCTCAGAACTCTGAGAAGGTCTGGGAACCAAAAGCTATTAACTGAGATTTTATCAGTAATTGTTATGCTTCCTTTTCTTTTCTTCTTTTTTTTTTCATTCTAAGCTTTTATTGGGAAAATTTCCCCAAAGCTATAATTACGTTGAACAATGACAGAACTTATTTAATGGAGCAAAGAGCAGAAACTTTCTTGAGACAGCAAAATTTGCAACCAATTAAATACTAATGAAAAATAGTCTGTCTCAGAATTATTTTTTCACATTCTTTTTAGCTCTGACTTGCATTTAATCTACAGAAAGTCCAATCGTCATTTATATTAGAATTAATGAAATAAAAATTTATGAATAATTTCTTGATTTTCTCAAGAGTGATTTTTCTGTACCAATTAAGAATTGAATGAAAAAAAGGTACAAATCATTATAGAGAAGTATGTTTCTGGATTATTAAAATCAATGCTTTCAGATAGTCATCTCAATGAAAATAATAAGCCTTGTTCTTGTGCTTTTCAAGTTGCTGATTTCTTTAAAGAAAGTTTTTATCTTGTAGAATAGACATGTTTAGACAGTGTGTGGGGGTAGCATCTCAATGCATGTGATATTTCACAAAATACCCAGATAGGTATTTTATCAGATGCAGTATGTTATATTAGGGTACAAATTCCCCTTTACTTTAGTTTTACAAATACCCTGTATGAAACGTAACTTTCTTAAACCTAGAGCAACATGAAGAATTTTGAAGACCAGAAAGTACACCATAAACAATTTCAAATGAATGGACTATCTTTAGTAACTAAAAACTGATACTAAAAGAGAATACAGGACCTTCCAGTATACAGATTTCCTGGATTCCAGATGTACAGCAAAGCAGAGTTCTGTCTGGTTCATTCTAGGTTCACAGGACAAAGCCTGGCATAAAGCAAACCAACTGAAAGAAAATTCCTACTGGCTCTGCCAGGGCTAACTCTTTTGAGTTTTACTTTGGGGCTGGCCTTTTGCTAACTCAGCCCTTACTCATTTCTTTGTGCTATACCTGGGTTTGTCCACTGAATTTACTCATCCTCGGTCATCAGAACACATCACCAGCAGTATTCCAGTTAAACCATGGACAGCCCATTAGAAAAGTGACTTGCATCACACATAGTTAGTTACCAGGGGCTTGAGGAAAATGTGTCAAAACAATAAAGGAAAACTCATGAGGATGCTGTAATCTTGCTGAATCTGTTTGGAGAATGAAGGAGAGCAGCGGGATATGTAAATAGAATTTTTCTGAGATGTTTTGAAAAAAATGAAAAAGCAAAACTTGTTCATTGTGTTTATCTCATTTGGTGTAAATGAATATAAGTGTCCATTATCACACAATGCAATAATGCATAATATGGATAACATGGTGTATACGCTACAATACGATAGGGTACTCTGTGTTGGAAAACCCTAATTGTGTTCTAATAGCTTACTGTTTCCCTTGCTCACTATATTTAAATTATATTACAATTTCTAATAGAGTGTGGGCTGGGTAGGGTTAGGGTTAGGGCTAGGGTTACTTAGGCAAATCAGGTGGGTCGGTCTTGCTCATTGGAAAAGACTTTCCACCTTATCTAACATCATTTACATGCCACTCCCTTAAATATACTTCAAGTTCCCATCTGATAACCAATTCTTTTAATACCTGCTTCAAAAGTCACTTCCTGAAATAATTCATACCAATTCCATTAAACGAATTGGCCGAGCACAAGCCCTCTGTGGGCCAGGCGTCTGGCTGGCTCTGAAGAGAGTCTGGAATAAAGACTCAGCTTGCATGGAGTTGAAGAAAACCTTCTTGCAAGACCTGGGATCAGGTCCAATGAAATTACTTACCTCTATAGCAAGGTTATTACCAGGATCAGGTGAATTTTAAAATAAAACACCAAATGACGTTAAGAAGTGGGAACAAAATATCATTATTTATTTATTTATTTATTTATTTATTTATTTATTTATTTGGTACTGGAGTTTGAACTCAGGGGCACTCGACCACTGAGCTACATCCTCAGCCCTATTTTGTGTTTTATGTAGAGACAGGGTCTCACTGAGTTGTTTAGCGCCTCGCCATTGCTGAGGCTGGCTTTGAACCTGCGATTCTGTGTCAGCCTCCCTAAGTGCTGGGATTACAGGCTTGCCCCACAGCACTCGGCTTATTATTATTATTTTTTTAACAAGGACATCATGCCTATAAGCCTCCAGGATGCTCCAGTCCTCAGTCCTGAGTTTCTGGGCTGCCTTCTTTCTTCGCATCTTCTCTCCACATGGTGGGCTCTCCTGAGTGAGGATCAATCCACCAAGAGCAGAGGCTGAGGATCTCTGTGAGGTGGCAGGATAGAGGTCTCTGTGAAGTGGCCATAAAGTCTGGGGACTTCTTCACAATTTCTCTTTACAGGATCCCTATATCAGTTTACAAAGTCAAGTTTGGATATATCAGGTGCCTTTTCTGGGAATCTGGTCCACTTGGTAATCTCCTCATTGGCTAAAAGAGATGTGAGAAGATAGATAAGCACAGGCTTCAACCAGCTGAGGAAAACAGTACCAGCAGCCTAGAATTTACAGCCTGGAAGAGCATCGCTCAGTACCAAGAGCAGTGGAATGGTATGTTCATATGTGAGACTAAAAGATTTTACTACTCATTAAAGGTCTCATTAAAGGTATTTCTAATAAATATGCTTCAGGGAGGTGAAGAAGGAATCCAGGCAGGGTGAAAGTCACAATAGGGAGTTGGTACAGAAGTTAGTAAAATATGTCAGAAATTATTGGTTATGTAAGTAACTATTTCATATTAAAATGTAAAATTAAAACTCTCTAGGCAAAGGTTATTTAAGTGGCTATTAGAACTTCATAAGAGGCATGGGCTCTGCAGAGGGACAGAAAACACATACACAGACTTCTTCCTTCCTTTCTTCTCTCTGAGCTACATCCCCAGCCCTTTTAATTTTTTATTCTGAGACAGAGTCTCACTAAGTTTCTCAGGGTCTCACTAAATTGCTGAGCCTGGCTTTGAACTTGTGATCCTCCTGCCTCAGCCTCCTGCGTCGCTGGGATTACAGATGTGTGCCCCCGCACTTGGCTACACCTTTGACTTTCTATGAAAACACACTTAAGAGTGAATATTTAAAACTTTCTAATAATGTGTGCAAAACTAGAATGGTAATATACAGATTCCCAGATCCCAGGGAATATAGAACTTATTATCAATACAAAGCCCAGGAAGGAAAATAAATATCACTGTTCCCTTTAGAAACCTAGCGATGGTGCACAGTAGAATGCTTGGGGCCCAGCTTCTGCAGTACAGGGAAGACTGCCTCTCTAGCTGGGGAGTGGGGAGGCAGCAGAGCAGCCAGAGACCAGCATCCTGCAGGTGCTGCTGCGGTGGCTGTGCTTCCCCTTCATGCAGCCCTGGGCTGCTTGGCTTTCACGGGAATTTCTTATTCTGTGCTCTCCTTCCAGGCTGATGCCCAGGCATGCTGGATCCCTGTGGTTTTTTCCATAAGGCATAGTGGTATTTACCTTCCTTTGTGCAAAAATAAACAAAATATGTGATTATCAATATTTTGAGAGAGTAGTTCTTTGTAAAAAATTAATAAGACATGAAAGTTTTCAGCAATGTTAGAACAAATGAGAAATGCCATCGGTAAACAAGATTAGACACAATACAGGGTATGAAAACAGAAGCAGAAAATATTCAAACTCCATAGGAGAATGTTCTGGACAATGTTATGCCATTACATTTGAAAAATCAAAGCTGATATTCTTCTAGAAAGAAAGCCATACATGTATGAAAAAAAAAAAAAGAAGAAGAAGAAGAATCTGCGTTCACCCACTGCTGTCCATAAATGAAACAGATAAGCAACGCTTTCCTCAGCAAGCACTGCCAAGTTCACCTGGTTTTCAGGGGAGAACCACCAAACCTTCAGAGAACAGGTAATTCCTACACTGAACCAAATGACTTAGACAATAGAAAACGAGAAGATTCTTCACTTATTTTATAAATCAATGTAATTTCAGCACCAAAACAGAAAGAGAAAAATTTTATCAACTACTTATAAATGTAGATTAAAAATTCTTAATCCTAAACTTAACAAATAGCCATCCATTAGTGTGTGTCACAGGATTTGTTTTATGATCTTTGAACTGTCCCCATTGATGTACTCACGTCCCGGGGAAAATGATTATTTTGGTGGAGGGACGGACAGATATCCCCTGAGGAGGCAAAGCCCAAAGCCAGGGAAGGAGCTGCATGGCGGCTGAGTGAGCACCAGGCCTGGCCTCCTGTGCTGGACAGGGACGACTGAGACCAGCTCTGAGTGGGGGAGAGGGATCCTCAGGAAGGAAAGGCCATGGGGGGCCGGGAAATGGCCAAGCACTGCATCCTAAGGTGTGGGTCACTGCTGGGGACTTGGCTATGTTGGGGGCACACTGTGCCTGGCAGCCAGACCAGGACCACTCCTGGAGGAGCTCCTGTCTGGTCCTCAGAGTGGCTCCGCTCTGGGATGCTGCCTGCCCACACCTCTGGGGCTCCCTTAGCACCTGCAGAGGCATGCTGGTGTCCGCCGTGAGGAGGCAGTTTCCCCAGGGCTTCAGAAAAATTGCTTTTGCTTTAGACGTTGCTTTTCCTGCTCTGGGCCCTGCACGGGTGGGCCTTCAACATCTCTTGGCTGACTGGACCAACGGATGATATTGGCAGAGTCCAGTCAATTAGTTGTTTGACTTACTGCTCAACTGTCCAGGGCAACCAGCAGCAGACTGAATGCCAAATGAGGGCAGAATTTGAAATGCAGAACAGGGGGTGAAAATGGCTCCTGAGCCAGTGGCTGAAAGTTTCCTACCTCGCCGGATGGTTGTGGGGTCACACCAATATTGCCTCAGAAAGTGATTTAAAATGGGCAAGTGGTTACTGCCACTGAGTATCCCAGCTTGCCTGGTTGGGCAAGAAACACAAAATACAATGAAAACCAAAATAGGCGCTGACCTAACGCAACACAAACCAAAAACTAGTGCAAAACAGGAAACAACGTCAGGCAGAAACCCTTGGCATGTTTCCACGTTTAGAACAATTTCCCATAAAGGAATATATATAACTTGAGTGACTGGAAAACCTCAGCGCAGTCACGTTTCCTCCTGTCCTTGCCCAGTTTCACCTGGGGCTTAGCAGCCACCAGGCTGATGCTCTGCAAGGACGGATTAGTCCCTGTGAGAGGGACATGCCCAAGGTTCCTGGTTATTGTCCTTGAAGAGCAAGGCAATGAGAGATGTTACTGCAGTTCCCAAGGACCGGCTTCCACCTTATGGGAGTCACCTCCCCTCAGCTGCAGGCCTCTCAGAGCTCCGTTACGCTGTCAGCAAGACGCAGGGAGCAGCAGCCCAGAGCCAGGCGGGCGGGCTGCGCTGGGATCTGACTCGCCGTGGGCTAAGAATCACATT
Organism: Xerus rutilus; assembly: GCA_028644305.1. Lineage (NCBI taxonomy): Eukaryota > Metazoa > Chordata > Mammalia > Rodentia > Sciuridae > Xerus > Xerus rutilus. Next base: position 74,013,755 of record CM053411.1, on the reverse strand, counting down.
TATGGCATCTAACTGCCACCTGTCCTCCTTCCCAACAATGCATTGATATGCTTTTCAACTTTTATTCAAACAACAGGGGGACTGCAAGTTCTAGCACTCTCTCAGTGGCCACCATCTTCATTATTTAAGACAAATGTTGGTAAACCACTTAACGTGGGATTTACTCAGGATGTTTTCAAGTGCCCAGCGCAGCATTCCTGAATGCGGGCACAGGGTCGTGCAGACCTCCACCTCTCCACCTCGCGGGCCGAAGCTTCATGTCATTGAAGAGCAACGCCTGCCTTTCCCCAGTTCCCAGCCACGGCCTGACGCAGTGCTCACTCTGACTGCCCCATGTGCCCCATGGAGAGGGAACCACGCAGCATTTGTCCTTCATGCTTGTTCCACTTAGCAAAATGCCCTCCAGGTTCATCTGTGTTTCCACATCTGGCAGAATTTCCTACTTTTACTAAGACCGAATGACATTCCCTTGTATGTGTTTGGGATACCATGTTTTCCTTACCCACCCATTCATTAACGGACATTGCAAATCAAACCAAAATGAGGTACCATCTACAACCGTTAGGATGACTAGCATCAAGCATACAAGAGATAAGCTGGTGTCATGGATGGGATCGTACAGTCCCCAAAGACCCCTGTGTTAAAGGTTTGGTCTCCAGGGTCATGCTACTGAGAGGTGGTGGAAACTTTAGGAGGTGGAGCCTAGTGGGAGGTTCTTAGGTCATTGGAGCATGCCCTTGAAAGGGGACTATGGGACCCCAGTTCCAACCTCCCTGTCTTTGGTTCCTGGTTTTCCTCTTCCCTGTGTTTTTGCCAGGATATGCTGTTGCACCCAAGGCCCAAAGCATGGGGGCCACTTGATCATGAACTAGAACCTCCAAAACCATGAGCCCAAATAAACCTTTTTTCTTTACAAGTTAATTGCCTCAGGAACTTGGTTATACTGTTGGAAAGCAAACAAATACGGTGGGAGAGGATATGGAGAAAGTGGAAAACTTTTACACTGTTGGTGGGGATGGAAAATAGTGCAACCCTTATGGAAAACAGTGGGGGTGCTGCTCAATAAAAAGGGAAATAGAATTGTCATATGATCTAGCAGTCTTACTTCTGGGCATATATACAAGAAAAATGAAATCAGGATCTTGAAGAGGTATCTTCATGGTATTTGTATTCCCACATTTATCGCAGCATTACTTACAGGAGCCAAGGCACGGACAGTCTTAATCAGGTGTCGTAGATGAGATTTGGAGAGCTCTCGAAGGCTCATGTGCTGAAGGCTTGGTCTCCAGGGTGGCAGGGATCAGGGCTTTTGGGAACAGGATTCTGTGGGCTCTGATCTCATCACTAGATTGATCCAATAATGGGTTCATAACTGGATGGACAGTTGGGAGGTGGTGAAAAGCCTAAGAGGTGGGGTCTAGTTGAAGGAAGGGGTCGATGGGCTGTGCCCTGGGAGGGTATTCCTTTTTCCCAGCCCCTTGTTCACTCTGCTTCCTGGCTGCCATGCAGTGAGCAGCTTTCTTCTGCCACACCCTTCAGGCAGCTCTTTCTGCTTTGCCTGTAAGCTTAAAAGCATTGCAGCCTGCTGACCATGGGCAGAAACTAGGAGTCAAAATAAATCTTTCCTCACTTTAAGTTGGTCTTCTTTGGATATTTAGTGATAGCAAGTTAGCTAACACACTAGTAGTAAAAGCTCACTTCAATCTTTCTGTCCAGATCTGGAATATTTCAATTCTCATCTCAAGAATAGACATCTTTATGTAACTGACTATAACTTTAACTTTAATACCGCCTCAGAAACTGTGCTCTCTTTACCAAGAGAAAAAATATAATCATAGCTAGATGATCATTGTTTGCCCCCTCAAATAAAAATATCCTCCTCAACCTCACACAGGCTGGTGCCATTCATGGGTACGTGAGAACTCAGTTGCTGGGCTGGGACCAGGTGCTCTTGGACGTGAGTGACTGTCTATTCTGTAGTAGTAGTGCAAGTTCTGTGGCCACTTACTGCTTTACAGTGTTCTTGTGGGGTCAGAATAACATTCAGAGCGCATTTGATTCTGTTCCCTTTAATTAAGAGATATTTCCATATGGAATGGGACATTAAACATCCAATTAAGCATGCTGCTAGAAGGCATGCACTTGCCTTATGGCCTCAACCACAACAGCGTAAGAATGTGTCGTCATTCTTTTGCACTCAAAAGCATGGACAATCTGCATTTCTGTCTGTCACAGTCCCATAGATTTACCCATTCTCTGTACTCAGTGACACTCAGGAATCAAAGGACAGAAATTGCAGCAGTAGTGACATCTCCTGACATCCAGACTGGCCCCTGGGGTCGCTACCTACTTGCAAATTGCACCCCTCGCTCTCATCAAATGAGCTGGTGAGTTGAGGGCATGCGTGCTTTTCGTTTTTATAATACAAATGAAGAGTAGTAGAAGGAACCTTGTCAGAGAAGAACTTAATGGGAATTTTAAAGTTTTCTATTAAACTATTTGTACAGTTTCATTTAAATTTAGTGGTCTATTCAATGTAATACAGACATTCACATTCACATGAAAATGTCAATTAGACATTTTCATTACTGACTTTTGACTTTCAAAAGTTCACACTGCTCTAGATTTCTCCAGGAAGGTGTAAGAATAAAGAAAAAAGCAGGAAATTTAGACATGTGTTAAGGGAGGAGATATCCATAATAGTTTTGGAAATGGGATATTGCTTTCCTTTGTGTAGTGTGTTAGTCACCTTCTCATCCCTGGAATCAAATACCTGACTAGAACTATTTAGAGGAGGAAAGATGTATTTTGGCTCATGGCTTCAGAGGAATCAGTCCACACTTGGTGGACTTCAGTACTCTGGGCCTGAGACAAGACAGAGCATCATGGTGGAAGGGTGTGGTGGAGGAAAGCTCAGTTCATGGCACCCAGGAAGAGGGGAGAGAGAGAGAGAGACAGAAAGGACCTGGGGTGGATGTAGTTCCCAAATCCATGCCTTCAGTCACCTACTTTCTCTAGCCACACTCCAACTGCCTACATTTAACACACAATAGTTCGTTTAAATGATTCACCCACCAAACGGATTAATCCACTGGTGAGGTTACAGCCCTCATGATCCAATCACTTCTCAGGAGCCTCACCTCTGAACCTTGCTCATTTGGGGACCAAGCCTTCCAGACATGAGCTTTGTGGGCAACATTCCAGATCTAAACCATAATATATAGTCCTACATATAAATTTAGCAAGATTTATCAACAATAATTTTCACTATAATTTTGAAGTAGCTGGAAGTAAAGACACAGCATTCAATTTTGATATCATTTTTGTGTTTGGACAGTTAAATTGAATGATGAAAATGTAACAGTCAGATTACAAGAAAGTAACATATGTAACTAACTCCAGGGTTCATTGAGAATTCAGGTGGATGCCTACAGCACCTCTTTTATCTCTGTGTAGAGATGATCCAAGTCATCTCTACACAGAGAAAGAGCTTGAGATTTAAGAAAACTTGAGACAACCCTACAATTTACCAGCTGAGGCTCTCTAAAGTACAAATATCCTCCTTACCTATAAATAGCATTATTATTGAACCTATCATAGAGAGGATTCAAATGCAATATAGCATGCTAAAATCATAGCACATGAGTGGCATCTGGCAGGGCCTGGATCAATTGTGACTGTAGAGAAGGTTACATTCCCGGTGTGGAAGCTGATTTGAAACTGATTCAAGTAAAGACCCATGTTGACATAATAAACTATGAATTATTGGGTGGTATAAAAAGGAAATAATAAACAACCTGGAGAAGACAGCCTCATCTTGAACACACAAAGCACCGACATGAACCTTGTCCGATGAGGTGCGACTCAGAGCCGTTGTGCATGGCTCCTTGTACAAATAAAGTTAAGTATATTTTGACTCCTCCCCACACTTAAAAATCCTCTGAAACTAAAGGTTGAAGATCTTTCAGAAGTCTGTTTAAAGAAAGAAATAGTACATGGATAGTTTAATGGGAGTGTTCACACTCACCTGCCAGTGCTATGATGGGGATAGCAAGGTGGGGGACTGGCTTTATGGAGAGACAGCAGTATTAGTTATCCAGAGCTGCACAGCAGTATCACCAGAGACTTAGAGTAATGCCACACACGTTTATTATCTCGCAGTTTCTGTGGGTTAGGCTTGTAGGTGTGGCTTCACTGAACCCTCTGTGAGGCTGTGAACTAGCTTTTGGCCAGGGCTGAGTACTCACCTGAAGCTCGACTGGGGAAGGATCCACCCCCAAGCTTCTATGGTTTCTTCAAAACCCTCAGGAGAGGGTCCATCAGCATGGCTCTCATAACATGTATGAAACATCAAAGTAGTGAAATCATTCACCTGTGCTGTGTCTACTGACAGGTGCTGTCACAGGTCCCACCCATAGCCAAGGTGGGTGAGTCCTGCAGCAGGTCACAGGACCCACCCACAGTCAAGGTGGGTGAGTCCTGCAAAAGCACATGTCCCAAGACAGCAGGTCATGGCAGCTAACTTACTGTCCTCCCACCCAAACCACATGTTAGGAACCTTATGGACACTGGGTAATTAATCTCAGCCCACTCTGAGGTGCATGCTCATTTTACTTTATAGAGGAGGCAATTGAATTGCCCAAAAGTAAGGTAATCTGCCCAGAGGTCACAAGCTAACAGAAATGTGTCTGGGATTCAGATTCAGATATTCATATGCAGTACACTCTTCCGTGCTGTCCTGCTTTCTGAGCAAGACCAGAGGACCACTGAGCATGGTGCAGAGGAGGCAACAGAAACTACTTTGGCCTCTGCTCTGATGGTGCAGTGACATCTCCTCCTCATGAGCATCTCAGACCTCTATTCACAGGGCTGTGTGAAGATTGCTGGCCTCAAGTCCAGGTCACTCAAGTGACCTCCATGAGGATGACTGATCCCAACTCCCTCAGAAACCAGAATTCTGTGTCTTCAGAATTCTGTGTCAGAGTCCCTGTGGTAACAACCATTTTGCACATAACCTGAGATGTTTTGATTTGGGGAGGGGAGATTATTTTTTGTGGTTTTTTTTGGGGGGAGGGGGTTGTTAAAAATTGTCAGATTACAGGATACATTTGAAAAATTCACTCTGCACCTAATAGAGGAGAAAGTAGGCCCAAACCTTCATCATGTCAGATTAGGCCTCAACTTCCATAACAAGATTCCTAAAGCACAAGAAATAAAATCAAGAATCAATAAATGGGATGGATTCAAACTAAAAAGCTTTTTCTCAGCAAAAGAAGCAATCAATGAGGTGAAGAGAGAGCCTACACTTTGGGAGCGAATTTTTGCCACACGCACGTCAGATAGAGAACTGATTTCTAGGATATATAAAGAACTCAAAAAACTTAACACCACAAAAACAAAGAACTCAATCAACAAATGGGCTAAGGAACTGAACAGACACTTCTCAGAAGAAGATATACAATTGATAAACAAAATCTGAAAAATGTTCAACATCTCTAGTAATTAGAGAAATGCAAATCAAAACTACTCTAAGATTTCATCTCATGCCAGTTCAGAATGGCAGTTATCAAGAATACAAGCAACAATAAGTGTTGGCGAGGATGTAGGGGAAAAAAACACACTCATACATTGCTGGTGGGACTGCAAATTGGTACAACCAATCTGGAAAGCAGTATGGAGATTCCTTAGAAAACTTGAAATGGAGCCACCATTTCACCCAGCTATCCCACTCCTTGGTCTATACCCTAAAGACTGAAAAACAGCATACTACAGTAATACAGCTACTTCAATGTTTATAGCAGCTCAGTTCACAATAGCTAAACTGTGGAAACAACCTAGATGCCTTTCAATAGATGAATGGATAAAGAAACTGTGGTATATGTACACAATGGAATATTACTCAGCATCAAAAAAAATTATGGCATTTGCAAGTAAATGGATGGAGTTGGAGAATATCATGCTAAGTAAAGTAAGCTAATCCCAAAAAACCAGGAGTCAAATGTTCTCTCTGATATGTGAATGCTAATCCATAATGGGGGGAGGGGCATGAGATGAATGGAGGAACTTTGGATGGGGCAAAGGGAGGGAAGGGAGGGGGGACATGAGGGTAGGAAAGATGGTGGAATGTGAGGGACTCCATTACCCTAGGTACATGTATGGCTGCACGAGTGGTGTGACTCTACTTCATGTACAACCAGAGGAGTGAAAAACTGTTCCATTTGTGTACAATGAGTCAAAAAGCTTTCTGCTGTCATGTATAACTGATTAGAACTAACAAAAAAAGATAATACAAATAACAAAACAAGATACAATAACAAAAAAAGATAACTAACAAAAAAAGATAATAAAAAAGAAAAATTCTAGTCATTTCACAAAATTTTTTCTGTTTAAAGACACAGCTTTGATAATAGTTTTAATTTTAAAATATGTGCATATAAAGGCATTTCTGTGCTTGAAACTGGTAGAATAACTCCAGATTAAGATATTTAATACGTCTTTCTCATTACTTTTTCTGTCACTTCAGTTTTATTTAAATATAAAAGCAATTTTAAACTTTGTTCATAGTGCATTGGTTGACTTTATTGATCTGGGTTGGTTCTATTCAATGGCAATACCATCAGTGTATATGATTTCATTTAATGTTTTATTAGAAGCCACATTAAAAATAAAAACAAATAGATAAAATTAAATTTAACAACATTTTCTTAACTCAGTATTATACATTGGATTTCTTAACCCCAAAATTCATAATTTTAACATTCAACTAATATAAAAATTATTCATGATTTACTTAACATTTTATACTCTTTAAAATTCAGAGTGTACTTACAAAATATATAAATTTGAATTGAACCCCTATCTCTCACCCTGCACAAAATCCAACTAAGTGGTCAAGGACCTAGGCATTACACCAGAGACCCTGCACTTACTAGAAGAAAAAGTAGACTCAACTCTCCTTCATGTTGCCTTAAGAACCAACTTCTTCAATAAGACTCCTAAAGTGCAAGAAGTAAAATCAATAATAAATAAATGGGATGGGATCAAACTAAAAAGCCTCTTTACAGCAAAGGGAAAAATCAAGAATGTGAACAGAGATCCTACAGAATGAGAGAAAATCTACCACCTATACTTCAGGTAGAGTGCTAATCTCCAGGTTATACAAAGAACTCAAAAAACTTAACACCAAAAAACCTCAAATAACCCAATTAATAAATGGGCAAAGGAACTAAACAGACACTTTGCAGAAGAAATGCAATTAATCAACAAATATATGGAAAAATGTCCAACATCTCTAGCAATTTGAGAAATGCAAGTCAAAACTACACTGAGATTCCATCTCACTCCAGTCAGAATGGCAGTCATCGAGAATACAAGCAACAGTAAGTGTTGGCGAGGATGTGGGGGAAAAGGCACACTCGTACATTGCTGGTGGGACTGTGAAACCAGGGGACAGACTCCAAATTTTCCGCTTCTATTCTCTTTCTCCTCCCTGGATCCCGCCGAACTAAAAGCTTACATGAAGGCCTCTTCCGGCCCTCCTCTGCTAAGGTGGAACAGCATCCTGTGACAAAGCCACCAGCTTTGCTTTCAGGGAACCCATGTCACTGATACTGGAGGCTTAGTGGCAGAGCTGCCTCAGCCCAGTGTGTCCCATGTTCCCACCTGTCCTTGTTCTCCCAGAATTCTTTGCGGACTCCTTTTCCTGCTGAATGCAGGACCGTACCACATACAGATAGGTGCGACCTGGTTCTCCAGTGCCCCATCATGTCTACTGAGATCCCTTCACTAGCTTGTCTTCTGCATTATGCCTTGGGCTCCAGCGTCCCTGATGGATCCCTGCTGACACTCACCTTATCATCTGGGGCCTGTCCCACATTCACTGAGTTGGGAAGAGAGACTGAAGAAGCACGTGGATGCTTTGTGCCACATCAGTGTAAAAGTGGCTTCTGGTGTTTTGTCAGAACTTGTCGTTTTTCATACTGGGAAAAGAAGAGGAGCAACAGGAATCACTTATCGACATCGCTGTGTTTTCTGTGCCCTCTGATTCTCATTCCCAAGCTCAGACCTTGTCCTGAGGTTTACATTACGATTTTATTTTCTTCCTAGATATCCACACTTGAAGGCCCTCCTGGGCCTCACCCTTCACAAACCTGAAAATGAACTCACTCCTCCTGGGGCCCTTGTGCCATGCCTCTGCCCAACTCAGAGCTTCATCCTGACACTTGGTCTATGACAATTGCCTCTAAACTGATTTCTGTCCTAGAAAATCCATTCCAGTTCCATTTTCTACGTAGTTACAGAGTGACACAACCAATATGCTCCCCATAATGTTCTGTTGAAAGATTTGAGTGCTTCTTTCATGGCTCCAATGTGACTGGTGCTACTGACCCTTCGTTAAGTTGTTCCCAAAGTATGAATACCCATTGTTTTGGGGTCCCCTGGTGCCGTTGCTATAAGGCACAGTGGTGTTGCAATCCCCCCGTGAACTCAGGTCTCCTTGCCCTGCACACACTGAGCTTTCTCTTCCTCACCTTGCCTTTAGTCTTTAGGAAGCGAGAGCCCTTGTAGTTCATCTTTCCCGTCCCTGGGCTCGCCTACTTGAAGACCCAGGGCTGTCTACATCCTGCACTTAGGGCTTCGGGTTTTCATGGCCCAAGCTCCCTGGAAACTCTCAGATTCCTTCTTAGGACAAAACCCAATGAAGCCTTCCAAGCTGGGCTCTCAACCCCTCAGGCTCAGTGTCTTCACCAGTCAATGCACAGATGTTACTTCCCTGTGGGATAGAGAGGAAACAGAACATTAGAGCATTTAAGGTCCTTCCCTTGGTTGGCTGGAAGGGGCACGCTCACTACCAGGAAGCGCTCCTTAGGAGCTAAGTCTGTCAAATACCAGTTATTCAGCATTAATTTTCTTGTAAGCAATATTGCAGGAGTAGCGCTCACTCTCCCCAAGTCCTTTTCTATCAGAATGGAATTACTTTGAAGATCCTGGAGAGAATATATTTTTCCATTTAAAAATAGTTCCTACCACTGAAGTTGCATTCTGCAAGCACGTAAGCAGAGAAGCCCTCCTGGGCCCAGAAATCACGTACCCCTTTGGATTCCTTCAACCATCTGTTTCTCCTCCCTTCCAAAGCACTGCCTACTGCCCAGACCTTGCTCACAAGCACAGCCTTTGAAACTTTAGGAGATGGCTGGAGTCTGGTTCACGTGTGCCCCTCACCAAGCCAACCAGAGGGAGATGTCTGTCCACTAACAACATGGACCTTACTGAGATCTAACATCCTGAGTTACTGCTGCAGGGCTCAGTGCTCTCCAGGGTTCTGGGGGTGTTAATTTTCTGTGGGGCAAAGTGATCAAAGGAAGTGGTAGGGGAAGGAGTTAGGTGGGTCAATCCCCTCCTGTCTTCCCCGAAGAGCTGCTTTAGGGGGGCTGGGTATGTAGCTCAGTGGTAGAGCGCTTGCCTCGCATGCGTGAGTCATTGAGTTCAATCCTCAGCACCACATAAAAATAAATAAATAAATTTAAGATATTGCATCCATCTACAACTAAAAAAAAATTTCTTTAAAAAAGAGCTTCTTTAGGCATGGGTGCTTGTTGCAATCTCCTGGATGAGGGTGAGCATGGAGCCACCCATGGTGACCCTGAGCTAGTGGAGAAGCAGCTGGTGGGTGGATCCTTTTTCCTGGACTAGCAGGTCACTTCACCTTGACTTTTATCCTCTCTACTCTGACTTTTCACTCCCCTAATAAAGTCTCAGGTTCTATTTTGCAGTTGAGCCAGGCTAAGACAGAAGCCCAACTGTGTAGGCTACTCACGTCCATGGTCTGCCGCATCCTGCAGTGGAGCTGAATTCCAAAATTGAGATTCAAAACATCTAGTCCCAGCAATGAACATTTCAGGAATGCTGTGCTCACAGCAAGATCGAGTGATAGAACACAGCGGTCGAGATTTCAAGGCAAATGTTTTTTTGTGTCATAATCAAGATGATTAGTTTCACACATTACATTAAATAAATAAATAAATAAACAAGCAAACCTGACTCACAGAACATGTCTTGATGTTGCATTTGGGAACAGCTGCATCCAGCCTGCATACAGGAAAACACACAACAGGGTTATCTGCCTTGAATCAATCTTTGCAGTTCTGGAAGAAGAAAGACGACAGAAATAGCTCTTTGTGGAGATGACTGACGTGTCCTGGCCAGGCATTCTTTGTTAGTGTAAGAGACGAGAATGAGATACGCAGGAGCTGCAAAGCTCTCCTGTCACATGTGGCTGATGGGTCTGCAGAGAGGCAGCGGCCATGCCTGCACAATATGCTCATTGCTTTCTCAGATCCTTCTAAATAATCCAAGTCATGGGACGTTCACTGGGGAGCCAATCTCCAAGCTAGGCAAAATGCTCACATTGCACAGAAAATCCATTCTGGACATCAGACTAGTGAGCACTTGAAATGAAGCTAGGACCTAAATGTTTTATTTTATTTCAATTGTTTTCCACTTGAATATCTATATGTGGTTAGGGGCTACCTTATTGGATGGTATAAGTAAATATTAATTCATTTAAAATATTTTCTGAATACTAAAGGATCTCTTAGAAGTAGGTTGATGAGTATTTTGGAGGGATACAGAGTTTTTTTTTTTTACTTATTTTTTAGCTGTAAATAGCAACAATACCTTTATTTATTCATTCATATGTGGTGCTGAGAATCGAACCCAGTGCCTCACACATGCTAGGCATGTGCTCTACCACTGAGCCACAATGCCAGCCCCCAGAGTTCTTAATATAGTTTATTTCTTTCATGATATGAGGAAAGTAAACTGAGTTCACAGATATTAATAATAATCAGAACCTAAATTTTGTAAGACTCACATACAATCTTGTGGGACTAGATATACATATACCCAATGGTAGAATAATGTATTCATTTATTTATAACAGTTTAAAATAACAAGGCAAATATTAGGTATCTCTTGGTGGCAAAGATGTGTTTGTGTTGAGGTTGGAATGGAATTTAGAGAGAACAGAGAAGGATTAGCAAAATGTTTAAGAAACAGCTTTGGGGCTAAAGGATTAGATAAGAGGGGTCTGGAAATTGCACAGAGATGTAAGGTCTTGCACATCATCTCTATCTTGTAAGTTTTGCCTCACTGTGACCAAAATGCCCAACAAGACCAACTTAGAGGAGGAAAAGTTTTTGGGGGGTTCATGGTTTCAGAAGTTCAGTCCATGGCCAGGCAGCTACATTGCTTTGGGCCCAAGATGAGGCAGAACACAAGGCCAAGGGGTGGTGATGGAGAGCTGCAGCCAGGAAGCAGGGAGAGAGAAAGGAGAAGGGGCCACACAGGCCCAGTCACTCACCTCCTCCAGCCATGTCCCATCTGCCTATAGTTAGTCCATTAGTCCATTCAAATTATTAAGCCACCAAGTGGATTCATCTACTGATTAGGTTACAGCTTTCACAATCTAATCATTTCACTTCCTGCATTAACACAGGAGCTTTTGGGAATCACCTCATTTCTAAACCCAAACAATCCTGGACATAAACAGGTAGATTTACTGCATGTTTTGATTAGAAAATATAACAACAATAACAGAAAACTCTAAAGAATTTCTGATCAAACTATGTAAGTCATAACAGTTGACTAGCTGAGATTTGATCACCTGCCATCCGGCACACAAATCCTGGTGTCTTTTCTAACAGACCATTCCTACCTACTCATGATGGTAAGAAAGTCCCAGGAGAAATCACAGGAATCCTGTTCCACTGCAGCCTGTGTTGAGTGCTACTTGTTTAAATGGTGTCAAGTTCCCAGGGACAGCAAACCCTTTTTCAGCCTGGTCCTGGTGTTGAAATCTGAGGGCTTATTATTTTACAATAATAGCAGTGACGTGTTTTGTGTATAAGTAGTGATGATGACATTCTTATGGAGCAAGAATTTTATATTTTAGAAATAGTAGTGGGGACAGAATGCTGTTTTCTTTAAAATAGAGGCATTCTTGGTAAATAAAGTCTCATGATTATCCTGCAGTAACTGGAAACCGGGACAAACTCTCGGACCTCCCCCTGATGTCCACTGATTATCCCAAGAGTAGGAAGATAACTGAGTGTATATAGAGGGTTCTGGCACATTACAACCATGGAACATTTAAACTTCCCAGCCCCATCAGGCAGGAAAGAATAAGCTGGATTTATCCATCAGGGAAGCTTGTTCTATGAGGGCTCCTGACTTCTTTGAGGTCACACAGCAAGTCTATTTCAGACAAAGTTAAGTTATTCTTATCCAGCTCTGTTGTCTTTTCCAATGGGTCATGCCTCTTTTAAGGTACTCACTGCCTTAGGTTCAAATGTCACAGTATAGTTTTATAAGCTATTGGGGGGGAGGGCATTCACCCAGCTGATGATTATATGTAGTAGAATGTGATAGATAGTATTTTTCAAAAAAGTATTATGGAATTTAAGTCCAAACTAGGGTTGGGCACATGTGGTTGACAGGACCCAGGACTTCAAGGAGGAGGTCACATTGCTGATGAATCTGAAATTCACTAAAGACTTGGCAGTAGAGTAGAGGGTGTGTGTTGGGGGTAGGGTGGGGGTAGAGTTAGGCAGCCTGAATAATAGAAATAAGTATTAAAGAATCTGTGTCTCTTTTGGTTGGAGATTGAGAGGAAGAATAAATCTGTGAATTAAATGTAACAGTGTTGTATGGATGAAAAAAATACATAAAACATGTACATGTAGCAAAAGAAAATAACTGCTATTTCATATCTTAAAACTAATTATTAAAAAAAAATCTACCAAAGAATACAGAATTTAACTCCAGACCAGAATAATATTTTGTTTGGGGAGAATTGTTTCATTTGAAAATACTAATTAAGCAAATAGTGTCCAGGCCCCAGAGATAGGCAAATAAGAATAAAGTGGCTTCTGCCCTCCTCGGGCTCAGGAATCTGCAAAGACATGCATGGCCTGGGTGACATGGAAGTGCAGACTTTACCTGATGACTCCAGTTTGGAACTCGATTGTTCCCCAAAGGCTAAGTGTTAGTGGCTTGGTGGCCAGCCCATGATGCCATTGCAAGGTGGTGGAGCCTTTAAGGGGCGGGGCCTAGCAGAAGGAAGCAGCTCATTGGGGGCATGTTCTCCTATTCTCCAAGGGGTTATTGGTCTCGCCTCCTTCCACTCTGATTCTCATTTTGCTTCATGGAGGCCTGGAGGGGAGCGGCTTTTCCGTACTATGTGTACCGTGATGTTCTGCCTCACCACCGCCAGGAGGGCGGTGGAGCCAACCAACCATGGACGGAAACCCTGAGCCAAAATAACCCTTTTCCTCCTCTTCAATTGTTTATCATTGGTATTTGTCATGGTGACAGAAAGCGATTCACACACTTGGAATCCTCACCTAGAAGTACTTAATGGTTTGGATTCTGTGCAGTCTGGGGTGAGCAGGGACACTTTCTAGGGAGAACAAACAGCATGTGTGTCAGGAATCAGTTTCTCAGCCTTCTTTAAGAATAGAAAGGAGCTGTCTGCTGTGGTACATGCCTGACATCCCAGCTACGGAGGAGGCTGAGACAGGAGGATCACAAGTTTGAGGCTAGTCTGGTCAATTTACCAAGACCTTGACTCAAAATGAAAAATAGAAAGCCTTGGGATGTCACTCAGTGGTAAAGCACCCCTGTGTTCAATCCCTGGTACCCCCTCCAAAAAAAAAGAAAAGAAAAGAAAAGAAAGAAACAATACAAAAGAGATCCGTAGAGCTAAAGTCTGGGAGTAGTAAAGGCAAGAGTGTCAGAAGGGAGCCTGGAGATATTCAAAGGCCCCCTTCCACCTCCCAATGTGATTATCAGTATTGAGAGCTGGGTGGGGGCCATCCTAAGCATCATGAATCTGTCTGTTCCGTAAAGGTCAAACAGTAACGCAAATGCCACTGATCATTCTTGGGAAAAACAAAGTCACAGTGAACTTGAACGCAAGAAAAGACATATTTCAAAATTTGTGATGTAGTTGCAAAAATATGGTTCCCTAAAAACAGAATCTGCAAACAGAAAACCTAACTCTTCAATGTGTGCATTGGCATTCAGGTCAATTAAGGCTTGCTCGTGGAGAGGGTAAACCTCTGCGTATTTCTGTTCTACACTCTCAGTGGAGACAGGGAGCACAGAGCTCCAGGGCTGCAGGCAAAGCATGCATGGTCGCTTCCTATTACTTCCAGCTGGAGACCACGTAGCTGTAAAAGGGCATATTCTGGCTTTTTCCTGCCCCACTCTCTCAGTCTTGAGGACCGAAAACCCCCAAATGAACTGGAGTTCAACCATTATGATCTGATGCAATTTTATGTTTCCTTCTGGGGCTATAATTTAGGACCACAGTCTTGTGGGTGGCAATGGGGTTCCCCCAAAGGAGAAGTGGACATTCCTGCTATCAATCACCCTAGGATGAAACTAATCTGGTGCTAAGAAATCAGAATGAGGGAGGCCGACTTTGGACGGGAGCAGGAAGAACTCTTTTTCTCTTTGAGACTAAATGAGAGTCAAGCACCAAGAGCTTTCCTGAGAGGTAAAGCAGCAGTTAGAGAGGGCTGACCAACCCAGTAGGAGGGTGGAGACAAAAAACGGCATAGAAGCCCCTCCAGTGGATGCAGAAAGGAAAGGAAGTGTAGGATGTGGAAAGGAAATGAAGCCCCTCTGGATGGGTTTGGAGGACCTAAATAGGCTGGTGTCTCTGGGGTTTCGATCACAGATGGGAGTTGAGAGATAAGTGTGAAATGTAAACAGGCCACCTCTTAGAGAGAGGTTTGCATACGGAACTATGGACTAATTTTAAACCAGGAATGGCGAAAGCACATTGAGATCTTCCAGATTGCTTTAGTTTTAGTAGAGAAGTAAGCGGAGGATGCATATTTGGTAGCAACTGTGAGGTGCAAAGCAAGAAAACACATTCCAGGTCAGTAATAGCAAAACCAGGGAGGAAGAGACCTGAACGGCAAAGAGCGGAACGCCAGAAACCAGGATGAGTGAGCGGTGGCTGGAAGGAGGATTCCCAGTTGATACGCCTGTGAACAACCGGCATCATGTTTCTCAAAGGGATGGACAAATACTTCACTGCGTCAAACTCTCTAATTTCTTGATGAATGTGAATTTACATCTGGTTCGTACAAATAGTCATCAAGCCATTATTAGATTAAGGGGATCCAATTTTATTTCCTATTTCAAAATAAAATACATAGAAATCACAGCAGATCCACAGAAAAGCAACATTGGATGGAGAATTCAGGATTTCCAGTGAGCTTTGGGAGGTGGGTCGTGTTGGGCCAAATGATCCAGGAGGCAACAGAAGTGAAACCCAACCAATCAGAACATTTGAGACTCAAGCTCAATTAATCACATTGAGACATTTGGTAACATAGAGCCCTGAAGATGATAGGGAACAGACAGACGTGAGAGGTGGAACATGAGGTTAAGGGAATAATTCCATAAACAGGACCCACTGTGTTGACACCAGCATGCTTTCTTTAAAATAAAAACTTTTTAAAAAGGCAATTTACCGGCAGGTCTGCTCGGCTTAAGCCAACAGGATATGTTACATTCCTCAGCAAACAACCTGGGATCTGTCTGCAGGAGAAACAGAGGCCTGAAACGCTGACAGAAAGAACACAGATTACCCCAATGTGGGGGGGATTTTGTGACCCTTGGGCAGACCAGATCCCAGAACTCAGGGCTATAAGGATAATTCCCCCTAACCATAAAATCTGTAAAAACAGATTCCAGTTAGAACCAATCAGCTTGAGCCAAAGTAGCCAAGAGTTGTCCTGCCCACTGGGGACTTGAAAGTCTGGTGTCATCCTGCTGTCAGTCAGAAGTCAAGAGGTGGAGCTGGGTGGACTCTCTGAAAACTTTTCTGGGGCCTCAGTAAAACTAGGGGACAGCAGAGACATGCCATCAGTGTCCTTCCTGAGAGGACCCTTTGTCTCCCTTGAGAGTGTCCCCTTTCCACTTTTCTATCCCTTCTAATAAACTCATGCCTGTTACTGTGAATGACAGTTCTGAAATCCTTCTGGCATGACTGTAAGAATTGGGGTGAAGAGGGTTCCTCCGTGCTGCTTCAGATTTGCAGCAGCCCTCTGCCCTGGGACACAAATACGTCAAGCATTCCTGGAGGAGGGATGCTGTTCAATTATCTTTCCCTGGGGAGGATGGAAGGAAGTGAAAGTCTCATATCAGAGCAGTGTTTGCTTTGTAAGCAGCGGGAGGGAGTTCTGTATTAATTCTGATGAGCGCTGCAGAGGCCACCGGGGGAGGATGGCTTTGAGATGGAACCTCTGAACTGTCTTCAAATATTTCCAGTTCTTCTGGATGCTTCAAGGATTGGCTCATCTAGAGCCAGGAGCCTGGAGCATGTGACTTCAGAAGACCACTGAACTCTGAAATTTTATGCTATTTGTTCCATGGTGAGGGTCCCTTAGTATCTGTTAAATAGTAAAGCTAAAGCAACTTGATGAGGAGAAATTGTATCTTGGATCTTATGAAATCTATGGTTATACAAATAATTCTACAATATTTGTGATGGTTCTTAACTTTTTGAAGAAATAAGCTTTGGACACCAGTGACTATTAATGACCTGAATAGAAAATATATTAAATTTAGCATCTTATTGAAGTATAATTTGTGCTTCTCTGAAGTAGAGTAGATCTAGGAATAATTTACAATATTTTATGGAAATAATGAGGGCTTGATATAGGTGCAGAAACACTTCTACTAAAAGGTAGCTGGCAAACTTTTCTCAAGCAAACTTCTCATTTATTAATAATAAATCTATAAATATAATATTGGTACAATTAATATCTATCTCTTTCATTGCCCTGGAAGATGTGTGTACTTTCTAGGATTTTTCTAGACCCTTTACTTTCTACCACTGGGAAGAATTTACTCAACCCTCCCCAACTTCTAGTGTAGGCGTGCCAGATGACATCAGGGAGAACATTACAGGTCTGTGTCCTCAGGAGATCCAGAACCCAGAACCTCTAGGGCCGGGACTTAGGGGTCTTTTTTAATGCTTCAGGCCCAGTACTTTGCATAGATTTGAGGTTCAGTCATTGCATTTTGGACGGAAAAGTTGTTATCAACTCATAATGAATGATCACTAATAAATAGCTGCATTGGTCATTGTATGTATTTGAAAGAAAAATTGCCTTGCTTTACAACAGAGCATCACAAACTCAGATGTTATCTGTGGGCCTGCCTATCTGTCTGTCTATCTATCTATCTATCTATCTATCTATCTATCTTTCATTTAGCTATCTCTGAATCTGGTAGGGTGAAAAGCGAGAAGGGTGTGTGTCCCTGTAGCCTGTGGCCTGGCTAAGGAGGCCTTTTTAATCTATCAAAAAAAGTGAGAGGAAAGCTCTAAGGAAAGCACAGGGTCACACCTTCTGCATTCAGATCACACTCCAGGCTGCAGCTCTCTGAGGTGGCACTGTGTTCCTTTTTTAGGCTGTTTTCTCTCTAGGACTTAAAAGTTTTCCTCACGTGAATTATTGAAAGTATCAAATGACTAAGTCAAATAAAACACAGCTACAGGCTTAATTCAACCTCTGGCAGAGCCGATTTCCAACCTTTGTCTTATAAAATATTCTTATATTTAAATAATTATAAATTAATAAGTATTTATTACCCCCCACCTCTGCTGCCAATTTATTTGGGCAGGTGTCTTTCCTCTACAGTCCTTATCTCCATTAAAATTCCAGAATTTTTGCATCACATAAGCCTGTTGAAATTATTTCCTCCCAATTAGTACACTTGTTTGTCTTGGTGTTGGCTCTATACATCTGATACCACTCATCTTAAAAATAAATCAGCATGCCACAACTCTCATGGACACTTTATAATGGATTAACCCTACAACAATACCAATTTCTTTGAAAATCTGTAGCCTTTGCTTTTTAGCAGTGGGATTTTGAAACGCTATAGACTTTTCAGCTCTGTTATTTATGTTCCAAGTATATAACTTAACTGAGTTTTGGGTGTGGCATGATCTGGTGTCAATGGATCTAGCCTGTCATTGTTGAAGCAGATTTCCTTTCAATGTATCATTAAAAATTCTCCAAGAGGAGAGTTGGGCAAGACTAAATAATCAGTAATATTAAAGAATTTTGTTTAGTTGGGAAAATAGTATTGTGCTTATGCTTTAAAAATATTATCTTTTAGGTATACATTCTGAACTATGTACAGATGACACAGCATAATTCCATGGATTTCCTTTGAATTATCAAAGAAGTTGCAAGTGGTCTATTTACATTCATCACCCTATTCTTTCTTCTTTGTATATGTATTTAAAATCTTCCACTTTCAAAAAAGTTTGCAAAAACCTCTAAAGCAATATCTTCAGATATGCCCTTGGTAATTGGACCATCAGTTGTACCTATATTTTGCTTAGCTTAGCTGCTGATTCCCAAGAGGAACCCTAATGATGCAGCAAGAATGTGAAGGCATCATATTTAGCCTCCTCACTTTGTGAGACAAGGGATCAAGCTCTGAGATGCTACTAGTTGTTCAAGGCCAAGTCTGCTTCTAGCATCTGTGAGCACGTTTGAGATCTGGAGACTGTACAGTGGGATGAGCAGGAGGACACAGGAGCCTGGCCCGGGACACTTGAGGATCTTGGACTTGGTGTGAGATGTGAAGTAGGGCTCAGGCATTTCTAGAGAGGGAAGGAGATGGTGGAAATGGCTCTGGGGAGAGTTTATCTAAGATGCAGACCAGACATCAGCTGTTGGATCTGCCTCTAGCCATGCTGTCCTCCAGATCCCGACATGCCTGTGGACATAGACAGGAACCAGAAGCTGGTGCTGAGGCGTCGTTCTCAGCCTGTGGTGAGGTCCAGAAGATGGGGACAGAGTGGAGGAGGACAAAAAGGGAAGATCCTTATTTATATATAAATTTTGCCTACTCAGAAGGATGAGGAGGACATACATATGCCCCAAACTAGTCAGGCAGAACAGGACTCAGGCAAGACAAAGCCCAAGCCATCCTCATACGAATTCATTTAATAATTTACTTGGACAGCATGCACTTCAGATGTGTGGACACCCTACTGAATTTGTGCTTGATTAAAAGTAAACAGTTACTATGGATCAACAACACAGAATTAAATATCACATGCACACGTCAACTGAAGTACAGTGTGGTTTTTGTGCTTCAGACCAGAGCAGAGCCCCCCTCTTCCCACACCACTTCAGTTCTTAGGGAGGAAAACCATACACACAGTGGGGGAAAATGGATGATAAGCCCTATTTGCTTTTATTTAGGAGAAGCTTAGTTTATAAACAATCAGAAAAATGAAGATGGAGACGTGATCATCTTCTCACTGCTGTTACTCCTGGACTATTTATATATAAGGCTTAAAATTAGGTGTCCAGGATTATTTTCTAAAAGATTTCCCCCTAATGTTTTGTCATGACTTCAAAATAGGTCAGTCTGTATTTTCAAATATGACTTAGTAATTAGATTATTGCTTCTGGAGTCCAAGAGACTGGACTGAATTCTAAACTAGGTGACTGGAGGTGATTTACTGGAAGCTTTAGTTTCCTGAATGTATATGGAGAAAATAATATTCACCTTGTAGGTACTACAAGCAGGCAAGGGCTTTTTCTGTAATGTGCCAAATCATGGAGCAATTGGAAAAACTCCAGAGGATCATGCCGGCTTACCTTTGAAACATGAGGAATATGGATGCGTAGTTTCCATGTAACAATAGACATCTTCAGACCTCGTGCTAAACGCAGTGCCACCCACATGATGGATGCTCAGTAAGTGTCTAAGTGAAGTGCCTTGGTGAAAGAAAAATAATTATTTGTGTAGTTTTTCGTATCAGCAATTGATGAGCTCTATTTTTCTTATATTATGTTCCAGTAAACCAAATCCTGAGAGTATTAAGTATATTTTGTTTTGAGAAGAAGAAACTAATATCAACTGCTAAAAATAAATCCAGGCACCTGGCCAAATGTATTCACCAGGCCAAGATGATGTGATTGAAGGTAAGACAATAATTCAGACATACGCTGTGAAATACCCATTTTCTTTCAGATAGAAATAGGCTGAGGTTTTGAGTGCTTTCCTCAAACAGATATACCCTCTTCTCTTTTTTATGTTCCAATGCCATGAGCTAAATATGTGGTTATAAGCCACCAACTCCTGTGAAGCCAGCCTGCCACGGTCCCTTTGCAGAGGAGTAGGTAACATCAGCAGGAACCTTTGTTCCAACAACATAATAAAGCCTACAGGCTGTGAATATTATGAATGGCAGGCAGAATAACTCCCCAAAGAGATGCCCATGCCCTAATCCCTGAAACTGAGAATGTAGCTTATTACATGGAAGGAGGAAGTTGACAGATGTAAAAACTTCGTAGACCTAAAGATAGGGAGATTTTCCTGGCTTACTGGGATGGGCTCCACCTAATCATATGGATTGCTAAAAGCTAAACATTTCTCAGCAGAAGAGATAAGGCAGAAGGAGAAATCAGAGATTCCAAACACAAGAAGGACTCCATCTGCTATCGTTGGTTTGAAGATGGACTGGTGGGCTGGGAGCAGGAGTTGGGTGGTGGGAGACTATGGGTTCCAGATAAGGAATGCCAAAGGAGCCAGGAAAGGATCCCAGCTGACAGCCAGCAAGGAAATGGGTCTGTGACCCTGTAACTGGAAGGGTTAAACTCTGGCAAAATTCTGAATGAGCCTGGAAGGGACTTCTCCCCAGGCATCTCCAGACAAGAGCCAGTCACCTGACACCTTGAATCCAGCCTTCTGAGATGAGGACAAAGGACCAGACTTCTGACCTATAGAACTGGGAGATAACACACTGATGTTTTATCAAGCCTCCAGCTATATGTTCATTTGTTATAGTAACAATATGGAAATAGCAAAAGTACAATATGGAAACTGAAAAATTGGTCTTGGAGGGTAGAATGCCCTGAGCAATAAGAGTGGACACCCCTTACAGAGATGTAAATAACTGATGAGGAAGACATCAAAAACTTTAAAACTTGGCCCAAAAGCTTTGAACATACTTGTAGAAAATGGAGTTTTGTTATTTTGGGTGGTTACATGTGTGTGTGTGTGTATGTATGTGTATAAGAAAGCCTCCAAGATAAAGATTAAAAAGTGGAATATTTGAAATGAGAATTTTTTGTTTGGAGTAACTTTCATACATTTAAAGCCATATTTTCTTGATATATGTTTATAATGGTCATATATTTGAATGTAACTCTAGTTACACGCTTACAAGTTGAATCCATTTAAAAATAATTTGATTTTTGTAACAGTTAAAGGAATTATGTTCTGAAAGATAAGTAACCAACATTTCAAAACTTGGCAAACACTTCTCAAATACATACATGCATCTATTAGTGTGTGTGTAGAAGGAGTGTGTCTAAGTGGTGTGAGCAAATGGTTTGAGAGAATACTGCAAAGCTGCTTACAGCAGCCGAAGAAATAGCATTCCCTGATGAAATCCCACTTAATCTGTGTTTTGAGTATGAGATGGTCCTGAAGGTAGAGGGTGAGTAGTACACTTTGGAAAGCTAGAACTATAGAATTCTAGAGCATGACATTTTAAAGGTCACAGAGGACACGTGATAAGGAAACATGGTGAAGTGTCATGGGAGTCCAACTACATTGTGTGTCAAAGAGTGGTAGTAATAAAGTGCAATATCAGAAATAAGTGTGAGTTCACAAGTGGTATGGTCCAGCATACCCTTCAAATATTTATTTTAGTTTCATCTATGTGGTTCCAATAAATTTTGCATTAAATAAATGCATTTAATAATTGAAGTCAATAAGGTATATTGAAAAAATAATTCCTTAAGTATTATGGGCCACATTTGCCTGTTTCTGTACATATCCAGCAATTTTTGATACTATGTTGGACATCATCTTCAATACATTATCAGAAATCTTGCTTGTGTCATTTTCCTTTAAGGATTGTTGGGTTTGCCCTGGCAGGTAGTTAACTTACTAGTGGTTCTCCCTTGACCTTATCAAAGCTTTGTGCTTTATTAAGATGAGTCTGGAGTATTGTTTATTCTAGAGTGGTGTTACTTCTAAAGCATGAACTTTCTGATATCTCATCTGAATATCAGGGTGTTAACAAAATCTCTCACCTGTGCTGGTCCAGAATTCCTGTCTCTCCCAGTACTGTGTGCCATTAGTATCTTTTATCCACTCTCAACCTCATAAAAAATGATCCTTAAAGAACCTTGACCTGAGCACATGTATCCCAACCTTTGGTCATGGAACTGCAGAGAATTCTCGGACTTCAAGGGCATCCCCTTTAATAAGCTGCCCCCTTCCTGATGCCTCATCTAGCAATTTAATTGCTATTTCAGCAGCTTCACACTCTGCTCTCTGTCTCCTAAACTCACCAGGACCATAACAATCACTTACTTCTGCGTGATTAGGCAATTGCCCCTCAACAGGGTGAACATAGGGTGATGGTTGAATTTTCTTCATGAACCTTTATTCTCTAAAGGATCACAGTCTTTCACTGACTGTAATCAACGCCTAAAAACAGTCACCTCAAAACTTTCGTATTTTTTATGTGAGAGGGTTGGTCTGTTAACATCAGAATCTGAAGCCAAACATTTGCCAATAGTTTGAAGGCATGATGAAATTTATATTCAAAAGCAGCAGAATTTTCAAACCCAAGAGGAACAGAGAGCGAAGGGTACTTACTGGAAAGGTGTTCAGCAGCTAGAATTCCCTGGCTGTAGTGATAGATTGAATTAAGGGTGAGTATGGGAATAATTCAGAATGGCAATGAGAATTTTAGGAGAAACTTTTGGGTGCAAAGGGATGAATTTGAAATATGGCCAAGTTTATATGGTTGGAGAGATGACTGTGGATTGGATGAAATCTTAAAAATTGATGCCAATTGCCTCTCTAGCACTTTTCTGATAGTGCCACTTTCACTCATAGATGATTATACTTTATGTGACTTACACCTAGAATGTTTCAAAAATAAACATTTTGACTAAAATTATCCAATATTGTAACAAAATCATTAAATTCTCATTTAAATGTCATATTCCAGAACAAATTCCATTAAGTTATTTTTAATTCTTTATCAGTGTTCTACACATGCCACTCAAGATATTTTCAATGTTTCCATTTTCCTTTCTACTGGAATCCATTACTTTCCCTGCAAATGTTACAATAAAATTTTTATTTATTGATTGATTAGGGTTCTAAAACATCTTCAGGTTGCAAGTTTTGCTGTGTGCATTCTTAAGAGAGGATTCTCATTTCTATTTAAACTTTTCTAGTACATGTCTAGGTACTTTATTGTTCTATCAGTTTAAATGATTGTGAATTTTATCATATAGAGGATTTTTCCTTATTGCTTTAGCTTTTCTGCTATTAATGTTATTATTTATGGAATCAAAGACTGAGAATTTGTTTTCAGGTTGTGGCTAACCTATGAGAAAATGGCAAGCAATTCTAGGATTGTTATATTATCAAAAATCTTCACCTACAACTAAATTGCTTTTTCAACATTCAGAAATTTTATTTATCCTGGTGTTGTTATCTCCTTACATTGTGCTGCACGTCACCTTGTCCTGCACGTCACCTTGTCCTCTTCTGTGAGAGAATCTCTGGGCTTCACTAATTAGTTTCCTTATTGCAGGATGCCTTCTGTGGATGTTGCTTGCGTGGATGATGTGCAACCCTGACAAATTTTTCATTCAGTTATTGTTCTTGGTCAATCTTGCATATATTGACTACTTTCAAGATTCCAGGGGAGTTACAAATAGGCATAGTTGGAACAACATAAGATTAGTCAAAGCCACCTGTTTTAGTAACACAGAGGTCAAAATGAACTCAAAGTTGAAATTGGTAGGCTCAAAACATCCTGTTTCACTCAGAAACTGTTGCTAGATTCTAAGAAAGTGCTGAGGAAAAAAAAGTCTAAATGAATTCTCACCTTTAGAGTTGTAAAGATGATAAGATACTGTGTTCTAGAACTGATTGTCCTACAAATGTGAATTTTGTGGTCATAAATGCATTTTTACTCTAAAAATTAATTATATTTTTAAAAGAGGAAAGAGCTGCTAAACTCTTGAACAGAGCTTTATAGTCTTTCTCAACTATCAACTGTTAAATGCATCATGTTTTCTCTTAATTTGCTTTTAATAATTGCTGATGTATCATTTAAAGTTCTGATCATTCGAAAACAAAGATTTGCCTGGAGTGGGGTTATCGTTGTGTTGGTGTTTATTTCTCAATCTAGTATGTTTTCAAACAGTCTGACTTCTTCCATGTAGAATAGAAACACGAAAAGGACAGCCCATGAGGAACCCCAGCTGCACTCATGAAACACGCTTTATGCTGTTCCATATTTCCAAAACTAAATCTAGCTGTGCTGAAAGCTGTGAAGGCCTACAAATTGCTAATGTTTCTGCCTTTTGATCTATTATCCAGCAGATTTGTAGTGGAAAGATTCAGAACACAAAATATTCCTACTTGACATATACAGTCAGCCCTTCTGTATCCATGGGTTTCACAATGGTGGAATTCAACCAACTGTGGATACAAACCATTTGAAAGAGAAAATTGCATGTGTACTAAATATGTGCATACTTTTTTCTTATCATTATTCCTGAAGTGATAACAACATAACAACAATTTACATAACATTTGCATTGTATTGGGTATGATAAATAATCTATAAATTTAAAGTATAAGGAGGGCTGAAGGGGATTTCAGATATACGGGAGTATTTGCATGTAAGTTATAAGCCGATACTATGCCATTTTATACCAAAGATGCTTGGACATTTGCAGATTTCATAATCTGCAGGGGACCAATCCCCTATGGAGGCTGAGGGATGTGCAGAACTTCATACTTGAAGCCTTGTTCTCAAGGTCATGACTACAAGTGTAATCACGAGGGCCACTTGTTGGCTGTTAGGATTCCTGCTTACCTGATGAAGATATGATAAAGGACTTGCACAAATTTGCGCAACCAGCATCAGCTCTTTTCTCCATAATTCTTCTTTCAACAGTTACATTACTCCATTTGGCTTGCCTTCTTTATCCCTTGACCTAAAATTATTATAACTTCAAATACTTTTTAGCTGATTTTTATTGCTTACATTAAATAATGAGTGCTGTGGACTTAATGCTTGTGCTCCCCTCCCCCCACACATATGTTAAATCTTAGTCCCCAGTGTAATATTAGGAGGCAAGGTCTTTGGAAGGTGATACATCCTGAGAGGGGAGCCCTCAGGAATGGGATTAGTGTACTTGTTAAAAAGGTCCAAGAGAGCATCGTGTGAGGTTATAACAAGATGGCCATTGAGGAACCAGGAAGTGGACATTCATCAGACACTGAATCTGTCAAGATTTAGTTCTAGGACCTCCTGGGCTTTAGAATTGTGAGCAATGAATTCCTATTGTATATAAGCCACTGTTAGGATTTTTATTGCTGTGATTTCATCCCAATTTGGTTTTTTCTTTATGTGTGTGTACTGTGGATTGAACTCAGGAGTACTCACCACTGAGCCACATCCCCAGCCCTATGTTGTGTTTTATGTAGAGACAGGGTCTCACTGAGTTGCTTAGTGCCTCACTATTGCTGAGGCTGGCTTTGAACTTGTGATTCTCTTGTCACAGCCTCCCAAAGTGCTGGGATTACAGGCGTGCACCACCGCGCGGGGCTCCAATTTGGTTTGGAGGTCTCTCTTTTTGTTTGTTGTGCCATCAGCAAAGTAGTCTCTTTCTAGGAGAGCCTGACTTGGGAAGAGTTGTGCTCAGAGTGTCAGTCAGGTGAGACGCAATGAGGAGTAAAACTGGTGTGCATGAAACAGAAGCGACTTGTGACTCACAGGTCCTAAGAGATTAGGGGTTCTGGTGGGAGACTGATGAGAAGAAGGGGTGCAACCAGTGTGGAGGAGAGGGAGCTTAGGGGACTGTGATTTTATTGAGGTCCACAGCCTTACCTCTTAGACTCTCCCTCAGCCATTGTGGACTCTGTAGGTTTAAGAAAACAGGCACAAAATCTTCTAGATGACTCTGGCATTGACCATTAATTGAATTTTGTCTTTCTACAGCTGTGGGATATTTCAGGTTTGGGGTCAGTGGAATGAAATACATGTGGGCCATATTTAAACCAACCACGTGGGGAGGAGAGATTTTAATTAGGTTAAAGGTGATGGGTACAACTGGATTTCAAACAACTTCTATCAGGCCTAAAAATAGATGCCAAGGCGGCACCTATTTACACTATATTAAATGCCACTCATCCATGAGGAAGCCATCCCAATGGAGGGCAATGTTATCTAGTATTCCATATTTATATTAATTCTCCTATGTGTTTCCATGCCCCAAGGGAATTTAAGCTTCATCTCCTGTCCATGGCACCTACGCCTCAAAGTAGAGGCTTAAATTAGCATTATTCAGCATTGATGCTTTTATGCAAAAGTAAATTTTAGTATTTGTTTACCTTCCAATATTTCTTCTTCCATAATATTTTTAACATCTGTAAGCTCTTTATTTTCTTTGCCAACTTTGTGATTCCTTCAAAAATTTTGGATCCAACATCATTTTCATTAATTGAGCTGCTTTTGCGTAAGAAGCTTTCTTGGTGTCTAATTCATCATATTTCTGGAAATATCAGAGACCTGCAGCAGTTTTTTGAAAAGCATCTGATATGTGAAGTCATGCCATCCCAGGGGAACTGTGATCTCTAAACTGTACTGTGATGGTACTGTGCTTAGTCTAATGTTCAGCATGGCCACTCCACTGCTCTGGGTCCTGGGGATGCCCAGGGCACAAGAGAACATTCAACTGCTATACCACAGAGAAGCTGTCTTGAAGCATGGGAACATAACACAGAACAGTGTATAATCTCAACATAGAATGACGGCTTTGCTAAATGGCCTGATGGAGAAACAGTACTGACATTCTGAGCCATGGTGTGGACAGAAGCTCATGCTAAGGCGGCGTATTCACGGGGAAAGGTCCATGGCAGGCCTCTGGGAATCAGAAGCCTAGATTGTCAGATCCTGCCCACCTGCCAGGTGTGAGATTTGCCCACCATGATTAACTCTCCTGAGCCTT
This sequence comes from Xerus rutilus, assembly GCA_028644305.1. Lineage (NCBI taxonomy): Eukaryota > Metazoa > Chordata > Mammalia > Rodentia > Sciuridae > Xerus > Xerus rutilus. The sequence goes on along the minus strand of CM053411.1, from coordinate 73,986,642 downwards.
AGTCGTCTCCTGGACAAAGAAGATAAGGATCATATGCCTGAAGGCTCATGAATATGACCTTATAATTTGTTTGACATTAGTTATCTTTGTACACTAAGTGTAAGCAACTTTACACATAGGTGGTTTAAATAAGGTTTTAAAATTTTTCTTGAATTAAAATCTTCATGTTCATGGTGTCATGAAACAAATTAGTAGACAAATACTTTTTTCTTGGGAATTCTTTCTTCTCTACATTTTCTAGGAATCTTTATGAACTCACCTCCAAAATGTTGCTTTTTCCTCTAACAGCCATGCAGTGAGACAACAGAAGAAATAGATCAATTTTGGGGCAGCCATGGCTTCTACCTGGGTCATCATGTCACAGCATGAACTCGTTTCTGCCTTGTCTCCCGCATCCCTATTATTGTGATGCTCAGATTCCCATTGCAGCCATTGCCACACTTGGAATGAGGACAAAACCACTTCCTCAGTGATCCTCTGAGCCAAATGTGCTCCGTGCCTGGCGTGCGAGATTACCAGTGACAGCTCATGCCTGGGCGCAGGGCAGTGTCACACCCTGTTGTGACCTCCTACCACTCCATTTTGCTTTCCCTTTTTGTGAATCATGAATGTTTTCCAAAGTCAAGTCCATGAATTCTTTTCCAAAGTGAAACGCTGTGTCTTCCAAGGAAAACAATTGACAACTTCCAAGTCACAGTCTTTTCATTAATGCTTCAGCAGACCCGGAGTTCAAGTGTACTATTATGACTCTAGTCATATCCCACGGGAATAAGAAGAGGTAGACAGCATTGTATTATAATTGCTTGAGCAATTTCTTGAGTGTTGATGGAACATTCATAGATTATTAATCTGAGACGCCCTAGTGCGATTCCTTCCAATGACGGGGCCTGACACTCGCGACACCATCATTTATTACTTGCCTTCTTCAAAACAATAACCAGTTGTTGGAGGTTGTGGTACACATTTGTAACACAGCTACTCTGGAGACAGATGCAGGCAGGCCTGTCTTGTATTTTTTATAAAAATAAAAAGGGCTAGAGTTGTAGCCCAGTGGTAGAGTGCCTGCCCAGCATGCCTGAGGTCCTGGGTTCAATCTCAGTACTGAAAAATAAACAAAAACAAAAAAGAGAGTAGAAGTTAATTGACTATGATTGTTGTGTTCAAAAATATAACTCAAGGTCCATGTGTACTACACAATCAAGAGCTCGCATTTTGAGGTATTTTGGTGAACACGTAATGTCATTGGCATTATTGAATACACCTCTAACATAGAAGCCAATGTAGCTTGATTTCAATGACCTTATAAAATGAGAAAAAAAATTTTTCATTGTTGCAAATTTTTTTAAAACTATGTGTTGGTGGAGCCACAATCTCTACCCTGAGTGAATTAATGAAACATCGGGGGTAGGAACATCTCCATTCCTTCTTCCATTTTTGCAACTTAGTTCTAGAAACCATGGAGGTAACATCTTCTGTTTTCTGCCTTTATCACCAAGTGATGCCAACTCTCTGCATAGCAAAAGAATCTTATTTTTAGTGTACCAGAAGCAGCAATTCTTAGCATATTAGTCACAATAGGCTAACTGCTAAAAAACAATAACAACAACAACAAAAAACTCAAACCAAAAAAAAAAAACCTTCCAAATATCAAGAATTTGATATAGTCAAAGTTTATATCTCCCCTACATCACATTGGTGAAGGACAGAGGGCACTTGGACCCAGAATGTTCTAGTTCCACACTTTTCTCGATTTTCAGTCCTCTTCATTAGCTGGCTGTCCACTGTCAGACCTTATCCATGATGCCACATGTTAGTGTAGAGGAAGATGAAGTATTCAGCCTTGATATATGATCAGAAAGAAGAGGAGGACACAGATAGGATGAGTACTGGAACTCTCTGCCGTAGTCACCAAATATGTTTTATTTTCCCTCACATTCACCATTCTCAAAGTGAGACAACTTACATTCCATTCACCTCTTCCAGCTGTCACCAATTCAAAGCCCAGGATCTCTGAGGTGTATGTCCAGTCCTTCAGATTCACTGTTGCTATTGTGCTACTAGGCAACCTATGGATTAAAAGAAAATATATCTATCATCTGCCCAACCCCTGCCCAGAATGTCATATAGATCAAATGCAACAGTGGTTACTTCCAAAGTGGAGAAACACATCCGTCAATGGCCCACACCGTCCTGCAATCCCTGTGATGATGCCCTACCATGGAAAAAGAGAGACGCCCTAAGCAGACCCTGATTCTGCTCCTGAGTGAACCCTTTGTCTGTTGGCCGCTATGGCATTTTGACAGGCCAGTGGGAACTTCTTCCTTGGCTATCTTTCTCCATTGCCAAATCTGAGGTATTGCGGAACATTCTCCCTTTGGGTGCAAATTGGGGCCTGAAGTTGTTTTACTCTTGAATAGTCAAGGGTATGTATTGATTGTTGATTTAGTGGTCGATTGATTGTTTAGACTTATGGCTTCTCTAGGAATGCAGCTTCCTCAGAGTGGTTGGGTAACTCACTTTGTTTCTTATAGTTGTCTCCTTATAGCAATACCCATGCATAGTTAGCTTTTGACATATTTTTTCAATCTTATATATTTCTTTGCTTTCTTGCCCACAAACCCCTTTCTCTTACCTTACTAAATTTGTCTGAGATAATGAAATTGAGTGAAAACTCCACTCCTAGTCTGAATTTTGACATAGGGCTAAATTCTAATGAACAAATGTCACTCAAAACACTTCTCAAACTTTTTATTACTATTCTAATTCTGGAAGCTCAGTTTTTGACTGATCTTCAAATTTGAACAAAAATGATGTCACTATATTTTCTTTCAAACCAGATATTTTTCATCCAACCTTAAACTTTTCTTCCAGTGCCTTGGTGAGCTCAGCCAGTAACCTCTGACATGCAAATACTGAACTGTTTCTGCTCTTGTCCAGGAGGCACTGATTCTGCCTTCCAAATGATCAGTGTAGCAGTTTAATAAAATGTTTCTCTGCGAATAAAAGAGCTCTTCAGCTTTCCAGTATCTGGTATTGGCTTTCTTGCTACCTACTTAATTGCGAAGTCAATGCCACATGCTTTGGTTTTTGTTGCAATGCCAACTTCTTTATCACTCTGAGTAAGAGAACATCTGTAATGAGCCCTAATACCTGTATCTTTACACAAGAAAAATTCATACCTTTCTTGTGCCAGAGTCCAACATGATTGTCCTGGTTGAGAAACAACTTAAATCATAATTTAATTAATAGAAATTTTGATTAACAGGGAATCTCTGAAGAATGAGATCTTTAATTTTTAACCATTGGATCTTTCCATTTTTGTCTCAGTGCAATACATACAGTCAAGAGAACCTCAAATTTGGCAGGCTATCAGACATGGTTGTTGCTCACAAGATACTTAATCTATAACCAACACTACCACTAGAGCTTTCCATAGTGAAGGGGATTTTCTACATCTATGCTACACCGGGTTAGGCCTAGCCATGTTTGATTAATAAGTATGTGAAATGTGGCTCATATGATTGAGGAATTGAATTTTGAATTTTATTTCATTTTAAGTAATTTATATTAAGGAGTCATGCGTATTGGGGAGCACAGGATGCCACTCTGAAATTTTCAGAGGCTAAAGATGAAGTTCTCTTCTTCTTCATAGCTTCCTTGAGATGTTAATAGACAGGAGATTGAAGGTAGGTGAACAGGACACCTCTTTCTGCCGCCAGTTTTAGATTTGGAGAAAAAAAGAAATTGCTCTTATCCTAGCGTATACTCCCTATAAAAATAAGTCCACCACAGACAACCAATCCTTGTATTTTCTTAATTTAGTATACATTTTTCTAAGTACATCGGATTTGATTTGTCATACCATTTCTCCAAAATAAAGGCATCTGAGAGGCAGGAGCACTTGATTTGTTTTCACTGAAGGGACCTCTGAATGCCACTGAATGCCACTCCCTGGATTCACTCTTACATTCCAACCACTGTGAAACACAAAGAAGATCCTGCAATAAAAACAAACCTCTGTCCTCCGCACAGCTTGGCTTCATCAAGGCCATCTGACAGTGTTCTGTAACTCTTTGATTGTAGTGGAATTTTCTGCAGATTGACAGTAAGTTCAGGATCTTCTGGATACATCTGTCAACAAAAACCTTCAAGAATGTTAGAATGTCTGTTCTGAAGTAAAATTAGCCCGTCTTTGAACCAAAGTGGAACAAGGACCTCCCATCAAGTGGAATCCCTGAACTGGACTGTGTTCAAGGAATTTCCCCAAGGCTTTAAAAAATGTCATCTCTTTGGCATGATAGAGATAATAAACGATGTGCTTTGTAATAATTCACCTAAGTAATAAAAGAATGATAAACTTGCAACTCTTTTCCCCCCACTTAGTAGACTAGTTATAAGTTCCAAAATACAAAGGGATATTTTTAGAATGAGATCTGTAAGCACATTGTACCCAACATGGGATTTGAGTGAACTCCAATACAGAAAAGTCATCTTACAATCTGGAGCCATCTCACACGGGGAAATGTGTTAAATAATACTTTTCTTTCCAAAAGGATTGTATCTTGTATAATGAGTTTCTTACCTCAAATTCATTTTCTTTTTGTTTTAAAAATTATCTTCAGCTACATCTACCACACTATGGTTAGGCAAAGATCACATTTACACAGGAGATTCCAATTTCCTCAGAAATCTTCTCTTAACAGACTTTTCAATTAGTATCGGTTCCATCTGCTCCGGGTCCCTACGGAGACTGAATGGGTGGGGTCCAACTCTCCTCAAAGGATTTGCTGGTTTTTCTCTACCTTTTATGTCTTTTTGGTCACATGCTGCTCTTTGGGACAACAGTCTAGAATATACCCCGCGGCCACACTGGGCTTGTAGAATATGATGGGATGGAGTTGGGGTGGGATGGGGCCTCCCCACCTGTGATGCCAGGCACCAGCCATGGCCACCACCAGAGCCATACTAGGATGGGGCGAGAGGCACAGTGGACAGCAGCAGGGACCAGAGAGCCACGGCTCCTCTGTCCTGAGGTGGTTGCCATCCATCTTTGGTGCCAAATCCGCCATTGCTGCTAATGCTGCTGCTGTCCAGGGCTCTGCTGAAGCCGTGACCAGCCTCCTTCAGGCCTTGCCAGTGGACTGTCCTGCAGCTTCCTGAGGAGGGGATGATGCTGAGCACTCTCCCACCTCCTGACAGCAGAGTGCACAAGCAGGTCACCAAGTCAAGCTCAGACCCTGGTGCCAAGAGCAAAGAGCTGAGAGGAAGTGAGCAAACGTTCTGAGGTCCCTGTGCCTGCTCCAGCCCACCTTTTTGGCTGCACTCCGCAGAAAGCCAGGCAGGGAACCGGACATCGTGCACTGGCCCCAGTATGGCCTTGCTCGGCCTTTTCAGAATTTCTGTCTCAGACTGAGTAACAGCGCCCACAGCTGAGCTGATCACACCAAGAGCTGAGAGCCAATAATGCCAAAAGAGCTATTCTTTTCCTTTTTGTGATTTTGACTTGGAATTGAGCAAAAGAACCCTTGGTAGATTGGTCACAGCACCACTACAATATGTATCCAAGTTTGATTGTGTGCAAAGGCCCAACATAGTCGCTTTGGGCTTGGTGCTCTTGATCCTCACAGGGGCTCTGTCAGCAGGGTCCATGGAGTCTATTTCAGTTGAAATAGTCCATTTACAAAGAAGAGTCTGGAGAGAAAGGGCATCAACTGGGCCATCCTCACAGGTGCTCAAAGGAGCACATAGGCTGGTAGACCAGCCCAGGTTCTCTTGACCACACCATTGCATAGATCAAAGAGCTGCTTTCCTTGAGTTCCTGTTTTGTCCTTTTCTGGTCTCTGCTGAAATAAGCTTTAACAGCTCAGTAATAAACTATTTTACTTTGATAATTTTCTTCTTTCCTTAAATAGCTTTTTATTATTTTGAGAATCTAGGACTCTGTCTTTTTTTTTTTTTTTTTTTTTTTTTTTTGTGGTACTGGGGATTGAACTCAGGGGCACTCGACCACTGAGCCACATCCCCAGACCTATTTTGTGTTTTATGTAGAGACAGGGTCTCACTAAGTTGCTCGCTTAGTGCCTCGCCATTGCTGAGGCTGGCTTTGAACTCGCGATTCTCCTGTCTCAGCCTCCCTAAGTGCTGAGATTACAGGCTTGAGCCACCGCGCCCGGCTTAGGACTCTGTCTTTAAGAAACAGTTTTCAGACAAGGAAATGAAGAATCCTGTAGGTAAAACAGACACCTAAGGAGAAGAGGTTGCCACTTTATTCGAGAAGCTAATCTCATAGTGCAAGTGTTTGCTTCCCAGATCTGCTGATAACTTGATGTCTGCAATCAGACACTAAGAAGGTATGGCTTGAAATTCAGAAGAAGGATCTGTGGGAGAAGAAGAAAAACGAAATGAAACAAAACAGAAGTGCCTCCACCCAAATGCCATCAGCTACTGATTTTAGAATTGTGCATTTGCAAAATATCTAAAGCATGGGAGAATGCATTTAATTATGCCTTTTCTTTTCATCCATACAACTGAGTAGAATTTCTAGTGATTTTTTAGTGTCTGGAGGCAGCCGGGTGGGGCCTAGCCCAGCCTGACCGCTTATTGCTTCCAGTGGAGTGCGTCACTTCTCACCTCTACAAATCTGTTTCTCCATCTGAAAATTGGAGATGATGAAACGCACGAGCATGTCGGGAAAACGGATTAAATGAATCTTGTGAAAGCAAATTGTAAAGGCAATACACATGTATGCCATTATTTGGAGATTGTTTTCCTGCAACATATTGTAAAGTAGTTCACTACTGCAATTCGTAGGGCGGTGTTTAAGGGTAAGTGCATGTTTTTTGCATCAATAATTGCTTTTGATGCAAAATGAGGATACAGCTTGTGGAATGACTGAGTGGGTGATCATAACTCCTGCTCAGAGTTATTCAATGCTCCCCAGTGTCCCACGTGGCTCGTGAGACCTCTTCAGGTTGCAGAGGTCAGTGGACCTGAAGACCTAGTTGATTCTGCTGCACGAGAGGATGATGTAAACTCTTGATTGCTCTAGGTGACTTGCTCCTGGGAGTCAGATCCATGGGTAACTTTCCTATCCTTAGAGAGGATGCCCTAGTCCCTGTGTAAGTGCCCAGGTTGATGCTTCTTAAAATTAAGGAAAAAATCCCATACATCAAAAAAGGAGCCAGGTTTGGTGATGGATGCCTGTAATCCCAGTGGCTTGGAAGCCCGAGGCAGGAGGATCGCGAGTTCAAAGCCAGCCTCAGCAAAAGCGAGACGCTAAGAAACTCATTGAGACCCTGTCTTTAAATAAAAAATACAAAATAGGGCTGGGGATGGGGCTCAGTGGTTGAGTGTCCCCGAGTTCAAGCCCCAGTACCAAACAAACAAACAAACAAACAATATGTGTACAAATTTTGTGAAAAAATACTAAAAAGTTGAAGACAAATGATAGGGAAATTATTTGCAATACAGATGGCAAGAAATACATTGTTTTTATATGTACAGTTCTAAAAGCTGATAAAAAAAGAAAAACAGAAAATGGGAAAATATTTAAATAACTTATTAGAGAAAATAAGTACAAATGACGGGAAACATATAATGTGATATTAATTTTCCCTAGTAGTCAGATAAATACAAATCAAAGAAACAATATAATTTTCAATCCTCATTGACAAAAATATAAAAACGTGTGCAGGACTGGACACCCTCATAATGGTGGAAGTGCACATTTCTACCTCTCCTTTAAAAACCAGAGCTATCTACAGAAAGTAAAAATAGAAAACTCTATATCCAGTGATCCCAGTTTGGGGAGCTTAACAGCAGTTAAGCGGAGGAGGAAGAATGCAAGAGGACAGGAAGTTGCTAGTTTTTGCACTTCCACATGCTATTGCTTGATGGAAGGGGCAGTCGATACTCCTGTGGTTTAAATTCACGTGTGTGTTTTGTGTGCCTGTGTGTGTGATCAGCTTGAGAGAGCCTCAGAGGTTTGGGGCAAATAGTCTTCAGCAGGGGAACTCGCGAATAAGGTGAGGCAAACGAAGTCTTTCCCCTAGCCTGATGGACAGACCACATATTGTACTGTCACCTCAGTTTTAAATGGTAGAGGAGGACATGGAGAGTCACACACTGGAGAATTTCCAGAAAAGGGTACAACAGGAAGGGTATGACAGGAAGAGTACAACAGGAAAGATTGGAAGTCATGTCTCATGTGCAAAGATGCAAAGACCTGGGTGACCTTTATCAATGGCTTCTTTTCCTTCACTCTTCAACTCTTGCCATATCTTACTTATCAATCCTTAGTCTAGCTTTCTTATTTGAGCTGGGGATAGTATTGATAGTCTTCCTTCTTTTTTTCATTTATAAAGCTTTATATTTTAAATGGAAGTACTGATGTACTGCGGACGCAAAGCTTTTGCTTCTCTTTTCCTAAGTTTCATGTACCAAACAATGAATCTCTGAATTTAGTTTCTTCATATTTCTCATTCCTGAGTTAGCAGCGTGCTTCATTAAACTGGTCCTAAGAAAATTGAGAATATCCCTTATAACTCACTGCTTTAGTTCTCTTTCAAACTTTAGTTCCCCCCCAGGCCTTTAGTTGGTGACACAGATATCATCACAACATAATCTAGATTTTTAATTTTTTTTGAACGTAGACTTACAGAATGAGTCCATCTCCTATCTTTCCTTGTAATTAGGCATGCCCACATGACTGTGTTGTGGTCAACAGCATATCGGAATCAAAGAAGTGTGCCAGCTTCTAGAGACCATTCTTGATGTCACTCAGTGGGCACTGGCAGTTCCTTCTCTATCTCCTCCTTATTTTTGTGGGCTGGAATGTGGACTTAATGGCTGAAACTCAAGCAGCTATTTTGGACAATGAAGTAAACTTGTGAATAATGACTCCTGCAGTACAGAAAAAAATGAAATAAACTAGGTCACTGAAGACTTTGTGTGCTATGTCTGCTCTGGATTGCCTTCTAGATTTTTCTATGAGAGACAAACTTTTATCTTATGTAACCTACAGATTCTTTCAAGATTTTCACTACTTCCAGACAAGTCTAGTTTTAACTAATACAGTTGGTTATCTTTGTAAATTCAATTTCTTTCTTGGTCTTACAGATTTGAAACTCTCTGAAGATGATTTTTAATTTTTTTTATAGGAGTATCTAAGATTTTATTTACTCAAATGCTTGTAAGAGTATACACATTATTTATTTATTTTTTTGGTACTGGAGATTGAACTCAGGGCTACTTGATCACTGAGCCACATTCTCAGCCCTATTTTGTGTTTTATTTAGAGACAGGGTCTCACTGAGTTGCTTAGTGCCTTGCCGCTGCTGAGGCTGGTTTTGAACTTGCAATTCTCCTATCTCAGCCTCCCAAAGTGCTGGGATTACAGGCGTGCGCCATTGTACTCTGCAACACATTATTTTTAAAATAAGCAAAATTTAATAAACACACTTTATGACAAAATGTAAAAATGACAAATATTTGATGAATATTTATGACATAATATCAAAAAACAGACATATATCTCTTGACTTCCCACAAAGACTTGAATTACCACAAAAGACTATGGTTTTATATTTCCCTTTCTTTCCCCTGCTCTCTTACTTCCCAACATCTATTCACTTTAGGTGCCATATACTGATCTATAAAAATACCTAACTCCTCCTGGTTTTGCCCATTTTTCTTTCAAAAGCAAAATGATAAGCAACATCTATATAATGTGACAACAACATCTAAATTATTATTTCTGTTTAAGCAGTTTTCAACCCAAAGCCCCTGATGGTGCTGTGAATTCATTTCTATTTTTATGGATCCAAAGTCAAGATTTGTGAGATTTTAAAGAGACTGTTTCTACCATCCAATGCTAAGGGATTCAGTGACACAAAATCATGCTGTATTGGGCTGGGATTGTGGCTCAGAGGTAGAACTTGCCTAGCACAGGTGAGGCCCTGGGTTCAATCCTCAGCACCAAATAAAAAAATAAAAAATTAAAATAAAGGTTAAATAAGAAAAAAAAACATGATGTATCTTAGTGTGTATTATATGAATTTGCTGTATGTTTGCTGCTGTAGTTAATGCTTGGTGACTGGTCTGTTTTTCTTGATGGAGAAGTCTGCTTTTTTCACTATGCCACTGAATTCCTGATCTCATCCAGCTTCTGAGTCATTCTACTTATTCCTTGGATTCCATTTCATCCTCATCTTGAAGACAGTCTTCTTGGAGCCCATCCACTGCCTGTTCTTGCAGGGGTTGCCTTCCAACCTGACAGCGCAATCAGCTTCCTGGGATTTGGTTCAGTGGAATTCCTGAGTTATCCCTCCATTTCTTCCATGCTGTGGTTTTTTCTTGCTGTAGTTTCACCTTCATTTCGACAGTACTGTGAACTCAAGTAATTCACTCAGAAAAGGTGCCTGACGAATGAAAAGTCTTGGTAAAATCTGTCTGCAAATGACCTTGCTCTGATGGCAGTGTAGCTGGAATTGGCCTGTGAGAATGGACTGCGTGTTGGCCTTTTAAAGCCCTTTCCTTTTTGTAGATGGACCTGCTGTGGAGATCAACCTTTGTGTCCCCTTCTGAGTGAACTTGAGAAACAAATTTAAACTCTGCCACGTTCCACACCTCTGCCCACCCTCCATCCCCAGTTTTTCTATGTTCTAATTCATCACATCTATTTATTAATAAGTGTCTTCAAAAACCTATGTGAAGGCTAGAACTCATTTGGTGTCTGGAAGTACCTGTGTATATCTGACATAACAAATATGCTTTGAATTGAGCAGTAACTCCTAGTTCATGGAAACTACATCATTGCTCACCATCCTGAGGTCCCCAGGGTATACTTTGCATTGTATCACCTTTGGTCTTACATCATAGGCATCATGTGTACTGTGCCCTTATAACATAAGTGAAACCATATTTTGACTCAAAATTTTTAAGAGTTGGAATATAATAGCCTAGAAGACAATTCCATTTTTTTAAAAATCTACACTCAATTTTTAATAAATACTTATATTAGATATTGGGCTCCTGCTTCTTTTATCCCTGTCTAAAAAATAATAGAATCTAACACATATTTTTTTTAAATTGCATTTGAGTTGGAAACATACATCAAGAGCAGGATTCTTGCTGAAACTGGACTCTACAAGGACAGAGAGGGAAACCCAAGTGTACAATCCCCATCTTTGATATCTGGCCACTTGGATAGCTGGTCAAATTCCATATTTTCCATCATCAGTGTCTTATGACCCTGGCCTGCCTCCAGGAATGACCTTGTCAAGTTAATTTAGAAAGCATCACCTTGTTAGAGCTTGGCTTTAGAATGTCCCCCAATGGTTCATGTGTTGAGGGCTTGGTCCCCAATGCAGCAATGTTCAGAGGTGGGCCCTCGGGGAAGTGATTACATCATGAGGGCTCTGAGCTCATCAATAGATTCACCCACTGGTGAATTCATAGCTGAATGGACAATTGGAAAGTGAAGGAAACTGCAGGAGGTGGAACCAGTCGAAGAGAATGGGTCCTTGGGGTCTGCTCCTGGGGACTCTGTCTTGTCACATACCCCTTTCTCTCTCTCTGCTTCCTAGCTGCCATAAGGTCATTAGTTTCCTCTGCCATATCTTCCAACCTGACCTTTCTGACTCGCCATAGGCCTAAAAGCATGGAGCTGGTTGACCATGAACTGAAAACTCTGAAATAGCCCAAATAAACCCCTCCTCCTTTAAGTTGGTATTCTCAGCTATTTTGCAACAAGTATGGAAAATGGACTAACACATCTCTTGACTCCTGATGTTTACCCTTTCCCAGCTCCTTGCCTATAAATCCCTCCCATCCTTGTTCAGCTGTTCATTGAGTCCACCCTCCCCGCTCCGTCCACTGCAAGACCCCATGACAGTGGTCCTTGTACCTGTCTAGCTAGCTGCCTTTTGGATGCAGTCATCTTCTCCACCTTAAAGAAGTATTATGAAGGCTTTTATTTCTTTGGCAGAGGTATTGAACTCCTTCAAGGAGTTCAATACCTAGAATGGGGGAAATCTTCCCAAACATTTTATGATTTTTAGAGTGGCTGAATTCTCTGGGTTTCAGTTCACCCTTGGATTAAGTTTACAACATTCTTTAAAGGCTTAACTTTGTGGATCTGTGCTCTGTACAAACAGAAGAAAATGATTTTCAAAAGGAAATCTGGGGGAAATCCTTTAGTCTTCTGTATACACACATATGTAATCAACACTGGAGTCTTCATTTCAAGGCAGTGATGGAAGGGCTCAAAATATCTTATAATCCTTCCACATCAAATCAACTACCGAATTAGAAAACATGAAAAGAAATCTCATGAACCAATAAAAATCAACCAAAGCAATGATTTTAAGTTATATTAAGATAACTTGAATAGCAACAGCTCTTCTCAGTATGACCAAATAAGAAAAACAAACTAATTACTGGTTTCCAGAGCAATGAATGATTACTGCTTGAATGGGTTTTAAAACACTGTCTATTCATTTCCAAAAGTTGGAGTACACACATTTACTTTCCCAGCCAAATTAATTTACAAGTCAAATTTTGGAGAGTCATCATAGTCTTACTTCATTAATTTCAGGCAATTACAGAAATTAATTCAAAACTCTTCACTTGTGGTTCAAGGTTACTAATCCAAAAAGTTTTGTTAATATTGCCTTTTACGCTAATGAAGTTGTAAGAAAATAAAGTTTGCTTCGTGTTGGAAAATAGGTTAAAATAATTTCCTGTTCAAATTAGCAATAATTTTAAAGCATAAAATTCATATTTTTCTATACTTAAATAATTAAAGGAAAAATTTTAAAGAAAGTATACTTAGTAAAAAAAAGTATTGTATTCACTAGAAGGGTGAGGCTCAAGTCCAAGACTGTAGGCACAGCCATCTGCAAGCAGGCTGAGTGGAGAGAGTGCGACTAGAGGAGAGGTAGACTCGGTTGTCAGGTACCTCTGACTACCCTTGGCAATCTACACAGTATTTTTCTGCTGCATACATTTCTGTGTTTTTGACCCTCAAATCAAGTGGAACCTACCCGGTTTGTCTGGGATTGGCTAACTTCAAGGTCCATGAAGATCTACCAAGGCATGAAGGAAGTCAGAAGTCTCACAAATGGTGGGTAGTGACAGCAGCCCAGCCCACAGTAGCTACAATGAGCCTCCTCTCGGAGACACAGATGTGGAGCTCCTTGAGTTAGATCGTTGTTTGAGTAGAACTGGGTTTTCTCTGAGGCCTTTTCTCTGAGGCCTTTGAACTCAGGGTAACTATGGCTGTTGAGATGACCACTTCTAACATAGTTCCTCATCTCCTTTTCTTCTGGCAAAATTAGGTCATCACCAAGGGCAACTCAAGCCTCTTATATATGTAAAACCTAAAATAGCCTGACATTTTCATATTGCTCAATACAATCGGCAATTTCAATATGTTGCTTACATGATCTTTCAGTAGCATTTGGCAGAGTTAGTGCTTCCTCTCTCTCTCTCTCTCTCTCTCTCTCTCTCTCTCTCTCCCTCTCTCTCTTTTTATGGTACTGGGGATTGAACCCAGGGCACTCCACCCTGAGCTTCATCCTCTGCTTAGTTCATTTTTTATTGTGAAGCAGGGTCTCACTACTTTGCTTGTGTTGGCCTTGAACTTGTGATCCTCCAGCCTTAGCCTCCTGTGTGTACCACAGGGCTGCGTGGCCATTTCCTTCTTGAAAAATTTTGTTTTCTTGGCAAGCAACTTTTCATAGCATAGTACTTTTTCTCTAACTGTAGTCTTCTTAAAAAATCTCATCCAATCTCATTGCTGAAACTACCAGTTTTTGTGTGTGACATTGAAATAAACATTGCCAGCTTTCTCTGAACTTCAGAACAGAGTTCAAATATCTCATGAGTTCCACTCACTCCATTGGTTTAACATGTGGTGATCTGAACTCATCACTTTCCCCCTAAATCTATTCTTATTCCGGGACACTCCATTTCAGGAACTCGCCCTGAAGATCTTTCCTCTGTATTCCTTCCCTTTCCTCTGCATCTTATTAGAAAATTATAGCCAGTGTTTAAAGTTTCTCAGGCCCCAGATAATCACCCGTGATTTTGAGTGACTCATTTTTAAAGTAAGGATGTACTTAGTTCAACTATTGAAGTATTTGTTTTTAATTAAAATTTCAAATGATTAATTATTCTTATTATATAAAAATATGTAAAGGATATGTTCATGTTCCAGCTTAAGAATGGTTTAATTGAGGTCCCCATAAGTCCAAGCCACAGCAACTGTAAACACCAATCTGGGGTAGGTGTTGATTCTCCAAATGAGTTTCCATTAACTTTTATGAATATATGTAAATGTCTTTAATAAATCTGGTATAATTTTGGACATTTAAAAACTTTATGTGGTGCTCTTTTGGAACTTGACTTTGTAATTCTCAGTTTTTGTGAGATATATATATTCTATATATATGACATGTATATGTAAATATAAATATAGATAATGCTATTTCGACTTCCTTCATTTTCATTACTTTATAGTTTTCCACTAAATGAAAATTATTCAGATCCTTATTAGCCTTTGGATATAAGCATACATAACTTCTGACTGTGCAGTCTTAAAATCTATGTTGATCTGAACAATTACGCACATATTATAGTGCATATATGAAACAGCGTTTCCAGGGTGCCATGTCCACAGCACAGTCATGCTAGGGAAGTGGAATAGGTTGCTGAGAGACCAAGAGAGACACTTGTAAGTGGAGGGTGAGACATAAGGGTTATTGGGAATCATTTTAATTTACTTGCAATTGATTACCCCCGCCTTTATTTTTTCTGAGTTCTTCCTTGCTGTCCTGGTGAATACAATCACTATTTTAACTTTGAACAACTTGGTTTCGTCTATGTCCACATCATTTCACTAGTACACAAAACAGTGCTCCAATGCAGGTCCATCGCCCACCTCTTCCTTCAGGTAGTTTCCTCGTGTAGATTCCATCTGCATACACTGTCAGCCCACCAGCACGACCGCACAATTACTACTTTATACAATTGTCCTTTAAGTGAGATCGGAGGAAAACCAAGTAATGATGCAAGGCACAATCTGCTGTTGCTGTGTTCGCCCGCATGTTTACCTTACCTGTGCCTCCTCCCCACATGGACCCAGGGCACTTCTAGCTTGAACTTTTATCCTACCCTAAATGGTCTCCTGCTTTTCTAGGGACAAGTTACCTTAGTTTTGAAGGACGGTTTTGCTATATAGAATTCTTGGACCACAGTTCTTTTTTATCAGCACTCTGTGTCACCGTATTGTCTTCTGACTTCTAAATTCCTGATGAGAAATCAGCTGTCAGTCTCACGGGAGTTCTTGTCCTCCCTGAGTCACTTGTCTCTTCCTGATTTCAAGGTTCTCCATCTGTCTTTGCCTTTGGATGGTCTGACTAGGATACGTGGAGGTGTGAGTCTCTTCAAATTTTCCTCCTGGATGTTCATTGAATTTCTCGGAAATGCGGATTAATGTTTTCCATCAAAGTTTGGAAATCTTCTGCCATTGTATTTTCAAAGATTCTTTTGGCTCCTTTATCTCTTTCTCTCCTTCTGAATATATAATTGTGAATACATTAGTGTACTTGTTGGTGGTACACAGGTTTCAGAGTCTCTGTCTAGTTTTATTCCTTCTTTTCCCCCTCTTTGTCCTGTGACTCAATGATCTTCATTGAACTATCTATAACATCTGTTCATTTCCAGAGTTCTGAAAAAAGTTTATTTTGACATTTTGGGGGCAGAGGGCTGGTTCTAATGGTTCTATGAAAGAGCAGATTTTTTGAGGTCTTTCTACATTTTGGAAATGCTTTTATTCTCCACCATCTTTGATAATTTAAGTTTTGCATTTTTAGAGCTCAAATTAATTTAAAATTGATTTTCAGTATTCTGAAGTAGGAATCCAATCCCCTCCTTCCCGTGTCCCTTCTCCTCATTCTCTTTCCTCCCTCTCTTCCTCCCTCCCTGCCTTCCTTCCTCTCTTTCCTCTAATTTTTTAAATATGATAACTATTTTGGTTGCCCAGTTTCCCCAAAGACCACAAGAAAATGATTGGAGAGTAGATAGTTTATTTAAGAAGCTCATTCTGGAGAGGTATTTACCTCAGAAGTTACCTCAAAGTAGTTACCACAGAGAGGAATTAGAAAGTAATCCCACAGGAAGCTGAGAAAGAGTGCAGAAATGCCCTTTCAGATTCGTGCGTTTGGCTTGTGAGGGAGCTGGCCTGTGCACACATGCCAAGTGGCATCAGTCAGAGTCTAAGGGAGAGCTAGCCCCACTGTTTGTGAAGTGTCACTCACAAGAGAGTGGGGCTCTGCTCTCAGAAAAGTCCTTATGAAGTTGGGGTCAGTGTGCTTTGCATCATAATGTCTGTGTCTGAGAGGTGATGATGAGGCTTTAATATACTGCCCACACCATTGTCCTAGCATAAATGAATAATTTTGATGACTTCTCACTGATTTTATACACCAATTTCTATTACATATCAATATCCATTTTATATCAAGGGTGTATTTCTGAGCTTTTCACTCCTAATTGAGTTGTTTCCTATTTCAAAACAAGCCCTACACTATGCCCTCTCTTATTCTCAATATTTGTGACATCTGTCTTCTCTTTCTGTCTGTCTGTTTGACAGGCTTATAGGTCACCTCAACTTGACTACACTATTTTTCTCCAATGATTTTTGTTTTCTATTTCATTTATCTCTGCCTTTGAATTTATTGTGTACGTTCTTTTACTTTTTAAATTTTAACTTATTATTGTTCTCCCTCCCCTTAACTTAATGTGGAAACTTTGCTTATTTGTTTCTAATTTCAGAATATAAACACTCAACATTGTTTCCTACAGTATTTAGTATGTTGTGATTTTCTTGTTCACTTCAAATTAGGTTTCAATTATTCTTGTGATTCCTTCTTTGGTCTATTGATTATTTTGAAGTTGGGATTCAAATATTTGGGATTTTCTAGATGTCTTTTCACTATTGATTTGTAGTTTAATGGTATATTTATAAACCATACTTTGGTATTTTCATTTCCTTCATTTTCTTTTTCTTTCTATGAAATTACTTTAATTTGAATGTTGGCTTCACTTTTCTTCTATCATTTTATTTTTATCTATCTATTCTATTTTCTTCCTTTATTTCATCTTCTACATTATATTGCCATTTTTATTACCATGCTGTAACTTTCTTTTTTATTTGATTTTAACAATACAGTATTGTATTTTCTGTTTATAGATGCAAATGCAGTTAATTTATATTGTCTGGTTAATTATATAATTGGATTTGAGTCTGCTTTATCTTTCACCATATTTGATCTTTTTTTCTGAATTGATTGAAGATTTTTTAAAATTTTATTTGTACATATCTACTAGTTTTGAAGTTATAACTTCTGTTTTTTCTAGTGATTGCTATTAAAGTAGTAATATGCATACCTGTCTTATAAAATATATAGATAATTAATCTCTCTACCATCCTGTCAAATTCAAAGACTCTAATATTTTACCTCAGGTCACTATCTCTCTTCACACACCATGATATTTTCTACGGTTTTAAATTTTTGGAGGAGAGTTTTTCTTCTTCTAAGGCATGGATGATAGATGGAAAAATTCCTTAATTGTCTCTTGGCTGGTGAATGGATACTGTCTCGCCCATATTTCTGTCAAGATTCAGCCATTCAAAGTATTGCCTGGTGACAGTAGGTCTCGCTCCTGCTGCTCACCTTTCTCAAACTCAATAAATTTTCTCTTTTTCCCCTTAAGACTGTTGCATTCCCCAGATCTGGTTTAATCATGTCAGCAGATGCTACCACAGGAGCTTTAAATTCAGAAAAGATCACAGGCTATAATTACCACCTTTCTTTTTTATTGTTGGTATTTTTGCATTTTTGGTACTTCTCTTATTTTTTTCCCCACAAACTCAGGTATCTATTAAAAAGATGCCTCAAGAAGAATGAAATTCTGTCATTCGCAGAAAAATGAATGGAACTGGAAGACATTGTGTGTTTGTGCCAGACACAAAAAGACAAATGGCACATGTTTTCTCTCATTTGTGAAAACTAAAACAAACAAACAAAAAAACTTAAAAAAAAAAAGCAATA
Source organism: Xerus rutilus (assembly GCA_028644305.1). Taxonomy (NCBI): domain Eukaryota; kingdom Metazoa; phylum Chordata; class Mammalia; order Rodentia; family Sciuridae; genus Xerus; species Xerus rutilus. The sequence goes on along the minus strand of CM053411.1, from coordinate 73,968,526 downwards.
ACCAATGATCTGAAAGTACAAGAAGGACTATTAGGGACCAAGCATGGGGCCAAGAAAGGGGGAGGAAGAGGGAAGCGGGGAAGAGGGGAGAGATGGGGATGATAAATCATAGCATATGTCGCACCAAAACACATTAATTTTTATTTGTATAATTAGCTGCCTGTTAGTGAAGAAAATTGAAAAATGCTTTAAAACTTTTATTTTCATTCTTAGTGTTTGAATTGAGAGAATTTCCCTCAGTGAACTTTTTTCCCATATTGCCAGAAATTGTCTTGTAACATTTTATTATTTTGACTCATATTTCTTCATTATTTCATTTTGATATCTTAAAAGTAGTTTTCTGATACTGTCTGCCAGGATGATAATCCAATTTATGCAAACTAATGGTAAACAGGATAAATAATGCAAAATTTGTTTAATAAATGCTGAACTACCACATTTTAAAGTTTTATTATATTTACCGAGAGCTTCCACATGTCAGACATACTGCTGGGTTCTTTGCATATGTTAAATTTACTCTTCACACAACAGTCATTCATCACCAAGAATGCAAGAGAGAAGGAAAGAGGTTGTTTTCATACAATCAACTAACCTCCTGGAGGCTGAGGTGAAACTTGAATGCAAATCCACCTGACTTCACAAATACCTTCTTTCCCCATGACTTCAAAGTCTCCAAAAAAGATCTCAAAAGTGCTTTGAAACATTTGAAAAAGGATATTATATCAATCCAGAAGCAGCTACCTAACACTGAATCTGCTCAAGAATATTCCTGACTAAATGCCTGCCAGAAGAACTAATCAAAGTAACCACCGTCTTTTGGACAGTAACCGTGAGATAATCATTTCTGGTTTTTGCTCAGAGTTGTTTCATTTAACATGCTGATTTAACCACCTGCTAATAATATGTGGGAGGCATTTCAGATAATTCAGAGTCATGTATTTTAATTTTTACATAGTAGACACCGAGCCCACACATGAGGAAATCATTAGAAAGGAGAGAAGAGATTTAAAATATAGATGCCAGAGATTAACAAGGCTACCTGTTTTAAACAACTTTTCCAATAAGAGACAAGTTTTCATTCCCAGGGAAGTCTGAGGTGCTCCTTTTCTGTTTTTGCAGTGTTTGGATGGAATCCAGTGTCTTGCTCATGATAGGCAAGCGCTCTATCACTGAACTACAATCCAGCCCTGAGGTGTTTATTCAATTGCTTCTAAAATAAACAATCCTACATTTGTCACAAATAGGAGGAGTGAGTCCTGGAGATCTAATGTAGAGTGTGTTGACTATGGTTAATAATAAGGTACTCTCTATAGGAAATTACTAGGAGAGTAGCTCTTAAGTGATCTTCACCCAACTTGACAAGAATACACAAAGATAACTATGTGAAGACATGGAGATGCTAATTGGTTAGACAGTGGCAATCGTTTCACCACATATACATAGAGCAAAACATCACAGTAGATATGTACAATTTCTACTTCTCAATTATACCTCATTAAAGCTGGAGAAAATAAAATGAAAATTAAACAAAAATTTGTTCTGTAATATCCACTTGTACAAGCTAATTTGATAAAGCAATGTGAATCTAAACAGATGAAACAGGTAAACGTAAAGGCTGAGGATTTTGTTAATAATTTTTAAAAGTGGAGGAGGGACACCAGATTCAGTGAAATGCAACTTGGGGCATCTAATTAGACTAATGAAGCTAACTTGAAATTTATTACATCAGCCCTTTCATGAATTGCCTGCTACAAACTCACAGTGCAGCTTCCTTTTTTTGATCAGAACTTAACATTTAGGTTGTGAAATACATGTTTTTGGTTCAGTTGTTCACTCCTAGGCAGCAGGGATGATTCTGGCATGTCCTGTGGCCCTTTCCACACTCCCACCTCTAAAATCCCCTTGACATTCACCTTCTCTCCTCTTGTGTCCGCACTGTTGCTAAAATAAAAGGATGAATCACTCTAGTGGTGCCAGAATGGAAAACTCATGTGGATTTTCCAAGTATTAAAAAACATACTGAGCAAATTAGTCAAGAACTGTAGAGCTTAATGGAACACTTTTTGATGACCAGGAGTCATTGCATAATCAGCTCTAATGGAAAGATGAAGGCCTGTTTTATGCCATTGCCAAAGATTGAATCTGCTGGGGATTTGACAGTATATTACTTGCCATTCTAATTTGCTTTTATTGAAAAACAAACACACCAAAATGTGTTTGTGACAAAATGCTCACAGATCATCTTTAACTTACAGCTGAGTATCACATTCAGCCTGCTGCGGGGTCAGGAGGAGGTCATGAGAGGTTGAGTCTCCGCAATGCACTTCCACCATGGACGCGAAGCCTTTTGCAGATGGTGGTGAGGCCCATCATCTCTCTTATCTAACCACCTTGCTTGCAGGTCATAGAATGTTCCAGCTATTACATTAGTTTATGTGTGTCCTAGATTGGGGAGAGATGAAAAGTGTGGTCAGGGGAGTAGAAAAGATTTTTAATAACCTTAATGGAGAGATGGGTAGATTAGGGATCGAGAAACCTCAACACACAGTCTTATGAGTTCCATCTGCTAAGAAATGTGTCCTTGGAACAATTCTGAACCTCATTTGTTTGATGTGTGACATGCAGCAAATAGCACCTGCCAGATTTCCCTGAGTATTAACTAATAAAGGCTGCAGGGAGCTGAAAAAGCTAATGGCATCTTGAGCAGAAATGGCCAGGGCAATGGTTTGAAGTACTGTGTCCCTCCAACGTTCCTGTGGAAACCTAGGCCCCTGGGCAGCAGTATCAAGAGACGGGGTCTCATGGTTGTGAGGGTTACAGCCCTGGGGATGGGAGGGTTCCAGCAGTGCCTCAGGATTTCCATTTGTTCATGCTACCCTTCCCCATGTGAGGCATCCCCACCCAGCCACCATCTTTGGGGAGAGAATAAGGCTTACCAGACATGAGATCTGCCATTGTGATTTTGCTCTTCCCAGACTCTACAACTGTGAGGAATATACTTTGATTTATTTATGTGTGACTTGATAGGTGGGACTTTGTCATAGCCAGAATGGGTTAAGATGGTTAGAAGGAATTTAGGGAAAGGCTGTAAGCCAAACACTCATTACGTCTACCTGGTTATTTTGCGATAAAACACACACTTTAGAAAATATGAACATTTAATTTATATTCTAAATACTACAAATAATGTATTCTTAAGGTAAGTGTCTTAGAATAATTAATTGTCTATTTAAATTCCATCAGTGCCACACCCACTACTCAGCAATGATTCAGACTGTCATCTTACATGGAAGTTCATTATGTAAAATGTCTCTATGAAACAAAACACAATTCATGGGATTCCCCAGCTAGTTCCTCAAAGAGGATTTACCTCACAACTTCAGTGACAGGAGCTCATCTGAAGAACAGTTCTAATTCACTACCAACTCCTTAGATTAGGCCAAAGATAGCATTCTTGTGATTTTCCAGCATTATCTCATCTCAGATATCACATGGAATGGATTTAAACGTGTTTTGCACATTCAGCTCTATGTCTTCTTTGTACTTGTTGACTATTTGTAATTCTTAAAACAGTCATTTATGTAAGCTGTCCAGGTTACACGGACATAGTTCTAAATATTAAATATTTTATTGTGGCTTTTCTGAAATTCGAAATTTTTATTTGCTAAATCTGGCAAATTTGTAGCTTCTAGAATATGAACCATCTCACTAGTTTTCTGTGGTTTGTCTTTTTCAATTGGAAAAGACAAACATAGATTCATGTCTCTGTTCTGCCTTTTATAAGCTGTGGGATCCTGGACAATTGGCTTCATCTCTCTGGGCCTCCAATCTCTCATCCATAAAGTAGACCTAACACTACTAATGGCCAGAACAACATCTGTTCATCAAAATGCATTCGTCCTCTTCCTGCTGGGTACACAGCTGGACTCAATTCTTTGGTCTCTCTCGCAATAGCAATGGCCATAGGGTTGACTTTCAGAGAGCAGGAGTGCATGCGCCATCCGGGTCAAGGTTTTAAAGCTGTTTTCTGTCCCTCCTTCTTTTGCCAGCTGGGTGCAGAGGGCGATGATGTCTCAGACATGAATGGACCTTTGGCATGAAAGGAGCATGGCTCTTTGAGCCATCACATGAAAACAAGACAAAACGCTTAAATACCAAGAGCACTTACATTTATCTATTATGTGAGAAAAAAAGTCTGTTGTACAACATCACTGAACTTTGGGATTTAATGGGTCACAGCTGCTCCTATTTCCCTAATCTTCCCCCACCAAAAAAAATTGCTATTGGAAATGAAATGCTACCTCAGTAAGTACCTAAGACGAATGTGTGGACTCAGTAAGTACCTAAGTGGTGTGGGCTTAGTAATACCTAAGATGATTGGTATGGGCTTAGTAAGTACCTAAGCGGTATGGGCTTAGTAATACCTAAGATGATTGATATGGGCTTAGTAAGTACCTAAGCAGTGTGGGCTTAGTAATACCTAAGATGATTGGTATGGGCTCAGCAGTTGTACAGAACCTACAACAAAGAAACTAGCTAAGAATATTATTTTAGTTGTCTGTTTAAATCATCGCCTTCAAACACGTCACATTCCTGCTAAACCTGGATCTCTTGGCAGTTAGAACCAGTTTGGTGTGATTTGGCCTTTACCTTGTAATAAGGTTTTATAAGAAAGAGATGAGCTTAGGAAAGGACTGATGGGTTTCAGAGAAAAAGAATAAGAAAATATAGTGCAGAACTCTGCATCTTGGCCAGATTAGACAGTGAATGGTAACTAGATCCTAAATGGTAGGACATATCTCTAAGAGAGGCTGTTGTCAAAATCAACTAATGACTGATTAAGTCTATCTTGCTAAAAACCCAAGAGCATCAACCATATAGAAAGATCAAATGAGGAGGAAGTCTTTGCCATTCACATCTATCACTTTAGATGGCTCCGTGATCTCAAATATGAAGTTGAGAAATATAGGTGTGAGCATGAGGAAGCAGAGAGAGAAAACAAACCTGATTGTGGTGTCGTGAAAAGAACTTTAACACTTACGCATGGAACAAACCCATTGCAATAGACCAGAAACCTTCTTCAGGAGTGGTATTAAACAGTAGAGTTCCTGTAACAAAGTCCCTTGAAGAGGGATGCTTAGGCAATAGAAATGGATGGTCTTAGACTTCTGGAGGCCAATAGTCCAGAATCAAGGTGTGGGCAGAGTTGGTCCCTCCTGAGGCTGTGAGGGAAGCATTGGTTCCAGGTCTCCTCTCTGGGCCAGTGGGTGGCCATTCTTATCTTCACATGGTGCTCTCCAAGTAAACAAGTTTGTTTTCAAATGTCTTCTCATTATAAGGACACCAGTCACACTAGAATAGAGCCCACCCCAAGAACCTCAATTTAACTTTATAAAGATCCTGTCTCCAAACAGCGTCATATTTTGAGGGCCTAGTGGTTAGGAGATCACCTTATTAACTTTGTGTGATACAATTCAACTCAGAATAGAATCTTTTTGAGGAAATTAAATTGCCAAAGAAACAATTTTTTTGGATATTTAAACAAAAGAAAAAAAGAGAAAACACCTGATACTATAAATCAACTCTTCAAATCCCAATGTTCACAAAAGCAGGAAATGAGCTCCAAAAGGCCTTCAGCCTCCAACACCCATGCGATCATGGAGGACCGTGGAAAACAATCCACTTCCTGCCAGGGTCATGGAGAATGATGGACAGGGGAATCCTCCTAGAGGGCACGCCCAGGACCTACTCCCGGGAACTTCCTCCACCACGACTATGGACCATTGAGTGCCCGTTTCTCTTGTCCCAGTGCCTATACCAGACACTTATGCTCTTGTGCAATAGATGTGTGTTGGGGACACACACTTATGCCTAGTCTTTTTAGTTCATAGGTCAACAGAGCATGAGTAGTGCGTCTTAGCTTGATGGAAAGATCCTTCTGTTTCCTCCAGATCATGGATGCTTTGTGGCTGGCCAGTGGTGAGTGAGTCCCTGGGTAGGAAGAAGAGTGTTACAGAAGCGGATGGACACACAGTTTGCTTACTGTTCAGCAATGTGGTTGCTTCCCACCACCTTCCCCAGCCTCTTTTCCAGTTAGAAACCACATGAGTGTTTAAGCCCATGGAACATAAACGGAGAAAAAGCCACAGCTTTGAGAAGTGAGAACATCCTGTGTGCTGTCCTCTCCTACCCCCTACAAGCAACATGCTGGAAATGACCCCAGAGGAGCTTCGAAATGAAAGGACCGTGGATTCTTGAATCAGGGTGTGGAGGAAAGTTGTCTTCAAACCACAACAATAGTATTGGACGGCAATTCAAAACAGAAAAAATGACTCTTTTGCTAAGTTGCTAAAATTTGGAGATTTGTTATAGTAGCTAGCATTTTCTTAGCTAATAATTCCATATACTTTTAATATCCCTTTAAAACATATGATTCTATAGTGAGTTGCTAGGACTGTGATACACTTGAAAATATTAACAGGCCTGTCATTTGTTGTACCAGGAATTTTCTACTTGTTTTTCACATTATACTTTCTAATATATAAGTAACCAATGATTCTTAACTATCTAACAGCTGATTGCAAATGGTGTTGATTTTTTTTCTGGTATTAAAATTCAGCATAGGCCAGGGAAACACAGACATACAGAACTTTCAGATGGACAAATTGGTAGGCATTATCATCTTTTTACAGATGGAGAATGCAGGTTCAGAGAGGTTAAGGAAGTTTACCTATGTGCAGACTTTTAGTGACAAATACTGTACTTTTAGACTAAATTGTATTCCAAAGATTGCTTGCAACTATACAAAGCTGTATACTTGAGGTTTCATTTATCATTATTATCCGCATTGCTCATCTTTCTCTGTCTGGTCTTGCAGTCAGGCAAAATCATACCTTTTACTCAGCCATCTGACTGCTGTGTGGCCTTAGGGAAATCATTTAAGGTCTCTCTGAGCCTTACACATCTCATCTGTTAGGCAGACATAATAATAGAAGCTAATATGCTAATTGTTCTTGAGATTAAAATGTGGTATTGTATGCAAAATGAAAAAATACATATCTCCTAGGTTGAAAGTACTCAATGATAGTTATTGTCATCATAATGCAGATAATTTTAGGAATACACAAACATACATGATATCCAATATCCTTCCTTACCTGTTTTGTCTGATTGCTTGAGGCTTGATTTAGATGTGATTTGCTTTATTTCCCCAGACCCCTCTAAACTAAATATATTCCTTCCTAGCTCAGGTCCCATGACCCTCAACTTCTCACCTATGGTAGACACCCAGAGTTGTCTGTCCATTTGTCTTTTTGTCTTCAAGACCAAAAAATCATACTTTGTTTTAGACAAAGGCAAATATTTATTTAGAATGAAAACAGAAATTACAAGATGAACACTCCAAAAGCAGAAATCTACCACAAGTAACATAAAGTCTGGAAAACAATACTATATTCTTACTTTGGGGGCAATTCTCAAATATCCTTCCCTCCAATGGCCACCTTGTGCGAAGACCCGACCCGCCTCAGGGTGACTGCTGTTTCCTGTACTGGTTTTCTAGCTCTTCCGGTTTCTGTTTTGGTCACTGCTTTTTCCGACTGCGTGTGGCAGCGCCTCATAGGGCGCATGTACGGACCCTCCTCTTCCTCTCCGTGTGCCTCCTCTGTGCCCCGAGGGGAGAGCTTCCTGGCCACATGCTCTTGTTGTGGTGTGATGTATCCCCTCACTACAGGCCCAAAACAATAGGATCAACTAACGGTGAACTGAAACCTGAAATCATGAGCCCAAATAAACCTTTCCTCCTCATAAACTGTTCATCTCAGATTCTTTGCTGCAGTGGTGGAAAGCTGACTAACACAAAGGTCCTAAAGGATCTAATTTCAGGCAGCCGGAGAGCCTTGGTCAGCCCAGAATACTGTGAGACTCAGTGGGCAGCAGAGTCAAAGGAGCCAGGTCAGAGGCACTGCTGGCTCAGCTCTGGACAAATAGCTTTCAATGAAAAGGTCACCCTGGCACAAAAGCCCTTGCAAGCAATACATGCACAGGATGGATATTTTAGCTGCTTCATATTACTTTCCATTCTGTCCAGGTTTTGCAGGCTGCAGTCTATTTTTGGCTCACAGATCTATTCTTGGTTCACAGATCTGTGCTGTGGCTCAGGTGTGGGCATTTGGGAGGATGTTCCTCCACTTAGAGTCTGTCAATCACAGCACTCATTTTTCTTTTAAATGCAGACTAAAGGATCAGGCTGTCGCCTGCATTAGCCCCCCTTTCCTTTCTCACACAGTTGACTATTCCCTCCTTTTGCAGGTACATGCCAGCTGCCCTGCCTTGAAGTTCACTGTTCAACAGTTGCCAGTGGCAAGCCTGGTAGGAGCTTCGCACGGAGACTTTCTGCCCCACTGATTCCTTCAAATCATTTTAAAACAGTTTCCCAATAAATGCTGAGTCAATCAATCCTTTAGTTCCTTATTAAGTAAGTAGAGGAATTTAAATATATATTGAAATTAGTGAAATTACTGAATGATACCTTTGATAAAAACAGAGATAAAATTCATTGAGCACCTACCTCGAGTTAGGCTAATAGATATTAATTTCTACCCTCAGAATATTTCTAAGAACACAGGGTGGGGGAGCCATAACAAATGGCAGAGATAATTGAATCGATTTAATAGTAGAACTAAGACTAAATACTCATGAGAATTAGGATTACAGAGCACCAACAATTAGTCCATAAATAGTGTGGGGACAACTGAGTAGCCATCTGGAAAAAGTAATGCAGATAGTTCTTTCACAACTTACAGTAAAATAGATTGTAGATGGAGCTAAGATTTCAACATAAAAAGTAAAACTCTATCCTAGAAGAAAACATGAGAGTATTAAATGTAATTCCTGAAGTGGAAAGGACTTTATAAGTTAAAGGAAAAAAAAAACTATAAATCATTAATTTTGCTACATGAATAAACAAAAATAATAGGAAAAATGTTTGCACTTTCTTAATATAAAGAGTTTCTAGATATGGATAAGGAAGGACTAACATTGTGGTAGATTAATGGGGAAATTATCTGATGGGTTAATTCATAGAAAAATGTATAAGTGGCTATCAAATACGTAGAGACATATTTCACTCCACTCATGATTAAGGATTTGGAAATATGAATGATTATATTGCATTTCCTGCCTATAAAATTGGCAAAGATCAAAATATTTAGTAACATTATATTAGTGAATTTTTGAAACAACATATACTATTATGAATTACTGGTGGGAGTTTAAACATATTACTCATTAAGAATAATTTGAGCTGGATATGCTGGCACATGCCTATAAACTTAGCAATTCTGGAGGTTTAGGCAGGAGGATTGCAATTTTGAGGCCAGCCTCAGTAGCTTAACAAGTCCCTCAGTAACTAAGTGAGACTTTGTCTCAAAATAAAAAAGGAAAAGTGCTGAGGATGTGGCTCATGGTAAAGTGCCCCTGGGTTCAATCTCAATACCACCATCACCAACAACAAAAATTTCGACATGTCAAATGGCAAAATAAAAATGAATATCAAAACATTTAAATGAAAAATGGCTGTATCTTGTGATTCAGCCGTCACCTTTAATTATAGAATTTTAACTTACTGATAGATTTTCCACAGACCACACACATATGTAAAGCTATTCATTGGGGCATTTCTGTTAACCAGTTTATAATCATGATAATCCATAATAATAATACACATTTATCAAAAAGAATTAGGTAGCAGTACATAGCAGATATGGAAAGATCTCTAAATTAAATTAGAACAAATTGCTAAGTGAAAGAAGCAGGGACCACGCTAATGTGCATTATGTGTTTCCATTTGCACAAAAATAAAAGAATATTTGAACACATGGTTATAAAAATGAAAGCAATTCCAAAAGAGGATCGTACTGGCAGCTTCCATTTAACAGGTGAGTGAATGGAGAATCAGCACTGTTCTGCATCACCTTTAAAGGTAACCGTTAGCAAAGTGGGAGATTTTAACCCAATTCACCCGACACTATGCATTTGCTTTTCTCCCTAACAGGATGCCAGGTTTTCTGGTGACCACTGGGAATTCAGAGATAAGAGATGTGGCTCTGATCCTGGAAGGACTCACAGTCAATGAGGAGAGACAGAGAGTCACAGTTACGTGGCAGCATGATGACAGCCAGCCCTCCACTCGGGTTCTGTGGGATAGTTCGTGCGTCAGAAGGCTCTGAAGGAACGTAGAGATTAATGACTGAGTTGTGACTTGGAAGGAGGTAGGAGTTCATCCATCCCAAAGAGAAGAGTAAGAACCAGAAAGAAGGAGCAGTGTGGTCACAGACTGAGAAGGAAGGAAGAAAGAGAGGGAGGGAGGGGAGAATACATCTAGAGTTTTTCTCTGAACATCTATTTTAGGCATGAGCTGGAGTACAAGTCGTCATTGTCAAGTCCTAGAGACAAAAGATAGGGCTGAGGATGCAAAGGGACGAAATGATCCCAGAGTAGTAAGTGCTAAGCTGTTTTATAGCAAAAGTAAAAAAGAGTGCCATTGCAGTGACCACAAGGAGGTGGTCAAAAGGCTACTTTCTAGGCAGCTAACCTACCAGCTGGCAGGTTCTCCCTGAGAAGGTGGCATTTGGGGAGAGATGGGAAGCATAAGAATGAGCCCACCAGGAAAGGGGCGGAGTGGAGAGATCCCAGGTGATGCAGCAGGAAGGCGAAGGATTTTCAGGGACCCAGATGATAGTGGGGGGTGATGGGGTCTGAGCAATAAGAAGGAGAGAAGAGGAAAATTTCAAGATGCATTCCAGAATTAGATTTGCCAAACGGTGCCTGGAATGTGCGAGATGTCAAGACAAGGGCCCTAGATGACTCTTAGGTGCTAGGTCTTAGCCAATGGTGCCTGCACTGACCTACGACCGGCAGGAGGGCTGGGAACAGGGCTGGGCCTAGGGTGGAAGAGGAGAGCCCTGCAACAGCTCATGGTAAATTCCATGAAATTCAATGGATCCAAATGTAGAATGAATAAAAAACAAAGAGAGGTAAGCATCTAAGGTTGAGGAAAAAACTGGGTACAAAACTATAAAGGCTTTGAGTGCCAGGAAAAGGAGTTTGGAGTTTGTTTTGTAATAAGAATGAAAACATGGCTTCATGTTGGCTTTTATCTACGTGGCAATTCCAAAGCACTATTCCCTTCATTCCCACATTTCAAAAAATGGAGTTGGTGATTTAGTAACATGATCAAGGTCATACAGAACCGCAGTTACAGCAAAGGCGCAGGGTTCAAGGTCGAGGAAACACTGAGTGCAGCCCCTCACCCTGCTCCTCTCTGTCTCTCTCTCAGCCCCACTTCTCCTCCTCCTTCCTCTTATTCCATTTCACCCTCTATCATCTATCATTTAGCTATCAGCTGTGCATCTATTCACAATAAACCACTTATGTACTTAAACATTTTAAATAACCATATTAAAAGAGTAAAAAAAGCAAGTGAATATAATTTAAACAATTTTTTGAGCCAAACATACCTAAAATATTTTCAACATGTAGTCAATAGAAAAACATTACAAATGCAACATTTCTAATATAAAAATATTACAATTGCAACATTTGATAAGCAACAGTATACAAATTTATGGACGCATCATTTTTCATACTAAACCTTGACCCTCTGTTTTTTACCTTTGGCACATGCCATCTATGCCAACCATGTCAAGTGCTCAGTAGCCTCAAGTGGCTTCTGACTGTCAGGCTGGGCCACCCAGATCTGGAGCCTGTGCTTTAAACCAATACAATATTCAGCAGAAAATTTTGGAGACAATGCCGAGGTTATTGCTTATAAAAATGTTATAGATGATTGTAAAGCCGTGGTGAATAGAGCAGATCCCACAAAATTGAGTTGACACAGGATGGACAGTGCTGAGGGTTTTCTGATTTCTTAATTCCAGGCTATTTCCAGGCGCTGACATTTCTCACCCCCACTTCTCCACGCCCAACTTTCTATTTCCTTTTCTTCTTGTGAATGGGTAGAGCTGGAGAAGGAGGAAGGATAAGATCATTCATGACAGTGTTCACCTTTGCACCTCAAGCCTTAGGAACCTTAGGTTTCTCTTTATACAGACTGAACACGTAGCAGGCAATCAGGTGGTAATTAAAGAATGTTAGGGTCACCTTATACAAGGACATTATTGCAAAAAGCACAAACTATTGAGGATCTCTTTTCAAGCTTTTCAATATCTCCATGGAGCATATCCACAGCCTGCATTTCCGAATATCTCCCTGAATAAAATAGACCACTTTCCTTCCAACATGAATAATATTTATGCTTACATGTAGGTCAGAGTCAGCCAAACGGCTCTGGTGTGTGCAAGTCTATTTTAGACTTGGCTGTCATGACAACCATGGGATTTGGCCCAGGTGTCTTCTATCTCCCGATACACAGACAGCAAGTTTTCTGGCCTGGCTGTGATTTCTAGGGAGCAGCACTTAGGAATTGCCACAGGATGATTCAGCCTGCTGGGTCTTGGCAGGCATGCTGACCTGACTGACGGCAAAAAGATTGTGTTCATGTGGCTCCTTCATTTATCAATTTAGATTAGCAGAGGGCATGGTGGGGAGGGCTCGGATCCCTAATGGGCCAAGTTTCCATGGTTCTGCATGAGCGAGGAAGGCCTAGAGTGAGGCATGGGCATTATCCAAGCCATGCTAGATCCCAGAGTTCAGATTTGACATTTCAGTCTATTGGGCTCACATTCCTGTTGTTCCCTGAGGGAGAGACCTTGGAACAGATCCTACGGCCCAGCCTTGACAGTCCGTCTCCGCTTCCATTCATGCCCTCCTAGGGCCACCTGTCCTAGAACAGTGATTCTCAAGTTCTGCTGTTTAACAAAATAATTTTAGGAGGTTTTAAAACTCCAAATTCCCTGGCAAATCCCTACATCCATTAAATAAGAATGTCAGGGCCAGGACCATAGAGTTCAGGGCATTTGTAGTTTTTAAAGCTCCCAGATGATTGCAAAGTATAGGTGAGCTGAGATGCTCTGACCTCCAGTGTGCTGGGGGCTCCTGTACTATCATACGAAGTTTGACAGACTGATGTTTTACTGTTAGAAAGAGTATCCTGTCGTGGATTTGAATAGCTGGAACCATGATCATCAACTTTTTTGGTTTTGGGACCCTTTCCACCCTTAAAAGTTACTAAAGGTTCAAAGTGCTTTGTTTAAGTGACCTGTACCTGTTGATATTTGCTGTAAGAGAAATTAAAGCTAATTTTTTTTAATGCAAGAATTCCCAAGCACATGCACTACCGGCTGCCAGAACCATAGTGTCATCCCAGTTCCTGGACCTCAGGAAAATCCACGTCAAACCCTGACAGAATGAGGGCAAAGAGGCAAGGAGGCTTTTTGTATTATCACAGCAGTAGTTTTGACCCATGGACCCTCTATAAAGGTCCCAGAGATCCCAGGATATTTCCCAACCACATTTTGAAAACTCTTGAGATGAATTTTCTCATGATTTTGAGAGAAAAATTTAGAAGGTTTCTTTTTTTTCCATTACTGTAAAAAATTCCTCTTTTGACTGATGTTTTCATGCTTTGGGGATTGCAAACACACTGGCTAGACATATTTCTTAGCAGAAAGAGTGGACTCATTAATTCTTTGACCCTGGCAGAATATACACTAAGAGAACATTTTCTAGCAAAACTTTTTCTACCTCTGTCAAGTTGCCACCCCTCCTCTGGTACCAGAGTTACCAGTTCAGGGATGCCAGGAAATATTAGCTAATTACATTCACATAATAACAGTCAAAAGTTCTCAACTGTATATTATGTATTAGACATGGTATTGAGCAATTTCTTTTTGACTCACTGGATTCTCATGCTATTCTGAATTGTGAATTATTATTATTAGTTTTATAGATAAAGAATCAGAGTCGAGCAGAAGTTGAAGCCTTGCATGGTCATGAGATCATTGTATGTTAGCAGAGGGCAGGCTCTGCCTATGTCCCTCCAGAGTCCCACTCTTAAAGCCTCTGCACGTGTGTAAACTCTGCACATGAGGCCTCCATGTAGACTCCGCATGAGTGAGGAGTTCACAAGCACCAAGCTGAGCTGCGAGCGCCCTTGGGCTTTTTCTTTCTCTATGTGAAATGTAGCCAAGAACACACACACACACACACACACACACACACACACACACACATACACACACACACACACACACACACAACATCCAAATATAATTACCAGCAATAAATATCCCATACGTATTTTCTATTCATACACCATCTACCATAGCTATGCCATATCTATATTCTTTGTATATGTATTTCTTAGATATAGAATTTTCAGAAACTCAGACCTTAGAAAGACCAATGGTAAGCAAAGTAAGCCTCCTAATTTTACAGATGAGGTCATTCAAGCCAACTAGACAGACTAGAATGACACAAGGTATTCATAACAGATCTCAGTCAAGACAAGAATCCTGGTTCCGCCATGCGCTCAATGCCTTTTTTATTTCTCACCATACAGTGGACAGCTTTATGATCTCAGCTTGGAAGAGAAACTGCAGACCTGAGGAAAGAAACATTATTCATTCTAAGTTAGTAAAAAGTGTGTGCAGGGGGCTGGGATTGTGGCTCAGCGGTAGAGCGCTTGCCTCGCATGCGTGAGGCCCTGGGTTCGATCCTCAGCACCACATACAAAGCAATAAAATAAAGACATTGTGTCCATCAACAACTAAAAAAAAAAATCTAAAAAAAAAAAAAAAAGTGTGTGCACGTGTGTGCATGTGTGTGTGTGTCTTTATGTGTGTGTCCCTTAAAGCTGTGAAGAAGAGAATCTTCAAGAGCAGCAGGCAGTGGAAATTTGTCAGTTTCAGAATTTTCTCCCTGAAATCCTCTTGGAACTGGCTTTTCTCTGAGCTCTTGAAGCTCTTGCCTTCTTGTGGTAGCATGGTACAAAGCAAATGTTTTCAGCTATGTAACAGAATATTAGCACCTCCTGGAAAGCTTCAAACTTTTTAAGAAAAAAAATGTAGCAGAAAGAAATAGGGGGAACCTTAACCCCAATTCCTGCCTCCAACAATTGGATGTTCATTTTTTCCAAGGTACAGGGTTGAGAGCCACCTGTCTAGAGGAGAAGCAGAGGCTTCGGCGTCAGGATTCCTGCACTCCTTTCTTTCTGCTATCATGGATGTGCTGAGGCCATAGGCAAGTCCTCTGTCAAAGGTTCCTCTACCCAAACGAGGCATCACATATATCCAAGGATCTGCAGGATGGCACAAAGCCAGGCACGATAGAGACCTCATAGACACCCATTCCCATGAGTGTGCAGAAAAGAGCTCAACTGTTCTGCGGATGGGACCATCTCCTTGGTGTTCCAGAGATAGAAGTCTGTGAAATCAGGGTGCCTCCTGTGCACCTCCCTGCTCCCCATCTCAGTATCTTCCCCCCAGGCCTCTGAACTCCCATGAGCAATAAGCTTTACCACACAACTGCTCCCACGAGACACAGCTCTCTCCTGCCCTTTGTCTTCTGCTTTTCCATGGACCACACACCTCTCCTCTAACAGCTTTCCTTTGGTTGTCTTAGAGTATGCTCTGTGGTTTCTTCCTATGATTTTAACTATGTGTTATGTTCAAGAAAAAGTCTAACCACTCACAGGTTCCCTATCCACCTCATGGAAGGTCAGAAAGACCTCTAATGTGAGAAGCCGAAGACAAGCCAGACCATTGTTGAGGACAGGTGAGGTATGCTGAGGACAGATTGTTCATTCCTTAGATCTCTGATTGGTTGGGGCCATAAAATACGCCTGGGTTGCCACATTAATTTTCTGTTGCTGAGCACAAATTACCATAGAGTTAGTGGCTTAAAACAGCACAAATTTATCATCTCTCACCATTAATGCATCAGGAGTCCAGAAGCAGTGTAGGTGTGTGTTCTGCTCAAGGTCTCACAAGGTTGCAATTAAGGCATTAGCCAGGCTATATTCTCATCTGGATGCTTAACGAGAAAAATAAATCCACTTCTACTCTCATTGACATTATGGGCAAACAGTTTTCTTTTAGTTGTGTGACTGAGAATCTTGGTTTCTGTTAGTTGGTTTTCTATCACTGTGACAAAATACCTGAGGAAATCAATTTAAAGGAGGAAAGGTTTGTTTCACAGGTTTTGCTCACTTGTCTCTGTTGCTTTTGGGCCTTTGGCGAGGGAGAGCCTCATGGCAGGGAGCATGTGGTAGAGCAGAGGTACTCACCTTAGGCTGATCAGGAAGCAAAGTAAGAAAGTGCAAGAGAGCAGGTGGGGAGGAGGAAGAGGAAGTGCCCAGGGATAAGATACAGCCTTCACGGGTGTGCCCCCTGTGCCCACTTCCTTCAGCTAAGCTCTACCTCCTAAATCTCCTCCATCCACCAGTGGCCCATTACATTGTGGATCCATCCGTGGATTGGTCTACTGATGAGGTCACTGCCCTCAGGACCGACCCCACCTCTGAGCACCGCTGCCCTGGGGATCCAGCCTTGAACACATGAGCTTTTGGGGGACCATTCAGATTCAAACCATAGAGCTTCTTACTTGCTGGAAGCTGGAGATCCCCTCGTGGTGTAGAGGCCCTGCAGATCCCTGCCTTCAGTTCTCCATGGCAGCTCATAACACCTCTTACGTTGGCCTCTGCAGAGCCACAGGGCGATCTCTCCTGCCTGCTAAGGAGTCTCATGGAATGCAATGTGATCACAGAGTGGCATCCCACGCCCAAGTTCCACCAGTGCTGGAGGGGAGCACATGACAGGGCATCTCACTGGGGTGACAGGGTGTCTCACTGGGGTGACCGGGCTTCTCACTGGGGTGACTGGGTATCTCACTGGGGTGACTGAGCTTCTCACTGGGGTGACTGGGTATCTCACTGGGGTGACTGGGCTTCTCACTGGGGTGACTGGGCTTCTCACTGAGGTGACTGGGATTCTCACTGGGGTGACTGGGCTTCTCACTGGGGTGACTGGGTATCTCACTGGGGTGACTGGGCATCTCACTGGGGTGACTGGGCTTCTCACT
>CM053411.1:73826538-73943119 GCA_028644305.1 Xerus rutilus | reverse complement strand
AACCCTTCCAAACTCATTCTATGAGGCAAGTATCACCCTGATTCCAAAACCAGACAGAGACACATCAAAGAAAGAAAACTTCAGACCAATATCCCTGATGAACATAGATGCAAAAATTCTCAATAAAATTCTGGCAAATCGCATACAAAAACATATCAAAAAAATAGTGCACCATGATCAAGTGGGGTTCATCCCAGGGCTGCAAGGTTGATTCAACATATGGAAATCAATAAATGTAATCCATCACATCAATAGACTTAAAGATAAGAGTCATATGATTTTATCAATTGATGCAGAGAAAGCATTTGACAAAATACAGCACTCTTTTATGTTCAAAACACTAGAAAAACTTGGGATAGTAGGAACATACCTCAACTTTGTAAAAGCTATTTATGCTAAACCCAAGACCAACATCATTCTAAATGGAGAAAACTTGGAAGCATTCCCTCTAAAAATGGGAACAAGACAGGGATGCCCTCTTTCACCACTGCTATTCAACATCTTCCTTGAAACACTAGCCAGAGCAATTAGACAGATGAAAGAAATTAAAGGGATACAAATAGGAAAAGAAGAACTCAAACTATCATTATTTGCAGATGACATGATTCTATACTTAGAGGATCCAAAAAATTGTACCAAAAAATTTCTAGAATTAATAAATGAATTCAGCAAAGTACCGGGATATAAAATCAACACCCATAAATTAATTGCATTTCTCTACATCAGTGATAAACCCTCTGAAAGAGAAAGTAGGAAAACTATCCCATTCACAATAGCCTCAAAAGAAATAAAATATTTGGGAATCCATTTAACAAAAGATGTGAAAGACCTCTATAATGCAAACTACAAGACATTGAAGAAAGAAATTGAAGAAGAACTTAGAAGATGGAAAAATCTCCCATGCTCCTGGATAGACAGAATCAATATTGTCAAAATGGCCACACTACCCAAAGCACTATATAGATTTAATGCAATGCCAATTAAAATCCCAACATTATTCCTTATAGAAATAGAAAAGGCAATCGTGAAATTCATTTGGAAGAATAAGAGACCCAGAATAGGCAAAGCAATCCTTAGCAAGAAGAGTGAAGCAGGAGGCATCATAATACCAGACCTTAAAATATACTACAAAGCTATAGTAACAAAAACGGCATGGTACTGGCACCAAAATAGACATTTAGACCAATGGTATAGAGTAGAAGACACAAAGACGAACCCACTTACATACAGTTACCTTATACTAGACAAAGGAGCCAAACACGTACACTGGAGAAAAGATAGCCTCTTCAACAAATGGTGCTGGAAAACTGGAAATCCATATGTATCAAAATGAAACTAAACCCTTATCTCTCACCATGCACAAAATTCAACTCAAAGTGGATCAAAGACCTGGGAATAACACCAGAGACCCAACGCCTAATAGAAGAAAAAATAGGCCCAAATCTTCATCATGTTGGATTAGGAGCATACTTCCTTAACAAGACTCCTATAGCACAAGAAGAAAAATCAAGAATCAATAAATAGGATGGATTCAAACTAAAAAAACTTCCTCTCAGCAGAAGAAATAATCAATGAAGTGAACAGAGAGCCGACATTCTGGGAACAAATCTTTGCCACACACATATCCGAAAGATCACTAATCTCCAGGATATGTAAAGAACTCAAAAAACTTAACACCAAAAAAACAAACAACCCAATCAATAAATGGGCCAAGATGTTGAAAAGAAACTTCACAGAAAAAGATATACAATTGATCAACAGACATATGAAAAAACGTTCAACATCTCTAGCAATTAGAGAAATGCAAATCAAAACTACCTGAAGATTTCATCTCATGCCAGTCAGATTGGCAATTATCAAGAATACAAACAACAATAAGTGTTGGTGAGGTTGTGAGGAAAAAGGCACACACATACATTGCTGGTGGAACTGCAAATTGGTACAACCAATTTGGAAAGCAATATGGAGATTCCTTAGAAAATGTGGAATGGAACCACCATTTGACCCAGCTATCCCACTCCTGGGTTTATACCTAGAAGACTTAAAAACAGCATACTACAGTGACGCAGCCACTTTAATGTTTATAGCATGTTTGGCTATTCACAATAGCCAAACTGTGGAATCAACCTAGATGCCCTTCGATAGATGAATGGATAAAGAAACTGTGGTATATATACATAATGGAATATTACTCAGCAATAAAAGGGAATAAAATTATGGCATTTGCAAGTAAATGGATGGAGTTGGAGAATATCATGCTAAGTGAAGTAAGCCAATCTCAGAGAACCAAATGCCAAATGTACTTGTTGATAAGTAGATGCTGATCCATAATGTGGGGAAGGACACGGGTACAATGGAGGAACTCTGTTCACAGGGTTGTAAGGGGGGAGGGGGCATGGGGACAGTAAAGGTGGTGGAATATGATAGTAAAAAAAAGATATAATATTGACAGAATACCAAAAAGATCATCATATACATGACATCTTTGAAATAAAAAATTTGTATCAAAAAAAATTTTTAAAAATTTAAAAATTAAAAAAAAAGACTGGCATGTGACTTCTTAACAGAAATGATAAAAACAAGATGATAATGTGGTCATATCTTCAAATTTGGGGTACAAAACCAGACTAGAATTCTATACCTAGAACTTTTACATTCATTTACATGATTGAGAAAGCAAAATTATGAAAATCGTACTCTCCTCCCAATCTTCATCTGCCCTGGTCTTTAACGTTTTCAATAATCACTTTTATTAATTTTGTATATACTCCCATATATTTATTTTATGAAAATAAAAGCAAATATCAAAACCATGTATATGGTCCCCCCTTCTCTTGGCCAGGTATAGCATCTTTGTGCATTGTTTTATATGTAATTGTAGAGAAGGGAGCTATTTCCCCTTTTCTACCCTTGCTCAGAACCATTTTTATGAGTGGATCAAGATAGACCGAGTTTTCTCTTCAGGCATAAATAAATAAGTTGACTGGAATTTGTTCTACTGAAATCTTAACTAGCCTACAGGATGGTGTTACTATATCTTTGTGTCATGAACATTGCGTAAAGAAGGGCACTGATGTGATGTGGTTCATGGTTTCAGAGGTTTCAGTCCATGGTTGATTGGCACAGTTGCCTTTAGGCCTGTGGCAAGGTAGTACCTCATGTCTGAAGTACGCTACTGAGGAAAGAGGCTCATCTCAAGGGGGTCAGGAAACAAAAAGATAGAGGAAGGGGCTGGGGTCCCCATTCCCCTCTAAGGGCATGCTCCAATGACCTGCTTCTTCCAAGTAGGCCTTACCTACTGAAGTTTCCTTCACTATCAAGAGTATCACCAGCTGGGGACAAAGCCTTCAACACAGAAGCCTTTGGGTGACATTCCAGATCCTAACCATAACAATAGGATGGCTCCTGAGCAGACTGTCTGCTTATGCCTATTGTCCTGAAGTAGTTAATACATAAAGTTGGTCCAGTTTTATAATTGTATATATTTCTGCTGCCTCATTATGTTCTGATGAAATAATTTAAACCCAAATATATCAGTAGTTGTATTATATGTAATCTGAATCTTGAAATAATGAAAACTTTTAAACTGAATGAAAAAGAACAAAAATCACTTAAAACTGACTTAAAAGAGATGTGTAAAGCAAAAATATTTAGAAACATTGAAAATGAAAGGATAAAAATGACACTCCACACAAAAGCTAACCAAAATATAGTCAATCTATTTTACTATCAGACAAAGCAGACTTTAAAGCTTTGGCTTTATTGCCTGATAGCCATTGAGAGTAACAGATGGTAATGCACTAATTTCAATTCTAATTGAAGTCATGACAGTAATAAACCTGTATGCACATAATAACATATGGTCAAAATACATAGCTTAGCCAGGTGTGGTGGTGCATGCCTATAATCCCAGTGCTTAGGAGGCTGATGTGGGAGAATTTCAAGTTCGAGGCCAGCCTCAGTAATTTAGTGAGGCTCTAAGCAACTTAGTGAGACTGACTCAAACTAAAAAATGAAAGGGCTAGTGATGTGGCTCAGTGGTTAAGCACCCGTGGGTTCAATCCCTGGCACAAAAACAAATAACAACAACAACCAAAAACAGAGTGATACTTGACAGAACTTTAAGGAGAAATTGCAGTCATAGAAGTTTACAAGACACCTTTTTCCCCCAGTAACTTATACAACCATTAGAGAATCATAAGATTAGCCACAGTTGAAAGATAAAAACGTTCAATGACCTTTCCCAGACAGATAGTCATTTGCATGCATGTGGCTTTGTAGATCCTCAGGAATATGCCACACATTTTCAAGGCATTCTAGGGACATTTATTCTCCAGTTTTCCAACTTAAGATTCTTGTTGTTCTTGTTCATTCCTTACTAACTCTGCAAATGCCCCCCTTTCATGCAGCTGTGATGTTAAACCCTCCTCACAGATGGTTTCTGACCAACATCCAGGGAAGCTTTTATTTTCTTATAAGAAACTTGGAGTCCAATCAAATGAAGGCAACGCCTGACAATGAAACTTGTTATGAGCTAGATCTGGAATGTTCTCCAAAGACTTCTGTGTTGAATACTTGGTCCCCAATATTCAGAAATGGGGCTGTTAGAAAGTCGTTTGATCATGAGGAATCTGACTTCATTAAGGATTAATGCATTTAGGAATTCATGATTTGATGGTATTACTGGGACATGGTGGACACTGCAGAAGGTGGAACCTAGTTGAAGGGAGTGGGTCCTTGAGGGTATTCCCTTGGGGAACATATTTTGTCCCTGGCTCTTTTCTTTTTCTTTCCTTTCTTTCCAGCTGCTGGGAAGTGAGTAGCTCACCTCGGGCCCAAAGCAATGGAGTCAGCAGACTATTGACTTAAACCTCTGAAACCATGAACCCAAATAAATTTTTTTTCTCTTATAAGTTGCTTTTCTCAGATATTTTTGTCCTAGTGATAAAAAGCTGACTAAAACAAATATTTTCAAGGAAGTGCAGATAGAATGAACAGCAACAGTTGTCTAGTTATGAGGTACTTGGGGAGCTTGAGTCCCATGGCATGCATTCAAGTCACTGTCAGGCAACTGACCTTCCCTGAGAATCTATTTTCAAGGTAACTGGGTTTCAAGACTACTGAAAAGCTGTACTGAGGATGGGATCATATTAGTTATAATGCCACAAAACACATTCTTCTTATTGAGATTCAACCATTTTTATGGAGAAAAAAATTCTCCCCAAATTGCTGCAAGTCTTTGGATAATCTTCAGAGTTCTTAAAAAAAGCTGTTTTTGGGTGAAGAAAAATGTTGCCATTGATAGTACTTCTATTCATTTTAAAGAGTAGATATTTTGCAGATCTTTAGACCACCATTCCTGCTGACATACACATTTATTCTGGCACTTGAACATTGTGTTATAATTATCTGTTTACTTTTGTTTGCTTTTTCCTGCTTGAGAGCCAACCCAAGGCTATGGGTTGTGTCTGTGTCTATAACATTTTACATGTGGTAATTGTTTAAGAAAATTTTTCAAACTCAAATGTGAAGTTAGCTGTAAGTCTTAGTGAGAAGGTAGGAAATTCCTTCTCTATGGTTAAGTGTACTTGATCACACGTGAAATTCAGGAAAAGCAACGTTCATTATACATGTTAATCAAGGCCCAGCTGGGTCTTCAGACATTATCCAGTGAAGTCTAATTCTCCTTTTTCATGGGCAGGGATAATAAAACCATGACTTGGCAAGTGACTAGTTTAGTTATCTATGTGCAATGGTCTTTGTGAACTGCATCCTTTCCATGGTTTAGGTAAATTTAGCTCCTTGGAGAAAAAAGAATTCAAGAGTCAACTTCAATAGATTCTCCTTAAATAATAAGGAGAATTAATGTTGGCATTTTTTTTCACTTAACATTCCCATAGGAAATTTTTTTTCCCATGGGAGATATAGATTCTCCTTATTTTCTGCTATAAGACTTTTCCTGCACAAACACAAATACCAACTTGAAATATTAATTGGTCCAAATCAAGGGTTTTTATCCTTTTCATTTTTCACGTGTAGCAAACAGAACACAACTATTCTTGAAATGATTTCCTAACATGTAGGATATAGCAGTTAACAAAAATTCTTTTTCTATCGTGAAATACACAAAATAAAATGTCATTTCTTCCCTAAAGTGGATTTCCTCAGTGAACAGCCTTGAATTCAGTTAGATGCTTTAACATGACATCAGTTTTGTTCTCCCAACAGCCCCTGTACCCCTTAGTCTCATCCCAGGGACATGTTTTTACCAATGCCAAGGGGAACCCAAAAGGATGCTGCTCATCCTTATTCCTTTTTGGTTTGGTTTGCACTTTGAGAACTCTGGATGGTTACATAAATACAAGACCAACAGGGAATAACAGGTGGGATGCATTTTCTGAAATATTAACAGCTCCCTGAATTATTTTGAAAATCTGTTGTAGAGAATATACTAGTGCTTATTTAAGAACCTGCTGTGTACAATAAACACTTAATTCTTCTAGCAAATTTAGCAGGTAGATTTCATCATTCACATTTTACAGGTAAGGAAAATGAGACATAGAAAGTCTCAGTGACTTGCCCCAGGTTACAAAGCTCTCAGGAGGCCAAAGCACGATTGTATTCCAGAGTCCATTTGATCCAAAAGCTCATATGTATATATGTGTCTCTGACTGCTGCTCCATAATCCTGGAACCCATTGGCCTGCTCTATTTCCTTCATCTATAAAGCTTTCTTATAACTGCAGAAGCATCAAGTAAGGAAAATACAGTCTTTCACCAAGTTCCATTGAACCTCTGCATCCTTTTGTTAAGATGTCATCCATTATTCCTAAAAGAAAATGTAAATAGCAACATACAAAAAGACACTTGTAGCTTCATAACATTTCAGAGATTGTCACTTCCATATAAGCACCACCCAGATCCAGAAGTAGAATATGACCAAGGTCCTGGGGGCTGCTTCAGTGGGTCTTGTCCCTCCTTCCTTTGCAAGGTATCTACTATTCTGACCCCCGGTGCCATCCATTGGTTTTTGTTGCTTTTCAATTGCATATTAACTTTAGAGTAAGTGCTGTTTTGCATCCGGCTGCTTTTGCTCAATACTATGTTTCAGGTGTTCATCTGTGTTTACACATGTAGCGGGAGTTGAGTGATTTCCATCGCTTTATAGCATCCTATTGTATAAATATCCCACCATTTATTGATCCATATCACTGCCATTGGGCATTTGGCAGATTTCACAGATTTGGCTTTGTCATTAATGTCATTCAAGTTCTGATACTGCTAATTCATGCATCTCTGTCTCTCTTCCTCCTCTTCTCTTTTTCTTCATCTTACTTGAATTTGTAATTTTTATTAATCTTTTTAGGAACCAAAGTTTTCGGAGTATTGTTTTCTCTATTTTCATTTGCGTTCTACTTTGTTTTTTCTGCTATTTATATTTCTTATCTTTTTTGGTGTTTAATCTACTATAAATTTTCCTCTAGTAGTGTTGTTATCCCATCTCACGATTATCACAATGTGCATTTACAGTCATCTGAAAACAGTTCCTAACGTCTGTTGTGGTTTCTGTTTTGACGCATGTAATATTTACTAGTGTCTTGCTTAATTTCCAAATGTTTGGAGGCATTTATGTTGCTTAATTTCATTGTGGTCAGAGAGCATACTGTATATGATTTTTAACTTTTGAAACTGGCTTATTCTTCCTTTATGGCCCGCCCCCCAGTTTTTTAAATGCTTTAAGCAAACTCCCTGAGAGCACAGAGAATTAATTAAAGAGGCTGTGTATGAGTCTCAGGATAAGCAAAGCATAGCACAGTATTGAGTTTTTCCTTCCAAACACGCAATTGCTATGTTGTGTGTGGTGGACACTCACAGGCATCTTCTGTGGGGTCTGCCACATCCAGGAGGTAACTGATTGTACCTCATTTCAAATTAAGTTTCTTTGATGAGGGCACTGTCCCCAGAAATGTGTCCCAAATGGCCCTGACTGCATAAACAAGGAAAAGAAAATATTTGGGGTCAGCCTCTTTCAAGCATGCCTTCACTTATTTGTTCTCTGTCTTCAGGCAATTTGTGTCACTTCTCACACCTGCGAAATGGCAGGAGCAGAAGCTTGGGCAGGGGCTGCTTCTTCCTCACGTGAGCTCGGTCCTTTCTCTGGGACGATGCACATGGCACCCTGGCGACTGGTGTATCCCACCACACCTCCCCCATTCATTACAAGAAGGCAGCTGGGCCATGAGCTCCTTTCTGCACGGGGCACAGAGGGCAGATGTCCTTTTGCTTAACTGACATTGACAGCTTGATGTAGAGAGAAGGAGCAGACCCAGGGAAGGAGGCAGAAAAGAAATGAGCTCCTGGGCACCCGCAGTAGCAATGGCTTTCCTCCACCCACTGCTTCCTCCTTTCACAGGATTGGCAGCTTTGATCCGGAAATCCCGGGTGCCTAAGCAAGGGGCAGAGCTATGCAAATGCCAGCAGAACAACATTTGCCACCCGGAGTTGGATCTGTGGAGGGGAAAATGCTGCCAAGCTGAAACCTTTCAGGATGCAGGGACGATGAACTGCATAAGCAACACCATACCTTCAGCGTGATTTTATTTGCACTGAAGTGACAGTGACCTTTGTGTGAAGGAAACTTGGGCTCCACAGTTGACGTTGCGGCTGTGTACCAGGCTAATGCTCCTCTGGCAGATGCAAAACCCATCTACGCTCTGCTCTCCGGTGTTTTTCCTCTCCTTCCTGCTCTGTTTTTTTTTTTTTTTTTTTTTTTGGTGGTGAGGGAGGGTTGAGGAGGGCATGCTTCTTAAACTGCCAGAGCTTCATGCCAAACCTTGAGAGCTGGAAGAATAGCTGAGGGGCAGATGGGAGCGTGAACTGACCCCTCCGCATATTCTTCTGGCTCTTAAGACAGAACAGACCCAAGCGAAGCCACTACTCTGCTGGTCTTGTGAAGGGTAGCTTTCCTCTCCCTGGATCTCACCACCTGCTGGCTGGTGCCTCTTGAAACAGCCACCTTCGCTGCATCCCTCTCTGAAGGACACCCTGGAGGAAATGAGCTCAGAGCTTCAGAGACAGGGGTGTAGAGAAGGAAAAAGACCTCATGGGGCCCAGAGCTTTCTCTATGTTCTCAAATTTCTCTAACAGTCCTGTGGGATAAGCATCCTTCATTTCATTTCTGTAGATAAGAAAAAGGGACTCAGAACAATTTTTGCTTACCTAGCGTCACAGGGCTGGTGACTATGAAATCAGAATCTGTATCTGTATTTACCTACCTTAGGACAGTAATGGCTATTCACTGAACATTCAAATGTCTCCACACTGTAAAGATTTTATATGCTTGACCCTCATTATTCCTAATGTTTCTATCATTATGCCTGTTTTAAGGTTAAAAAGAAAGAAAAAAACTGAGGGGAGTTTTGTTATTTGCTCATGGATGTCAAGTACAGGACTTTGTGATGAAGAAAAATTATAAAGCAGGTATGAGCTAAACATTCTTACTACCCATGCACCAAGTGCTAGGGCAGCACAAGGTTCAGTTACTATGTTGGATCTTGAAGACCTGCATAACAAGAACCTAAAACCAGCATACAGTCGAGGAGTGATTCCAAGCATTTTGAGATCATCGGCGGTCCTTATGCCAAGGATGGAGTGCAGCGTGGGGTAATAGACCCTTTATGGTCATCAAAGATTCACACCCAAGCCCGGTGAAGGGTTCTAATTGTGATTGTCTCACTCCTCATACCTCGCTGAGCTTCAGGGAGTGACTTTATGCAAACTGATGAAAAAATAAATAATTATTCGAGAGGGAAACTATTTAGTTGGTTTCAGGTCACATTTATGGAACCTGGGTATTCACTGAATTACTGCACACTGAATGTGAGGTTCAAATATTTCTGAAATAATTTTCATATTTAGTGTTCACAATTCCTTATGATAGGTTTTATTCTCCCTACTTGGCAGATAAGGTAATCCAAGCTCGGTGAGGGGTAAGCTGAAAATCATGAAGTGGCAGAATAAGAATTTGAATCTAGGACTCTGATTCCACATCATATCCTTTTTTTACAACACCAAGTGCAAACTCTTGACTTTCTGCTTCTGATATTTTGGTTATGGACCGTTTATTGAGTGTCTGCATGTGCACAAGTGTGTGTCCAACCAATCCCCACCTATGTGAGGAGACTGTAGTCGGGTGGTCCTCCAGGGTCCCTACGCACACGTGGTGATCTATTGGGCTTGTCTCACATCCTACTTGGGCTGGAAGAAAAATGGCCTTCTGAAGCTTGTAATTCAGTTTTTACATGCTCTGATGGGGACTGAGGGAGATGAAGAAAGGCACAGAGGCCAGCATCCAAGCTCCCAGCTGTGTGCACGAGATAGGAGGTGGCGAGGACATTTGGAGAGCTGTTATGGTATAATTTTAACAAGATAATCACCTTTTTCAGTTCATTTCTGTGGTCTTTATAGGGAAAGCAGCGCTGAGGTGCCTGGAGACCTATTTGTGACCGAAGCCATTTGGGACTGCTTCACCACAGTCTCCAGCTTCCCTCCCACAGGCTTTTATCTTCTTCTCCCTGCGATGTCTCTGGAACTTGGACCGCAGATTCATTAAGCAGGAACAGGGACTGCTCAAAGTCCACATAAAACACCTGTTGAAATGTCAGTGTTCATTATGTCTCCCCTGAAATGCCATGCTTTAAAGTCTTCTCATTTTAAAATTGACCTCCATCCTATATTTCAGCAGGCGAGAGCAGGCAGATGTTTTCAGCATTGGTTTATATATATTGCTTACTTTTTATTGTCTGCCTTAGCTAAGGGTGACTCTTCAGTAACCAAACTCACTGATCACAAATGAACATGAGACAGATGTTCTGATTCAAAGCAGTGTTTCCATTTCATTTGAATTAACTGTACAAAGTGATTCTTTGCAGGAGCACTTGCTATGTGTTATCAACTTTGTCTGCATAAACACCTCCCCTCAAGAATATAACCAGAGAGGCACTTACCTTTGCAGCAGTTATAGGAGCTTGAACCCTAAGAACATCATTATTTAAAGGGTCATCTGTCAGCAACTTTGTAGGGTTTGGTCTAATAACACATGTGGAACACTGCAGGAAAATAACTGTGAGCTGGGCGGATGGTGTGCATTTAACGGATTAGCGTGTAGGAGGGGTGAAACTAGAACCTGGATCGAATCTCTTCTTGTCTTCCCTTCTGTGTTGTATCCTGTCTTTGGATATAAAAACAGATAACACTCTCTGCTGCTTGCAATCATTCACATGTCCATTCATTGATCCTTTCTGCAATTATTTAGCACCTGCCGTGTGACGGCGCTGCTCCAGCTGACCATTTGTTCAGAGAGCCTGCTGTCACATGTTGGAGACAGAACAGCAACAAAAAGTGACAGTACAGAGGGTAAGGAACCCATGGTAGGCTGAAAGATAAGAACTATGGGTGACGGGGGAAGCCCCCCACCCCGACTCTGCCCTTCCTGGAGATGTGGAGCTGGTGAGCCCCAAGGGCTCAGGCAAGAGGCAGAGACAACCAAGCGTCTAGAAAGAAAGAACAGTGTCCTCAAAAGCCTGGAGGTGCCACTTCCTGTGACAGGAAGGTGAGGCCAGGCTGAAGAAGGAGTCAGAAGCCAGGTCAGGAAAACCGTTTTAAGGAGACTGTGCTTCATCTTGAGGGCGATGGGAGGCGTCCACACCACAGTGACATGGTCAGCTTTGTGGATCAGAACACATCGTCAGAAAAAAGATTTGAGAACTATTTTCTCCATTAAAAAAAAGATGAGAGTTTTGCTGGTAGGAAGTCAGATTTGTCAATGGTTTTAGCAGTAGCGATTCCTTTGCATCTTTACTAGCCTGAGGTTTTTATGTCCAGCATGTTTATTGCTTTGGGACGTCCTTATGTTCTTAAGGATCTTTCCTACTTTTGTTGTGGGTGGAAGATCGGGTTCAAGTCATCTATCCCAACATTACTGAAAATCGAAGTTCTTTTCTCCAAGATTTCATAATAGAAATATGTGATTTTTAGAGAAATTCTTTATTTTATCCTTTTCTCCTTAAGAATGAAGCAAAAGTCCAGGGAACTAGGGAAGGGTCTCCCTGAGTTGCTCATACGTTTGTACTGAATATTTTTTTTTAAAAAATCTTTCTTTTGTTCTACCTTTAACAGAGCCCATTGCCGACCACGTTCCAGAAGAATTATTTCCCAGCACACACCTGTCCTAAACGTGTGTCTCTGTAGTTTGTATCTCAGCTCAGGCTGTTGGCTTCAGGTGTTGCTTCCCAATACTCAAAAATTAAGCTGAAAGACCTGTAGTGAAAGATTTTTAGCTGAAAGGCAGAAAATAATATCTCCATTGCTTTCTTCTAAGCATTTTTCTTTCTTATTTTCTTGGCACATTCATCTGATGTTTAATGGCTTTGGGATATATTTGAATCATGTCTCATGGTAGAAGTCTTGCTGGATTAAATTAACAGATTTAGTTAGCACCTGCTAGGTAGAGGGAAGGCTGCAGACAAATCAGCAGGAGAAGAGAGGGATCTGGAAGGGAAATTTTATGGGTTCCCTGACCTCAGCTGACTTTCAATGAAATAGTCCAGTAAGTATGAAGACAGTTACTTTAGGAAGAATCCGAAATGGGTGCTCCATCATTATGTGCAGGTCAATAATAACATAGTCAGGTGTTCATTTGTTATTTCATTTGTTCAACAAGTAATTGCCAATCCCTTGCTATGTGCAAGGTATTGTACTGTGTACTATGGAGGCTAGAAAGGAAACAAATGAAAACTGATTTCTTCCATTTTATGGTGTGGTATTAGAGATGATTATACACATGCGTGTCTTTGACAACTTTCCAAAGCCTTTGATCACTCAACACTTTCAGGAGCATATATTTCAGTCTATGCCTCAACATACTATTGCATTGATTTTTCAGTAATTTTTATTTACTTCCTAATTATGCACATGAAAATGAGATATATAATCTTAAAATGATTTATTTTTCTACTTAATAAACCATTTTAACTAAAATTATTTGTTAATACCATTCTTAGAACAGTGTAATTGGTTATGGTTATTTTTTTAAGTCTGATTTCTTTCTAACTGATGATTGAGGATCTGGTCTTAATTATGTTTTATTTTTAAAATGTTATTACAGCTTTATAAGGGCACAGATCAAATGCAGGATACGAATCCTTAGCTTTTCTTTGAATCTTTTATTTTAAATTTTTTTTAGTTGTAGATGGACACAATATCTTTATTTATTTTTATGTGGTGCTGAGGATCAAACCCAGTGCCTCACGCATGCAAGGCAAGTGCTCTACCACTGAGCTACAATCCCAGCCCCTCTTTGAATCTTGATACATATTGCCAATGACCAATTATGTAAAGTTCTTTTTCCTATTTTTGCTTTTGAAATTTGCCTCATAAATGTCTGCGTTGCCTGACATCTGTTTTTCCTGCATCACCTGAAGATGTGGCATTGTTACATATATTAACAAATGAGTTCAAAATTCACTGACGTTCTTCACTAGGAAGGTTTCTCAATACAAGAAGGAATCAGAGGGGAGAAGGGAACATGGGAGAGAACCCCTGTTAAGTAACCCAGAACGGCCATCTCCCCCATGCGGTGGTGCCTGCAAGGGTTCAGCCTGCTATGCTATGGAAGTTCCAGCCACAGCAAGGAGGCAAGAGAAGGAAATAAAATTATCCAAACTGGGGAGGATGAAGTAAAACTATCTCTATTTGTGATGACATAATCTGCAAGAGAAAATCCCACAGCCCACAAAAATAAACCCTACCAGAACTAATAAACAAATTCAGCCAAGTTTCAGCATACAAAATCAACACAAGAAAATCAGTTGGCTTTATGTGTACACCACAAACATTTCAAAAAGAAAGTAAGACAAATTAAAAAATAAAAAATTTTAAAAAGAAATTAAGAAAGCAATTGCATTTATGGTAACATCCAAAGGAAAAGAAGGAATAAATTACCTAAGAATTAATTTTAAAGAGGAAGTAAAAGACTTGTACATTGAAAACTAAAAAACAAAACAAACTTCAAAAAACCAAATCAGCATAAATTAAAAGACATCTTGTGCTCATGAATTAGAAGACTTACTATTGTTAAGCTAATACTTCCTAAAGAAAGATCTATGGAGTCAATGAAACTCCAGGGGCCCAATTCCAATGAAATGGAAAAACTAACGTTCATATTCATGTGAAATTTAAAGGGGCCCCAAGGGGCCAAAAGAACATCCAAACAAAACAATACAATGTTGGAGGCCTCATGCATTCCCAATTTGAAAGTTTATTGCAGAGCTATAGTAATCAAAACAACAAGGTACCTGCATAAATACTTACAGACCAATGGAAAAGAACTTGAAGTCCAGAAATAAACTCCAATATCTCTGGTCAATTGATTTTCAACAATGGTGGGAAAGAGCTTTCCACAAGAAAACGACTAGTGTCCTAATAAGTGGTTCTGAGACAACTAAAAAACCCATTGCAAGCCGAGTGTGGTGGTGTACATCTGGAATCCCAGCAACCCAGGAGGCTGAGGCAGGAGGATTGCAGGTTCAAAGCCAGCCTCAGCAACTTAGCAAGGCTCTAAACAACTCAGTGAGATTCTGTCTCAAAATGAAAAATAAAAAAACAGATCTGGGAATGTGACTCAGTGGTTAAGTGCCCTTGGGTTCAATCCCTTATACTAAAATCAATCAATCAATCATGCAAAAGAATAGTTTAGCCCCTCTCCACTCCATATATAAAAATTAACATAAAATGAATCAGTGACTTAAATTTAACTTAAAATGAATCTGTGACCTTAACTTAAAATGAATCTGTAAAGATAGAGTTAAAGTGGTCAAACTGACAGGAAAAAAGTATAGTTTTAGCTTACGTCTTCATGACCTCTGATTTGGCAATAGATCCTTAGATTACACATCAAAAGTATGAGCATCTTATCTATTTCTGAGGAAAAACAGATAAATTTGATTTAATAAAATTAAAAACTTCTATGGTTCAGAGTATAATTAAGAAAGTGGAAAGGCAGCCCATAGTATGTAAAAATATTTGCAAATTATAAATCCAATATAAAGGTTTAGTATACAGAAAATATAAAGAGCATTTGTAATTCAACAATATAAGGCATAGCATCCCCCAAATGAGCAGACTGTAATGGGTATTTCTCCAAAAGAGGCATAGAAATGTCCAACAAGCACATGGAAAATGTTAAATAACATTGAACATTAAGGAAATGCAAATCAGAACCACAAAGAGGACCATTTCACATTCAGTATGATGGCTATTGGAAAAACAAAACCAAAAAATCAAAGAAAAGGAAAATAGCAAGAGTTGGCTAGCATGTGCAGAAATAAGAAGATTTGTACCTTGCTGGAGGGAATATGAAATAGTGCAGCCTGTGGAAAAATGTTTAGTGGTTCCTCAAATTTTCAAAATAGAAATACTGTATGACTCAGCAATTCTACCCCTAAATCTACTCCAAAGAATTGAAAACAGATGTTCAATTTTTTTTCATAAATATTCACAGCAGTTTTATTCACATGGTGGAAACAGCCTAAATATTCATCAATAAATGGATAAACAAATTGTATTACATAGATACCACCAATAAGCCCTAAAAAAATTGAGATACTGGCACATGCTACAATTTGGATGAAACCTGAAAACATTATGCTGAGTGAAAGAAGTGAGACACTAAAGGTCATATATTCTATGTTATGCTGTAGGCATGAAATGTCCCACCCAAAGCTCACGTGTTGAAATATGGTCCCCAACACAGCCAAGTTAGAGGTGGGGCTTTCAGGCCATGATTGGATTGTGAGGGCTGTACCTCATCAGTGGAGTAACCCATCTGATGGTTTAATAATTTGAATGGGCTGCTGGTGGTAACTGCAGGCAGGTGGGCATGGCTGGAGGAGGTAGTTCACTGGGGGACATGCTTTGGGGACAATTATCTGTCCCTCGAACCTCTGTCTCTCTCTCTTCTCTTTCTCTCCCTCTCTCTCCCCCTCTTTTCTCTCTCTCCTTCTCTCTTCTCTTTGTCTCTCCCCATCTCTCCCTTTCTCCCTCTCTCTCCCTCCCTCTCTTCTCTCTCCCTCTCTCTCTCTCTCCCTCTCTCTCCCTCTCTCTTCCTCTCTTTCTCTTCCTCTCTCCCCCTCTCTCTTCCTCTCTCTCCTCCTCTCTCTTCCTCTCTCCCCACTCTCTCCTTCTCTCTCCCTCCCTCTCCCTCTCTCCCTCCCTATCTCCCCCTCTCTCTCCCTCCCTCTCTTCTCTCTCTCCCTCCTTCTCTCTCTCTCTTCCTCCCTCTCTCTTTCTCTCCCTCCCTCTCAGTCTCTCTCTCTCCCTCTCTTCTCTCTGTCTCTCCCCCATCTCTCCCTCTCTCTCTCTCTCCCTCTCTCTTTCTCTCCCTCTCTCCCCACCCTCTCCCTCTCCCTCCCTCCCTCTCCCTCTCCCTCCCTCTGTCTCTCCCTGTCCCTGACTCCTCTCTTTGCCAGCTGCCATGAGCTGATCAGCTTCCCTCCACCACACCATTTCATGATGCCTCTGCCTTGCAGCCAGCCCACCTGGACAGAGCCCTCTGAAACCATGAACTGAAATGAACTCTTCTTCCTCTTAGTTGTTCCTGTCAGGTATTTTGGTCACAGTAATGAAAAGCTAACTAACACATTGATTCCTTTTATATGAAATATCTAGAATAGGGAAATCCATTGAAATAAAAAGCAAATTTATAGTGTCCAGGGTATGGGAGAAAGGAGTGGTGCTTAATGGGCGTGAGTGTCTTTCTAGTGTGATCAAAATTTTTTAAGCTACAGAGAGGTATTTTTACCACACTGTGAATGCACCAAATGCCACTGAATTATACAATGTCAGGTGGTTAGCTGTATGAAACATGAGTTTCACCTCAATAGAATAAATAAAGTGTACCCATGGACATTGTAAGAAAAGATATAAGCCAGTTATAACAATTCTTTGAGTTTAGAATCTCTGACTTTGAAAACTACTATGATGTTGTAAAGCAAATGTCCATAGGAATAAAAAAAAGTTAAATTTGAATATTACTATATTTGATGAGAAAGAACACTGCTTTCATAGGAAACTTCAGAAGAAGCAATTATTGATGAGAACGGCAATTTTTAAATTAATTTTAATTACAATTGAAGTTATGGTGACAGAATGCATGAAAGGATATTCTGAATCAAATACAAATCATAAACTTACCTGAAGTTTCTTGTGCGACCTCCACAGCTTATAGGTGGCATGATTGGATTATAAGACCTGTGATCTAATCGGTCCTTCCTAGTTTGAGGGGCAGATTGGTTGGTAACAGTAGGCAGGTAGGTCAGGACTGGAGGGAGGGCCACTGAGAGCATGCCTTGGATGAGTGTGTCTTCCCTGTGGCCCCTCCACCTACGTCCTGCTTTCTGACCCCACAATGGGCTAAGTGGCTTTCCTCCCCTGGGCCCTTCCCCCATGAAGTGCTGCCTCAGCTTGGATCCAGAACAAAGTAGTTGGCCATCTATGGAATGAGATCTCTGAAACTATGAGCCCCAAATAAAATTTTACTCCTCTAAGTCATTCATGTCAGATGTTTTGGTCACATTGACACAAGCATTGACTAAAACACAGGTCTGGATAGTATCCAGTGGTTTCAAAACAAGAAAATCCCTGGTGACTATTGTTTAAGTCATTCTGAATAAGGTAGGACAGTCAATGGGCCCCAATTAAGGCTTTTTTTTTTCTTTTTTCAAATGCAAAAGCTACTCCATGAAAACAATCTGTAGAAACATTACAATTGTTCCAGCCAAGATTTTGTCCCAGAGCTTGGGAAAATGGAAGTGGGGGCAGACCTGAATGGAGGTTACAGGAAAGTTCAAACTCAAGGGCTGAAAGGGCACAGCCAATTAGAGGGTCATGGGCGGAGCCAATGGTACTTTTCCAATACCTGATTAGCATGGATATGGAACAATAACCTTGGCACTTTTTCAAACTTGATTAACATAGATATTGATCAATGTCCCTACCCAGTATTTATGTAAGTCCTTAGACTAGTACCTTAGAGTGGCAACCCCTATTGGGTTCCCTGCAGGAATTCTATATCTTTTCTTTCTACTTAAATAAAGCCTACTTCTTTCATCCTTGCCTTCCTTTGTAGTCCATGGACTTCATTCTTTGAATCTGCCAGACAAGATCCCAGAAAGAAATGAGCGGTGACCTGCTGGGGTCTGCTGTGACACTGGAGGGCATAACCCATGATTAAGAGCAGCAACATGCCTCTGGATAATAGTGGAGAAGAATCTAGCTTTGCCAGCTGGGATCCTTGCAGCTGATGCTGGCAGGAATCCCCTGCTGTGATTAGCTGCTAACATTAAAGCAGCCTTTCTTGACTGCAGAGTCTTGTGGCGTGTGCAGAGCCCAACTGCCAGCAGAAGTGGAGAATCGAATTTTATCTCAAACTCTGGCTTCAATTCCAGTGGAGTGGCAGAGATGAAGCCAGTTGGTACTTGTCCGTGGAGTGACAGGAAGGGAATGTGGTAAGGGTTGACATGTTCCCCAAGGGATCTGATCATACTTCACAGTCTGTCCTGGCTGTCCAATCAATGGAGAAAAACAAAGGCATATCCAAATCTCTCTCCTTTCATGCCTCAAACGTTAAAATAGTGAGTCCTCCATCCTTTTAAACCATTATCACTTATACACATAACTAGGAGAAGAGAATCCACCAATAGGCCTATGTGTCTGATAACATATGGGTTCCTATGATATGAGTTCCTACTCTTGAATTTTAATCCTTCCTTTCTGTACAAGTCATTGTACAGATGAAGAGATTTGCTACTTTGTGCAAATCTCTTCATTTCTGTAGAATTCAATTGCTTCATTTGTAAATTGGGATGATAATATAAGCCTTGCAGACTTGTTGAGAGAATGCCATGAGAAGATGCACTTGTCTGGGATCTTCTAGTCTGCCTTATTCGGGGGCATAAATTAGGCAAATTAAGGTACAGAGAAGAAGCTGACTTGTTCTAACTTCATTCCAAAAATCCCAAACAGACTTTGTGTCGTTGGTGAGAACTTTAATTCTCCTTTCACAGATGAGATATTGGACACTTAGGGAGGTTGCATGCCCAAAGTGACACAGGCAGTCACCTGGGGTCCAGAAGCTGTGCTCAGGTCTCCTTATTCCTGCATCCAGGCTAACCTTCGACCTCAAGAAGCTCTTGGACAAAAATAAAAACTGAAACATACCTTCATTCTCTTTTCATCTTCCCCATGCTAGGCCAGTTTCTCTGGACCAAAAGGAAAACAATAAATAAAATCAGCTGACTTATAAGGATATATAAGAATGACCCCAGGATCTGGCTTAGTGTCAGACTCAGACTAGAATGAAACCCCTTACCAGACTCTATGTGACCATGGTAGGCTGGTTAGTGGAGCAGTACACCCTCAACCCTTCCAAGACCAGCACATAGAAACTCTGTCTCCTTTCTCCTCTGCCCTGGTGAGCCTTGGTGATAACATATGGGTTCACCATATGGGTTCACATATGGTGATAAAGTCAAGCAGATTTGGGTCAGTGTCAAGCACTATTGTGCCTCTGTGACCTTGTATTTGGCCTACAATGCCTCAGTTTTCTTATTTGTACAGAGTAATTAATGATATGATCCATTTTATCTCACAGAGTTGCAGTGAAATTAAAATGGAAAAATAACATATGTGTACTATAAACCATAATGTACAAGGTAAATATGTAATATTATTAAAATGGGGTTCACTTGCCAAATTTCAAATTTTGGTTGTTAAAGAGTCATTGTATTATAACGATCACTGTTGTTTCTATTGATTTGAGGAAACAGACATGGGACAAAACACTGTCTTCCAACCTCTAGGCCACTGTCATCCATTGTAACCAACCTGTACTAGCCTGGAAGTCCTCTGATCCTTCATCTGAACAATGGCGATTACAATACCTGTCTTGCAAAATGGTTGAAAATCCCTGATGAAATAATAATCCTGGAACTAAATCTCAAAAGCAAGGATCTATGTCAGTCCCAGTATATTCATTTCCTGATATTCAAGGAAATCTGAGCAAAGTAAGCAAGACTGGTTTTAAAACAAACCGAAGGGAACCTTTTTCCAAAAGGAACTGTTAACATGGGCTGATGAGCTCAGTCGTAAAGCTCCTGATTCTGAGTGTGCAGTTAGGATTAATTTAGCACATCTTTCTTTAGAGAAAAGAAATCTGAGCAATAGCAGGTACGGGGTTGGGAGAGACAAGTGAGAGAAAGGGGCTGGGGGGTATTCCAGCAAAGCTAGCGTGATGCTGGTGAGGGACTTGTTTTTATTTAATAATTAAAGTTAGATGCTCATTCATTTCCTTGTACTGAATTAAAAATTGGGCCAAATAAAGGACTAGGCCTCTGAAGGGTTAAAAATAATACAAATCCTCCTCTACGGGGACTCAAAGTCTATTAGAGAAGATACAGTATTGCATAGGTGATCGTAAGGTCAGGCAGAACATATCATTAGCATCCAAGAGTTTCAAGTATATTCCCTTGGGGAGTCCAAGAAGATCCGAGGACATGCTTGGCAGAAAAGGAGGCCACTGAGGCAGATGGCTTTGGCCTTCCTGGTTAAGGACATAAGGAGGGAACGTATGGAAACAGACGGTGGGAAGGGAGCAGGATGTGGAATGTCCCCACAGGAAACGAGGCAAGATTGAGGACACAGAGGAGGAGCTTTGGTGGTGGCAAGTCAAGAATCCAGGCTTTGCTAGGCCAAGGGATGGCTGAGCAGGAGTTGCTGTCATCGCAGCTGTGTTAAGAAAACCGAGACAGGAGGATCGCGAGTTCAAAGCCAGCCTCAGCAACAGTGAGGCGCTAAGCAACTCAGTGAGACCCTGTCTCTACATAAAACACAAAATATGGCTAGGGATGTGGCTCAGTGGTCAAGTACCCCTGAGTTCAATCTCTGGTACCAAAAAGAAAAAAAGAAAACTGTTGGTGACTCAGGATGGGCTGGATCCAGGACACATGGTGTCAGGACATTGGATCAGTGTCCAGGTGAAAGGCAACTAGAGAGAACTGTACAGACAGTGGAGACAGGGAGTAGAGGCCAAGCCACCCACAGACATTTCAGCTGGATGAGCGCCAACAACCGGAAGCAGAGGTCAGCAGCCTCTGTGTTATCTCCCACCTGGATAACCAGAAGCTTCTTCCTCAACTCACAGGTGGGTTGTGCCCGCCTCTTCTCTCCTGATTGCCAGGTTGCTGCAGTGGGGGTCAGGCTGCTGAGAGAGTGTCTGATGCCCAGTCCTGCTGGTGCAAATGCTGATGCTTTTGTTTTCCTTCCCTATTTCCACTCACCCCCAGGTGTGACTCATGGGTGGCTGCTGCCGGGCAGACATGGTTCTGCTGCTATGAGCTACTCTTCACTCTTCCTCTCTCAGATCCATTCCATCCATGAACACAGCTCTTTCAAAAGGATTCCTAGGTCTGCGACTGCCACCTCCCCTTACTAAAACACTCCAAGTCCTTTCACACTCTCCATAACAATTGCTGCCAAAATTGTATTTGTTGCCTGACTATTTATTTGCCTAACGTCACTCTGGGTGCTCAAAACAGAGCAGTGAGGGAGGGTCATCTGCTCCTGCCTCCTGGAGCTTATGCCTCTGCAGTAGGAGTGTTCCTGCCTCTCTCTCTGTCTGCCTCCTTTTCTTGCCTTGCCCCAATAGTCTCCTTGGCATCAGATCCATCCTTTCCACTGCTATTTCTGAAGAACAGTGATGGTTATGTGTCTGTCCCCTCATGAGTCTTCAGTGCCACTGCTCCCAATTTCCTAGTGGATGAAAGCATACCTCAGAAAGAGGCCTTCTCATGTCTACTGAAATCACGTGGCTTGCTCATGCAAACATAAGCACACACTTCTAAATAAAGAGGATTTGACTCACAAAAATTCAGATCTTTGAAAGGTTAGTAGTTGGTATCTCTGCCATTAGTTACCCTTGATTGTAGCTAACATGGCTGGTTGTTTTTGCTCACATGCACACTTTAGAAGGCTCTGTCATTATGGAGATGCCAGTGGGGTTGAGTTGGGGCTGGAGAAAAGTGTTAATGGCCCTTCTGGGTCAGGGCTAATGAAACTTTTGACTCTACTTGTTCATGGGCAAAGGTGGTTAATGGGACAAGCGCTGGCTCTGGAGCCATCCGGTCTTGGATTCAAATCCCACTGCCTGCTGGCTGCACGTCACTCACACACTGGGAACCTTAGCACTCACCGTAGTGTGAGGGTGGCCATGTGTACTACATGGCATCATGGGGAGCATAGCAAAGGGCCTGGCCTTGCGAAGGTCAGGCAGAGCCATGCGCATTACTGGCCCACCGGAGAGTGCAGGCTCTGACTACAGACAGTCTCTGCTGCTGCAGCTCCTGGTCCCAGCTGCATCTCTGGCCTGGATGATCGTGGGGGACGGCAGAGGCCAGGGTGGCATGACTGCAGTAGCTGCATGGGAACTTCAAGACGGAAACTTGTGTCCTTTCCTTGCCCTGACACGGGCCTGCCACAAAGAATGGCAAATTGCTTAACCTCTTGAGACTTACCATTCTAATAGATAACATGCTGGGTTTCCAAATCTAAAATGCTCAGATGATGCAATTTAAAATGATTCCTGTTGGAATAATAGATCAGGATATCCTCCATTATCTTAGCTAACTTTCTTCACACCATTGGACACAATTCAGACTCCATGTCTTCTGAGAAGCCATCTGATACCCAGTGTGAGCTGGAGGTCCCTCTTCAAAGTGCTGGGACATGTGGGGTCACTTCTGTCATAGCTCAGACTGCCTGCGTCACATCTGCTCCACAAGAGCAGGGCCTGTATCCTAGTTGTCACCCACATCCCAAATGCCTGCACATAAAAGGTACTCAGTAAACATTTATCAAACGGAGGCAAATTTATGCCATTTAGGATATAATTACAATCTGAATATATATATATATATATATATTTATATTGCACACTAAACAGAGTTGTAGAAAAAGTATGATGTAAATTTAGTTCTTCAAACATATATTTCCTTATAATAGCAGATGCAGTGGAGGGGGGGTGGCATATTTTGCTTTTTCATCCATATCACATGGAAATGTAAGGCAACTCTCAGAGATCCTGTGAGGTCTGGAGAGACTCTGCCAGTCCATCAATTTTTTGGGGGCAGAATTTCTGATGAAATATGAACCTCAGGGTCCCGACCTAATGTTCCATAAATTAGGCGATGCTGAAATTAGAGAACTTTGAAGAGGGATATTTTTCTTGGGGCCATATCAGGAAAACATGTTTGCCTATGACTAATTCTCCTCCTGCGGACTGTTGGTATTATCTTTGAGGGTTTTCAAGATAAACAGATTGAAGCTGTTGTCAAGTTTTGCCAGACAAAAGCAAACAGACCCAGGGTCTTTCCATGTGTCTGTGTGGCCATAGAGTCACCCCCTACTGCCTTGTTGCTTTGTGGTTTGTGGTGCTGGGGGAGCATGCAGAGAGGGGCACATACCACGTGGGGGACAGCACAGCACAGTCAAAGCTCTGGTCATGTATGGGCTGCTGAGGAACCCAGCATTACATGCAGTTCACCCAGCACATCAATTATAGCTCCTTGCTGTGTCCAGCCCTGTGCCAGGAACTGGGGACACAGATGCCAATAGACACCATCCTTGAACTTACCCCTAAGAAGTTACTTACATTAAAGTAAAATATGCAGAATAAATTCTACTTGTTGCACATCAATAAAATTAGCTAATGGAAAGCCTGTTTCACCAGGGATCTGAAGTGATAGCTCTAACCTCAGTGCTCGCCCTGGGGACAAGTTTCTTCCCCCTCTGAGCCTTGATCTGCCCTCTGTAGATAGAAACTTCTAATTCCTTGTAATAGGTTTTCTCCAAATCCTTCTAGCTGAGTTTATTAAACATTCAAAGAAGCTAGAAATTGGGGGGTGAAGAGAATTCATCTACTTGCCACAGTTTGAGGAGCCGTGTTGTATACTGGTAGTCATGTCACTGCATGAGGAAGAGACAACAATTTAAGAACACTTTTCTTATGTTCAGCGTCAGTGTGTCTTTGACAATGAGACTTAATGACTTGAGGTCAGAGCCAGATACAATGTCTCCTGCATGGATTGTGTCACGCAATCAGATTGTGTCTGTTCCAGACCCAAAGCAACTTCCAGAGAGTGCGAGGTGTCGTGTGAGAGGTCTTCTCCTGGGCGGCCTGGTCCAGCCCTCTGGGAAACATGCAGCGTGTCCAACAGAGGCGTGAGTGAAGCAGGCCCCTGGCCTTCACGTGTTCCTGCCAAAGTTTCTGCAGTGTTCATACAACACGGTGGTGGTGTCTTTCCTTTACCTTCACATATCTGAGAATGTGGCTCTGTGTAGAATGCTCTGGTGACAGACTCAGACTTAGCTGTGGGCAAAGAGTGAATCTCCACTGAACGTTACCTCTCAGGTGTTGATTGAGATGACCTGCTTTATGTCTCCTTTCCTCAGCCTTTCAGGGGGTCCTCTGAATCAGTTGCAGTTTGTAGACATGTTGATCAGGGTTTGAACCCAGGGACTGTATCCTGTACTTGACTTAGGAACTGGCCACTGTGATGGAATTGTGATGCTCACTGTGGCTGGGCTGGGGCGGGGCGTGCTTCCTGGGGTGATGAAGTTGTTAAGCGGGATGAACACAGTTGTCTTCTGGAATTGGACTGGCTATTCCCAGAGCCGGTTGCCACGAAGGGAGTCCACCTCTCATGCATGCCTTCTTCCATGCCTGCCCACTTGCTCTTCCACCGTGGGACCCCACCCGAATCTGAGAAGATGTTGGTGCCACCTTGGACTTCCTAGACTCTTCTTATTTTCTAGATAAAGTCTCCTCTATGAACTATCCTGTCTTGGGTGTTCTGTTATAGCAACAGAAAACTAACATGCTCACCACAATGTATAATGCGGCCAGTCGATGGGTAAGGAATATTGCTGCTGTCAGTGCTGGGCTGACCCAGCCCAGTGCCCCTGCCAGGAAGAGGCACTGCAGATGCATGGACAGGCCTCCTGGCACTGGGTGGCCAACATAGCCCTCTGCGTCTGCAGTGGGAAATTGCTAAGTAGGAGAGCTTGTCTTCCCTCCATGCCTATCTAGGCTTGACGGCACAGACTAGACCTACCCAGGGGCAGGGGATGAGGAAAGTGACCCCTCAGAAAACTGAAAGGTATCTAAAAACACATGCAGGAGTTTAGTAATGAGTACATGAATATAACAACAAAAAAAGAGTTTTTTGTTTGAGCATATTAGCAAATAAAGAAAGTCTGAAGACCGAGCAGAGTACATACACTGCTGGTGGGAATCAACAGTGGTCGAACTCGTAGACATAATTCCATTTTAATGGATTAAATGTTCCCCATTGATCCTTTTATTCTGTGCATTATTTGCATGTGAATTGCCACACTGGTTATCATGGCTAATATGATTTCTCCATTGGATGAAATACCTCTTAAAGCAGGTTTTTCAAGGAGAGTCTATATTAAGATTATTCCTTTATCCTTGCATATCTCAGAACATGACTGTGATAAGAATTCTAAGGTCACAAATCCCTTTATTCAAAAGTCCACATTTTATGGTTTCATTATTTTCTTTTATTTAATGTTGCTGTGGTAATTTCTGAGTCCATCCGTGTTATGGTTTTGCAGGTCAATAGTCTTTGCCTGGATGTTTGGATTCTGTTCACTATATTATCAATAGCAGTTATCCAAAGGAGTGGCTACTTTGTCTGTTGCCAAGATGTATTCAGTTTTTTAGTTCTTTGGGGTTTTTTTCCTCCTCAGCCAGTAGAGTTTTTCTTATTGGGTCCTCTCTGTTACTGTCTTGGGCTTCTGTATTGATATATCAATTGTTTTTTGATGCTTTTTAATACTGTTCCTAAAATTCTGCAGTGACACTATTTCTCCTTGTTATTTTCGTTATCACTGATAACACTTATCATTTCTGTTTGATCTGATCTTTTTAACGTCCATGTTTTCTTCAATTTCTGTGTTAGCCAGCTTGTCCTAGTGACCAAAGTACCTGACAAGAACAACTTGGAGGAGGAAAAGTGCAATTTGGGGCTCACACTTTCAGAGGTCATAGTCTGTGGTGGGCTGACTCCATAGCTCTGGGCCCAAAGTGAGGCAGAACATCATGGAGGAAGCTGTGGTGGAGGAGAGCTGCTCAGCTCATGGCATCTGGGAAGAGAGAGAGCCAGAGTGCAGGGTGCCAGGGACAAAATGTAAACCCCAAAGTCACTCCTGAAGTGACCTTCTAGTCACACCCTACCTGCCCACGGTTACCAACCAGTGCAGTAGCCCTTTCAAATTATCAATCCATCAAGGGGATTAATACACTGATCAGGTCTCAGCTCTCATAACCCAATCATTTCACCTCAGAACATTCATGCATTATCACATGAGCTTTCAGGGGAAAACTCAGATCCAAATCATAACAATTGTCTTGAAAATAAAAAGTAATAGCCATCTACAATTTGCTCCTGTTCCCTGGAAATATCTCTTTGCAAGGAGTAATCATAATCTGTGTCCTTCCTTTCATTCATCTTTCAACATAATCATTGCCTTGACCTCATTCTTTCCTCCTAATTCTGTCTGTATTAGGCTGTGGCAGTTTGGATAGCTATAGCCAGGAACGACATGGTTGGGTCAAATGTGTGCTGGAGGCTGGGCCAGTGGTGTAGTTGCTTGAGCATTCTCTGGGCAGGGAAGAGAGCGAGGGCACTAGACTTCGGCAGATGGCTCTGGCTCCTTTTCCTTCATCTGTAATGTTACTAAAAATTCTTTAGAATGGGAACGATCATCCATATAAAACCAAGGGCACATTCTCTCTTTACTCAGTTCTGCCATTTTTAGGGGGTAATCTGGCCACTTTAACATGAAGAGTATGTGGCTTATGGGCTTTTGGCTTGTGACTTTTCCATGGTTTTAATGTATCCCCCAGAAAGCATGTGTTGGAAACTTAATCCCAAATTCAAGAGTGTTGGGAGGTGGGACCTGCTGCGAGGTGACGGGCCATGAGAGCTTCCTCGTGATCGATGCCACGTCTCAGAGCTTGTGGGTGGTCTCATCACTGGGGGAGTGAGTGCCTCCCAAAGCTCCCTTTCACCTCTCTCTCATCTTCTCCTGTCCTTCCAACTCTCACTATGGGGTAACAGCAAGA
Organism: Xerus rutilus; assembly: GCA_028644305.1. Classification (NCBI taxonomy): domain Eukaryota; kingdom Metazoa; phylum Chordata; class Mammalia; order Rodentia; family Sciuridae; genus Xerus; species Xerus rutilus. Next base: position 73,915,861 of record CM053411.1, on the reverse strand, counting down.
TGACCCTCGCCAAGTGCTGGCCCTTTGATCTGGGACTTCTCAGTCTCCAGAGCTATGAGGAAATAAATCTGTTCTTCATAAATTACTCAGTCTCAGGGATTCCTTTACAGGAGCACCAAATGAAGAAGAAATAAAAACAAAAACAAACAAAAAACAAAAAAGGAAACTAAGACAGGTGTCCATATGTTCTCAATCTTCATCCTTCTGAACTTCTGTTTACTACAAGTCTGTGATCTCCTGAAGGACACAGATGTCTCTATTTATGGCCCTTGAACAGTGTTTGTCACTAGTAGAGGTACATAGAAAGCTACTTTAAAAAATATTATCCCAGTTGAGTTGATTGAGAGATTCAAGGTCAAGAACCATACACCACATCCCTGCTGGTTTTCCTGACACAAAACTACAATGCACAGCCATTGCCTAAAACAGGAGAGCAGCTCTACTAAATATCCCAATTTTGAAAGGGAACTTTTGTTTTGGCTATAAGTTGTGAGCACAAGGAATAGAACACATTCAATAGAACATATCTCCTGTGTAACAGGAGAACCCTGGGGACGATATTTGGCCACATTGGAGAGGGAAATCTCCCTCCTCAAGGTTTCGGGCTGCCTGCTTCTGTCACTGTCTCAAGCACCATATGTAGATATGTGTAGATGGAAGGCAGTTTAAAATAAGAAAGACTAGAGCAGATTTCAAACAGTTCTTTCTATGCCATTGCATACACTATAGTATTAAAACAGAACAAAAAGGAAAATTAAAAAATCTGTTCTAACAATCTGTTTCATGAATCTAGAAAGATATACAAAACAAATCCCCCCAGATGAGATGTATATCTCAGTCCACCACCTCAACCCATGACCCGCAATCCCAAGGGCCCTTGAATGGAGGAGCTTAGAGAGGTCAGCTCATGAGTCCCTTTACTAGAGACAGGATATGATGAGATCATCCTTTACCCAGGGTGGCTAATGACTCTGGGCGACCAGAGCACAGCAATCATTCCCATTATTCTCCAAAGAGTGACTTGTGAATTGCCACCTCTTTCAAGTCCCATGGCCTATAATTTGGACCAAATTACATCCAAGTGTCTGGTCGGTGCTGAGTGTGATGGCGGCTGACCTCTCTGCTCTTTGAAGACTGCGGCTGAGCTCACTGTAATGTCTCAACGATGGGACATCCATCTATAAAAAAGAGTGAAGAGCTGGAATTCTTGATGACCTCTGGCTTCCCTCCTATGCTGGTGGGTTTGTCCCCTTACCTCTGAGACTTGGAGACAGGATGTCTGGCTTGGGATGCTGGGTGCATTTCTTCTACTCTGTAAAATGGGGCTGGACCATACTTCACATGGCCTTTGTGAGCACTGAGGGGCTGTCCACCCAGGGGAAAACGGAGACGTCACTCCCTCAGTCTTCCCTGGTGCTCCCCACATGTGGCCTGAGAATGGCTGCTGGTGTCACCCTAAGCTGACCCCTTGGTTCTACCCCTGACATTGACCTCCTTGTGACCTCACATCTTGGGTGCCTCAAATCAATCAACATTGATCTCAAAGTCACTTTCAGCTTCTAGAAGGCAAAGAACTACAAATTATTCTAATATGTTCACAGGCCAAGCATGATACCTCCTGTGTCTCCCCATGTAGACTAGCATCCCTTGCTCTGGGTTCTCACTCACCTCTATAAGGTCTCCTTTCTCACACCTCCTGACACTTGATAACTGCCTGTTTCCTTGCCTGTTTTGCACCTCCACACTGTGAATTCCTTTATGGTAGAAACTGCATTTCAGTTACCAAGGTATTGCTTGTGTCTTCTCAAGGACTAAGTATCTAGTAGCTGCTCATTAAATGATGTTATGAATTATGGTGATTTATTAAACTTGTTTATAACATTCTAGAACACCAGTTGGCAGCTAAATTCTCTCCTCTATGGGCATTGAAAAGGGAATATTTCTTCAGTGTTTCTAATAGTTCAGTTTCAGTTAAAAGCAGCTTTCCCAGGAAGCTTAACCTTTTATTTCAGTGAAACGGACGGGCATATGCTTATTCCACCTATGTGTAAAGACTAGATGATTTTAGCATCCTTATGAGAGTGGATTTTCTAATTAGAAATTTATTCATTCATTAAAATCTCTGCCAACTGTATGTCATGTCTAAGGCCAGGCACCAAGGACACAGCTATCAGAGTCTAGGCAGCCACTGAAGCCTGGGAAAGTCACCTACAGTTTTGAGCTTCCTTTTCTTTATCTGTCAAAGACAAGATTTTCAGCTGTATCTCTGAGCCTTTCATGAGAGTTTGGATGTGGACTTTACTGGGAAACTGAAACACCAGTGTAAATAGAGGCAACGATGATCCTTTTAGACCCTTTCCGGCTCTCAGTGACCATTGCGCAGATTCAACAGTGATTTAAATAACTAATATGTGCACACTTTCCCCTCACATAGCAGAACAATGGAATACTTTCAGAAAACGGTCCTAAAAGCGAGTATTACGACTTTCTCTTTAGTTCGTTTCTGCCTGCCTTAAGCACCCCCACCCTGGTCGGTCCGTGCTTCAGCAAATGAATAATACGCAGTACATTTTTCACGTTTGGAATAAGCAAGAACCGCCAATTAATCACTTTTTTTTTGGCATGTTTGCTATTAAGTTCTTTGTATTTTAATAATCCTTCATCAGTATTTTCTGTCTTTTCTGTATTTTTCTAGGGAGATACCAAGTCCATTACTGAAGATCTTCATCCTTCGCTTCTTTTAAAGCTGGAAAAGGGGACAACACGGTATGGTCCACTCCATTCTCTGCTTTGCTGAGAAAGCCTGGGCTGGAGGAAAGACAGGGCTGCTGAGGGGCTGGCAGGAGGAGGAACTGGGAGTCTGGAGTCAGAACTTTGGGAAATTATTTCCTTTCTCTGATCCTGGGTTTTCACATCTATAATATCTAAAGTTATTAAGACCTTTCCCAAAGCTACTCAAAGACTGGAGACAGTGGGCACCAACACGCCTCTGCCCTGGACGGGTCACAGGGAGTACATGGCAGAGCTGGATGTGAACTCTCGCATTCCAGGCCTGGCCCTGCCCTCAGCCTGCAGCCCTGCCCTGCCTCTCCCACACATGTCTGAAAATGCTGGGCACCGCTTTGTAACAGCCATTGCAGAGGAAATCCTTCCTGCTTTGTCCCCTGTGCCAGGACATTCAGGGAAGCGTGGTCCGGGAACCCCCAGATCAGGAGGCATAAACACATTCTTTTCTTGCACAGAGGTTACAGAAAGACATTTCAACTAATTACATAATGATAGGTAAATGCAGTTCCTCCACCCCAAAATCTCATTACAGCGAGCACAAGTTGATGTGCAAGAATTTAATGAGCAGGGCCTTGACTTTTTATTGTGGGTCTGATTAAATAAGTCCTCAGGCCATTTCTAAAACCTCCTCTGATGTCATCTTTGCCTGGAGACACGTGGTGGTCATTTCTCTTCCAACATGATCTTTTGTATGGTCTTTCTGAGAAATCCAAATTTGCCTATTGATTTTTCTGTGCTTTTACATGAAGTCTTCGTGCAGAACAGAGTCTACTTACATTGACAAGATTTGGGGAGTGGGGCATTTCCCTGGCTTATTTTTGTGTATCAACACGATTGTTTCTTTGCATAAGGATACCTTCCACCTGTACGGTGTCTTTATTTCTGGCTTGGGATATTTACTATATCAACCTCCCCATATCCCAGCTTTGCTCAATTAGCACTGAGGGTGCAGAACACTTAATTCTCTGACTGGCTCTGGCTTGGTGGCTGACACTTGCCCTTCAGTCATGGAAGGCAGGGGGATTCAGAGGCCCCTTCCCAAAGCTGACCGACCAGTGAGAAGGTCAGAACAGAGGGATGAATGCCATTGCCATGGAGCCCTCCCTGATGGCTACCATCTTCTGGATCCTTTTACTATAAGGTGCCAACCTTGAACACCATTTCTAAGATGAGGAAACAGCAGGCAAGAGAAGCAGGACTTGGTCCCACACCTGCACCATGAAGCCTCTCAAAAGGAGGAGGCGCTCCGGAGCTGTGGTTTTCACTGTGTCTCCCTGGTGCCTGTTTTCACGTGACGGCTAGTCGGTGGCGATCAACCAAAGCAGTCTGTAAAGGGCACTGCTGGGCACCGCTTTGTAACAGCCATTGCAGAGGAAATCCTTCCTGCTTTGTCCCCTGTGCCAGGACATTCAGGGAAGCGTGGCCCGGGAACCCCCAGATCAGGAGGGACACCAAAGGGACCCCAAGAATGGGACACCAAAACACAAGCCCACTTGCTCTGCATGAGACTGAACCATCTGGCATGTGTCCAGCTCCTTTCGAACCTCTTTATTGGAAAGGCTGTCAAGGGTTACAGTTAATGGGAACGTCATGTTGGGAAAAGGGCTCCCAGCAAACGTGAGGTGGCCTTTCTGGGTTGCCAGCACCAAGTGCACTATGTGACCACTGGCTTCTCCTTGACGTGAAAACAGCCCTCTTTGTGCTGACAAGCCTGGGCCAACCCGGGACTGCAGTCGCTTGTTGGGAGGGGAAGAGTTTGTGCGGGGAAGATGAATAGGCTCCTGGTGTTAGGACTCCACGCCTCCTGCCTATGGAAGTGTTTCCCTTCACCGGGGCTGGGCTGCTGGGCCGAGCTTCATTTCAGAGAGGCATAAACAAGTCTGAAATCCCCAGGGGATCTGGCACAGGAAAATGAAGTCATTTTACATTTGTGGCAGCGTGATTCAAATTGGAATCGCACAAGTCAGAAGACAGGATGCTGGAGCGCTTTGTTTAGCTCTTCTGTGCGGCAGGAGCTGAGCTTTCTTCAGCTTCCTGGAGGGAGGAAGTGGCTATGTATGGAATATCCATTTGCATGATATAGTCTTCCAGGCCCTTTTCCCCTACATAAAACATCCAGCCTGGATCTTACATCCAGCTCTATGGAAGGTGAAACAAGGAGCCATTGAGTCCTCAAGGAGGGACTGCCCCCCACCTTCGCCTGGCGGTCAGTGGGGGTGCTGCTGAAATGCCTTCCCCAGGGAAACCCACACATTCTGCTCCGTGCAGCCTGGGGAGGAGGGTGCACAGGAAGCGCCTAGGAAATTGTCTTTGGGCTTTGAATCTGAGCCCCAAACAGGGCAGTAACAGGAATGCTAATCTTCCCAAGTCCCCTCTCCTTCCTGTTGGTGTCAGGTGGTGTTTTTTCACAGGTGGCTTGATTGTGAGTTTCCCCCGCTCTGGATGCTGCTACCAGAGCAGGGAACAGGGTTCCCTCTGAGCCCTCTGCAGCAGCAGCAGCCTCTACTTTCCCTTCTCTCCTCTTACATAAACTAAATGTAATTCCATTCAATTTAGGCAAGATTTACTGAAAACCTAGGTGAGGCTGGGCCTATGTGAGATTTTGTGGACCCAAGGATGATAAGATGCCATCTCAGCTCTTGAGGAGTTCACAGGAGGAAGACAGTCAAGTCAAGTTCACATGACGATGAGGACAGAGCGTGCAGAGATCGGACTCTTGTAGTGACAGGTGGTTTGGATGGCAGGGCATCATAAGGCACCAGTTCTGGGGAAACCAGAAGAGGCTTTCACAGGACAGGAGTGTCAGCTGAGACTTGAAGGACACTAATGTAGCCTGTGGGATTTCAGACTACAGTAGTCCGCCTTATCCACGGAGGATGCCTCTTAAGAGCCCTGGGGGATGTCTGAAACCATGGGGCCTGCTGGGGCTCTCGCAGCCTTCCACATACTGAGTTTCCCCTGTGTGTTCTGCAGCGTGGCCACCCACTACCAGAGTTCATCTGCCATGTATGTTCCACGTCCTGGCACCTCCTTTTCATCACTGCTCATATTCTGAGCCATCAGTAGGTAAAATACTTGTGATACTTGAGCACAAGCACTGTAATATTGTGGTGGTGAATCTGAAAACAGAGACAAATTCTAAATGACTAATTGGTAGGTAGCATATACCAGTGGATACACTGGGCAGAGAGATGCTTTACTGTAATAGTGGGCTGCCTCATGCTTTGAAAATAGCCCTAGCTGCTCTGCCACCAGGGCTTATTTTAAAACTGACATGCTTTTCCCTCTTCTCTCTCTCCCAAACTAACCAGTGAATCACAATCCCCCTAAGGGGAACACCTGGAATATAGCCTTTGAATAGCTTCTTTAAAAACCTGTTCTCCATGATGGGTAGAATTACAGCCTCTGGAACAGGAGTCTCTGTGCTTTCCTTTGCTAGCAAAGCAATAAAACATTTTTCCCCCTTTTTATCAAGACTATGTTTTGGTTACTGGATTGGCACTGGGGACAAGGACTGAGCTTTCAGGAACAACACTTCCCAGGCATGATGGAGTAGGATGATGTGAGATTTCTCTATGCTATGCAGAAGAGCACACAATTTAAACCTTATAAATTGCTTATTTCTGGAATTTTCCATTGAATATTTTCAGACCATGGTTGACTCTAGTAATTAAAGCCATGGAAAGTGAAACTGCCAACAAGGTATGCTGCAGGCCAAGAGAGCACACACTCTTGGCAAAGCTACGGAATCCTGAGAGCTGCCGCAGGTGAATGGAACTGAATGCAGGGTGTCTGTTGGGGAAGAAGGGTGGGAGGATCCCAAACAAAGGTTACTGGTCAGGAGCTGGGCTGGCCTTGCTTAGAGTCTGCACAGCAGGTTTTTGTCGTGGATGCCACAGGTTGCTTTAGGACAGAGATGTGACTGTGGAGGCTGGCTCTCAGTCTGCTTGTAGCAGAGAGCCAGGGCCTCACATGAGACCCTGTTCCAGTTATTCAGGGGAAAAATGATGAGCCTCCATGAAGAGTGTTGGTGTGGTGGAGTGGCTGGGCCTGAGAAGCCAAGGGGCAGGCCCACAGTCATCAGCTGGATGTGGCTTGTAGGGCAGGCAGGACTGCTGCAGAGCACATCTCAAAAGGACAGAGAGGCGGAAGTTGCTGGGACCACAGGGTCTCCACAGCTTGGCTGCTCCGGGCCTGGGTCATTGCTGCTGTCTGTGGACCAGAGTCTGACCATTAGCCTCAGGTCCGAATCTCTCCCACTGGCTTCCAGTGCCCACTGTGTTGGAGCCCACGTGGTACTTTTCCTCTGACTTCAGATGAGTCATTAATTGTGGAATTCTTTCACAGTGAACTTTAAGAGCCTGCACAAAACACTCTGGTCCTGAGACTCAGCCTTACACCATTTCGTGAGAACTTTGGTGAAAATTCAAGGTCTGGGCTTACGACACAATATTTTTTCCTTGTCTGTTCATTCTTGGCGCAGTTGGGACGAGCATATTGGAACAGGAGGTTCCACTCTCCTTAGTCACAGGGACATTTTGAGCATGGACTTAAATCACATTGGCTCCCATCTCTAGCTCACATTCTGGGGTCCTACACACCTGGAAAAAAGTCATCTCAAGCGCACCCCAAAGAGTACCCACAGCCATGAGCATACTCATGTGAATTCAAATTGCTTTTTAAAAACAAAGCTGTGAACACCACAGCTATAAAGCATGTGAATCATCAACCCAGAAATCTTGCCTTGAGGCTCGCCTGACACCCTCCTTCCCGAATGCTCTTCCTTCACCAATTATGAAGGCTGCCGACATCCTTCTGGGGAAAGGATTATCTGATTCCACAGGCAGTTAAAAATCACACATAAATGTCATTTAGATGAGTGATTTCTACACGGATCAAAAGGCACACTCAAGTCACTAACTACAATAGCCAAACCCTTTAGTTCCATAAAATCACAGCAAACCCACAAGACTCTCCCAACTGAATTAGCACCAGTGTGATGTGGGAGTCATTCAGACATTCCTTCCAGGTTAGTAGACGATGTGCCATTCAGCTCTTTCACGGATGTGCGTGTTATATAACCTCCACCAGCCACGGGGGAAGCGAGAATCCAAGCCTTCTTGAAATTTTCCACTGAGTGCTCAAAGCCAGGGGGAGATGGCCAAGGAACACTGCCCACTCTCTGGCCTTTCCCAGTAATGTCAGAGCAAGAGGGAGCGTGACCGAGCAGTCAAGAGGCACGGTGGCACGGGCTCTGCTTGCAGGCCATCTTGGTAGGCATCCTGATGCGTTTAGGAGCTGTGTGGCCTGGATAGTTTCCTACATCTCTGTTGGGTTTAAATTTCATCAGCTTTGATGGTTTTGACTTCCTTTTAGGGCGACTCTGAGGGTTGAGTGAATGCATGCTAAGCTGTCACACAGCTCCTGTATATAGGGCTATGTGAATGCAAGCTACTGCTTAAAAACAAAATTGTAAGTTGCATATTTTATTTTAAATCAGGCAATGTTGCATTTTATAATCTATCTGATTGTTTTAATACAAAATAATGCTTTCCTCATAATTTTCAGTAGAATCATGGCTCCCAGGAAAGTTGCCATATTTATGTGTAACTTTTTGTGAACCCCAGTACCCTGACGCCTGTCTCAGGACTGACTCCGTGCTGTGGAGAAGGCAGTCCTTCTCATTAACAGGCTTCCTTGAAAAGGTCTTTGCATTTCTTTTCTGAATAAGTGAATGAAAAGCCAGTTCTCATAGGTACAATTTCCACAGGTAAATTTCCTAATTGTCTAACTTAGTGGGTGAAATCTAGGGAAATATTTGCAGCAGTCTTCCCGTTTACCTTCAGTTTTACTTTCTGCAGCCTCTGTTACTGTGGTCTGATACTGAATGGCAAATTCCAGAAACACACAATCCACAATTTTAAGTAACTTTTGTTATATTATATTATCATAATCATTTTACTCTTATTGTTGCTAATCTCTGACTATACTTCATTTGTAAATTAAACCTCTTCACACGTATACACAGATAGGAAAAAATAGAGTACATTATGTACCACGTGTGGTCTCAGGCATCCACTGGGGTCTTAGAGTCCGTCCGTGTGGGTAAGGGGGCTTTGCTTGTTTATACTTGTTCAAAGCTTGGTTTCCTCTCAAGAGCTTCACAGTGACCTTACTTCACTAACTGCCATCTGCACTATGAGGAACAGCAGCCAGCATCTGAGTCTGGAGATGAAGAAGGTGCAGGGAATTATGGTGAATGTGGCTTGCAATCCTTGAGGGAGTCTGGCCTCAGAGTCAGGAGACTCAGGTTCTAGGCCCAGCTCTCACCTTGCTCGGGGTCTGTGCACATGCCTTTTCTCTTTAGATGGTTTCTACTCACACACGGAGGGGATGGGAAGTGAATTGCAGGGCCTCTGGCTTCTCTTTAAGCACCAAAATACCAATCACCTGCACACCACTCTAGGCTTTCTATGATGGCAGGAAGTTTACTCCTTCTCTTATGGAGAACTTAAAATGGAAGTCATTTTTTGTGGCATTTATATCTAAAATTAGGCTTCCAATTTTTATTTTTTAAATACATACTTCTTTTGTTTAGGCATTATTGTGAAGAATTATTTTTTATATAAAACCACAATGTCATACATTTTTTTGTTTATATCACACTATAATCTCATAAGGTGATTTTGTAGATAAGAAACTGAAACTTAGAGGAGTCTTATACTAAGATTCATCTATGGCCAGGCAGTTCTCAAGTGGTTAGGTGAGGAATCGGACTCAGGCTTGTTGACTCGAGAGCTCACACCCTTGAATAATTCCTTGTAAATCTGATTAAGTAGGGTATGACTGTACTGCACATGTCTTCTCTGAGTCTGTGATAGGGCTGCTTATCTCTGCTGGATTTTACTGTTAAGAAGCCGCTCCATCATTGTGCAACCGGGAAACACGCATGCTCTCTGTAAGCCTGTCTGCATGTGCTTCTGATCTCTTCCCCCATCACCGTCATGCATTCCTGATGGCTTACTAGAAACTCAGCCCCCCACTTGCCCATGGTTTTACACACCAGTGGCTGCATCTCGTGCCTGTGGATTCCTGGACACTGGCACATGGTAGGTTCATGGTAAGTGCTCAATATTGGAATGCATGAAGTCATGAATCTCTGTGCCACTTAAATGCAATCACAATTCCAAATCCAAATTTAATTTGGACTCAAGGAATAATGCCATTTCTATGAAGAATGCTAAAAATAAGCAGTGAAATTACATTTATCGGAACCAGGAATAAACAAAACCCTGACTGCCGTGGCCTTGCTGATGTCTCCATTTCCATGTCCATTCAGCTTCTACTGCCTGCGACCGTGTGGCTACAGAGCTGCAGCAGTGAACGTGGATGGCAGGAAAGATAGAGTTCACAACAGTGGAGTTCAAAACATTCTCCCTGGAAATGCCTGGATGGAGGGTTTAGAATCAAATCTGTCTCCTTTGCATAAAAGATTTGGAGAAATTTCCTAAAAATGTACTGATTGCTCATTCAGAGAAAGGGGTCTTAGGAAAGCTCACATTTTTTTTTATTCTGAAACATTTCTTTTTCTTTTCTTTTTTCTTTACAAGATGGTATTAAACATTAAAGATAAATAGGCTAGAAGCATATGGATTGAATTTTCCATGAAATGCATGAGTTTTGATACAAAGGGGATACATCCTTCAAAAAGATAATTTGGCCTCTACAAAACCAGCATATTTAAGAACTCCTTCTGTAGACTTTGGCAAAACCAAGACCCACTGGACTTCTTCTCCAGCCCTAGCAGCTTCCCCTTCCGTCAGTACCCCTGGCAGCTCGGCCAAATGAAATAGAGAACTCAGCATCCTCTGAGGGGGCTGTCTGCCAGTCTCAACCCTGGAGATATGTTCAAGGGCTTCCAGCTGGTCCTCGGAGCCAAGAGCACAATTTGAAAATGCTGGAGTCGCTTAGCGTATCTGCTTCGGGTTACTTGGAGAGAGTCGCTTGGGAGCTGCCAGGCTGAGAACAGGATTCATGCTGTCAACTATTTGCATCAGCTCAGCTTCCTTCTGCTGGGGCCGGCCTCTTCCCACCCCAGACAGTCTGCTCGAGGACAAAAACAATGACAATTGTCAAGTTAATAGCGCTCCCTAAAACAGTATGGCAGGTGGCAAGATTCTCGGCCATTGAGTTCCAGCCAAAACACTGGGCGTTTTTCCTCCTGGGGGAGGCACGAGGAGCCCGCTGTGAGTCAGCAGTGAGGGGGTGGCAGCAGAGTCCAGCTGCTGCTGAGCAGCTCGCCTGCTGCTGATGAAAATTAGTCAATTCTTGGAAAGAGGAAAGAGCTCAGCTTGCCCTGATACCCACTTCCAGATCCTCCTCTGGGCCTCGGGTTGGGGAATTAGTAATCTAGTGGAATTCTGTTCATTCTGCTTAGTGCAGGCATGGTTACTGCATTCCACTCAGGAGCAGCTCTGATCCTAGGCCCAAGGAGGAGGGAGGTATGAGTCAGACTCCGACCCCCCGAGACTTACAGGTTAGTGCAAAATTCCCCTGGCTGTGCTATGGAACATTAGTCCTTGGAGATAAACCATTAAAACTGGGCCTCATCTGCAAGTTTTAGAAAATGCTGAATTCTCTGTCACTCTTCATAGAGATGCACAGTATATGGTCATCCTATCAAAGACTGTTCCCCAGCAAAGCAGCTCAACTGTGACAGTTGCTCACATTTAATGACCAACAACCCCACCTCTCTTCCTTTTCTCCTAAAACCATTTCCCAGAGCAACTTGGGAAACAATATAGCTTACTACAAAGATCCAAAATTAACTTTTTTTGAGACAAATACTATATTTGCAGATAACCACAGGTGTGGAGCTGGTAGAGGAGGAAGGTGGGGAATCAGAAGGTCCCTCCGGTAGAGATGATGCTCTCAGGAGCTTTTGACCCAAGAAGGAAAGTGTTCTAGACAGAAAATATGAGGATGAAGGGGAAGAACATTCCAGGGAAAGAGGAAAGCTGGCGCAGCAAGCACATGAAGCCTGCAGGGAGAAAGCCCTTCCCCATGAGGCATGAGGGCAGGTACGGTGGCGGTTTGGGAAGGTAAGTGGGAAGAACGGCAGAGAGGAGGCTGAAAAGGGTGGGACCCGGATGCTGAGGTTCTTCCAGGCCACTCCTGTGATCTGAGCTGTGGCTGTGTATTAAAACATGGGAAGAGAGCGCTCTCTCTGTTCAAGTGCCTGATGTTTAACACAATGGGCTTTCTCTACACACTGCATTCATTTGTCCAAACTCACAAAATCAGTTTTCTGCATAACAACAGCCTCTGAAGACCGGGAGGCATGGCCCCTGGTGTTTAGAAACAATTTTTCCAAAAAGTACATTTTGGTTCTGGGCCTGGGGAAGCAAACCGAGGTAGGCATGTCTCATCAGGAACAAGCAGGAGGTAACGCAAAAGCCTGTCTTGGGAATGGTGACCTGTGGGAGAGAGGAAAGTTGAGAATCCAATGGATGAACTAGAGATTGTCCAAGGAACAATGAGACCAAGGAGGTGGTCCTGCCTTAAGGAAAAATTCAGTGCTGTGCATCCTGCCAGGCACAAGATCCTCCAGAAAGAGGAGCTGGAGGCAGAGAGCCTGGCTCCTTGTTCCAACTTGAGGACAGCAGCTGTGAGCAATGGCTTTCTTGCCGAGTTGGGCGGAGACCAAAAGAGCATTTCTGCTCCGACACACTAGCAATCTCTCAATGTTAGCAAATGCTCAACATCAGGCTCAAAATTAAAATTAGTCACATTAAAATGTGTAGATTTAAGAAAAGGGGACTGTTGGGGAGCTGGACACCATGCTACCTTCTTCAACAAGCACTCCAACCCTTGCGCCAGTGCATAGAGATCAGTTTGGCTTCTATTTTGCAGAAATGAACCAAGCCTCAGAAATACTTCCCCAAGTCCTTGCACCTCCTCAGGCATAGAGGTAGGGTTTGTTAGCAGGTTAGTGTGGTGACCAAGTCCCTGATCTTTCTGTCCCTTGCCTTCATCCTGAAACATGGTTCATGAAGTGCTCTGGAGTGGTTTGAGTAAACATCCATCTGCCCTCCAAAGTCAAGAGCATGCTGTAATGGAACAACATACGCAGAGGCTACGCATTTCCTAAGGGGGCTTCTCGGCAAGGGAGTGTGACACTGTGCAGAGGCTGCTGCACATGGGATGGCTGTGGAGCCCAGTCATTTGAACACACAGAAATGCATCCGTGGTGACCAGGTGAGCTGGAACCTGTGCATACGCAACTCTTACCATCCTCAGGATACTTCCACCAATCAGGTGGGACTGGCTCTGCTTCACGTGGTCAGTAGCCCTGCCCACTCCACCCCAGAAACCTTCACTTGGAGGACTAGCCAAGTGAGAGAAACCCTTGAAGCTGTTCAGACTCCATTTGAACAGCAATTTCATGAGAGCGTAGTTTGCTGCCTTTCTAAGCAAATGTACAGGTGCCACCCATGTGGGTGGTGCATTAGAGAGCCCAGACTGTCGAACAAAATACCACGGACTGGCTGCTTCAAACAGGGGCAATTTATTTTTCACAAAAAGATAAAGTTGTTTGTACATTCGATGGCTAGAAGTCCCAGGTCAGAGTGCCAGCAAGGTCTGGCTTCTCCTGAGGCCTCTCTCCTGCGTTTGCAAAGGGCCACCTTCTTGCTGTGTGGGCACAGGGACTTTTCTTTGCACACACACACCAGGCATCTCTCGTTGGATTAGACTGAGGTCCATGGCTGACTTCATTTAGCCCTAATTACTTCTTCCAGGCTTTCTCTCAAAATGCAATCACCTTGGAGGTGAAGGCTCCAATATACAAATTTTGAGAGGCAATGGTTCAGTGCATAACAGGAAGAAAGAATTATAATGGAATTTTCATTGCCAATGTATTGAAATGCAAAAATGAGTCCAGTTTGCAATGAGATGTCATTTAGAACCACCTAGCACAGTAGTTTTCAACTCTGTCTAGATATGGAGTCACTTGGGATTTCTAAAAATACCAATACCTGGGTCCCAACTCAGAACAGAAAAAACCTCATGCACTAGTGTATTGGAGTTCTCCAGAGAACAGAGCCAATGGGACTTGCTCTCTCAAGAGAGAGAAACTTTAAGATCAGCTCATGAGATTGGGGGTTTGGAAAGTCCCAAATCTGTTGGTAGCCAGCAGCCAGAAGACCCAGCAGAGTTGATGCTGCATCTCGAGTTAGACCACATGGAGGCAGAATTCCTCCTTCTGGGGAGAAGTCAGTCTTTTTTCTTAAGGCCTTCAACTGATTGGACAAGGCTCACCGACACTATGGAGGTGAATCTACTAGACTTAGAGTCTACTGATTTAAGCGACAATCTCATCCTAAAAATACCTTCAGAAAAACATTCAGAGGCATGTGGATGTTTGAACAAATACCTGGGCACCATGGCCTGGCCAAGTTAATACATAAAATTAACCGTCAAAAATGTTATTCTTCAATAGTGCCCCTGGTGATTGCAACATACAGTCAGGGTGGAGGACCACTGATACAGAATCAGCTTTCAGAGGCAAGAAATATGATCAGACCTGACATATGGGTTCTCCACCCTGCCTGAGGCAGATAAGCCAGCTTCTCCCTTGGTTCCTTAGTTTTCTTTCTGCCTACCTATGGTGTTCCTTGGCTGCACATTCTAATTTTCTGGGAACATTAAAGATTCTGGTGCTTAGGATCCACTGCGAGGGATATTTGTTTACTTAGTAGGGAGTAATCACAAAATTGCAAATGCAAAATGCAGCCTGGATATCAAGGGCTTGAAAACTTCTCCAGGAGATTCTAAAGGGAAGGCCAACTTGAGAATAGCTGTTCAAGTAGCTCCACGTATTTACTGACATCTTTGACTTTACTTGAGTTCTTGAGAAACCACCTTTGAAGCTGCACCTTGCTTGTGCATCTTGCCTGCCGCAGGAGTACGGGACTGTGGATGGGCTTGGATATTTATTTCTGCCATAAACTCTGATTGAGCAAGGTCCATGGGGTGCCATTGTAAGCATCCAGCCCATCCTTCAGGGAGAACAGGGTGGAGACAGTGGTGCTGCTTCAGGGAGCGACAGTGGAGCAAGCAGAGATCAGGGTCACACCACACACCCATGCTGCCTGTTGGGGTGGAAGTGGGGATCTATGTGACCAGGGACTTCTCAAGGTAAGAAAGGAAATGGCGAGGGGCATCCTGGGCCCAGGCCAAAGCTGCTCTATTGGCCCAGACGATAGAGTGGGTGGGCCACTCGGGAAGTGGCAGGTGGTCTGGTGCTGGTGAGTCACTGGGCTGCTGTAAAGGGAGTTGAGATTAGATGGTAAGGAGCTCTGAGGGGAGAGCAAGGAGCTGGGACTCCTGTGCACCCTAAGGTCACTTCGACAGAACATGCACAAACATCTGAAAGCAAGCCACGGGCAGCACTGGGAGGAGGGAGCACAGACCCAAAGGAAGGTTCTAGAAACAATTAAGGTGGACAATTATGAGGACCTAGACTAGGGAATTGCTTATGGAGATGGACAGGACAGGCAAGATGGGAGGCCGGAAACAGGAAGACAGTCAGGGGCAGGGCCAGGGTTTGCCCCAAGGGCTCCCATGTGTGCACAGACGTGTGTGCAGGGGCACATGCTGCAGATGACAAGTGCCAGGCCTCACAGCAGGTGCTATGGCAGATGTCACTGGCCTCACTGTTCACGTCCTGGGATGGGGTGGAAACAGGAAAGGGAGAAAGCAGCCATTCAGACTCTGAGCCACAAGAAAAGCTTCCAAGGAAAGATCAGCTAAGAGGAGACCTGAAAAGTGAGTTGGAGAGGCGGAGAGAAGGACAGCTGGGGGCGGGAGGCTGAGCTCCCAGCAGAGGGAATGGCAGGCAGGAAGCCCAGGGGTGAGAGCCACAGGCCAGTATGTCCACCTCTGTGGAATGGGCTCCTCATGGTGACACGAGACACAGAGAGGATGGTGGTGGGCATTGCCACCTGGAGAGGGAAGCGAGGGCAAATCCAGTGGCTCCAGGACTCTGAGCAATGCAGTGCACACACTCTACCTGAGCACACACTCCACCATTTACAGCCTTGCCCAGGATGGAGCGAGCAGTCTGCTCAGCAGCAAAGAAGGGAGCAAAGAACTGTGGACAGATTGAAAAACAAGGGGGGGGCAACGCTCCTCTTTATAGAAAGAGCCACAGAAAATGTGGGGCACTTTGATCTTGCCAAAACGTGAACATGGCATCGAGGCAGCTTTGAAGGGAGGCTTGGATTCTCAATAGACATCACCTTATGGAAACATTCAAACTCATCGAAATGGTAGGTTTTCTCCCCGTCCTCCACTGGCATCGCCTTCATCTATCTGGGGGCCGTCCACTTGCCCTCCGCCTCTCATTCACGGGCTGCCTTCCCTGAGAAACTGTCTCAACCTCCTCATAAGACAAAGTCAAGTGGCCCCTTCCCCAAACCAAAATAAAACCCTCTATTTGCTCATGTGTCAGAGTGTATTCAGAGCATCTGCTCAGAGTTCTGGCCTCTGGGGACTTGGGTGAGTCCATTCCTAAATCCCCAGAGGCCAACGCTGCTACAGTCAATACTGATAGACACTCGATCTATCTATTCACCCCCCTCAATCGTTATAACAAACAATGAGAGAGATCTTATTATCCTTGTTTTATAGTGAAACTAAATCCAAGGAGAGAATAGCAAACTGGGCTGGAAACCAAAGACCATGTCCTTCAATCACTGGCCAGAAGAGCTTCCAGGATTTGAACTCTTTCAGTGAATAAATAAATGTGAATCTCATGAACAAGTCTTAGAACTGGCTGTTACCCTTTAAAATTTAGAGTGTTCATTTCATAGCATATTGTACAACGTAGCACAGTAACTTGTTTTAAAAGCCCATATGACCTGAGGTTATCAAGCGGAGGCCCGAGGTATATGTCACTTTGCTCTTTACTCTTCTGGCACTGGGGCCCCCAAAAGAAGCAGTTTTCTAGGTAGAAAGGCGCTGTCCATCTACCTTGGAGCACTCCTGGAACGATCCAGATGCACAGTGGACAATGACCCCAGTTAATCTTGCTGTATAATCCCCACGCAATAGCTTCCCCTGTTGTTTCAAATGTTAATAACTGTGGCAGGGTCTGCTTCCTGGGATGAACCTCGCACATCTGCTCCCTGCTTAACACAATTATTTCCACTGAGCTCATACCTAGAAAGTCTATGGTCTCTTCAAAGTAATAATGACAACCTCCATCACTACTTCCCCCACTTAGTCACATGGTTAATGTGACATGCGGTATTGAAAATACCTAAAGGCTCATCTGATCCTCAAACAACCCTCTGCATAATTCATTTGTGGTGATAAATTCCATTCCTAGATAAGAAAAATGTGTCATAGAAAGCAGTTCCTCCCAACTGACACTGCTACTGAATAACAGCAGCAATAGTCAAACATTAAATGAGATTATTCTAGAACGTTAGCTGTCCATAGTGCACATGTAGTTTTTGATTCAAATGTCCTAGACCTGCACACTTTCTTTCTCTCAACTCTTTATGGAGGCAAGCTTTCTTTCAAATGTCTCCTAGTTCCCTCTTATAAAAGCATAACTATTGTAAAATCCTCAGGTTTTTGCCCAACCCAGTCTTTCAGCCTCAACTCCCACAACCCCTTCTTTGTCCCATGACAAGTCCATTGTGGGCCTCCCATGCTTCATCCAGGTGGCATGGCAGCTTTGCCTGCCTTTCCTTCTGCTCTTTTCTCTAATTCAGCTCCTTTGTAAAGATTTTGCTCACTCTTATCAGGAGTGAGCTGTAATCTCAAAGCATCCCACACAGCACACACCACTCTGTTTACGTTTCTGCGTTCACTTTGATTCTCCCCGCGTGACCCTGGTCACTGTTGGGAGGAGACATTTGTTTTCATGCATCTCTCTCTACTTCATTCTCATATAAGGCCTGACACACAATTGTCCCTCAGTAAATTTCGTTCTTACTGGTTTCAACAAGTTCTTACTGGCCACCATTTTGTTTCTTTGTAGTGATCGCTATGGACAAATAGAACGTGGTCTGTGTTGTCTGATTATCACGTTTTCAAATCTCAGTAACTGAACACGTTGAATCAGCTGGATTAAACAGAGGAAAGATGGACAAGATTGTTCCAGCCTCTAGAATCAATGAATGTACCCATGCAATGGCATCCTCAAGGACCCAGGCTCTTTCTACATTTCTTCTCTACAATCTCCAGCATATAGACTGCTGACCTTTTGCATCATAAGGTGACTGTGAACACTTCCAGGAATCACATCCAGGCACAATTCTATCCAGGGATAATTACCTGTCTTTGTAAATCAGAAAATCCTCCCTGGGTGCTCTCAGCAGGACACCCCTACCATGCCTAAGTCACTACTCTCAAGTGACAGGTAAGTGCTGCCAACCTCTAGGGATGCTAGATGCCAGATGACTCACTTTCTTCATCTGCCTGGGAAATGGGAGGCCAGGTAGACAATCAAAGATGCTTTCTACAAGGAGTTCACAAATAAGCACAGAGGTTCACAAATGTGAAATTCACACACAGACTCAGCATATAAAAAGAGGTTGAGAGGAGTGTTTCATCATGAAGAAAGCAATGATGGTTGTGGTGCAATCGATGTGGGACTCATGGTGATTCATTCAGGTCAAAGTCTTGGATAGCTTTCCTACTATGGGTAACTTTTAAGCTGCACTTGAATTTACAGTGAATAAGATCCTGGCTGCTGGACTAAGGGGGAAAGAATGTGTAGGCAAATAGATGGCCCTGTGGAACATGGAGAAAGATGAGAATTCTAGTGATTCCTTCAATGTGGACCCGCATTGGACATGTTGGAGAATGGAGAGGACATGTGGCGCAAGAAGTGACCTTTGGAGCCCATCAAGTCTGTGGACACTCTCTGATGGTGGTGGCCTCCTCCTTATCTTGACATCTGTGACACAGCACCTTACAGATGTTGGGCGTTTGTGAATGTTTGTGAATGAGCAAGCCTTTGCAACTCAACTCATGTTAAAATTACTCTTTCACTCTTCAGAAGGCTTTGGGTTAATGAATTTGACACTTAAAAGTCATTCGGCCTCTCAGACCCAGGAAGTTGAGTGTATTCCAGAGTGAGCAGACTCCAATATCTAGAGACCCAAGCAAAACATCTCCCAAAGATTTCCCCCCATGGCCAACCATCATCTAGGATGCCTCTTTCTGCTTTTGTTTGAAGAAAGTTCAGAAAACTACGCCTGGGTTTCTGAGCCACTGGCTACCTTATATTTCTTGGAGGCTGTGAGTCTTCATCCCTCTCTCTGAGCAGTCCCATCCCGCCTGCTACACAGGCCTGGGCTGGCCTACTCAGTGTGCTTCCCGGCTTGAAAGTCCTGCTGTCTTTTATCTTCTCAGGATCCTGGCTCATAAGAGCTCCGCAGTCTGCTCACTGGGATGATCCTCAGAGGATCGTAGGAAGTCACACTGGCAGAGGACTTTGAGGACACTCATTTCAACCATGCCATTTGTAAAAGAGAGACCCTAAAGGAAAGGGCTATTAAGACAGAAACACAATTTAGAACGGGAATCCAGTCTCTTTCATGTCATGTGCTTCTTATATCTTTGCTTAACGTCAAGGCGCTGTGTGTTGAACTTCCTTGCTAAGTGTCTCATTTAGGTTATTGTGCCCTGAGCTTATTTGTAATTATTAAGTCTTTACCTTATAGCAATCGAATCTCTGTTCCCAGAACACACTGCGCTCTTTGCAGTGAGCCGATCCGTTTTATTCCTTCAGGGCTTACCATTCATTCTCTCATCATCTAGACTTTATTATTCTTCTCTTCCTCAGGCAAAAACGAGCCCTAGCATTGAATTGCTTCATCACTCCAGACAGTAAAAGTTTAATTTCAGAAGTTTTCAAGGCACGTCCATTTCCTCCACTCCTGGCAGCGTCTGCCGCAGGCACGCTCGGAGCCGGTTCCCTTTCTCGCTCATCTCCCATCTCAATTTACAGCCACATTCAATTAAGGTTTATTGAGCAGACGCCATGCTGGATGCTTTGTATGCACGACATCACTGGATCCCGACAATAGTTCAGTGTGCTAAATATTATTCTCCCCATTCTCTAGGAGAAAAAAAATTTGAGGCTCAGGAAGTTAAAGCCCCCTCCCTGGCCAGACAGGCGGTAGCGGCACAAATGAGCCAAAATGGGAACAAAGGTTTTCTGCTTTGGGGAAATTTAGGTGAAATGACCGTTTTATTCTCTTTTCTGGCAGCAGATTTTGTGGTGACCTGCGGCCTGCTAACGTTAAGATCTAGTCACATCTCCTCCCAGCTCCATGCATGTGGGTCACTTAGACCCCAGCATGTGGGTCACTCAGACCCCAGCTGTGAAAACCCTTTCTTTCCAGTAAGGGTGGCGGGACCTGACAGGTGTTTCCAGCTCCTGAAGTGGGGACAGGAAGGTGGCTGACTCAGAGCTCAGAGAGATCCTCTTCTTCTGCAGGGTCTGATGGGGAGACCCCACGTGTCTGTGCCATCGCTGACAGCTGAGCTTATGGCGGTGGGGAGCCTGTGGTCAGAGCTGAAGGAGGGGAGCTGGGACGCTGCAGCCGTCTGCCTGGAGAGGTGGCCCAGCATAATGACATGTGAATCCCACATGACTCAGCCCTCTGTGCAGGTAATGGAACCCTAAGGAGACACACCAGCTTATTTAAGAAAATGCACAGGAAGAGTTCATCACTGATGTGGCTATTTTGGGAGATGAAAGAGAGTTTGAAAAGGAGGAGCGTGTGAAATGTTCTCCAGCTGAGGGAGCGTGATGGGGAACAAGATTCCCCTTCATAATTGAACAGTAAAAAGCAAATATGTCCCCATCTTTCAAGTCTGAGGGTGGACAGAGCGAGGCGTGGAGTGCAGATGTGGGCAGCTCTTTGCTCTCTGGATATACAGAGTGTGGTTTGGGATTGAAGGACTTGGGGAGGGATTTGGTCCTTTGTTTACTGATGCTGAAAGAAACTGGGCAAGCGTGGCCTCCTGGGATTGGAAGGGTGGTTCCCCAGGTCTATCCCTAAATGTGACACAGCTTCCCTTATGAAAAGAGCTGTAGCTATTTGACGCCTCTGGCGACCTATAAGCATGGTGAGAGCAGACATCCCTTCTAATCACTCGCAGGAGAATCTGTTCAGCTGAGATCAGCTCTGGAGAAGATGCTGCATGGGAAGGGTCTGTTGCCTTTGATGAGACGTATCAGGTCCACACTGAGGTTGAAAGAACCAACCTGTATTCTTTCAACCTCAGTGAAATCCCAAAGGGCAGGAGGAAGAGGCAAGTTGGAGAAGAGACGAGATTCAAGGCCTGTGAAACTACAATCCTGGCTGCTGTGCTAATTCCCCTTGTCCTGCGGCAGCCTCTGACCAGGCTTTCTCCCAGGCTCGTGTGTCCAACCACACATCCAAGCAGAAAGAGGGCCCCAGCATCCTGATGTCGCCTTGTTGTTCCTGAATCTCTGGATCTGTTACTCCCAACCCTCTACTTCTGAGCCCAACTGTCCATTCACTCAGTACCTATGCAAGAAGACCCCCTCAGCCTGTTCTGCCCACCCCCCACTGCCCGCCTTTTCTGATGCTCCGCCTGTGGAGGCGTTTGCTAGCCATTGTGACGCCAGCTCTCCTGCCCTGGCCTCTTCCCATCGGAACACGCTTTCTCTGTCCACCTCTTCCCGGGGTTCAGCAATTCCTGAAATCTTCTGAGATATATTAGTTGACAGGGATTCTAATACAAAGTTCAAAGCAGTTTCTTTCCAGTCTGTCAATATTTACTGAGATCCTCTTAATAGGCCCTAATAGATTCTGTGGATACAAGCATGTATTAGGCCTGTCCAAAGCCTTCACATTCTTTACCATCCAACCAACCTGCCAAGAATCTTTGGAGGAGAAGTGAAGGGTGTTATAGCAATCAAAAAGGCAAAGGAGCCAGGCCTGGGGGCGCACGCCTGTAATACTAGCACTTTGGGAGGCTGAGATAGGAGAATCGCGAGTTCAAAGCCAGCCTCAGCAATTTTGAGGTGCTAAGCAACTCAGTGAGGCCTTGTCTCTACATAAAACACAAAATAGGGCTGGGGATGCGGCTCAGTGGTCGAGTACCCCTGAGTTCAATCCCCTGTACCAAAAAAAGAAAAAAAGAAAAAAAAAAGGGCAAAGGGTTGTGACAAACCTCATCTGAAAGGGAATCTGAAACCTGAGTCAGGTGGAAGGATTCATTAGGCTGGGAATAGGGAAGATAGTGCCAGGTAGCAGGAAGCATGTGTGTCAGGACCCCACCACTGGAAAGAGCAGGCTGCTTCAGGGCCAGAAGGAAGACGGTTTGACTTGAGCACAAGGAGTGCGTCCGAGGCTGATCCTTGAGTGACTTTTGCAGAATCATCTGGAATGCGTGCAAGAGTACAAATGCCTGATCCTCATGTCTAGTTATTGAGTCAGAGTCCCTAGGAATGGGAGCTCTGGTGGCGTTTCCAACCTTTCCACGGCCTATTACCTGTGTGATGTTGCTTTGCAATTCTTCCCAGCAGAGGTGGGGTCTCTCTCTGCCCTTTGAGTTGGGGCTGGCCTTGTGATCCACTCTGCACAACAGCAGAATGAGGTGCAGTGTTCTCATGCCAATCACGAGCCCAAGACTGAAGAGGTAGAGTGGGCTTCTGTGCTCTCTGTTGGAATCTCCTGCCACCACATAAGCAACAGCGGCCAGCCTGCTTCAGAATAAGAAGTCATGTGCGGGGGGCCCAGGTGCTCCTCTGAGGCCCCCCAGACCAGCCTGTAGCAAGCTAACCCCTGACATGTGAGCGAGGCCAGCTTACCTGACCCACAACGGACATCAAAGTCCAGAGACCACTGGGCACAACCAGTAGTCATTTGAATAATATCAACTTATTAAGCCATTGGATGTTGGGTGGGTTTTTTTAGCAGAGTCCACACAGTTTCAGGAGTCAAGAATATGGACAAGGATTTCAAGTGGGCTGGAAGAGGTCAGGTCTAGTCACTCAGGCATGACGTGGATTTGACACTTTATCCTGAGGGCTACGTGAAACTATTAAAATGTTTTGAACATAAAGTGACACAATTAGGTTTTTGTTGTAGAAAAGTTAACTTGGCTGCTCTGTGGAGAATCCGTGATAGGAACTGAGGTTTAGAACGAATCACGGCAGATTGCAAGCTGAGTTTCCTTTTCTTCGTTTTTTAAATATATACACTGAGCTCCACTATGCATTCAGTACTGGGATTACAAGGTGGAAAAAAATCCTTCCATTTAGCTAGAAAGTTAATGGATTTTGACAAGCACCACATCAGAGGCACAGTCAGGTTGCCATGGCAGCGTGGAGAAGAGCACCAAGCCCGGCCTGGGGGAGTGAGGAGGGGGCCTGTCCAGCTAGTGATGGCCGAGGCTGCTGTAAAGATGGAGGAATGCGGCTTTCCAGGAAGAGGAATAAACCCAAGCGAAGGTTGGCATCCCGATGTGCACAGTGAGAGGCAGAGGGCAGAAGGGAGGAGAGTGGGAGAGGCCGGGAGGGCTGGGCCCTGAAGAATCCTCTCTGTACTAACTGAGGCCATGCACAGGCCGAAATCCAACAGGAAGCGAGGTACAGGGGCTCTGCCACCTGGGGACTCGGCTGCTCCTGCTGTCTTCTGGAAGCCAGCAGTCAGCGGAGGCAAGAAGAGAACATTTTTGAGCAGCACCCGCTCTTCCCTGGAGTGTTTGGCACCCTATGCTGCCAGTCTCCAGCTGTCTGTCTAGACGGAGCCCAGATTGGCCCCGTGAGGTACTGAACACTGTGATCCAGGCCCACTCACTCTTGGCTGACTGGAGGGTGAGCATCCGAGGACAGAATCCTGGCTGGAGAGGCTGGGGCCTCCTTCTCCCGTAAGCACCGGGGTGCTTGCCACACCATGGAGGTCTCTGTGTGCTAAATCACCTCATCTCCAAATATGCACTGTGTCCAGGCACTCTTCTTGTGTCCTGATGGCCATTTCCTAGGCACAAGAAGCCCCATGTGATCTGCAAGGGTACCGATCCTTGGGAAATTGCAAAACCTCCATGTACAGTAATAACTTTCAAAGAAGGAAAGCCCGCATGTGTGAGGCGTGGACACCTATTAGACTACACTCCCTGATGGTCAAACTCTTGATTTTAGATGAGGAAAGAGGCTGCAGAGGAGACGGGTTTGCTGAGGCGTGTAGCAGAGACTAGATCTTTGTCCTTGGCTCTGGACTCCATTCCCTCCCCTTCAGGGAACCCTATGTTCCCTTTTGTCACTGTTCTAGGCCCTCCTGGGAGGCACGAGTCTTGCTGGAGATCACAGAGAGCTGCGGACAGCCAGGTCTGGTTGCTGTGTGCACTGGTCTCTCCTGTCACTGAACAGCTTGGACAGCGTGTGTCTGGTGTGGGGTGCTGCGGGGAATCCGTCAGACCTTCACACTGGAAGACTTCTGCTGGGACTCAGGAACCTGGGCTTCACTGGGATCATTCCAACAACATCTTTGTCTCCCTTTCTCTTCTGCCTCTTGAATCTTAAAGTGATTGTTTCCCCAAGGTCTCAGAGAAATCCAGGATTTGAAGGAAGTTCACGCTTCCTTCAAAGGTGACCACATGGAACCTGCGCACAGCTCCTGACTTTCTGAGTTGGTAGCAAAGTGACGTCAGAATACATAACAGCAAGGTGATACTTCCTGGTTCTCCCCACATCGTGAGATCCTCTTTCCCTTCCCCATAACTTTCGGCCCTGTAAATTCGACTCATGTTGGTCCTCCCACATTCTGTTCCCTTCATCTGACCCGGATCACGGGTCCCTGGGAATGGCAACTGTGCGCTGCAGAAGACACCTCTCGTCAGCTCCTCTGAGCACCTGCCACTGTGAGGCTCAACTGCCAGGCATCAAAGAACCAAGGCAGGATCTGCTACATCATTTTAGGCCCCAATAAAAAATGAAAAGTTAGGGTCCTTTTCCCATAAAAGTTGTTAATCATTTCAAGAGCTAGCAGAAGGGCATTCAAGCAAACATAGGCTCATTTGCAGTTGGACAATCATTGAGCTGGTCCTGTGTGGAGAAGAGAGGGAAGTCAGAGCTGCACTGGCTTCTGAGGATCAGCATCTCCATCTGTGAAACAGGGTGATAACCTTCACTTGCCAATTGTACATTAATTTTCAGTAATGCACATAGACTAAGATGCCCACTAAGGGGAGGTTCCTTCCCTGAAGAATCTTGTTCAGATCCCTCATATTGCAGAAGAAGAACCTGAATCTTACAGTAGAGAAATATCTTGTTCATGTTCAGCCAGGTAAACCATTTGTGGCAGGGGCCCGAGTCTCTTGATTCCCAGCCTGGTGGATGGTCCACTAAACCACGCCACTTCTCGTCTGTGCAGCTGCCTTGGATATTTCTTCCTTGACTAACAAGCCAGGGCCTTTGTACTCATCAGCAGATGGTTTGGAGACAGAATCAACCATCTGTAAGATCAGGCTCCACTTCCTGCCCAGTTGCTGTGTCCCATGACTGAATAACTCTGAAATGAATGTTATCCTTATCACAGGATGCCTGGGTGGGGGATATCTTTCTCAAGTGACTTCTCACATGGTTCATGATGAAATAGCTTCTCTGCACACAGTTGCTGTGCAGTTACCAGATGGTTGCTCTGGGCATTAACAAATGGTGTACTTGGCAGTGATATAATTCAAAGTCTGTCCTGCAGACCAAGACATAGTCAGCTGAGCTCCATGACATTGGAATGCCACTGGCCATGCGCTATGTAAGGGCTCCTAGTCAAGACAATGCCACCAAAGTACCCAAGGGCATACACTTTTGGGAATTATCAATCCCATGACAGATATCATCACTCTGATCTCAGAGGAAAGGGCAAAAAGAAGAATGTGGGACTCACAGTGACCTGATAGCTGCTGAAAGTCCCAGTCCTGTCTTCCTGGTGATGGTGGCCTCTGAGGAAGGAGATGGCTTTGATCGGTCTTTTGATCTCCAGGGCTCAGGAGAAAATTGGGAACTCAATCATGACACTTTTGAACTCTAAGTTTTACTCAGCCAAAACCCAACAGAATGTACTTGAAAAAAGATGGGTTTGGGTCCTCTATACCATTGTGGCCTCTCTGACGCTCATTCCTGGAAACTGGAGGCTGGTGAGTCACGTCACATTATGACCTGGTGGTGTTCTTGAGTAGGGAGGGCTCTGATGGGTGGAACAGGCCTTTGTAAGCAGATGTGGGATGGCCTTGTAATCGGTGGTGGCCATGTTCCTGAATTATAGTCAAGTCTCAAAGTCAGGCAGTGTGGAGAGCAGCAGATGAGAAATTTGATTTTCTACACAAAACTTCCCCCATAGCAGATGAGTGAATACAGCTGTGATTTTTTTAAAGCCCCCAAGTCCACTCAAAGCTTCAGACTTGCATATGCCATTGTCTGTCAGACACAAATCTTGGGTGAATCCCAGGCAACGCAAAATGGAATGTCTCTAACTGAGCTCTGCTCCCTCTACCCCAAACACGCTTTCCCTCTAGAGTCCCCTCTCCCAGTCAATGCCAACATCTTCACCCACACTGGATTCTTTCCTCTCCTTCCTCTGATATAGCCAACTAGGTTATAAAATTCTACTGATCTATCAGCCTCTCAGTCTCAGATCTCCTGACTGCCTACCTATCCGACCTTGCTCCCTGAGGAACCTCATCTGTGGTCCTGCCCATTGAATCTATTTTTTTAATTTATTAGTATGCCAAGTACTGTTCTCTTGATAGCAAACCAAAAGGTAGCTACTAAAACCATTTTTCTAATGAAATTAAACTTCTCTCATCCTGCACAAAAATAAACTCAAAGTGGATCAAAGATTAAGGCACTAAAACAGAGACCCTTCACCTAACAGAAGAAAAAATAGGCCCAAATCTTCATCATATCAGCTTAGGACCTGACTTCCTTAACAAGACTCCTAAAGCACAAGAAGTAAAATTAAGAATCAATAAATGAGATGGATTCAAACTAAAAAGTTTATTCTCAGCAAAGAAAACAATCAATAACATGATGAGAGAGCCTACAGAATGGGAAAGAATCTTTACCACACACATCTCAGATAGAGCACTAATCTCCAGGATATATAAAGAACTCAAAACACTTAACACTAAAATAAATAAATGGGCTCCAGAAGGCTGTGCCCTGCTGGAGGCTCCAGCTGTGCTCACCTTGGCGGGGGTCAGTTCCAGAGAAGGGCCATCCAACCCAGCCTGGAGAAGCTGAGGCTGGGAGGGAGGAAAGCAGGGAATTACAGGTGGAATGCACGATGTGAGCCAAGCAGAAACAGCCTGTGCTTCTTCCCAGTTTAATTCTAGGGCCTGAATAAAATATCAAATAAATAAATGATTATCAAAAGAATAAATCATGCACATTTCAGCATTATTCATGATTTTCAATATATGGAAGCAACTTAAGTGTCCATCAACAGATAAATGAATAAAGAACATGCAGTATATGTTGCAGCGTGCATGTACAAACATGTAACAATGAATCCCACAATTACGTAAATCTATAATGCACCAACAAAAACATGGAAAAAACATGCAATGTATACCACAACGAAATAAAAAGGAGAAAATTTTGACATTTGCAACAACTTAAATGAGACTGGCAGACATTAAGATAAGTGAAATGATCCACACGGAGAAAGATAAATACTCTGATCTTATTTATGAATGGAGTAGAAAAAAGTCCATCTCATATAAACAACCTTTCCAGAAACTGGGTGGAAAGCAGGAGGGCCAGGGAAAGGGGCTGGTGAAAGGCTACATGGTTTCACTTAAATCTGAGGCGCTAAGCAAAGACAGTGAGACCTTGTCTCTATAAAACACAAAATAGGGCTGGGGATGTGGCTCGGTGGTCGAGTGCCCCTGAGTTCAATCCCCGGTACCAAAAAAAAAAAACAAAACAAAACCGAGGACCTGAGTTGCAAGGATCAATTGCACTGCATGGTGACTGCGGTTAACTATCATGCATTTTCCATTTCAAAATCACTTTAAAAAGGAGATTTTTTAATATTCTCAACACAAAAAATGATAAGTTGGTGAGATGATGGATATATTCATTATCTTGAATATTTCCTTAATATACGCATCCATCAAAACATCTCTTTGTACTCCATAAGCATGCACAATTATTATTTATCAATTAAAACAAGTGAAAAACAAAGAATAAATGCATGAGCGACTCAGTCATGAACAAGCAACTGAGGAATAAAACAGGCCTCCTGTGTCAGTCAGGAGCCTCCGTTGAGAGCGTCCGAAACCCCCAGCCTCTCCAGCTAGCTTAGGAAGGGAGTTTACTGGGAGGCCAAGGTGAAGCTCCTAGGGTGGGAGACACATGAGAGCCAGAGGGGCACAGCAGGGACCGGCCAGTTCGAGCCCTTGGAGGAGGACAGCCTGCCAGGCCCGCGGAGGCCACTACTGGAGCATGCGGGCCACACACGTCCTGCCTTTCGCTCTCTCAGGTTCTCCTCAGATCTGGGCAGGGAGCTCAGCAGACCTGCCTGGCTAAGCAGGTTTCTGCTTCCCTGGTTTTACCCAGTGGAGAATTACTTCCCAAGTTAAAATCAAGCGTCACTACCAAAAATGTGCACCAACCCTGAATTAAGAAAAACAAATATCCACGATGTAGGAATTTTCAGATGATTCGCAACTGGCTTTTTTTCATAAACTGAAGTATGTTTAGAAATATTTTCAAATTCAAAGTCATGGTTTGTTGGTGCTAACAGCTGCTGTCAGTCTATCCACAAGTGTAAAGTGTAGTGAGGAGAAGGAAGGGCCTCAGGGACCTAGCCCTCTTCCAGCCCTCCTCCCAGGGGCAGGTGCTTCACACAACCCCCTCTGAGCTCTGGGCCAGCGCCACCCAACACCTGGGGTCAGCTGCTGGCTTCACCACCTCACACTGGTGGTGTCTGAATGCTTTCATGTTTCCAGATTGACCTGACCAAACAAGAGTATTTTTGTGTGAAGATACTTGAATGATTATCTAGTGTTCCATAAAGGGAAACCAGCATTTCTTTCATATTCTCAATAGAAAACAGAGGCTTTTATTTCCTTTATCAATTTAGGATCAATACTCTCTAGCCTGAGGTTCCATAAAGTCTGTCTGTCTGAGCTGGGCACAATCTGTGGCAGGAGATTCAAACTCCAGGAGGATCCAGTGCTGTCGTTCTGATTCTACAGCATCTTTGTTAACTCTTTCCCTGGAGGGGAACTTGCCAGAGACCTCACAGAGACCCAATCCCCTTTCTGAAACACCTCAGGATGAAACCTCACTGACCAGACATAAAAACTTACTAATCTCATTATTTCACACTCTAAAGAAAACTAGCAGCCAAGTGCAGTGGCCTCACACTTGTAATCCCAGCACTTTGGGAGACTGAGACAGGAGAATCGCAAGTTCAAAGCCAGCCTCAGCAACGGTGAGGTGCTAAGCAACTCAGTGAGACCCTGTCTCTACATAAAACACAAAATAGGGCTGGGGATGTGGCTCAGTGGTTGAGTAACCCTGAGTTCAATCCCTGGTACCAAAAAAAAAAAAAAAAAAAAAAAGAAAGAAAGAAAGGAAAAGAAAAGAAAAGAGAACTAGCATAAGGCTGTAAGAGAACTCAAGAATTCTCCTTTTGTCTCTCAAGATGAAATGCTGAGATGTTTATCAGCTCTCCAAGTCCTAAAGCTCATCATTTCCTTCAGAAGCATCTCACCTGCAAAGCACCTCAGGAAGGTGTGTATCCTATTCACAGGTGCATTCTGGGTGTGTTTGTTTCTGAGTTTGTGCTGCTCTGTGGTGGTCTCAGTGAGGTTTCCAAGCTCTGGCCGGGGCTTGCCATGGCGACATCAAATGTCACCTAAAAACCATAGACCCTCATGGGCAGGTTTGCAAAATGGGAACCGCAGTACCCCCCTCATCTCTAATGACTTTTAGTTATTTTTAAATTGTTGTAAAATCCACGTAACATACAACTTACCGTTTGAACCGTCTTTACTGTACGGTTAACGGTGTCGAGCACATTCACATTGCTGTTCAGATCTCACCACCCTTCTCAGAACGTTTTCCTCTTGCAAGACCGAAACTGCACCCTCTAAATAATGACTCCCCTTTCTCCCTTCTGCGGCCCTTGGTGTGGGCTTCCTGTCTCTGTGGGTTCAACTGCTCCAGGGACTTCAAATAAGTGAAGCCACCCATGTGTGTCCTTTGAAACTGCCTGTTTCGTTTAGCATCATGCCCTCAAGGTGCATTTATTTTGAGGCATGTGTCAGAATGTCTCTCCTTTTTATAACTAAATAATATTCCATTTCATGTGTCCTTTTACATTTAAAATGATCATTGAGAGGGAAGAACTTAGCATGGCCTCTTTGCTTATTTGCTTCACCTTTGTCTTGAAGCTTTATGGGCCTCCTCTCTTCCCTTACTACTTTCCTTTGTGTCTAGCAGGCTTTTTGGTACCAATAGGTTTTGATTCCCATCCCATTTCCTTTTGTGTGTATTCTATAGATATGTCCTTTGTGGTTGCTATGGGGATTACATATAACATCCTAAAGTCATAGCGACCAATTGTGAATGGCTATCAACCTACTTCATCTACAGACTCTCCTCCCGGAGGCTCCAATCCTTCTTCATGTTACTGAGGCCACAAAGCACATCTTTATAGTGTGGAGCCATTAATGTAGATTATAATTTTTCTACTTTTTATCTTTTAAATCCTACAAAGATGTGAAAAGCAGAGCGGGACCAACCTAAATGACAATCGTGATTCTTTTATTTTCGTCCGTGTATTTACTTTTACCAGGTAACTGTTCTCATATGTTTTGTATGGCTTCTCTTTCCTTTTCAAGGTCAAGGAAAAATAAATTTGTGGAATCATTTAGTTACTAGTTCAAGTGTGGAGGTGGAGTGAATTTGTCACAAATGGTAGCAACGTCCCTGGAAATGCTGTGGACTGGTGATGAATTGGCTGAATGAACGCATGGACGCTCCTCACAGCGAGGCCTGGGAGAAAGCGGCCTGCACTGATGCTTCAGCAAGTGTCACAGCTGACTAGCCAGTGTGAATGTGGCCACAAATACACCAACATCAGTGGCAGAATGGCTTGGTCAGGCATGCATCTTGGATTCTCCCCTGAAGAGTTCTGTGGCCCTGGATGCTGAGTTTCGTGCTTTTACTGTAGTGGGGTCACTGAGGCTAAGCTCCATTTTAGAAGGCTCTACTTTAAATAGTTTTCCTTTTCCTTTCACTGCTTCAGGAAGTTCCACTCAGAGTCAATGCCAAATGGGTTTGGTTTTCAGCTTGATTTGCCTGAGAAGGGTGGTGGAAGAGATGATTCATAAATCCCATCCTGACCTCGCTTACTCATGCTTCAACTGCAGCAGGTGACTGCTGGTGCTGCGGGGCTGGAGCATGGCGTTACTAGAGAGGCAGGAGCTCCACGTTCAAGGCCCTATGGAGAGGAACACGTGTGCACAGGGAAAGGCTCAAGCAAATGTGGATTTCAAATTGTCCATGGCCCTTTCGTGGGCTGTGCAAACAGACTTACCAACAACCAGGGTGTGCATTTAAACTCAATCAGAGGATACAAAGCATCATGATTGGCATTTATGCAAATGCTGTTTGGCAGAACCAGGGAGACGAAGCCCCTTGTGTTTGTTGGATTCACCTGCAGCCTGATCTACACATTTGTAGGACACAAAGAGAATTTGTGCCTGTCACAGCAAAAGCAGCTGTAGTCTTGCTGTTAAATGTTTTCTTCTTAAGAAAATATTTTATGATGTCATTCATACCCACAAATGCATATTGTGCATGTTCTATAAGAAAGAATGATGGATATGATGTTTGAAATCTGAGTTCAAATCCTGCGTCTGACTCAGCACACAAGCCCAGGAACCCAGGTTATCCCTAATAGCCAAACTTTCCTCATATATAAAGTGGAGGCAAATATTGATAGTTGATTGAAAAAATAAATGAGGTATTATATTTACAAACACCTGACTGTGTATACTCAAATAGCTAATATACAATGTTTGTTGAACAAAAACTGAATTTTTCTTCCTGTCAGCCAATTGTTTCCTCACAAATAAAAGATGAACAGAATCTGTATCTTTTACCTAATAATAAAACTTCCATCAGTATTCTGGAACTATTTTCAATGAGGGGAAGTTGAGGCTATTTTGGGATTTTCTCTGATTCTGTAAGAGATGGTCACATTCTTCATATTTTTAGGAGATATACATATATAAATATATTTATAATTTGTAAATTTAAATTATAAGGTAATGTTTTTATTTTATAAATGTTTATAAGCTTGGGGATAAAGTTGAATTGAATCTATTCATTTGTATACAATGTGAATAGTGGCTTGTCAGTTACAAAAAAGTGTTTGATTGTCATATTGAAATACTATATATCATGACAATTTTGTATATCTTTGTAAGAAAAAATAATCATCATCACTTTTTATCTCTTCAATAAATCATTTAAACTTGGTAATTACAATACTGACAAGTCCAAATTTATTAAAATGGCAGAAGCTCAGAGCAATTTCATGAAACATCTCGATCATAATGACTCCTACAGGAAGATTCTGAGAGCGTATAGATGAATTCAGTGCAAATGCATAATCTCACTCATAGATGCAAATAGGTTCTCAAGATTCCTTGGAATTCAACTGATCCATACATAGTTGATCTTGACATTTAAAAATTACAAGATAATTCCAAATTTTCTTCTCCTTCAAGTTGTGTTTCTACTGCTTCAATTAGAAGTGCATATATCTTCAACGTCTTTCTTTATCACGTGATATTTTTCCAACACACTCAACAAGGTAGGCTTTGTAGGAAGCCATAGTGCCAGGCAAGGAGGTGAGCACACATACATGATAATACTGGGGACAGATGGCAGTTGAACTACTCACCAAATAGTCCCAACTGGATAGCATGACCCCATGCCCAGCGAGTCTCCTGTATTAGGTATGGTCAGCTGGTTTTTCAGAGTCCCAAGTGTTTTCCAGAGTTAACCTGGAGTCATGCCACTGAAATCCAGAGAGAATCAAGGCAATCAGGAAAGAC
The DNA here is from genome assembly GCA_028644305.1 of Xerus rutilus. NCBI lineage: Eukaryota > Metazoa > Chordata > Mammalia > Rodentia > Sciuridae > Xerus > Xerus rutilus. The sequence goes on along the minus strand of CM053411.1, from coordinate 73,882,933 downwards.
AAGGCCAGGAAAGTATCAGTAGATCCGATCAGCGCCAGTGACCCTGTTTTAGATAACGCGAGTTGACCCAATCATTGTCAATATTGTCTCAAGTTTTTAGTTTTCAACGGACTTTAAAAATGGGCTTCCTGTCGCTTATTCTTAGTAAGCCTGTGACAGGAGAATCTTCACACTGAAGAGGAAATCAAGTCCCTGGAGAGAGAGGAGCTTTGCCTAACACCACCTGAGTGGCAAACAGGCTTAGACCCAGGTTCCGAGTCCTGCTGGCCGAGGCCCCAGGGCCGTGCCCTTCCTCCAGCAGTGTCAGCTCTCAGGGAGACAAGGAAGAGCAGGAGTAGCACCCGCACACCAGGGCTTTCAGGCGACACAGAGAAGACGAGGAAAGGTTGAAGACCTCAGCTCCTGAGGGAATTCAGAATGGACGCCTGTGCTGGAGGAAGAAGGGACACTCCAGCAGGCTGAGTCGGGTCTGTCCAGACCTTGTGCCCGTGCTCTTACAAGGCAGGCAGTCGCCACTTTTCAGGTGCAGAAATTGAAGCCCCTAACTTCTGTTGACGTTGTTCATTATTATCTTCAATCCAATGAGGTGGGCAGGTGGCATCCAAGGTGCTCAGGGCGTGGCTGCTGACTGCCCCCTCCTCTCACTGGCTAAGTCTGCAGGCCTGGATTTGACCTCAATCTTGATGCTCACATGACAAGGTCAAGTGTGTGTGTGTGTGTGTGTGTGTGTGTGTGTGTGTACATATATACACAATACACACATATGAACACACATAAAATAAATAACAAACACAGCTTTCCATATATAACTCAAAGATTAGATGTTAACAAACCAGCCTTGAATATGATCTTTAACCTCTTTGCCGTTCAGTTTCCTTGCTTATGAAATGACCATAGGTACACTGACTTTGTGGCATTTGTTGCTTAGAGTACACTCCAGATCACGTGCCTAACACCCATCTAGCAAGTGCTGAAGTTCGAATGTTCCCTTTTTCCTTCCTCGAAATCTGCAGGAGTGGGCTGCCTTTTCCAAACTCAGTCACTTGGTATGATGGAGCCACACAGAGCCACAGCAGAGTGGAGTGGATTATTCACACTGCAAGTTAGTTCCCTCCTGGTGATGCCAGTCCATTTGACAGTGATTCAGCTGCTACTTAGACCAGAGGGACAACAGCTATGGGCACTATTTTACAGAGTCGGTCATCACTGTGACACTAAGCAGCAAGGGCAGATGCTGTTGTTATTCCCATTTTATAGAAGGTCAAGACTCAAAGAAACTTCATAAGTTGCCCCAAGTCCTCAGGCCCTTTCATTCCAAATTTCCTGGCTACTGCAGAGGACAACACAGCACAGCATTCACAGAAAACCAAGCACAGCCATTAAGAAAAACTGCGTGAACACGATTTAACCTTTTCAAAAACTGTAAAGAAAAGGTTTGCTACAGGGCTGATGTCACACCAAAGGCTACAGAATATTATTCTGCCTTAAAAGCCACAGAAGATGTGCAGTTGCTGCCTGGGAACAGGTCCCGAGGGCCCTGCCTTGGGGTGGGGCCGTGTGCTCAGGTCAGGGAGAGGAGCCGCTGTCAACAGGAAGACCCTTCACCGTTTCTGCTCAGAACAAAACAAAAGCAACATGGGACACAGCTGTTATTCTTTCAGATGTGGTTAGAGGGAACCACTGATAAGGACTGGTTTGCAACACTTCCTTGAGAAAAAGAAATCCCAAGTCATAGCATAGTTTAAGAGCTGCGGGCATTATAAATCATGGCATCAAGAGTGGAACTAAAATTTGAAATTTCAAAACAGTCCTGGCTTCCAACCTGAACTCCCAGCCTTATTTTGCTCAGTCCCAACTCCTGGACGTTCCAGAACACGTCATGCTGCCCGTGGCCTCCAGCCCTTGCTACAGGTTCTGAATGGGGTGACATTTCTCAACAAACACACCACCTGCGCAGCTCATTGTGAAAACCCTGCTCACACCCCCTCTGCTTGGCGATCCTTTTCTCAACCTTGCCAGCAGTATGGACTGTTACGTGCCTTACAAAGAATCAAAATGATCTCTTTATATCACACAAACCCACGTGGATGAGGGCAGGGTCATCCACCCCAAATGCTCCCACAGAGCATAAGAGCCCAGGGTCTCTCATGTAGGTTTTCAGGAGGGGAATATATAACCAAATAAAGGGATAAAAACATGACTGGTTGCTGGCCACTTGAGCTCTCTCCTGCTTCTGACTGATGTGTATGGCGTGCTTAAGTGGACAAGCATCCAGGATCCAAGGCTTAGTTATAAGGCCACTGCAACTAAACAGGGTGAGGGTACAATCTGAAGATGTTAATTGACTTTTATCTAAATCAAAAGGGCCCTGACTCTAATCCAGTTCAGTAAATAGAACCATCCACACTACAGAAAAGCTGTAGGGGATTCGGCGGTGAGGGCTTCTGTAACTGCCCACCTGCTAACAGGTAAGCGACAGCAGTCCTCACACATCAGAGCAGTAGGTTTTGAAGGTAATCCTCTGGCTGCAGCTTCTAGCTCTGGAGTAGCTCAGCTTTTGGAGGACTCGGCAGCTGGGAATATGCTGCCTTGCTGGCTCTAAGGAAACGACCAGCAATTCCTTTGTTTACTATTAAACCATAAGCACCTGGTAGGGCACCTGGTCCCCCTCTGCTGGGTTATGACTGGGTACTCACAGGACCTGGTCATTAGAAGAGCAGCTGGAATATTTAAAATGCCAAGTAGGAAATTCTGAAGTTTCAGCACAGTTTTCTTTACGGGTACGTGGGGATGTTAGGTAAAATTTGAATAAGCTCGGAATCTGTGTTCCACAGGTTGAACTCACCTTGAACCCACACCTGGCCCAGTTCTGGTTGCTTTTACAGTTATAAGATTTGGAGGTTGGGCATGACAGTGGGATCTCCCAAGGGATTTTGTGGCTGATCAATGTCTACAAAAAGCCCCGCGTGAGCAGGGAACCTACCTCGTAGAGTGGAGGAAAGGGGTTGGACCAGCCTCAGGTTTAATCTTGATCTTGTCATATAGTACCAAGACCTTGGAAAAAACTCAGAAATTCCTAAGCTTATCTTATCACCCATAACACAGGGTGATAATTCTAGGTTGGGGAACCCCAAAGATGAGTCTAATGGTAAGCATCTTACCTGACACATCAATCATCAAGGGAAGTACTGGAAAACATGCCAAAGACTGATCCACTCAGCTGGTGCCACAAGAATTTCAGTTTTTTCCTAATTTCATGGCACCCACATATTTGGTTAAAACCATGTTTCTCGGTCAGTTCAGATAAGCATGAAGGTTCTTTCTTACTATTCTTGTCTAGATCATTGCTGGGCATGATGTAGAAAAACTTCAATGTCTTTACACTATCCAAATACCATCAAGTTTCTTCCAAAATAAAATAAGGTAACACTGTTAGTGAAGCTCCTTGATCACACTGATTGCATTTTACTCACTTTGATTTTCGTGTCTGAAATATGTTCAAAATGTCACACTAAGTTGAGTGAAAAGTGCAAAAACTCCTGAGCTTGGAAACTAGCTCCTTTATATTTGCTGAAAACCTTGGGAATTCTTACTCGAGCCCTCTCGCTCTCCATGTCGACTTCTGTGAAATGCCAGGGACCATAGTCACCCCTCAGAGTCCTTGGGGGATTCCCTGTGTCACAGCCAGGAGGGTGCCAGAGAAGAGCCCTCAGCACTGTGGCCTCCTTCACCTGGTAACCAACCTCAGACACAGAGAACCGCAGCAGGTCAGGCTACCTCAGACAATGGCAGGAAATAGCCAGTCCAGGGAGAGGCATTGGCAGTGAGTGTCAGTTGGGTTATTTGGATGCTAGACCAACCAGGATCCCCCTACATTTACTCTGTACCTGTCCATGGAGATCTCACATTTTTCCGAGTATGGCTGCATGGTCCAATTTCTTTTGGCTTCCCATTCTCCTTTCTCCATCTCTCCATTCTTCAGCCTTTCTTGTACCACCAGGCTTGATGTAGCCTGGCCTCTTTGCCAGAATGACCCACTCTTCCCCACTACCACTGCCTTCTCTTCACTCACCCATGACATTTTGTCTTTAAAATATTTTATAATATTTGTATGTGTATGTGGATAGATAGATAAATGGATAGAAAGATAGATAGAAATTATAACAAACTTGTTCCTACAGTCAGGAGGATATCCACATGAATGCATCATAAACTTTTTTTAAAAGGTGCAAAAATAGAAATCAAAAGGATACCAGTGCTAATGATTGAGTCATAGTGTTGAGAATGCCTCCGACTCTCATCTCTACCTGTCAATCAGTCTGTTCTCCCCTCTTCGTCCATTCATAGACTCTTCCAACCTGTCTTACCTGTGATTCAGCAGATGTTGTTCTAGGCATTGAATGAAACACAGCACTGAGCGGGGCACATCTTCATCTTCATGAAGTGTATTGAATAGTGTTGAGGGTTGGATGTGAAGTGTCCCCCAAAAGCTCCTGTGTTGATACAGAAATGTTCAGAGGTGAAATGATTGGATTAGGAGAGCTTTGACCTAATCAGTCCATCCTAGTTTGGACTCACTGGGAGGAGAAGTAACCAGGCAGGAGAAGTATGGCTGGAGGAAGTTGGTCACAAGGGTGTGCCCTGGAACGGGGCATCTTCCCTGTGATACTCCTTCCCCTTTCTCTTTCTGCTTCCCATCTGCCAGGAGGAGAGCAGCTTTCCTCCCTGATGCCTTTTCACCTTGATGTTCTCCCTCACTTCAGGCCCAGAGCAATGGAGTTGGCCAACCATGGACTGAACCTCTGAAATAAAACATTTCATCCTCCAATTTGACATTACCAGGTATTTTGGCTACAGCAACAAAAAGTTAACTAATAAAAATAGTAAGGAACTTTCAGACCAGATTTTCATTTTAAAAAGATTGTGCTGGGCTGGGATTGTAGCTCAGTGGTAGAGCGCTTGCCTCGCATGCGTGAGGCCCTGGGTTCGATCCTCGGCACCACATACAAAGCAATAAAATAAAGACATTGTATCCATCAACAACTAAAAAAATATTAAAAAAAAAAAGATTGTGCTGACTGCTAAGGAAAGAAGCACTGAAGAGAAAAAACTAGAAAGTCATTAAAAGGTAGCTGCACTGATTCAGGTGAGGTTGATGATGGAGAGTGGCAGGGAAATGCAGAACATTTGCATGAATAGCAACAGCAATAACCGCTCCATGAAATAGTCTGTGTGCTGGGAAATACGCTAAGGGCATTACATATACTCTCTTCTTCAATCAGAACTCTGCAGACAAGATACGGTCTTTCTTTGACAGACGAGGAAATTGATAGATCTATCTCAGGCCAGCGGGTAGACTGGTAATAAGCATCAGAGCTGGCATGTGAAGTCAGGTACATCTGTCTTCAGAGCCTGAGCTCTTAAACAGAACTTAGTGCTTGGCCTGGTAAAGAGAGGACCAAGAGGGAGGATCAGAGGGTTACTGTACAGATTGTAGCCAGCCTGTGTCCACTGAACCCCGTTGCCCCTAGTTCTTGATTTCATGCCTTTATTGTGGATACATAGGTCTTTCCTGTGGTTTTAGATTCTCTTTGCTACCCTCTGCTCATCTTCTCCCAGGACTGATTGTCTCAGCTGTCCTAGAGGAGGTGGCCAAGAACCTGGCTGAGATAGGAGATGTGGCAACTCAAGGAACCATGTGTGATCTCTGGATCCACGTAGGCTTTGGTTCAGCTGCAGCTGCTCCCAGGGACCCAGTAAGCCAAGGAGAAATGGAAGTGTTTTTGCTTTAAGAGTAAATTTTCACTCCTCTTGGGAAAATACATACAAGGGAGTAGCCGGGGCATATAGTATAAATACATGGTGAATGTTTGAAGAAACGGCCAAAGCGTTTCCTCTCATAATCTGTCATTTCCCTTCCCACCAGCAGCATAGGAGAGGTTTAGCTAATCTACAGCCTCACCAACATGCAGTCTGATCTGTCTCTTTAATTTTTGCAATCACAAGAAATACAAAGTTGGGCTGGGGCTGTAGCTCAGTGGTAGAGCACTTGCCTAGCATGCGTGAGGCACTGGGTTCGATCCTCAGCACCACGTATAAATAATAAATGAATAAAATAAAGATCCATCAACATCTAAAAAAAAAAGTTTAAAAGAAATACAAAGTTGTTCCTCACCGTAGTTTTAAATTGCACCTGCCTGATAGTAAATGACGCTGATCATCTTTTCATGTTCTTACCAGGCATCCATGTACCTTCTTGATAGTGTCTGTTCAAACTTTTTGCCTATTTAAAAAAAAATGAGCTGCTGAATTTCTTACTTTTGACTTGTAAGGGTTTTAAAAAATATATTCTGGATACATGTCTTTCATCAGAGACAAGTTTTGGAAATGATTTATCCCACTCTATGACTTGTTTGTTCTTTCTCCTCGTGATGTCTTCCAAACAACAGATATTTCTAATTTTGATAAAGTCTAGTTTATCAGTTTGTTCTTTTATGGATCTTGCTTTCAGTGTGTCAGCGAAGACATTTTTGTCTAACTCAAGGTCACAACAATTTTTTCCTATGATTTATCTTAGAAGTTTTTAGTTTTTTTGGTGTGTGTGTGTGTGGGGGGGTAAATTTAGATCTAGTTCACATTTTGAGTTGATTTTTGTATGTGTCGCAAGATAGAGATTGAAGTTTGTTTTTAAGAACGAGGGTGTGCAGTTCTCCAGCGCCGGCAGAGCCCCTGTCCTGACCTACCCATCTCTTTGCTCATATTTATACCACATGACACTCTGTGGGGAGTGCACATCAGGCTTTTACTGTCCCAGTTTCGTTCTTTGTCGATGTTGCTTGGTTATTCCAGGGTCTTTGCCTTTCCCTAAGAATTAAAATTTCAGAGTATCAGTTTTTTACAAATGAGCATGTTAAATTACGACTGGGATTGCATTGGGGGAACTTTTTATCTAAGTAATATTTAGTCTTCTGATCTTGAGGCGGAGTGTAGCTCTCCACCGTCGAGGCATTCTTCAACACTTTCAGTAATGTTTTGCCAAGTTAATCCTTCATTACGTCATATTTTTGATACTATTGAAAACATGATTGTTGTTCTAATGGACAGTTTTGCCAATCAGATTTCCGGGGGAAAAAGATTGCAGAGCCAAAAAGAAAAGTAAATTAAAAAATAGAACTTGTCAATACTGTGTCTGGGTGAGAGGACAGAGCAGGGAGAGATAGCATTCCCAGGGGAAGTAGATCTGTCCTATAGGCTCTGCCAGGAACACGGGAGGCTGGTCCCAGGAGCCCACGGACATTGGCATACAGCACAAGCGCATACCTCTGAATGCTTTACATCATCTCTAGATCGCTTATCAGACCAAAGACATGTAAATGCTATGTAAATAGTCACTGCACTGTATTAAGCGAACAAGGAGGACAAAAATGTCTGTACTTGTCCAACACAGATGCAACTTTAAAGGAGAATATTTTCACTCTGAAGTCAGTTGATTCATAGATGCAGAACCCATGGACACAGAACATGGCCTGCGCTGAAGATTTGTTGAAATTAGCACAATGGTGAGGTTGGTGCTGTAGGCAAGTGACAATTTGGTATAGAGTAAAAGATGGGAACAGAAAAAAAATATAGATTTTGGCCTTGAGCATGCATTCACAGACTTTTTTGGTGTGAATGGCAAAAGCTTACCATTTTATTTATTTATTTTTTTAAAATTTTTTTTAGTTGTAGATGGACACAATGTCTTTATTTTATTGCTTTGTATGTGGTGCTGAGGATCGAACCCAGGGCCTCACGCATGCGAGGCAAGCGCTCTACCGCTGAACTACAATCCCAGCCCCAAGCTTACCATTTTAATGTGCTTATTGCACTTTATCAATCATATACTTCAGAGGCCATTTATGTACAGTCTAGCTGTGCTTTAAATATCCCCCACTCCTAGTCTTTATTTCAGCTGCTGACATTCTATGCATAGGGAAGCATTTAATGGGCCGGACTTATTATCTCCAAGGACACTTTTATGTAGTCCAGGACTTGGTTTCATTGCCAACCAAAGATTTCTCAGAGAGTAGAAAGACACCTAACCAGTAGATGCTGACTTGTGTCAATCTCCTCACAGATTATTCTGCACAACTGCAGTGTGCGTTAAAGAGAGTCCTCTGGACTTCGCGATGAATGACACACAACTCCTTCCTGCTTATTTATACATGTTTAGCAGTTCAAACTTATATGATATAATTATCTGATCAATAAACAAATGCTTTTTGAAAAATTGAGCTTAATGCATTTTAATATTCCATGGGCATGAATTTTAGAGCAGTACAATGCTTGGCAAAGGTAATGCTTTTTAAATGGAGAATTGTTTTATAGAGTACAAAGGGTTGTGTTTTTCACCATGCCCCATTTAGAACTTATTAATCTGACTCCACTTCAGGATATAAAAGTCCCTTGGTTTCACTGAGGAGCTGTTCGTGTCTTCCGTCCTTCTTATCCTCAAGGGCCCATCTCCAGGAAGGCTTCTCTGCTCCCTCTTCCTTCCACTCAGGCGAAAGGACGAGCCCATCTGCAGTGCTCTGGTAAACTGACACATGCCTCTATTAAGTCAAGTCCCTTATTATATCAGTCCTGGGTATAGAGACCTTTTAAAAGACAGAAATTGGCATGTGATTTTTGGCCTTCATAATATCATTGTAGTTAGTTGAGTATAAAACATTTATTGAATGTTGCCAAGTCTGAAAAGTGCATCCGTGTATTTCTGGAACACAGTAGAAGATCAGGGCAAGCTGCAAACAAGCTGAGGATCATGACCTTTTGGAGTTGGCTAGGTTGGCTCCCTTTCACTTGGTATTCTCATGGGTCCTAGCAAGTCGAAGGGGTACAGCGCAGAGCCAGTCTCTGAAGGTGGCTACCCGTCATCTTGTTGGTACTACCTGCCCTGCATTTGGGTGCTCTTAAGGAAGGACTGGTGAGAAGTTCAGTCAAGCTATGGGAAAGTGTAGGTTTTTTAAAAGGAGTGTTGTGTGGTCAGTGGGCAGTGAATCTTGTGAAGGGCCTCAGTTCTGGTAGAAGTTGACTGATCCTGCTCCCAGTTCAGATACAAAGGCAGCCCAAATCCTGAATAGGACACTCACATAGGCAGAACAAAATTACAGAAAAATAATTTCTTTCTGGTGGGAAGAGGATTTATCATAAAAAATAAATATAGGAAATCTGTTTAATTTGTTTTCTTTCTCTCCCAAGCAAGCCCCAGACTTGCATTTATGGCAAGAATGTTACCTTATATTTGAAGGAGTAAAATAGTAATTCTAGTAAAAAATTGAATATAAATATTACAACTCATAAAGTACCAACTAAATTTAAAAATAGAAGAGTAAATCATATAATTTTAAGCTTGCAGTGACCTCACGGAGCTTCTAGATCCAATCCTTCTGTTTCAGTCAACTTTTTCGCTGCTGTGACTAAATGACCTGACCAGCACAACCATAGAGGAGGAAGAGTTTACTTGAGGGCTCACGGTTGCAGAGGTCTCATTCCATAGAAGGCCAGCTCCATTCCTTGGGTTTCAAGATGAGGCTGAACATCATGATGGGAGAGGGTGGCAGAGGACAGCAGCTCCTATCACGGTGATCAGCAACAGAGAGAATCCCATCAGGGATTAATTCACTGATTAGCCTAAGGCTATAACCCAATCATGTCTCTTCAAACCTTCTTGCATTGTCTCATACGTGAGTTTGGGGGGACACCACATCTAAACCATAACACTTTCTTTTGCAGATGAGAAACCCCTTGGTGACGAAGGTGCAGACCCCAGCGGGCCGTGGTGCGAGTGTCAGTGCCAGTCTCTCAGGGTTTTATCGTTCAGCCCAATATTCTTTGTATCATAACATGAAAAAACAGTTTTCTTTGACCATAAGGCAGAACTATTTTGCACATGTGGGAAATGGTTTCCTGAATGATGTTAAAATGTACAGTCTAATGTATCTTCATGCCAGCACTTTCTAATGAAGAAGATTTGAATAAAAATGTCTAAACATGAGTTTATTTTTTCTAATTTAATTTAAATAGATGTTCGAGAAAACCAAATTTTCCAGAACTGAAAGCCTCTACAGTGCAGTTTTAACCTAGAAGGACCTTGTGCTGAGGGTCTTGGCAGTGGTGACTCCTCCCAGGTGGGTCACTCTGTGAGAAATTTCAGTAGACCCAGAAAAAGGCTGGGAAAGGCTGCTTCAATGTCCCCAAAGTGGGGGCTGACAGCTCCTGCTGCACAGCTTCCCTTGAGTGTCCACTAGAAATTCTTATCCAGACCTCTGCAGATTTTGAGGCAGAGTGTCATTTATTTATTATTTCATAGATGAGAAAGAAAGAGATACTTCCCCACAGTTTCCAGACTTTTTAAGAGATGTTGCTTAATGAAATTCACCAAGAAATCAAGAAGCCTGACATTTCCCTTTACTTAGAAAAAGCTAGAATTTTTTTAAAGCCTTGTTGAGCTCATCCTGCTGCAATCCTGGTGGCAAATGGCAGGTGACAGTGATATATTTTGAGGAGCTGAAATAAAGAAGGTTTGAGTGACTTTACCAATGATGCAAATTGTTCATCTGACCAATTTTGTCCCAATTAAATGAAAACTGACTGGTAGAGTTTATGTTTTATGTGAAAACTGTAGCCTTCAGGAAGAAATCAAGTTCATGGATTTCAAGGTATTTAGTGGAGGGAGAAACTGTCTGGGAGCCAAAGTTGTCAATCCTCCCAACTACAGCTGTTCTTCCAACCATTTCCCTTTGCTCTGAGAATGGAGAAGTAATTACTGTGGCTGCCACTGATTTGGCCTCAGAGGTTCACTGCTCAACCCTGGCCCCAGGAAGAGATGCGCCATCTCAATTTTCCATAGCGGAGCTGAGGTTAAAAACAGCGTATTCAACACAATCCATCTGAACTGATGTATCCTGCGAGGCATGGCCTTCTTCCTACCATGGAGGTGGACAACCCACTCAACTGTGGGCTGGCCCAGGCTGAGGCACATCTCTAACATGGTCAGGTGGGAGCCAGGTCCAGCTCAGGCAGAGGCTCATGTCCCCACCTGCCTGGAGTGTGTTCTTAGTCTTACTCCCCCCAGAACACAGCTCTTCCTGTTACTGTGTCTTCAGCATATTCACCTCAGATGTGACAGTGCGTCATGGGCAAACGTCCCATAGAATATAGGACACTTCTCTGGTCTACACATGGTTTGAGTGTGTCCCCCAAGGCCCACGTGCTGGAAGATGGGTCCTCAACGTGGTGGAAGCTTTAAGAGCTTAGGCCTCCATGGAGGGAGTTAGGTCAATGGTGGCACCACCCTCAGAAGAGAGTAAGGTGCTTTTCACAGGACTCCAGTCAGTTGTCTCCAGAGTGGGCTCTGATAAAGCAAGGCTACCCCTCAGGCTTGGCTCCTCTGCTTGAGGCCATTTCCCTTTCTGCTTCTCCACCATGTTATGAGCCAATGAAGGGACACACCCCAGAGGCCGTATCTATGGGGCTGTCTGCTGGTGGGCTTCCGGCCTCCACAACCATAGGCTAACTAAACCTCTTTATTTATAAAGAATCCAGTTCCAAGTACTTTACTATAAAAATAGAATATAGGCTAATATAGGCACAATCATAATGCAGCACAATGAGCCTATTGCATGTTTTTAAAAGATGCCATTAATTTGTAGTTTGTCTCCTCACAGTTCCTATACAACAAACTTTGGGTTAATGGTTGAATAGTATCCTCTCAAAATTTATGTCTGCCAGGACCCCTCAGAGTGTAACTTTATGTGAAAGTAGCTCTTTGTAGATGTTATTGTTAAGGTGAGGTCATACTGGTTTCATGTGGGCCCCAAGCTGTTGACTGGTGTCCTTATAAGAGAAAAGAGAGGCTGCAGACTCACAGGGAGAAAATCATGAGACAGCAGAGGCAGAGAAGGGAGCGATGCCACCACAAGCCAAGGACTAATGGCTGGTTTGGATTGTTCCTCTGAGCCCCAAAGGGAACTGACTCTGAGGATGCCCAGATATTGCACTTCCAGCCTCCAGGGCTTGGAGAGGATGAATGTCTGTTCTTTTAAGTCACCGAGTTTGTGATAATCTGTGCTGGAAGCCTTAGGCATCGAATACAAAGGGAAAGATATTGTCAAATGAACAAACGAAAGTCAGCAAGAGCTTGGTAGCAAATTCTGTGTGAAGCCACTGCAGTGTATAATAAGACTGGCAAACTTGCGTGCAAGTAGGAACCTGAAGAATGATTGTGTATAATGTTAATGCACCAATAGAAAATTTTTAAAAAGCTATGAAAAACCTGACACAAATTTTGTATTATCTATTAGTTATGCATACATAAGAACATACAAATACTAAGAAATATATTGATATATTTAAAACAAATGCTCATATTTTATCTGTATATATGTATTCTTTTAAAATATCAGTCATTTCTGATTCCTACAATTGCTCTGCAAAAGCAGGAAGGCCATGTATTAGTAAGTCCATATTGAGATGTCACATAATGACAAATAGGCAAACACTTACTACAGGTTCCTGCTCCAGTTAGCAGCAAGGTTGAACTTAGATCCAGATTCTCTTGGCTTTTTGCATGTTATTTGAACAATGCAGTAACCAGTAATAACTTGGTTATTAGCAAAGAACTGAGGCTCAGGTGGCACATGCTACTCACCACAGTTACCTAGAAGGTCATATAGGCAGAATTAGAAGCCCAGGCTTTGGACCCGTGAGGTCTGTGTTCTTAACTACTAGGCCATCTGGAATCCTCACTTCCAGGTGGATGTGTGTGTACATACAGAAAATGATGAAATCAAAGCTTCATGTTTAAAGAACATGCCTTGTGATAGTGATGGCTCATTAGCTAATTCTATAGCATAAAGGAAAAGGAGAAAATATTTAATTGTTTTGATTGTTTTTCAGTAGAATGTTCCAGATCCAATGCAAATAGTTTTGGTGCTTCAATCCACATATAATTAGTGTGATTGAATTGGAATAGTCATATTTAACCCCATTTTATAACTACTTTGTACCATTTTATTTTAAAAGCTTTAATTTAAATTAAAGTCTACTAATTGAGATGAATTACGTATCTTTGAAATGTTGAGGGATTACTCAGAATCTATAAAACAATTTGGAAGGGCGCTTTTTGCCCACATCATTCCACATCTGCACAGTGACAATCCACTGTGATGTGAAAACCTCTCAGGATATGCTATTCCCCATTCCCCAAGACTGCCCAATTCATATGTCCACATCTCGCACTAGGATGCACTTAGAAATCACTTGCTTATACTGAGCACATTTGCTATGTACTGGTCCTTTCTGCATCCTGGGTTTCCACATAGCAATGTATCTAATCTCCCTCCACTTGAAAATTTCTAAGAAATTGAGATTTTTCCTTTTGTTCAATTGCTCAAATTCTTTCACTTGCTAGTCTTTTCTTGATTAATGTTAATATTAACCTACTTATTCATTCATTATACACAATGATATAAATAATATTCCATGTTTATATAATATGTATCATGGAACATGCATGGTTCTGAATGCTTCGCAAATATTGACTTTTGAATTTTCACAACAACCCTATATGAGGTCAATACATTGATAATGTATTTTGAAGTTTAATAAGTATTTTTAATGGACAAGAGAGTAAATGGATAGATGAATAGATGGTTGTACAATGCAAATATTTCATCACATGGGCTTCTTTAGTTCTCTCTCATTACTCCTTTGATTTTATACCTAACAACATTATATGCCTGTGATTACTATTTAAGTCAAAATTACCAATAAAATCATCCATAACAGTCAGATGTGGTGGCATGCTTGTAATTCCAGTGACTTGGGAGGCTGAGGAAGGAGGATCACAAGTTTGAGTCAGCCTAAGTAATGAGGTGCTAAGCAACTTAGTGAGAACCTGTCTTAAAATTTAAAAAAAAGTACTTTGGGGAGGTGGTTCAGTTGTTAAGTGACCCTGGGTTCAATCCCTAGTACCAAAAAATAAATAAATAAAAGTTTCCACAATAGGCAATGCCATCATGGGCGTTTTGGATTTTGAAAGAGGTGACTCATTCAGAAATATCTGCACGATATTCTGGGGGAAAAATATGTTCTCCTGAAATTATACACATGGGTGGATATCAGGAGACCCTGTAAAACCCAAACCAAAAGGAAATGATTCCAGCAGGGACCTTCTATCATCAAGACAGCATTCCACTGTGGAGGGCTCCTAACCCTTTCAGCTCTGTCCATCCTGGCTCTAATTAGTTCAATTCCATTAAACCTGTCACTCATCTCTGTGAGAGCTCTTCAAACTCTGATTCTCCCAAGTCCTGATTTCTGTTGCTGTGATGAGAGTGAACCTTCCACACTTCCTTAGAATACCTGCACCCATAGAGCATGCGGAAGGCCCGTGCTAGGGAGACTGGTCATGCACAACTCTGCCACCATGAAACCAGGCTGAGCAAGAACTGCCGGGATCCCAAGCATTTGCAAGCACCCTCAGGTTGATTTCAGTATGGTCAAGAAAAGTTTCAAGTCTGAAGGCAAATGAGGTATTGTCCAGTATCTTGTTTTAGGAGAAATGGATGTAATTCCTATAGACCTGCGTATAAAAATCACATATTTCCTAAGCAATAGGGAATGCTTTTTTTGTTTTTGGCTTAGTTTTTTTCAAAAGTCATTATTCATAAAGATTTTGTTTAAATACCACTGTTGATTTTGTTTAAATCCCACCCCTGATTCTCTAGACAGAAATCATTCCTTCATTGTCTAAATGCAAACTATTTTAAATGTATTTGTGTCCTGCTTCTTATTGGATGAAAAATGTCTACTGAGTTCAGAGGATATGTGTCCCCTCCCTCTGTACCATGTCTTTATTCACCTGAATGCTTTAGTAAATAAGACAAAGTTGCTATCCATGGAGCTTATACATTGATAGAGAACAAAAAGTCACCCTATGTCCCAGGATGGGAGTAAGACTAGGGCCTATGGAAGCCAAGGGCACCACTGACTTTCTAAATGATGGAGATGGGAAGTTGATTAAATTAAGAGATATTTTGGTAGAAAATTTGAATTTTTTGTTAACTGAGATGTGAGTATATGTGCCAGAAAGAGTGTGTTAAGAATAACCTCTGTTTTTTTTTTTTTAAACCGGTTTTCTGATTCTCATGTTGCATAACAAACCACCCCAAACATAACAATGTTCACTGTTTCTGTGGGTCAGGAATTCAGAAAGGGCGCCCACTGTGGGGTGGCCTGTCTCAGTGCAGTGATGTCTGAGACTGCATCTGGGAAAACCTGAGAGATGGAGTGACTTGAGGACTGGGGTGCTGGAATCATCTAAAGGCTCATTCACTCACATTATTGGCATCTAGGTTGGGGGGACTTGGTGACTGGGATGCCAAGACGTCATTCCATGTGATTGGAATTCCATATGGTGTGGTAGACTCAAGGAATTTGTATCCCTTCCACTCTGGCTCACGTTCTAACTGAATGGTCCACTGAAGAAGTGGAAGAGGTGTGTTCTGTGATATCATGTTGGAAGTCATCTAGCATCACAACCACCATGCTCTGTTGGTGCCCAAGGGAATGATACATGGAACCTCCCACTCAATGCAACACACGTAAGAACTTCTCAGGGCCATGTTTTAAAACTGCTAGAATTTGAACTGTAGGTACAAATTTATTCATATTTCTCTCACATGTGAAATATATCTACACCTCAAAAACCTGAAATATCTCATCCCATTACAGAATCAAATAGAAAAAATCTAGGATCTCATCATCTAAATTAAGTCTCAATGCAGATGGGGCTCTTCAAGTACAATCTGTCTAGTAGGAGTGTTCTTGATCGGAAGACTTATAAACAAAAGAAATGATTTACCAGTCTCACCTCCCCATTGTCCATCATGCAATGTAGGTCCAGGTATAAAATAACTTCTGTAGTAACTCTTGTTCAAAATGGAGAAGAATAGGAGGCATACATCAATTTCTAACCCATAGCAATTATGAAATCCAACTAAGCATCTGTAACTAGTTTCTTGATTTGGGCTTAATCTACTCCTTAGGATCAGTCCCCATTATTCTTGGCTCCAGTTCTGGGACTCGGTTTTTCTACCTAAAGTCATTCCTTATATTTTGAACAAACATACCAATAAGCAAACAGAGAAAAGCTCATGTTTATAGGTTTATAGCTCATGTTCATTCCTTCATTCTCTAAATACAAACCATTTTAAATGTATTTGGGTTCTGCTTCCTACTGGATGAAATAGGAAATAGTAGTGACCTTTCAACCTGATTTCTCTCCATGTAAGGCAGAGGGTCTACAGTTTTTTTTAAGTTTCATGCTATCTCCATGCCTTTCAGCTCAAGCTGATATAATTCCTTTACAAATCTTTCAGAGCTCCTGTGAATCAATTTATTACACTTCCCATTCTAAAAAGGTCACCCTCATAGACAGTACTGAGATAAGCTCTTCTCTGAATAGGCTGCCTTGGGCAAACTCTTACAAGTCACAGAAGCCCTATGGAGAGTTTGCAAGGCATGCAAAGAAACAGATATCTGGAGAGTTTAAGACTCTACAGCAGCCAATAAAGCCCCAACTTAAACTTTTATGAGGTCTTGTTAAGGGGTTTTAAAAGCACATACTTGGCTTTGTCATTACCCTGAGACATTTTCTTGGGCAGCATCTTCAATTTGATCTTTGCTCTAGGTTCTTGCAAATAATATTCTGCTAGGAGAGATTGGGGGAAAATAGTTGACTTTTGAATCTAGCAAGTCTTGGATCCTTTCCATTTTCTTTAAATTTTGCTGAAAATTCAAAGTTTCTTTTTGTTTTACTTTTTTAGTTCATCTCTATCTTATGATACACAGCTAAAGGAAGCCATGGGAAGTTTTAACAATCTGCCTTGAAATTGTCTCAGGCAAAGCTGCCACTTCATTAGGCATATTTTTCTGATTTCCATGACACTAACATTGACAGTGTTACAAAATTGCCTCTCTGAGATCTCAGTCTTTTCTCAAGGCCCTTCCAGTGCTACTCACTGCCTGGTCCCATAACCAATGCCACATGTTTTCAGATTTTCTATGGTAGTACCCACAACCATTTCCAAGCACCAAATTCACTTCTAGGAATTCTTGTTGCCTAACAAGCCACCTCAAACCTCAAAGCAACCACCATTTTACAATGCTTATTGATCCTGAAGGTCAATAATTCAGAAGAGCATAACAGGCATGGCCTGTTTCTTCTTTGGCATGTTTGTGTAGAGCCCAGATTGGAAGAGCTCAGTGACTGTGTTCCAAGATGCCCTGTGGATGCCTGAAATGGTAGATACTACCAGACTCCATGTATACTATGTTTTCTCCTACACATGCATATCTATGATCAAGTTTAATTTACAAATTGCCACAGCAAAAGATTAACAATAAAATAGAACAATTAAAGCAATATACTGTGATAAAATTGCCAGCATCACAACTCTTGGACTTTGGGGACACTTTTATGTAAAGTAAGTGTTATTGGCCCAAGAACACTGAGTTGCCATGACAGTCTGTCTTAGAAAGGAGACAGTTACTAAGGGACATTAAAGGGTATTATATACAGTGTGGCTTTACTGGAAAAAGGGGGGACCATGTCCTGGAGTAGGATGACATGAGCCATTACCCTGCTACTGCAAATGGCATGCAATTTAAAACTTGTGAAATATTTTTTCCTGGAATTTTCCATTTACTGTTCTCAGACCACATTTGAACATGGGTGACTTAACTCACAGAGAGCAATACTTTGGACAAAGAAACTACTGCGTTCTAAATGGATTTAAAAGTTTTAGAGTTCAGGCCAATTTTTTTATATAGGCTTTTCTCTTCATAGATATTTTTAAAGTATTTTCTATGTAGTATTTGGGAAGAATACTGCATATAGATATTTATTGTATACTTTTTATTATAATGCAAGAAGTACCTGATGTCAGTTTGTCCCGCTATTAGTGATAGTAGGTTTGACTGCTTGGTCTGACTGAAGATAGCTTGCACTCTCCATTCTAGAAGTGTATTTTCCCTTTTGTGATTAGTGATGACTCTGTTGGATGAAACTTTGAGATCATGTGACTGCTGTATTTCCCAGAAGCTTTTCATAAGGACCTTGCCTGATGTAGATACTTGCCTGAATTGATTATTATATTGGTGACTGCAAAATAGGAATATTTTTCTAACTAATATTCCTTCTATGTTTATATAATGGTTACTTTATGTGTCCACCTGCCTGGGTCACAGAATGTCTAGACAGCTGGTTACACATTATTTCTGGGCATGTCTGTGAGGGCGTTTCTGGAAGAGATCAGCGTTGGAAGTGGTGGACTAAAAAGCAGATGACCTCCCGGAGGATCATCTGACCTACCGAGGGGCTGAAAAGAGCAAAAAGGAAAGGAAGGTTGAGTTAGTGGTCATGTTTTGAGTTGAGAACTCCATCTTCTGCCCTCTGGGCTCCTGGCTGTGAGCTGTTCACACCATACAGAAATCTATGCCCTGAGCTTTCCTGGTTCTCAGGTACTTCAACTACTCCAACAGCTTTCCTGGGTCTGCAGTGTGTAGAGAGCACACAGTAGGACTATCCTCCATAGTATCACAAGCCAATACCTTATAATAAATCTTTTCCAATATATGTGTATGCATAGATATGTATTAATGTATGTATGACATATAAATAAATCTCCTATTGATTCTTTTCTCTGGTGAACTCTGACTAGTACAAATTATAAGCTAGCTTTCATTCCATTTTCATCTTTCTCTATCTTTCCTACATAACACTATGGACACAGTTTCTTTTTTCCTTTTCAAAATGTTATAATTCATTTCCAAAATTAACACAGATTTAGCTGATAAAAGCCTTTAAAAATGGCTCCATTTGAGTTTCAAATTTGACTCAAGTCTTCTCAAGTCATGGTGAAAACCAATTGTTTGACCTGGAGGATGTGGAAGCAGAAGCAAGAAGCCATAAAAAACATTTTTAAGCATTGATGTTTTCAGGCGCTATTTGTTTATAAAGCTAAGTGGGCAAGTGGACTTAAAGACTGGGAGAGGGAGGTGCGACTGAATCCCCTAACTGTTCATGGGTTTCCTCAGCCTTGCCCACCACGAGGAGTCCTCAGCCTGCTCAGGTGCTGAGTTTCCTGGAGTCAGAAGAGGTGGGCACTGATTGCTCAGGGCCAGTGACCAGGGTTGGTGGGAGTAGATGTAGCAATACTGAGTCTTTTCGAGTGCAGGGCCTGAGAGTTATTATATACTTCCTATTCTGTTAGCTGTAAGTGACGTCATTGAGTGATACCATCTAGTTACGTCATTCAGTTACATCATTATTCTGGAAAGTTCTCACCGGCCATGCGGGTACCTTCCTGGGCGAGGTGGCCATATGCTTACTGGAGTTTCCTCTGGGATGACATAACTACTGATTTCAAGCAGGCCGCCTGACGTGCCCTTTATAAGGCTTTAAAACTCATGCCGCACAAGCCTGGGTCCTTTACTCGTGGTTTACTAAGATTTGAGCACCTCTTTTTGCCAGGAGGTTGCAGATTTATGGAGTCCTTTTCCTGCTTTGGATCTGGAACCAGACATTTATTGGGAAACCTGGTCACTGACTTTGGGAATTAGGCCTTTGTGCCAGGTGTGCTCGATGTTTCTGTGACATTGATTCTAGGTTCCTCAGCAGAGCTGCTAGTTCACACTGAAACTGAAGGTACTGATGTTTCCATTTCAAACTTCATGTCACAGGGCTTGCCTTAATTTATTTTATTTTATACTTTTATTTCCTTTCTCTTACAGTGAAAACTGGGTATTAATGGTATCTATGTGCTCACTTATTTGCTCATCTATAGTAGAAATTAATACTTTTGGGTTTTTAATATCAATATAAATGTTAACAACAAACCTACTAAATAAAGATGGAAGTTTCTTGATAGTTCTTCTTTTCCTTAAATAGTATCACACCAAAAAATGTATGTACTATGTTTAATATTAATATTAATCATTTAGTTTCTCTATGTTAAAACTGAAGTGAAGTTCAGTTTTAAACTTTTGCTGTCTTTTGGTTGTATGTTTCCTGAATTTTCCATAACTCCATGACCATTTGATAATTTGCTTTTACTGAATTTTCTAAAACTCCATAACTATTTTGAATCTAGAGATATGTACTTCCTTAAAAGTAGTTATATTTCTCATAAGTGATAAATACATATATACATATATGTATCACTTATCATCATACTTATCATGTTCTAATTACTGTTTAACTATGTTATGAATACTATTAAGTGAAGAATACATCGATCATTAACTAATGAATATATGTATATATGTATATATTTATTATTAACATGAAAATATATGTATATGTACTTCTCATTAAGTGATACACATCCACTCACAGTAATCCTAAGTAAATAAAAAATATTCTTTCCATTTTTGAGGATGACAAAATCCAAGACTTGCTGGGCACAATTGCTCACACCTGTAATCTCAGTGGCTCAGGAGGCTGAGGCAGGAAGATTGCGAGTTCAAAGCCAGCCTCAGCAAAAGTGAGGTGCTAAGCAACTCAGTGAGACCTTGTCTCTAAATAAAATACAAAATAGGGCTGGGGATGTGGCTCAATGATTGAGTGTCCCTTAGTTCAATCTCTGGTACCAAAAAGAAAAGAAAAGAAAATCCAATAATCCTATTAAGTACATCATTTGCAAAAGATGCGTGGCTAAAAAACCAGAAATATTGGTCCTTTTAACATAAACTCATCTTAAACTATGCTCCTATTCATACACTATATGTTTTCAAAGATTATACTTCCTTGTCAAAAAATACAAATATAGAAAAAAATGAAGACCCCAACATCAGCTTGGATCAGATCAAGAGAGCAGAGACTCTGAACTAAGGTGTTTGAGGATAGACTTCTAGGGAGATCTAGCACATGCCTGGCACATAAGGTTTACTTGGGACATCTGGGAAAATACTATGTGCTAGGTGATTTTTCATAATTATCCAACATGACATCATCAAAATCACTTTCAAATAACTTTTATGAAGTCATGGTCCATGTGGTCCAACAAGACATAAATTTAAAGATGAGAATGCACATACATCCAGCTGGTGACAGCCTGAGGTCCATTACCAGGACATGGCTTCTGTGATGGCCTGGTGGTGGTGGGCGGTATGTTGGGTTACCAAGAAATGGTGATGGAGTTCTCTCTCTGGGGAGGGCGTCTGTGCCTTAGCAAATGACAGGTGCCTTCACTGCAGACTCAGAACCCTAGCCAAGTGGAAATGGGTAGAGAACAAGCACCAGCACTTGGAATACTGGATCCTAACAAGCCCATTTCTTTGAGGCCTAAGTCTGTAATGTACACTGATACTCTGCAGGTTTTACAAAATGAAAATGATCAAATTAATTCCTTTAATGATCAAAAGGGGTGTGTGTGTGTGTGTATAAGATATGATTTCATTAAGAATTAATTCACGTGATTTCAAGGTCAATAACAAGCATCAACTCCACATAACTGCTTAAAACTCCCAGAAGGCATTTGAACAAAGAAGAAAGGCCTGTAACGATGAACATACCTTTTAGTTTTAATAAAAAGTGATGTCTCTTAATTGCTATGTGCTTGCAAAAAGGCATTCAAGGCCTCAGAGTTGGGCAAATTGTAGCTGCAATTGACACAGGAGATTCAGGTGAATAGAAGAATGGAAGTTTTTAATTTAGCCAGCACTAGGATCTCCTGACAGAACTGGGTAATTTTACTGTGTACAGTGCAGGCTCTCATAAACATAAAATCAAGTTGAAGAAAATAACGTGTGGGGCTGGGATTGTGGCTCAGTGGTAGAGCGCTTGCCTTGCACTCATGAGGCACTGGGTTCGATCCTCAGCACCACATAAAAAAAATAAATAAAACAAAGATATTGTGTCCATCTACAACTAAAAAAAAATATTAAAAAAAAAGAAAATAACATGTGGAAATGGCTGAATTTTTTTATGCAATGGATTCTCCTATTAGTACAGCCAGGACTCCAGAGCAAGGCTGAGGCTCCTGGTGAGGAGGGGGCCAGGAGGAAGCGAGAGGGGCCCAAGCTAGTGGATGATGCTGAAGAGGATGCTGTGAAGTCACCCAGATCAGTTAAGGGGACCTGGGACAAGATGAACTCTGGAGCAGCACAGAGGATTTGGCACTTATGTGAGCAGGAGAAAGGCCATTGTTCTCTCTTTCTCTCTCTTTACTCTTCCTCTCTCTCTCATCTGTCATTTTTATTTCTAATTGGACAGTTCCTGTTGATCCCTCTTCAAGTTCATTGACAATCCTCTGTAATTACACTTCTGCTAACTAATCCACTCTATGCAAACAAAATCAGGTTGACTTCTAAGATTTTCTTTTGCTTCTATTTTATATCTTCTATTTCTCTCACAGGATTTCTTACACATGCATTCACAAGGAAATATTCTCGTTAATGCCTTTGAGCATATTTTAGCAACTCCTTTAAAGTGGTAGCCTACTAATTTCAACAATTGTATAATTCCAAAGTTTTGCTTATATTGACTGACTCTTGCCCTGAGAATGGTTATATTTCCCTGCTTCATGTGTCAGGCAATATTATGTTCCAACCTGAATATTGTGAATATTTATTATGAGATTGTAGATTTATTACATTTCTCTCATTTAGCTGAGAATTCACTTTGCTAACGTCAAGCTGCAGTCTTGCCCCCACTTGGGGAGCGGCAGTGCAGACAGTCTGCTTCTTTTAATGGAATGGCTTTGAAGAGGTTCAGGATTCAGCCAGAGTCTTGCAGAGTTGCACACAGACCCTGGAGCTCCCCTGCTCTGACTCTCTCCCTTCCAGGATTCTCCTCTCACCCTCTAGTGATTGTGGGTTCCCTGGATTCTCTTAGTTCTCAGACCAGCATGATGGTAGTTTTCCACTGGCACTTCAGGCAGTCTCTGCCATGTTGGAACATGGTAACCCTTCATTTTGTACAGTCTGAAAAATGCAGTAGAACTGAAATCATATTATGCTTTGTTGAAAATTTCAACTCCTCTCCAAAGCCTTTCTGCCTTTGATTTCTCTCAGAGTTCCCCGGAGCGGTTCTGCATGTTCTTGCATGGACGCTGATGGGTTAGAAGCCTCCTCCCCAACATGAGAAGTGCGGCCTCCTTGGCTAAAGAACTTCCGTTGGAAATCGTGTGAGGCAGCTTGCTAACATTTGCCTTCTTATGGTTGTCAGCACAAAGGCAGAGGGCAGAGTAGTTTTTGTAGGACAGTAGAGTTGGCACAACCAGGAAGCCTTTACAGAAGGCACACCATGAGAGGACCAGCGCTTGGCACTGATGAGGAGGGGCAAGTTCAAAAACATTTAAGTAGAATTGACAGAGTGTGGTACTCTGGGGTTTGGAGAGCGAAAAGAGAAGATAACATGGGAATGGGTCACAGTATTTTGTTTGGACGAGTGACTACATAGATTGAAATGAAAGAGATGGAAACAGCTTTGTTCATGGGAAGGAAGTGGGCGCGAGGAGTCTAATTTGGGAAATTCTGAGTTTGAAAAGCTGTGGACAACCAAAATGGGTATGTTTATCATGTGCAATTTGATGTGTGGGTTTGGACCTTAAGCAAAGAAGTCCAAATCCAAGTCTTCAGTACATACGTGGCAGTCATAGAACACTTTTTCTGTGGGCTGTGGCAGCTGTGGGGGATGTGGGGAGAGGGAGGGGAAGAGGCCCAGTGGGAAGCTCTGTCTGGGTTGGTGGAAAGCAGCCTGGGGCTGCGGAGCAGAAGCTGGAGAGCAGGTGGCCAAGCAATGGACCCACTCCAGGAATTCAGGCATGAAGGTGTCTGGAGTGATGTGTTTCAGAACAGAAAGGGTGCAAGTGTGTATCGATGATAAGACTTGTGGACAGTGAAAGCTCATGAAACTTGATAAGAACTTATATATCCTCCTAGAGAACACGGATAAACACACAAAAAACAAACAAGCCAGATTTCCCAAAGTACCTTCTTCTCACCTGCAGCCAGTTCCTGTATCATAGTTCCTACTCTGGTGATGGGCAAGGCCCACAGTTCCATGTGTTGTAGATCAAAGCTTGACAGAGGGAGGACCAAACTTATGGTGGAACCATGGATTTCAAAGCAAAGCCTAGGGAAGCATCATAAGCCTCCTGTGATCACATTCAACCCTGCAAAGTCTTAAATTATTCATTCTTTTTATTACTTGCTGGCTCTTTGCTCTGACATTCCACTGGGTTATTTCTCTCCTCTGAATCCTTCAGAGCCCAGCTTTTATCACTTGCAACATTTAAAATAATCTCTTAGACTTTGGACCTGTCAGTTATTTATAGACAAATGGCATAGCTGCCACGCCAGGGCTGCAGGTACGGAATGCTTCAGGACTCCTTTAGCCTTTGCATTATTCATGTCAGAACAGACAAGCTTTTCCTCAAGTCCTTCCTTCTTGCCCTTCTCTGCATTCTCTGAAGTCCCCAAACTGAATTCTAGAGGTGAAAATAGTTCTTATCAAAAGGCAAGAAGAAAAATAAATCCCTTATCAGAAACAGGGCTATTTTTATTGACAAACAACTCCAAAAGAATGCCTTTAGCTTTTTTCAGTGCGATGCACTGATCTGGAGTTGTCTTTACAATTCAAGAAAGTCTGGGGCATCCATGCTTTAAAACAGAGCTGTGGACAACATTACTTGCCAATTCAGCTTCTAACTGATAATCATAACCAGATTGATCTTACTGTATTTATGCCTGCGTGTATGTATGTACTATTATCAAATACTTATATAACATATATTATGTGGCCTAGCCATCTTTTAAGTGATTTTAAATATTTATTTGTCTAATTCTTATAACTATGGGATTGATTTTTTTGGTTTTTTGTTTGTATTTTGTTTGTTTGGTGTAGCAACTGAGCCCAGGGCCTCAGGAATGCTAAGCACATGCTCTACCACTGAACTACACCCCAAGATCCTGAAGTTTGTACTCTTGTATCCCCTGTTTTATAGGTGAACACACAGAGACTGGAGCATGATGGAAGAGCTAACTCCCCCAAGGCTACACAGTCATAAGAGAAGACACAGGGTTGCAGCTGAGGCGCTGGAGTGGCTGGACCTTCCCTCCCTTATTGCAAAGTGCAAATTATCAGCGAGTGAATTTCAAGGAGATTTTCCTGTCTAGGGTCTAGCATAGTGTCCATCTCTTGAGAACCTCTGAAAGCAGCATGGAACCTTACCCGATCACTTGTTTCCACTGGGTGTAGTGACTCACGCTTATAATCCCAGGAGGCTGAGGCAGGAAGATGGCAAGATCAAGGCCAGACTCAGCAACCTAGCTAGACACTTGTCTCAAAATTTAAAAAAGCTGGGGATGTAGCTGAGTGGTAAAGTGCCTCTGTGTTTGACCTTCACTACCCACCCCAAAATCACTTGTTTGCCTAACAAAAGGGTGTTATAGTTCAAATATATTTAAATAAATAATATTCTGTTTACACATCAGTGATTCTTAAAGCATATTGATTTAATATAAATTTCAATTATGTGTAGAATACAATGCAGTAATCTGTTCTTACATTTTAATGGTTCCATTGAGGATTTTATATGCACAGAAGAGTTTTTGTTTGCATTGTCCAGGATGGTCAGTGGTGATTTCCTCGAGGTTTTTTCCCAACATGTAGGATGGTGTGGCAGATGAAAGGGAGACACTCCTCCCGTAGAAGTAGAATCTGTGTTCCCTGCCCTTGAATCTGGGTGGGCTCTGTAATTGCCTTGATGAATAGAATTGGCAATAATGATACTAACACTGTCTTTGAGTCAGAGTCTTGAGGGTCTGAAAACTTCCTGTGTGGACACACCGACTAGAAGAACTTGATGTCAGGTAGTGATGCACGTGGCAGAAGCCCGTTTGGAGGGAAAGCCCCAGCCGTGGCCAAGCTGTCACTGGCTTTACCAGTTCATGCAGAGAGAAAGATGAGCCCCTCTCAGTGAGCCTTACCAGCCTGTCTTGCTCACAAGCAAAGTGAACGGTGTACTTTTAAGATGCTAGTTTGGGGGTGATTTTTAATGTAGCAACAGAAAACTGAGAAGGCTGAGGGCGGGCAAATTGTAGACTGCTGAATGAATGGATGTGTGTGTTCTAACAAGGCTTCCAAGGGCTTACAGCTTATTTGACTGGTAGGAGGCTTAGTGAAAAATACTTAAAAATTATGATGTCAAAATTAATTGCTAAAGTAAGTTTTTATTTAGAATGAGAAAATAAATTACCTAAAGATTTTGAAAACTTGGAGATAGCAGTCCTCTTCTTTTGGCATCCCTTAAGACAATTGTGATAAGTAGCTGGGCCTCCTGCTTGTCACCTGGTATTACTCCCCATCTGAGCACCTGTCATTCCCACTTCTGGGAGGAGCCCCCACAGCCCAGACCCCTGGAGGAAAGGCACATCTCTCTCTTTTATTTCAAATACCTTTCTTTTTAGACAGCATAGAGTTGGGTCTATGTTCGCGCGCGCGCGTGTGTGTGTGTGTGTGTGTGTTGGCACGTGCATGGGGCGTGATTAATACTATATAATAATCTCTGCTTTATATTTTCTTGTCTGTTTTTTGTTCCATTTGCCTTCTTTTTTTCTGCCTGTCTTTGGAATTCAAAATATTTTATGATTACATTTTATTTCCACTATTGGTTTAGCAGTTACACTTCATTTCTAGTTTTTAAGTGATTGCCATATGGATATATATATATATATATACACACACACACACATATGTGTGTGTATATATATATTTAACTTAACCATAGTCTACTTTCAAATAATACAGTATCACTTCATATATAGTATATGAATCTTAAAGCATTATAATCTTCTAACTCATCCCTCCTGAGTTTTGCTTGGTTTCTAATCATACATTTTTACCCTTATTTGTGGCATACTCTCCAAAATATATTACTATAATTTTTGTTTTAGATAGTAAACTACTTTATAAAAGATAAAAAATTTGCTTCACTGACACATTTTATAGCACTCTTCATTTCTTTCAGTACATTGCAAACTTGTGGCAAAAGAACTTCCTTTTGTGTTTCGTAACATGCAAGCAATGTAAGGATGTGTGAGTTAGAAAGGCAGGTGGGAGGGCAGGAGGGTGCAGGAGGGAAGGGAGAGGAGGACGGAGGGAAGAGGTCCTTACCCGCACCCTGTCATTCATGGAGTACATGCTCATGTCTTATGTTACCAGTTGCCTTTTATTGACGTCCTACTGATCCAGGTACTTACTAGCTCAGGTCTTGCCTGTTCGAAGCACTTTATATATATAAGCTCATTTGGTTGTCACATCAGTCTTAGGACATGCATATTGATTTCATATTCATTTTACACGTCTTGAGACCTGGAAGTTTAAGTTGCCCGAGATCATCCAAAAAGGCTTTTCTCTGCGCTGTGGTGGTGCCGTTCTGGGAGCTGCCCACGCACGCCCATGCCACGCACAGCACTGCTTTCTTTTACGCATTAGGAGGCAAAGGTGGAAACAGGAGCCTGCCACGGATCATCAGAAAGATACATCCTGTTGGAAACAACGGGAAAATGGGTGTTTGATTTTGATCTGGGTGCTCCCCACCCCACAAACACTGCAAATGACCTGCGGCAGAGTTCTTTCAGCATCCTCTCTAAATTCTTCACGGCGCTCTATTCAATGCCTAAAATAGAATGAAATGAATTCTTATTGAATAACAGGGAAAAAGGATGAGAGAATGGAGAATAGAGGGAGAGAAAATAGAAACAGGATGAAGATTATAAAAATGAAAGAGCACAAGAAGAAGGCAAGTCCATGTGCACAAGACATTTTTGGAGGAAAAGTCAGATTTCCTTCCCTGAGCTGTCAGGAGGTGGCTTGCAATTTGTGGAAGCCGCAGGCTGCAGATGTTGCCTTCCTTGTAGCTGCTCAGATCACCATGACAAAGGCGCGGCCCAGTCTATAAATAGATGGTCAGATTGATTTCACATCCTGCCCTGGCTCCCCGGCAGCGAGGGGTGTGAGGACTCAACCCATGAGTGATTCTCTCCCGGCCACACAGGCCTGGCTGCCCTCCCTGCTGGAGGAGCACAGTCAGGCTCCTTACGTCCAGCACAAAGAGCCTCAGAGACATTTGTCCTCTCAGGAAAATTGAGCCTGCACCATTACCATCACATCAAAAGAAACTGTGATCTCATCAGCCCTCCAGCCCAAAAGTGCAGCTAGAAAGACAATTTGGAGCTTTCCATTGCCTGTTTGGATCATTGTTAGCCGGAACTTAAGTTGCCAGAGCTGAGGCTAGTCAAAGCTCAGGTCAACTGGACAGTAGCGGGTTTCCACGGTACATGCTGTGGGGTATGTTTGCCACAGCCGAGACTGTGGCCAGAAAAGCTGATGCTGAGTTCTGCCACCAAATCCTTGACCTTGGGCAAATCCTTGAATTGCCCCAGGCTCAGCTCTTCCTTCTCAGGGTGCTTAAGAGCAAACTACAAGGAGGAGCAGGGGTTAGGGCTCGCAGCCTGTGACCTTGAGCACTGTATCTACTCTTGCTAAATCCCAATTTCCTCCCTGGGAACAGAGCCAATAGCAGCTCGTCCCTTGAAGTGGTTGTGAGCACCAAAGAAGAAAATGCCTGGTACACGGTTTCCAGGTCATTTGACCATGATGAAAAGGATGACAAGATAATCGGACAGTGTTGTGACCACTAAGTGACACAGTTTATGGTGACTCTTAAAATATTAAGGTGACACCTATTATTATTATTATTATTACAACTAGAAGTCTTAGCATGCATACTTAAAGTGTCTAACAGTGTATATTCATTCAATTAACACTGGCTATGGACATATTATGTAATGGAGGTGTTAGGTTGGGTCAGAGTCCAAAATGTCCAATTAGGGGGACCAGTCAGCGGCTGCAGAGTGGAGCTGCTAGCCAGAAGCTGAGGGCACCAGTAGACATGCCTCCTGTCAATCAGCAGGTTTTTCCTGACCTATCCAGGAAGGACTCTGGCCTTCTTTTCCTGCCCCCAAGCCCTCTCCTTCCTGACGGAGCTTTCTTGAAATTCTTTGTACACTGGAGCCCCAGCGCCATTCCTCCCGGACACACTCTGATGGACGGGAGGATTCGGCCCAAGAGCGTGTATTCCAGTAAAGTCTTGCCGAGCGGCTTAATTCATCTCCTCCTGGTCGTCTAATCTTTACAGGAGATATTTACAAAGCCAAGAACTGCTTCTGTGCATTGTAACAAAGGTCAAGAATCACAGATCCTTAACCCCTGTGAAGAGGGATTTGGTTTTTTGCAGAGACAGGCTCACGCTGATGTGGGAGGTCCACTCCCACATAGGAGAAGTAGATTCCAGATCCCAAGCCCTTTCTCTTGCTGGTCTTTACAACTCCACGTCTGTAAGCGAGAAAGGCCAAATTGGAGGGGCCAAAGGAAGCCTTAAGAGGGCTATGATAAGTACACAGAGCTTCAGGAGTCTTCCACCTGGCCAGGCCCCCACTCCCGTGTGGGAGTCTGTTTATTTGAGGATATCTTTGATGCTCTGGCACCGCTGCAGCAGTGCGTGTGTTTTGCACTCTAGAACAGTACGTGAACTTTCCCTGGAAAACAAACACGTCTGTATAAACCCCAGTGAGGGAGGCTGAGTCTCATTTAGGGCAGGAAGGCTGCCTCTCCTCAGAAACTCAGAGAATTGCCTGATCCAAATACGGTGGCCCCAGAGGCTAAACCCTAAGCTGGTGTCACACCAGCTGCCTGGTGCAGAGCAGAGCCAGGCGGAGGATTGGGGAAGACAGAAATGTGACTGGACACATAAGGGACAGAGCCGTCATTTTCACTTTGCCACGGTGAGAGGCTTTCAGTATCTATCTCAGGATCTCACCGGGCGCTGGAGACCACGTGGGTCTGGATCGTTTGTACAGCTTGATAACCACATCAGTCTGTTAGAGTCTTCCTTGTAGTTGATGGAAGTCGGGGTACAGTAGGTAACTCTAGGGTGTGGAGAAGGCCCAGGCTGCCACTCTAGAACCTACGCACAAGTGTGCTTATGCTAGAAGTGAGACTTATCATTCCACAAAGGGGTCCAGCTGCCAAGGTCAAGGCCCCACCAGGAGAGCCAGGTCAAGGACTGGGCCACCTGCACCAGTTCCCTGTACTTCCTGATATAGTGGGGTAGTGATTGGGGTGTCTACTGGGGAGACTGAGTAGCAGAAGATAGGGCAGTGACTAGAGCCTGAAAGTAGAGGGAGAGGAGGCTGGGAAAGCCCAAGGCAGATCAGGTTCTGCTCAGCCAAGCAGGGCACATCCCTGGTTCTCTGTAGCTCAGACTGTGTGAGCTCTTCTCCAATATCCTTTGCTTTTCATAATGTTCTGTGGGAGCTGGTTTCACAGACTCCATACTACAGAGGACAAAGGGAAGCTCAGCAAGGTCAAGCCAGGGTCATGCACCTGCCAAGTAGCAGAGCGGCATCCCAGCTCACCTGGTCTCTGGATTCCAGTGTCATGTGCATTGGATAAAGTGATAGGGAGGTAAATATTAGTTATGATAGAGACTAGTTCAGTCTTTCTCCATATTTACTCCTTGGGGACACTTTTAAAAATCCATTCTAAGAATATACCTGTTTTTTCTTTTAACTATTCATTTGTGAATGGCTATTTGGGCTATTGAGTTTACTTCCAAGTTTTTATAGTAAAGTTCCTTTGAACATTAATGTAGAAGCCTTTGTATCAATATATGTTTTCATTTCCCTTGAATAAAATATAGAGGTAGAATTCTGGGGTTATGCTATAAATGAATTTTTAACTTTGTAAAAGTTACCAAACACTTTTCCCAAGTGTGAGTACCTCGTTGCCTGCTGGCAATGTACGAAGGTTCCATCTGCTCCACGTCCTCATCCACGCTTACTCTTGTCAGTCCTGTTACTATGAGCCAGTGTGATTGACATGTCACTTAACAGCAACCAAAAAGCAGCCATCGCCACCACTCATTCACAGAGACACAAAAAGACACTGAAAAACACTACCGGCAAGGAGAAATCCACATTATAAGTAGTCGATCGTTAGTTCAACACTTTTAAACTTAATTTTGCTCCTGGAAAAAATGTGAGCCCTAGCGTTTGAATTGGCCTAGTCACTTGCAGCTTCATATGTGACCTCGGTCAAGTGGGTCGGCCACTGTGAGCCTCAGTTTTGTCGTTCTTAAAAGAAGCAATTATGTCTGCAATAACAGATTGCTAAAAAGATTAAATTAGATAATAGAAGTAAGTAGATGGATATGTACTGGAAATTCAACAAATAAGAAAAATAGTAACTATTGATAGTATTTAAATGGCCTGTAGGATAAAAAATGAAGGGTATTTATCTTGCAGATAGTGTGGAGGTTGCTGGAGAGGTAGACAAGCAGACGGGACTTCTGGGTTGGGGCAACATAAGCACCTGCCCTCTTGACAGCCTAGAGAAGGAGTGGGTACTGCCCCAAGTCCAGGCAGCAGGGAGGACAACAGCAAAGGCATGGCCTCCCAGAGAAGGCAGGGGCTGAGCTCAGCCTGGAAAGTGAGCATCCTGGAGCTGTTACATGGTTTGGGCACAGAGACAAATTCTTTTAGAGCAAGTCTTTCTAGGGAATGAAACAAGGGAAATTCAGATTCTTGTGGGATGGGTTTTCTTTATTAATGGTGCCTAATGGCCTGTAATTAAGCACAACTTGTTAGCTAAACCAACAATTACCATTTGTTTGAAGTGCAAGGGGAAGATAATGAATGACCTTATTCAGCAGTTTCCCTTCTTTAATGACTTGAGCAAGTGGTGGTGGAGTTTCAATGCCCCCCCTTCCTCTTTCTCTCCTTTTATTCTCTCTTTCTTTTCTCCTTCTTCCCAACCCCACATCTCTCTCTCATACACACGAGCACTTGCTTGCAAACACATACACACACACACAGAGAATTCTTCAACTCGGCAGAACAGAGCAGTTTCTCTTTTTAAGCATTTAGGAAATATGACCTTCACTGAAACTCATTTCGCAGCCCTTATTGCTCCATGTTTTCCCTGACCCTAGCATCAGTATCAAAATGAGCTCTTAACTCGATGCCGGCGAAGCCTGGTGGGCAGGGTGGTAAAGCAGAGTGGACGTGTCTTCACTGGAGGCAAATACTTGAGAAACGCGCCTGCCTGGGGAGTTTCTGTGCATCTCCATACGGGATGGATTTTTCTGCTAGAGAACCAGGGCTGCTGTCAAATAGAAGAAATGGAAGGAGAGAGAGAGAGAGAGAGAGGAGAGAGATATTCAAGTTGAGCTTCATGAAATGGCAAGCTCGTGTCAGGAGCTCGTGGGCACACCAAGACCAACAGTTGTCACCCTTCTACAGAAGCAAAGAGGCAGGAGTAGGGAGCAGGGAGAACGGGGAGGAGGAGGAGTGGCCCAGGAGCCGCAAGGCTTATCACAGTCACTTAGTCTCGGCCTGGTAAGGAAGGGGGCACTTTCTGTCACATTTTGTGGATGCTTATTTTACCAGAGTCCTAGGCCAAAGGCCCAAGATTGGGAGTGCCCATGAATCAGGCCAGCCACCAGCCCCCAAAACCAAATGACAAAAAGTAACGGTGAAGAAAAGGAATGGAACATCAATTAGCATGGCCATGCTGGGAATAAAAACGGGACCAATTTTTCTAGCCCTATCTTCAGGGGTCCTGGCCTGGGTTTAATTATATAGATGAGGGACCACAAATACGCATAGTCAAGCAATCTTGATCAGATTGTGGTCTGGTTGATCATTATCTCAGGACTAGACAGGCTGGGCCTTGTCTGTGGTAAGAAAGTTACTGTTGACCTGGGGATAGTTTTGACTCATCACAAGCTGTTTATTGATCAGACCTGTTGTTCCTGGAATCCAAGGTGACTCAGCAAAGGAAACAGGTGCAAAAGGGAGGCAGAGATGCCAAGGGTTTACATTCTCTGGCCCATGCGAAGAGTCAGTATGTCAGCAAAAGCAACCTCTAAGTCCTTTTAGACTTAGAATTGGGGGTGAGAAATGTTCTACTGCACAAATATGTTCATTTAACAGATAGAAAAAAACAACCAAAGAAACAGATGTTGTTGTGGTCTATATCTAGAAGGAAGATTTGAGCATACTTAGGAAGGAGACTGCAACTTATCTGCAGATGTATCTTCCATGTAAAAAAAAAAAAGCTGGCTGTTCTGATATTGTTGGACATAGGCTACCGTTAGCCCAAGAAGTGGGCAGTTAGAAACTCCATAACTAGTATGAACTAAAAGAAAGCAAAAATAAAGACCCTCCATACCATTATGCATGACAGCTTTTCTCAAAACTACTTCTTAAACATTTCACCAAGACTCCATTAATAATTAACTAACTGGTGTTTAATATCAGAACTTGCTTGGGTGGATATCTGAAGTCCTTGGAAGGTAATCATGTGTAGCTGTTGATCAAACCATTTATAATACTGCCACAACATGTGCTTTCCCTTGGATCTTTCATTGTGTGGGTAGAATTCAAAGTTAAAATTAATCACTATAAGAAATGTGTGTATGTGTGTGTGTGTGTGAGAGAGAGAGAGAGAAGGAGAGGGAGAGAGAGAGAGAAAAACTAAAAAACTTAGATTGGGATCTAAGTTCAAGTCTTGGATCTGGCACTTATTTATGAGCAGTGAGTGGTGAGTTTTCAACCTCTTTAAAATAAGATCATACACGACCATTTATATATATTGGGGGTCCCAAGTGAGGAAGAGGAGGAGGGGACTGACCCCATCTCCACGCAGAGGAAGAGAACACCAGCCCACACACAGAGCAGATCAAGTGTGCTGTGGCCCTCCATCTACCAATGGCGCGGCTCTCTGGCTGACTTTCATCTAGAGACAACAGCCAGGATCAGGAAGACCATCACCAAGATCCCTGCAGGCCTGGTTACACCAGAAGTATCCCTGCTAACCTACTTCTCTTGATTCCTCTTTCATTCTTCCTATAACCTAATACTTCTATATTCTCATCTCCTACCTCATAAACCCCACATCCTGAACCCCCCTCTTTGTCCACCATTAAAGACTGTAGACCCATATGCAAAACTACTATTTATAATGTAGATACTAATAGAACACATCATTTGTTTTTATTGCAACAAAACTGTAATTGTCTAAATAGAAGTTATTTGGTTTAAGGCTACATATTGTTTGCATTAGATGCTGTAAATATTGATCTTCCCTTTAAAGGTGAGGTATTGGTAGCCAGCAGGGACACTACAACATTATAGGGTAGAATCTGTAATACCTCAGATCCACACTGTTAGAGAGGGAGACACATGAACAACATGAAAAACAAGAGAAGAAAGTGCCTCAAACAAACCAAGATGCTACAATAATAGAATCCATTGACAGCACAGCAGATGAACTGTCGAAGGAGTTTAGAATGTACATCAGTAAAATGATCTTTGAAGCACAGAAAAATATATGAGTGCAAATATAGGCAACAATTGATCACTCCAACAAAGAGATAAGAGAGCAAATACAGGGAGCAAAATGTTACTTAAGAAAGAGATAGAGACTCTTAAAACAAGCAAACAAACAAACAAAAACACAAATAGAAATCCTTGAAATGGAAGAAATAATAAACCAAATAAAAAATTCAGTAGAAAGTATCACCAACAGACTATATCATTTGGAAGATAGTACTTCAGGTAATGAAGACAAAATATATAATCTTGAAAATAGAGTTGAGCACACAATGAAGATGGCAAGAAACCATGAACAGAATGCTGAAGAATTATGGGATAACATGAAAAGACCAAATCTAGGAATTATCAGGAGAGAGGAAGGAACAGGTACAAACCAAAGGAATGCACAATCTCTTCAATGAAATAATATCAGAAAATTTCCCAAACATGAAGAATTAATTGGACAATCAAATACAAGAGGCTTATAGGACACCAAATGTACAAAATTACAACAAATCCATGCCAAAGCATATTAAAATGAAAATTTCTATTGTACAGAATAAGGACAGAACTTTAAAAGCCACAAGAGAAAAGTTTCAGTTTACATACAGGGGAAAACCAATTCAGATCTCTGCAGATTTCTCAACCCAGACCCTCAAAGCTGGGTTGAGAACAACGTATACCAAGAACAACATATACCAACATATACCTGGAACAACATATACCAATCTCTGAAAGGTAACAGATGCCAACCAAAAATCTTATATCCAGCAAAACTAAGCTTCAGATTTAATGATGAAATAAAAACTTTCCACAATAAATAAATGTTAAAAGAATTTACAACAAGAAAGCCAGAACTACAGAACATTCTTGGCAAAATATTCCAGGAGAAGGAAATGAAAAACAACAATCAAAATCAACAAAGAGAGGAACCACACTAAAGTAAAAGCTAATCAAAGAAGAAACCAAGTCAAGATTAAAACCAAAAGTAAACCAAAATGACCGGAAATACAAACCATATTTCAATATTAACCCTGAACGTTAGTGACCTAAACTCATCAATTAAAAGATGTAGACTGGGAGACTGGAATTAAAAAAAGACTTGACAATTTGCTGTCTTCAAGAGACTCACCTCAAAGGAAAAAATATCCACAGACTGAAGGTAAAAGGATAGGAAAAAACATATCACTCACATGGACCATGTAAACAAACATGGGTTTCCATCCTCAGATAAAGTAGACTTCAAACCAAAGTTAGTCAGAAGATATAAAGAAGAACATTTCATATTGCTTAAGGGAATCATACATCAACAAGAAATAACAATGGTCAATATCTATGCCCCAAACAATGGAGCATCCACATATATCAAACAAACCCTTCTCAATTTCAAGAATCAAATAGACCACAACACAATAGTACTGGGTGACTTTAACACATCTCCCTCATCACTGGATAGACCTTCCAAACAAAAAGTGAACAAAGAAACCATACAACTCAATAATATAATCAATAATTTACAATTAACAGATGTATACAGAATATTTCATTCCTCAACAATCAAATATACTTTTTTTCTGAGCAGCACATGCATCCTTCTCAAAAATAGATCATATGTTATGCCATAAAGCAAGTCTTAGTAAATATAAAAAACAATACAGGTAACTGCCCTGCATTCTATCAGACCATAATGGAATGAAATCAGAAATCAATGATAAAATAAAAAATAGAAATTACTCCAACACCTGGAGGCTAAACAATACATTATTGAATGATGCATGAATAACAAAAGCCATCAAGGAGGAGATAAAAAAAATCTTAGAGGTAAATGAGAACTCCAATACAACATATCAAAATCTCTAGGACACTACGAAGGCTATTTTGAAAGGAAAGTTCATTGCATTTGAGGACAAAAAGTCAATAAATAAATGACCTGACATTACATCTCAAAGCCCTAGAAAAAGAAGAACAAATCAACACCAAAAGAAGTAGAAGACAGGAAATAATTGAAATTAGGGCTGAAATCAATGAAATTGAAACAAAAGAAACAATTGAAAAAACTGACAAAACAAAGCTGGATCTTTGGAAAAATAAATACAATTGATAAACTCTTAGCCACCCTAATGAGAAAAAGAGAGAAAACTCAAAGTACTAAAATTCATGATGAAAAAGGAAATATCACGACACACACTACTGAAATACAGAAGATAATTAGAAACTATTTTGAAAATGTATAGTCCAGTAAAATAGAAAATCCCCAAAACACCAACAAATTTCTAGAGGCATATGATCTTCCCAGACTGAATCAGGAGGACATACACAATTTAAACAGTTCAATTTCAAGCAAGGAAATAGAAGATACTATCAAAAACTTACAAACCAAGAAAAGCCCAGGACTCATGGATTCTCAGCTAAGTTCTATAAGACCTTCAAAGAAGAATTAATACCAATACTCCTCAAATTATTTCATAAAATAGAAAAGGAAGAAACCCTTCTAAGCTCATTCTATGAGGCTAGTATCACTCTGATTCCAAAACTAGACAAAGACATATCAAAAAAATTTCAGACCAGCATCCCTGATGAATGTAGATGCAAAAATTCTCAATAAATGTCTGGCAAATCACATACAAAAACACATTAAAAAGATACTGCACCATGATCAAGTGGGTTTCACCTCAGGGATGCAAGGTTGATTCAACATACAGAAATCAATAAATGTAATTCATCACATCAGTAGACTTAAAGACAAGAATCATATGATTATTTCAATAGATGCTGAGAAAGCTTTTGACAAAATATAGCACCTCTTCATGTTCAAAACACTAGAAAAACTAGGGATAGTAGGAACATACCTCAACATTGTAAAAGCTATCTATGCTAAACCCAAGGCCATTCTAATGGAAAAAAATTGAAAGCATTCCCACTAAAAACTGGAACAAGACAGGGATGCCCTCTTTGACCACTTCTGTTCAACATAGTCCTTGAAACTCTTACCAGGGCAGCCAGATAGATGAAAGAAACTAAAGGGATATACATAGGAAAAGAAGAACTCAAACTATCACTATTTGCTGATGACATGATTCTATATTTAGAAGATTCAAAAAATTCCACCAGAAAACTTCTAGAACTAATAAATGAATTCAGCAATGTAGCAGAATATAAAATCAATACCCATAAATCAAATGCATTTCTAAACATAAGCAATGAATCCACTGCAAGAGAAAAGGAAAACCATCCCATTCACAATAGCCTAAAAAAAAAATGTCTGGGATCAATCTAACAAAAGAGGTGAAAAATCTCTACAATGAAAACTACAGAACACTAAAGAAAAACATTGAAGAAGACCTCAGAAGATGGAAAGATCTCCCATGCTCTTGGATAGACAGAATTAATATAGACAAAATGGCCAAACTATCAAAACTGTTATACAGATTTAATTCAATTCCTATAAAAATCTCAATGACATTCTTCATAGAACTAGAAAAAGCAATCATGAAATTCATTTGGAAAAGTAAGAGACCCAGAATAGCCAAGGCAGATGCCCTTCAACAGATGAATGGATAAAGAAAATGTGGTACAGATACACAATGGAATATTACTCAGCCTTAAAGAAAAATTAAATTATGGCATTTTACAGTAAATGGATAAAACTAGAGAATATCATGCTAAGTGAAATAAACCAATCCCCAAAAAACAAAAGCCGAATGTTTTCTCTGATAAGCGGATTCTGATCCATGGTAGGGCAGGGTAATAGGGAAGAATGAAGGAACTTTGGTTTGTGTAGGGTGGAGTAAGGAGAGGGTTGGGGTTGTGGGGATGGGAAGAATGGTAGAAAAGACCCAATATACATGTGTAATTACACTACTGGAGTAACTGAACCATGTACAGCCAGAGGATTGAGAAGTTGTACTCCATTTGTATATTATATGTCAAAATGCATTCACTGTAAAATAAATTAATCAAAATTTTAAAAAATATGTATTGAGGAGGCTTTACAAATAATGAAATGATGTACAAATCCACATCACGATGCCTGTCGTATGATCAGTGCCCCACATGGGATAATAGCTGTTACTTCATACTGTGAAGCCTTCATCTTCAATGCAACCATATTCGGAGACAGGACCCTTCGGGAGGTAATTAAGGTTACATGTAGTCATAAGGGTGGGCCCTAATCTGACAGGAAGGGGACAAGGGGATGAAACATCAGATTCATCTCTCTTTGTTTCTCGTTCTCTCTCTGTCTCTCTCCCTCCCTGTCTCTCTCTCCCCACATATACAAAGCTTAAGTGATGTGAAGGTAGCCATCTACAAATAAGAAGAAAGCCCTCATCAGAAACCAAATTTAATGGCCCTTTGATCTTGGACCACTAGTCTCCAGATCTTTGAGAAACAGAGGTCTGCTGTTGAAGGTGCCCTGCAGCATTTTGTGATGGCAGCTTAAGCCGACCATGACACTCATTAGTCATCTGCGATGGCCACCAGTAATTCTCTCCCTCCCCAGATGCACATCTCTCCTCCTGCTAAGGGTAAAATTGGAGTCAGTTTCCTCTTCTCTTGAATGTGTACTGACAGGTGCCTTATTTTAGCCAATATGAAGGTAGTAAAAATAATCCCATGAACTTCCAGACTTAGCCCTGGAAATTATCATGAAATTAGCATGAAAATTATCATTGTGCTTTTTGGCACCCAGGTGCCTTGCCAAGAATATTCAAGCCTTGGTGCTGGCAGGTGGAGGCATGCACAGTCCTGTGAGGGAGGGGCCCCTGGGGAGAACAGGGATGGCCTAGCCCCCAACAGGCGAGGGGAGCCTTCTTGTTTCTCCTAGGTCAGCTCAGCCATTAGCTAAATGCAGAGCCACGTTAACGGGATAAAAGCATGCTATGTGCTATATGGTTTGAAGTCTGTGCTCTTAAAATCCATACTGAACCCTCTTCTCCCTGTGATGGTATTAAGAAGCAGTGTTTTGAAGAAGGAATTAGGACATGAGCACAGAGCCCTTGTGAGTAGGATTAGTGCCCTTATGCAGTGTCCTTGAGGACAAGGAGCAGGGCCTGTCTGAGAAGCAGAGCACAGCCCTCAGCAGACACCAGATCTGCAGGCACTCTGATCCAAATCTTCCAGCCTCTAGGACCGTAGGAGATAGATTTGTGCTGCTGTAAGTTACTCAGTCTAGGACATTGTGTTATAGCAACCATAACAGACCTTGGCACCCCACAAAACAGAAGAGCCATCTTGTCGATCTGGACATGGTAAGAAAAACAAATCATCATTGAAACCATGGAGTTTCAGGGTGGTTTGTTATGGCATAAAAAATGACTAAAACTGAACCTCTGGACAGGGTACCTCCGCTGTGCTGTTGAGTGGGACTAGATGGCGTGGAGGGGTGTGGATGGCAGGAAGCCGTGTCTACTCCACAGCCTCCTGGTATCACTGACAGATACCGAAATGACCTGTTCTGTTGAACAGCTATCATTTATTTATGTGTTTTGAGATGTACTGATTAGCCTTGTCTCTGATGTTTGCGAAAGCTGCAAATTAAAGTTTATTGTGGTTCACTCTGTATGGCTTCTGATTAAAGTTATATATCAGTCCGTTCCCTCAAAGCCCAGCAGTTTTTTGGATCTTGTTGAATTCTGTGCTCATGGCCTTGATCAAAATTGCCATATACACATGGGGGAAATGTCCTACTTGTCCATTGACAAAACTACTGTGAAGCAATCGGTGGTGCTGAAGGGAACATGGAGCTTGGAATGCAAGAGAATCCAACTGTGTGTGAAGACTTGGCTCAGGAATCATTCGAATTCCAGAACCTGACTCAGGGCTCTACCCTCAGAGTCACCTTCTGCATGCAAGGGAGAGGCCCGGAGATGACATGTAGATTAGGGATGCACTTTCCCTAGCTCAGCCTTCTCAAACTGGTAAGCTATGTGAATTGTTTTGTACTGCTGTGGGATGAATTACCACAGACTTAGTGTCTTAATGCAATACACATTCATTATCTCACAGTGTCTCTTTGCCGGGAGTTCAGTGAAACAGCCGTCTTCTGCGAGGATCTCACAAGCTGCAGTTACGATATCACGTGGCTTGCATTCCTTCTAAAGCTTAGAGTCTTTCTTCCAAGTACCTGTACTTGGCAGAACTCAGTTCCTAGTGTCTGTAGGACTAAGGTGTTTGATCTTTTGGTGGCTGCCAGTTGGGGCGCTGTCAGTTCCTGGAGGATGCCAGGGCTCCTTGCCCCCTGAGGTGCTCCCACGGCCTCTCACAGTATGACAGCTCACTCACCTCTTCCAGGCCCAAGGAAAATCTGTCACCTCAGTCTGCTGCAGTGGAGTCTCATCTCATCTAACACATGGCACACAGCCAGATCCCGCAGCACAACCACGATACACGGGTCACAGTGACCAGCTCTGTGCCTTTGTCAGACGTTACTGGCTAGAAGCAGGTCATGGGGCGCATGGCACCTAAGGGCAGGAGGTGGCCCAGCCTCAGCTCATCAGAGGTCAGCTGAGTTGGGACAGTGGAGTGTCAGGAGACCTTGCTCCCGAGGTGTCTTTAGATGGAGACTGAGCTGCAGCGCGGCGTGTGGAGTAGCCCTCAGCCAACTCCCAGGCGCTCTCTGGAAGGGCGACTGAAGCAAAGGAGGGTGGGGTGTGGGCTGGAGCAGCAGGAGCCGGGGAAGCACCAGATTCCTCTGTGAAAACCGCCTTTGCATCATCCAGGTCACTGCAATGAAATCTGCTGGGTCACATCTGAAGGTCTCAAGTGTGGATGAAAGGGACGCGTTTCCTCAGTAGTTTCTTACCACAGGGGAATCCACTGGAAGACTCCAGGGATTTTTTTTTTTCATCTTCTCAGCAGCTGAATGAGGTGCATCTGAACAGTGAAAGCCTAACTGCATGGGGATGACTCCTGTGCACGGTTTTCTGGGAAGCCAGCATTTCCCCCTGTGGCGGTCCCTTTTAACCGGCACCCCCGCTGCACTGCACTGGGCGGATTCACGCAGGGCCCTGCTTAGTGTTCACAGTGAGGCAATTTGATTTCCATTTCCAGTTGTAGAAAACACGGTCCAGAAAAATCACCGATTTCCTCTGTCTAGACCGGGCTGCCGCGAGAGCAGGAATTGCCCGGGTCACACCTGTGTACCCTGAGCCTTCAGATCACAAGCCATTGGCCAGTGGGTATCACCACTGCTGAGAGGTGTCATCAGGAGTCACACCCGGACACCCAACCTCGAAGCCCATGCTGCTCCCCTTCACCACAGCACTCGCTTCACCACAGTTAGGACTTCTCCATGTTTGCTTGGATGCTACCGAGTGACCCTGGGTGGCCACTACTGTCGTTGGTCATCTGCAGCATCGGGGGATGCCTTTGGTGTTTCACAAGGGGAGCCGTTGCATCAGAGAAGGCAACAGAGGTCAAAACACTGTC
Source organism: Xerus rutilus (assembly GCA_028644305.1). Lineage (NCBI taxonomy): Eukaryota > Metazoa > Chordata > Mammalia > Rodentia > Sciuridae > Xerus > Xerus rutilus. Next base: position 73,841,017 of record CM053411.1, on the reverse strand, counting down.
CTTATAAAAATAATGTTAATATTCTAATTACCACTGAAAACAAGTCAACCAAATTGTAAAACACACTTGGTTTTTGAGTATAGCAACATTAAATCATTCCTGACTTTTAGATTAATCAAATTCCAAGCCACAAACTTATACAATACACTTATTTTAATATGACACATAAAGTTGAGTCTTTCAAAGAATTATCTGGCAAAAGAAAACAAAATTCAAAACAGGGAGATTCTCACTATACATTCCCCTGGGTTTAAAACTAAGGTTTATAATTACCCATATTATTGAATTTGGTATGCTTTGCTAGTGCTTGAAGTTTGCAACACTACATTTCTGTTTCTAAAGCTTATCTCAATGCTAAATGAAATGTATGAAAGACATTTTGTTGAACAATGGTTACAGTTCCTACTGGAGTTTCTTTTGGTTGGAAGACTGAAAGAATGTTCAGAAAGGTCAGAAAGATTTAGCTCACGTGCAGATCATGTGATTTACTATTCTTGATTTATTACTCTGTAAAATGTGCAAAAAATACTTTTCTGATTGTTTTGTTTCCAAAAGATTAGTGATAAGAAAAATATTACGTGGGCTCAAAATTGTAAAAGGAATAAATACTTGGGAAAACCTTGTCAAAAAAAAAAAAACAACCCCAAAACCAAAAACAACAACAACAACAAAATCACTGTCCGTTCCAGGGCAGGGAGCAGGGAGGGTGTGGCTGGAAGGTAGACCAAGACAAGCGTGTGACGAGCACAGCCCAGGGAAGTATGACACACGTGTTGATCCTGACAGCAATGTCCTAATGCTATGCTTGAAAAAAATCAGTGGATACAGCATACCGTTGGTGAATGTATCAAAACTTCAGTAAAAGACAGGATCTGCCCCTGCTCTTGGTAGACTCACCTCACTTACTTCACCCTTGTTACCTTGTGGCCTCCAAGGAGAAGGTGGAGAGGGAAAAAGGGAGAAAAAAGACAGACAAGATGAGAACAGAGATAAGACCCTCCCCTTCTTCCAACTCCTGCCTTCCAGGAGCACCACTGAGTGGATGGGAAGGAAAGTCCTCCTGGTCCACAGAGTTGGGATTCCCAAGAAAGACTATAATCTCTAGAAAACGCATAAAACCTTTCTTGGTTAACACTCAATCCTGTGTTTCATGGAGAAAAGAGCAGGACCCAGGAGACTGACCTGGACGCCAGCACTAACTCACCGTGTGATCTGGGGCCAGCCCTTCTCTTTGGGCCTCTCTACATCCATCTTTCTAGGGGAGTTTGGGGACAGATAACTTCTGAGGTCTCCTCCAGCTCTAATATTCTAGAAAGCTATGAATTAGCAGTTTTCAGGCAGGGCACTTAATCCTTTGCTCTATGTGGAACTGCAGGATTCTAGAGAAAATTTCGGAAGGGGTCAGGTGTGGAAATCTATCTGTTAGTTTTCCTGGCCTCTTTCCCTTTGGTTGATGATTAGTGGGTCCCAAGAAGAGGTTAGTAGTTGTTCCCAGTGGTCCCCAAAAGTCATGTTGTACCAAGGCCCTACTGGACTACTTTTCTTATGGTGACAGTGTGGCATTGCTCAGCTGCCTCTTGGCTGGGTTTGCATCTGAGGTAAGAGCAACTGTGTACAGATGCTTAATTGTGTAAGAGTATTCGAGAGGCAGCCTGTCACAGCAGTCGACTCCCACATCGCGGGTGTGGGGGAAAACAGAAGTTTTTGCAGGAAAAACAAATGAGCAGAAAGGAATGCGAGAGGAAAACAGGAAGGGGCAGTCCCTAGGCCTTGCAGGGCATAACCAGAATCCAGCTGGCAAGAATTTTTCTGTCCTAGCTTCACAGGCAGAGTTTGGGAGGGTGGGCTTGGAGCTGAGGGTCTACAACTTCGTAACTAGTACACTAGCTATTTGATATTAAGCCAATCACCTGGCCTTTCTGTGTGCCCGTTTACTCAGCTATAAAATAACAACAGCAATGGTATTTTCTGCATAGGATTGCTCTAAAGACAAAATCAGTTAATACATGGAAAGTACTTAAAACTGTTCCTGGAACAAAATAATTGTTCAATAAAATTTATCTATATGATGGGTAATTTTGTGTCAACTTGAAGGAGCTAAGAGAGGCTCAGAGAAAAGGTAAGACATCATTACTAGATGTGTCTGTGAGGGTACTTTAGGAAGGTATATGCTTCTTTGAATAGGGAGAGTAAATAAAGATTGTTCTCACCAAGGTGGGCAGCACCGTGCAGTCTGTGCAGTGTCTAAAGAGCATGGCAAGGAGCAGTGGTGGATCTGTTCATCTGGGCTCAGACATGTCAGACTCGGACTGAACTGTGCCACCTGCTTGCAAATGGCAGAAGGGACTTCTTGACTTCCTTATTTCTTTAAGCTGATTAATTCCCATACTAAACAGTGTGCGTGCAGGTGTGCGTGTGTGCGTACAAACGTGTTGGTTCCATTTCTCTGGAGAACCCTGCATCACACCCTCTGGGATTATTATACAGGGGAAATAGGGGAGGACAGACATACAGAGGTGCCTGTCTTACCCCAGGTTCTCAATGGACCTTTCCCTTACATTTTGTGGCTTTGTTTCCAGAGTGACTCTGAGAAGTAAATGTCATTTCCCTGATGTTCACACACGAGCTGAGTGAGGTCTGGAGTAGTGAGTCATTCACCCAGAGGGTGCAGGCAGGAGGATTTTGTGAGCAGCAGTTCAAGTGTAGATGCATCCCATTCCAAAGACTCTTCTGGACATGGCGGTATGCTGGTGCCCTGGATCCAGAGACACAGGTAATTCTGATCTTCAGTTCACTTATGAAAGGCCAAGTTAGGCTTTTCTGTCCCCAAATCCCAGGTAAGCCATCTATAAAATTAGAATGAAACACTTGTTTGGAACATCTAATGAAATAAACAAACAAAAAATAGCAAAATCAATCTCAACAGCAAGTCAAGCAAGATAAAATAGAGAACACACAGTCCTGTAGAGGAGTCCACAGGCATATATGTTCCTATAAATTGCAGAAGTATGCAAAGGTATACCATGGAAAACCCGAGACTTACGGAAGAGATGGGTTATGACACTCTGAAGCTTGATCAATCACATTTGCTCACAAAAGTGGACATCTAATAAAAACAGAGTGGAGCTGTACACACTCTAAGTGGTTAAGATACATGTAAATACCAGGATAAATAAGGCACTTGCCCTTGAAAAAGACCTGGAGCTCGCATGTGGGAGTGGGTACCAGAGGGGGACAGCTTGTGAGACATGCAGTGGAGTGTGGCGCATGCTCAGAAATCCCAGAGAAGCCCTGGTACAGATGTGAGTGCCTGTAGTCCACACCCTGGGGGCTGCAGAACCTGGTAGTAGATGTGTTGCATATTCTTATGAAGCTCAGGTCACTTGTGTGCAGTGACTGGCAGATGACATAATCCTTAGGCAAATACACATTCACATGGTGTTCAGATTGCCCTTTAATATGTTGATCACGCTAGAATATACTGACATTTCAAAACAAATGTGATAGTAAATCTGATGTTTGCAGATCTAAAAACTTAGCCAGAAATAATACGCAATGGAAGAGACATGGCTTAACAACCGTCTGAGATAGGATGCCTCCTGCATCCTCAGACTTGGCCGTCAGTACACTGTGCAAGAAGCCTCCTGGGTTGATGAAAACCCAGGTTGCATGAAGAAAAAATACAGTTTGACAACAGCAGCAATAATAATAAAGCATTTTGCAGACAGAGAACACTGTGAGGGAGACTATGTTAATTAATTCAACACACAGAGAGGATCTCTTCTGTGGTGGGCAAAGCCAGCCACTTGCCCAGAGGAGACTCTAGTCTGGGAATAGATGAGCTGCAGAAAACTTTATGATGTCTTAAAGCACTTGTGTGCCATTACCTCAAGTGTGAGGAAAGTGCTGTGGGAGTCTCCTGGAAGCTTCCTGGAAGTAGATCATGGCTGGATGGAGACTAGGATTAAAGGCAGTTGAATACTTGCGGAAAGAATGTTCCCCTGGACAAGGCTGCTTCTCTGTTTTTCAGGGGGGAGGAAACTGCATCATTCCTGAGTGCTGAACAGTGAGTTTCCAGTGCCACGTCCTCCCTACCCAACTAACCCAACGGGATTCTCATGGGCACAGTGACATTAACTGGTCACAGCATGATCTGTGTGTAGGTACTTTGGACTAGAACCAAAATATCTGTCAAAATAAGGCCATTCACACGGAGCATTTGTTCTGAGAAGTTGTCTATGCCTTCCCACCTGCCCCACCCCACCCCACAGACATGTCCCCTTTGTCTGTCCTTCTTTATCTCACACCAACTACCCATGGTGGGTTCATGGGTATTGGCCCACCTGCTGTCTCCCTCCTTGACCGAGGGTTCCCACAGAGCAGGAACTGGGCTGGATTTCTCTCAGCTTCACAAGGCTAAGATGCCGCTTACTAGTTGAGGTACCTCAGTTGTGAGCCCCATGAGGACAGAGGCCAGGTGGGCATGTCAGCCCTCGTGGGTGTCGAGGCAGCCCCTGGCATCAAGGAGACACACATGCAATACTGCTGGTGGAAAGCATGGTTGTTCATGAAAGGTCATTTTAATCCTATCAGCTAAGTAAATAAAAACCTATCTGTTCAAAATTAGGTGGCCAATGGAGGGGAAAAGGTCCAGGGATTCTTTAATGACATCAGAAAATATTCAGAGTATAATATCAAGTGGGAAAGAATCAGGCTGTAAAGACTCAGACCTAGTGCGACACCCCCATGATGTCACAGAAATAGTCTCTGGTTTACAACGGTTGTCTCTGGGTTCTCAGACTTGGGGTGACTTTTGCTCTCATGATTATACCTTTAGGTCATTTTCCAAATTATCTCAAATAACCCTGCATTACTTTAAAAATTGGAAGGAAATTGCTTTAAGAACAAATAATTTCATCTGTGCTCTGGTTGATGTGTTTATTCAGTTGGGAACTTTTAGGGAAGGGATGACTTCTGATAAGGGAAATTTCACAAAACTGTTTTCTTTGCCTTAAGAAAGCCAAACTTTCTCTCAGTTCAATGACTCTGGGAATTCTCGCAATTAGCTGGTGGCGTCCAGAGTGGGCAGTGCCTTGAGGGAGAACATCTTTATTTCTGGGTTTCTATTCCAGAGGAATCCAGGAATACCAGGGCCCCCAGCCATGATTTATTTTCCTTTGTTTATTCTAATTGTGTGGGTTTGCTCTAACTTGTGCCTGGGGGTGGCTGAAGATTAACACACACAAGCATTCACTCAATCAACCAAGATTGCTAGTGCTTCCCCTCCCCTCCAGGGTCTCTGTTCTCTGGTAAGCATTAGTTTCATATCTTCATTTTTGTTTCATCAGAATCTATGCCATTTTTTAAAATAAAGGAAACTGTCTTCATGCCTATTCATCCTTTTTGTAACAATATGATCACTCAGTACAATAGACCAGGGTAAGCATGATACACACTGCAGGCAAAAACCAGCCCATGACGGGTCTATATACGGCCCATGAGCTAAGACTTTTTCATGTTTTTAATTGATTAAAAATAAATCGGAGGAAGAATAATTTTATGGTATGTGGGACGTATGTGAAATTCAAATTTCAGTGTTCATAAATAAAGTTTTATTGGAACACAGCTATGCCCATTTGCTTGCAAGTAGTCCATGGCAGCTTTTGCTCTGGGATGGCAGAGTTGAGCAGTTGCCGTGGAGACCAAATGGCCAGTGAGCCTGAAATACTCACTTCCTGGCCCTTTATAGAAACAGCCTGTCAACTCCTGAAACAGACCTCTGTCAGCGTTAAAAGGAAACTTGGAAGAGCTTCCGACTATATGGAGGTAAACGAACATCAGACTGAACCACTGTTCAGGCCTTCATCTTCTTCATCTCAATGACTTCAGGAGCCTCTGAACCTGCCTGCCCTTGTCTCAGTTTGACCCCCCTATATCACCGTCTGCTCCACCTCTCCCAGCCACCCCCACACACAATTGGGCCAAACTGATGTTTCCAAAGGGAAGCTGGTGGCATTGCCCTCCTGCTGGAGGTGCTCCTCGTTCTCAGTGGCCTACCCTGCAGTTCTTCCCTCTGTCCTTTAGGAGTCCTGGACTCATTGGGAAATGATTAAGGTACAGAGATGTGACATGAGATTTGTTGCATAGGAAAGACTGGATCTTTCTCTCTGTGCCCCCATTTTAACCAGAAAAGATCTATTTTTGCCTAATTTATACAATGTATTTTATTTGGAGAATGGTTTCTATTGCTTAAAAACAAATGATTTCAAAACCAGTAGTGCGTGAAGTTTAAGCTTCTTGCACGGTGCTGCGTTATTTGGTGAGGTGCACACAGCCGGTGCCTACAGAGGCTTCACGTGCTCACTTTTGTCCCCCAGTTGCCCTTGCAGGGAATGGCCTATGTGACAGGTTATTGCCCATGAACTTTGGGCTGGGATGACTCAGCAATGTACCTCCTCCATCTCTGTTCTACTCTGACTTGGGAACCCTTCGGGCCACTTGTTCAGTGTCACAGTCTGAACAAGTGGCCTGAAGGACAGAGGATCATGGTCAGTCTAGATCCCTTATTGGTCATTTGGGATGTCTTCTTCACCTTGACCTATTTGAGATATACATATGTAAATGCAAAGCAAACTGTTGTAGTGGAAAATGTCTGAAATTGGGGGGTTTGTTTATCACTAGAGAATTGCATTATCTATTTGACAGTTGTACCTGGCACTTGTTACTCTGTAGTATTTTAGTTGGTTGATTAAGTGGTTGACTCACTAGTTCAATAATAGCAACATATAAGAAGAGCCTGGTATGCGTTATGCTAGGTGCTCAAGACACCTTAAGTATCACCCCACCTCCTAACCTGAGTTTACTGTCCGATCACTTTCTCTCTGGAGTGTCCCCTTTACCGACATCCCACACAGCAGTCACTGTGAACTATTTGTGTATTCCTGAACTCATCCAGACAATTCCTACACCTTCACGTTGGTCTTCACTCTTTCTTTTCCTATAGATTGAGAAATGTCAGAATCTCAATGGGGCTGATGGCATTTTGTAAACTCATTAATATTTCCTACACGTCACCAATGTGTTAGGTCACTCTATGAAGGACTTGGACAGCCGCACAGAGCTCCCTTTGCCCTGATCAGCACACATGTTTCAGGGAGCAGTGAGACCCCATAATTCATCCTGACACCTTCATTTCACGATGATACACATCCCAATATTAAGAAGCCATCTGGAGCATTTGTGCCTGTGGTGGTGATGTCTACATCTGTTGTGATGGGAGCACAGCTACTCTGCCAAGCCTGACAGTCACTGGCCACGTGAGGCCAGTGAACAATTAAAATTAGGACGATGCCATGAAGGAACTTAATTGTTCACCTTAACCCCTTTTAGTTACCTTCAATTTAAACAGCCACATGTGACTAGTGGCTACCTTCTTGTTCAAAGTAGCTCTTGAGGATATTTAGATCTGCTTGTTTAAATGTTTTTGTCACGGCTGCCTAAATATGATACATTTAACATACACAACCATGAACATATCTGCAAGTAACACAAATGAGGTGGGTGCCAACTAAATAATAAGGCTTCTCTTCTCTACCAGTATTTCTCCCCGAGAAAGCACTTTTTTTTTTTTCACATTTCTCTCAGTTATAGCTCTGGGCTGTAACTTGGGCCATGAGGCCAAAATCCAAGGTCACCAGAGTCAAGAGGTTGCCTCAATCTCTGAGACCTCTGGTGTGAGACAGTCTCTCAGTAGAGCAGAACCACAAATTCAGTGACAACATGGGGGGCAGTCAAACAAAGACATTTAAAAATCATTTTTACATTCTATCAAGAAAAATATTTCAATGCTTAATATACATCAGGCGTGATTATTTTTGGTGCAAGAGATACATCAGAGAATAAATCAGGAAACGATCCCTGACTTTCTGGAGCTCACATTTTATTAGGGCAGCCTAGGCAATTCTAATTTTAAATATAATAAATAGGTAGATCACACAGTATGACAGAAAAACTATTTCAGAAGAAGTAGGTTAAGATACAGAAAGGAAAGACAGTGATGTGGCTGAGAGAAGATGAAGTGTTGTACGGAGACCTGGGAAAGGTGCCCTGTGGCTTCCATCTGTGAAGGGACCCAGTCCCCATCCTGCAAGGAGGGCAGGCACGAGCCTGACTGGTGTCCTGAGCGGGTCTGAGCTACAGGCAGGATGTCTGCTTCAGGAGGGTGTGGGTGGGATAGAGATGGGTCACTGAAGTGAGTGGGACATCTTAGAAGTCTGGATCCTTCATAGCAGAGGGCATTTTTATATTTAATTTTTATATTTAACTTTAATGGGAGAGAGTAACTTTAACTCTCTCCCATTCATATCTTAACAAAAAAGCTTGGTATGACAAACAACCACTTTCTGGGTACCAGAGTCTAGGGTTTTGGTCCCCTCACCTCTAAGATGGGGACTTTTTTTCTAGGAAACACTTCCCTGTGGATCATGAGGTGATTTCGCAGAAGATTCCTACATGGGCCTTCTACACCTAACAGTTGCTAGTGGCCAGGAATGTCAGGTACCTGCACAGTGTATTGACTTCCTAAGTGGCTGTAACAACTGTTCCACACGCTGGAACAGTTCTGGAGGCCACAAGTTTGATATCAAGGGATTGGCCGGGCTGGTTCCTCTGAGGGCTCCTTCCTAGCACTGAGTGGCTCGCTGGCCATCTCTGTCATGCTGGGCTTGTAGACTGCTTGTAGATTGTGGCCCAATCCTTCGTTTTCACATGACATTCTCCTGGTATGCATGTTTCTGTCCACATTCCTTGTTTATATTAAGATACCAGTCATATTGCATTAAGGACTCACCCAATTCCAGTATGACCTCATCGTTACTTAACTCATTACATCCACAATGACCCCATTTCCAAATCAGTTCACATGCTCAGGTACTAGAGGTCAGGACTTCACCTATGACTCATGGGGACACACTTCAACCCATAACACAGGGTCAGACCAAGCAATGGAAAGTCTGCTCCAGGTATGCCTGGCCCTTGTACACCTACAAGTGACTCAACAGGGTCTCCCTCAGAATACTCCCCTCAATGCCATCGGCTGGTAATTACGAGTGCCTTGTGGTAACAGCCTCAGAAATCGTGCCTACATGAAAGACACTGATGTTATAATGATTTTTAATGTAAAAAAGCAAATGATCTTGTTTGGATCTCTTTTCTTCTAGAAATGGATGTCTATTTTCAAAATATTGCACTGGCAGCTTTAGCTAAAGCAATCGATCGCCTGGAAAGGCGGAGAGAGCCAACATGCGCCTTCAGCTAGCGATACAAGCCCGGAGCTCTACATGAGCAGAGGGAGTGCCGGCGGGGAGCTGGACAGCCTGCCAGGCAAGGAGCTCCCTCTGAAATGAGGCGTTCGATTCGTACAAATCACTAACCGGTTGTGCGTTATGTCATAGAAGCTGGAGCCCAAGGAACCTCTGGTCTCTCTGAAAACAACATGCCAATGAGCACAAGTTCAGCCATTCTCCACTTTCCAGAATTGATCCAAGCAGTGGGTCTTACTCCAAAATGGGGAATGCAGCATTTCAGATTGTGTTTCATAGATTAATCAATAACCTGAAGGCCTAAGTGACGTCTTCAAGGTAACACGGCTTTTAAATGGCGGCCCTGGGACCTGAGATCAGCACTTGAGCAGGATCTCACAGTTCATGTCCTCTCCACTGCCTGTGCTGCTTCTCAGCCTTGAACAATGTGGGTTTGAAATCTGAACGCCAGGAAAAAAAAGTTTAAGATTAATATATTTCTAATTAAAAAAAGCAAAACCAAACAACTCAAAAACTTCCTAAAGATTTGAAGTTTGGAAATCACCCCTTGCTTAAAAGTATGATCATAGGATTAAGAATAACAAAGGGTGTTTGATGGTTTACCAAGTTTTTTTGCCCTGAAAAGCTCACTTAATCCTCAGAAGTCCATGGGATAGCTGCTTGTGGTACGTAGAGAGACCCAGGCCCAGGTGGTAAATGGTGTAGTTAACACATCACTGCGAGGGTGTGGCCAAGCAGAACTCAAACCTGCAAAGGCAAATATTAATTCATTTCCTCTGCCTTTAGTCCTTACTATTTGTTTGTTTCTGTCCTGGTTTATACTGGAGCCAGCAGACCTTTGAAGAAAGCCTTAGCAGACCTGCCTTCCTTCCTTGTGCTAGGAACTTTGCCTCCCGATGCTGGCTGTGGCTCTTTCGGTGCTGCCTTTGGGTGGTGGTGGGGGACAGCCTCTTCTCTCCCTGCCTTGTGCAAACTCCTCAGCTCTGGTTGAGAGATGATCTCTCTCTGCGTCACACAGAGCAGCCACCATCAGCCAGCTCGCTGCCTTCAGCAGCCTCAGCCCACTGCCTTTCTAGTGCGATTGCTGGACCTCGTCGTGATTCCCATTAGAACATTATTTTACTTTAACCATTAGAGCGCCGATCCCATTTGAATAATTTCTGAATAAATCATAAATTATTGGTGGTTGTCTTTATTGATTTGAACTCTTTTCCACCAGATCCTTAGACTCACAATCTCTTCCAACTGTAATGTCATGGCTCAGTGTGAAGTCCTCCTATGCCAGGACATTCACTGCGTCCTGGGGCTACCAGTCTGTTTGCTCTGATGACCATTCTTTATTTGTCTCCAGCTTATTGACTTGCATTTGGCATTAATGCCTAGCATCGTGCAGAGTGGGCTTCTCTATTGACAGCATGAACACCCTGATGGGTCTCTCTGGGTCTCCTATAGTCAGCTTTAGCATATGCAGAAATCACCCTGATAGGAGATGATTTTGAATTTTTTCTGTCTCGATTTCTTACCCTAAATGAATTTCAATTTGTATATATTATTAGGCATTACATTTGCCCCTTGTTTTTATTGTTTTCCCAAGTTGGCTAATTTTAGGTGGTTAGTGTCTCTCTGCTAGACATGCGGTGCGAAGCCCACACTATAGGATCTGTCAATTACAGGGATAGGAAGTCCAAGCCCAGGGACAGACCACGTGGAGGGGCGCCTCGCCCTTGCCTTCTTTGCTGCCCTCTTTCAGTCATACCCCTCCCTCCAGTGAAGCCGGCCTCGTCATGCTCCCCGAAGCAGCCTGCTCATGCTCATTTTTATTCACATAATGAGAATGAACTCTTCAAACAGCTCTTCATGAGTGCTGGACCCCGAGTGGACACATGTTTAGTACTATGGACTTAGTCCTGACCACAGCTCTGATTCAATATTCCAGCCCCACTTTTCTAAGGAGGAAAGCGGAGTTTGGAGAGAGCAAGTGGCATCCTTGAAGTCACAGTCAGTAAGTGGCACATCTGTGCTTCAAACCCAGGTCTGCCTCTGGTATCGAGGATGCTCGTTCAATGCCAGAGACCAGGTATGCAGAAATCGTCCTGCCAGGAGGTGACTCTGAACTGCGGACCCCTCCTTTCCTCCTTTCTCCTACATGTACCACCACTAGGACAAAGGCAGCCCTCGTTCTCTATCTTCCAAAGGCCTTCCTAGCAGCGCTCGCCCAGTCTGTCACTGTTCTTCTGGTCTATAGGGAGCACTTGCTACCAGCTCTGGTGACTCCCCTGCTCCAGCCACAAAGGGCTGGGACCTCAGAGTTCCCATGTTCCTTGCCCTCTGGCTCATCTCCTCCCTTCCTGCAGCCCCTCCCAGCCCCTCACCTTCACAGACATTTACATGGACAAGTTCCTTTCTGCTACTGGCCTTTTTTGGAACACTGTGTACAACACTGTTCTACACAATCATTTCTGGTCACAGCTGGAGACAGGGCCAGCCTCAGAGGTTTGCCCAAGTCTAACCTGTCCCTTCACCCTTCCAGCCTCTGCTTCTGGGAGCTGGACATTCAATTAAGCCCCACTGGCTAGCCCATACCCACCCATGGTCAGGCCCCAATCCTGACCCAGCAGAAAATATGCCAGGCCCAGGGTAGCATTCACTTCTAATTTTCCATGCAACCTTGGACAAATCATTAGACCTTTTTGTGTTTGCTTCTTTAACAAAAGTGCCAACTTTAATATTTGCTTTATAAAATTTTCAGGAATGCAGTGAGCATCAAAATGGACTTCAAAAACAACAACAATAGCTAGGGATGGGGCTCAGTGGTAAAGTGTTTGCTTAGCATGCACAAAGCCTGGAGTTCAATCCTCAGCACCACAAAACAATAACAATAGCAATAACAACAACAGCAAAACATTAAGCCCAGATGCAGGCAGATGGCCTTTATTGATCTAACCTGGAGTTATGAGTCACATCACAGGTGTGTGGTAGAGAGCTGAGTGCTGAATAGTCCCTGCCTCTAGGAGTTCATAATTTTAGGAAAAAGAAAAAAAAATGCAGTTGTGTAATAATCAGCTCTGCAAAGTGTCTGTTTTCATAATACTTTGCAACTGAAAGACCTCACTCTGTAGCCTCTGTTGGGTCTATTTATCCTGGATACCTGTTGATAGTTCTTTCAGCTAAGGAAACCGGGTCCCAGCAAAGGAAATCTTTCACCCAAGTCACAAGATACCGAGTCACGATGACCCAGGGATGGGCTGTTGTCTTGATTTGTTTTAAGGGCTTTCACTTCTTTTGCTCATTTTGTGACCCAGACTCATGGATGGCTGTTTTTCTATCCAGGCCCCTAAGCACGCTGTCAATGCCACATATCTAGTAAAACTCTATGATAATCTGTGACACTTCTGCACATGTCATTGAAACTGCTCTGCAAATTTGGATGCCAACAATAATTCCTCCAATACACATTGTCTCCACTAATGTCAAATTTATTGCTTAATGCTCTATTTTTGTGGCGTTTTTGTGCCCACGAATGCTGAATCGAAATCTTCTTGAAGAGATTCTAAAGGTGATGATGCTCAACATGAGTGGTATTAATGATCAGCCCAAAGAAGAAAAGTGATGACCATGTGTCCGGCTCTGATCCTGGATGGTAGCCACCTGCTGGCTAGCAGCATTTTCATGATTTAAAAGTTGTTAAGAACATTCTGATTTAAAAGATAGTAAAATATAGAAAATGTGTGATTTAGAATGTATGAAATACAGTACTTGTTTTTAGCAAAAAACTCTGCTTTCTTTTCTGGATAGGATATAACATTCTTTCAAAAACTGAGTCTCAGCTGGACGTGGTGGCACATGTCTGTAATCCCAGCACTTTAGAAGGCTGAGACAGGAGAATTGTGAGTTCAAAGCCAGCCTCAGCAATGACGAGGTGCTAAGCAAGTTAGTGAGACCCTGTCTCTACATAAAACACAAAATAGGGCTAGGGATGTGGCTCAGCGGTCCAGTGGCTCTGAGTTCAATCCCTGGTACCAAAACAAAAAACAAAAAACAAAAAACCCAAACAAACAACTAAGTCTCACATCGCATGCTCAGCATCTAGAATGCCAAAAGAAAACAGCAGGTGCCAGGTATAGGTTACTGATTGTCACGTAGGTTGTTTTGTCAGATCTTTAAAACAGACCATGTGTGGCCAACACTTTCATCACTTTGTACAGTATTTTTAAATCTATAAAAATTTAAAATTTGGCCCATGTAGCATCCCTTAAGACACAAAAGAGGCCTATAATAAATGGGTGGTCATAAAACTAGCAAATATGTAGAGTATCTTTGTCACAGTCAGGCTTTTATTTAATATTGAATCTGAAAGTGATCCACAACTAAGCCGCTGAATGACCATGCTTTTGGCACTTACTACTCTGGCTCTCCCTGGGTGACCATGGCTGGCAATGAGTGGAAGCCAAAAGTATTTGCTAAATCTATTGGAGAGAAAGAAAAAAGGAAGGAAGGGAGGAAGGAAGGAAGGAAGGAAGGAAGGAAGGAAGGAAGGAAGGAAGGAAGGATGAATCAACACATGAGACTGAGGGGCATATTTAAAATCCAAGGAAGGAAGGAAGGAAGGAAGGAAAAGATGTAGGGAAGGAGGGAGCAAGGGGGAAGGAGTATTGAAAAATAAGAACAAGAAGACAAAAAAGGAAAAGATGTGGCAAATATAAGAGAGCAGTAAATACAGAAAAAAAGATCAGAGGAGGAAGGGCAGAGCAAAAGGAGGACAACAGAAAGAGAGATGTGAGCAGTGGCCAACATCAAGTAACTGGCGAGAAGGAATACTGGAACAGTGCCAAGGTTGGCTTTCCTCCAGATTTCACTGGTGTCTCAGTGATTCCAGAAAGTTCTCTAAGCATCAGTTTTGAAGGCAGAAACTAGCTCTATAACTGCCCCTTGGGCCCACATTCTCAGCAAACAGAGTCTTAATGAGTAACTTGTTTGCTAGGGGAGCTGAGAAAGTTGCTACTGGAAGGCACGTCCTGGTCAGCTCTGAGCGACAGCAAGCCACCAGGGCTTTGTGTGGCATGTGCGAAGCCTTAAACTGATGAGTTAGAAATCACTTCATGTTGTCCAACCTGCTCAATATGGAGCTTCAAGCATGACTCCACAGAGTGAGTGGGAAG
>CM053411.1:73806139-73826038 GCA_028644305.1 Xerus rutilus | reverse complement strand
AGGGGAGAAATAGGCTCAGTCTCCAGAGGATGCCTGAAGCCTCAGATAGGACTAGATGCTGCATGCGCTGTCTCCTCTAGCACCCACCTCTCTACGACGAAGCTTAGTTTATAAATCAGGCACAATAAGAGATTAATAATAATCACCAATAATGGAATAACTATAACAGTATTCTGCAATAAAAGCTATTTAAATCTTTTGAATTATTTATTTTTAAACATTTCCGTTTAGCATTTTTGGACTACAGTCGAAAGCAAGCAAATGGAACACGGTCCTGACCTCCCTCTTACACTGACCACCGTGAGAACATCACGTTCCAGAGGGACCGGCTTCTCCAGCCCAGACCCCAGAACCATGGGACTCATGGGCAGGCCGTGCCCAACGCTACCACAGGGATACCAGGAAGCACACTTATACATAAAAAGGAGAAAATCTCAATGTTGTGGCTGCACATCAAAGATAAAGGAGTCCAACACCAGCTACCCAGGTGCTGCCACATCTCAACCCAGCAAGGCTGACCCGATGGTGTTCCAGGGCTCACACCGGGGCCATGGAGTCAGGAGGAAGACCAGCACTCACTGGCACACAGGTCCCTGCAGCCCACAGACCCCCTCATCTTTCATGTGTACACTCTTCACAGATGAAAAGACTGACTGGGAGGAGATGCCACACACAAATCAGCCGAGACTGAGAAAGTGCTGCCTCTAGCACAACATTTATACTCGGTAAATATTATCTTAGGTTTTGAATAGCAATTCAGAAATCACATTTTTTATTTATTATTTTTTAATTTATTTATTCTACTTAGGTATACATGACAGCAGAATGCATTTTGATTCATTGTCTACAAATGGAGCACAACTTTGCATTTCTCTGGTTGCTCATGATGTAGAGTCACACCACATGTGCAGTCATTCATGAACCTAGGGAAATGATGTCCATCTCATTCCACCATCTTTCCTGCTCCCAGTGAATTGTATTTTTTTATTCAGTGTGATATCGAGGCCAGTTAGATGATGCTAGATTGAACAAATTATAATTGATTGAAATATTATCTATTAAATATTTAAAAATTAAATAAAATTAAATATTAAAATATTAAATAAATTAAATATTTTTTAAAGAAACATCTGTGTACTTTCCCTGTGCAAGATAGTGAGAAAAGAAAAAAGAGATAAAAAGGCAATGGTTACCATCTTCAAGTACTTCTGAGTTGAGTGGGGGAGAAAAGCCTCAAAACTAACGTGACAAAAAATGCAGGCATTTGTTAGAATTCTGGAGGGAATATTGGAAGTGCAAAGAGGGAGTGATTGATTCTAACATGATCAGCCAGGAACGTCTGGGAAGAGCTGAGAACCAGTGTGGGCGTGGGGGAAGAGGTGGTGTTCTGTTGAGAACACACATGCCTGCATACGCGCACACATACACACACACACACACACACAACTGACTTGTGATGTAATAGGCAGGGATTGCATTTTTAATAAAGAAAACCAACTCTGGACAAATGAATAGGGATATGGAGAAATTATGCCAAAGAAAATATCTGAGATGTAATGCTTGATTCAGGGTAATTAATTAATTTAACAGACAATACTTATTGGCATCTAATTTCACAGCTTTGTTCATTTAGAATCTCTCCCAGACTTAGATATCAGTAGACAAAAAGGCTTCCCTGTAGCCCCACAGAACAACTGTCCATTTGTCTCCTGGCTACCCGAGACACTTGGTCTCTAACTTTTGTTTGTGTTTCACTGGAAAAATACCTAAGACCCAGCTTCCCATCTGTGAGATGGGAAGAAAGGCAATATAAGTTAGTGTTATAGTAACAGTGATAAAGCAAGGTGCTGATAAGCAGCTAAAAGGACAGCAGGGTTCCCTGGAGCACCCTGTCAATGATGCCTGAGAAAACCAAGTGACCAACTGTTCCCAGAAATCAAATCTATGCATCAGTAGAAATTTATTAAAATTTGCTAGTCTTTAAGAACATCCAAAGTAGTTAGAGTTGGCTCAGACAGTAGGTTGAAAACAAAGTTTTCCATATCAAAATGGACCATCACAGAATGCTGTCACATTTTCCTTTGTGATTTCCTTGCCACGTATAGAAAATAAATGGAATTAAGAATATTTGCAGACAAAACAAATCCTCTTTTGTGCTGTGGATCCTCAAATAATATATTTTCTAGAAAAAGCCAGAGAACTGTATAAAGTATCCTCTATTTTGGTGTCCTATTTTAATTCCAGAACCCAAATATGACATTGTCATCTCCTGCTCCAATCACTCTTGAGGCTTTCCAAGTGAACTCAAGGTAAAGTCAACATTAGTTACTTTTCACAGTAGACTCCGTGACTGGTTCCATTTCCACCCCTTTGTTTGCCACTTGGCTTGGATCAAGCCAAACTCTCCTCTCCAGCTCTGCCACGATCCTTTCCTCTTCCTTACATTTGCACCTGTCAGTCATTTTTTCCAGCACAGGATTCTGATCAGAGCCCATGGATGCCAATGGATCTATGGAGAGACAGCTCGTGAGTGTGGCCGGGAAATTTCTCCTTTTCTTTTTCACTTGCATCAACTGAAATGTACCGTTTCCTTCAATTATGAATTGAGTGAACATACATACCATGGCAATTTTGTGATTTTGGTCAGTAACAGAGATCCTAGTTTTTCATATCACATCATACTTGTAACTATTGAAATATTCTTTGTGCCAACCACTACTTTGAACGTGGTAGCATTAGAATGCTGCTAGAGTGCTTTGCTGAATACAATGTGTGCTGCGGGCATGACTCAAATATTTAAAAGAGTATTTTAATATAATATTTTAAAAGTGTATAATTTCATTTCTAAGTCTACATATTTGGTTTTATGCATTTAAATGATATATCATATTTTAAAGAGAAACTCTGAGATGGAGTTTAGAAGTTTTGCTAGACAGCACAAGACATTCATATCATGAAAATGCTGAGGAGACTCCAGGCTGAATATGTCCCCCCAAATCATGTGTTGGAACCTGAGTCCCCAGTGCAGCAGTGTTAAGAGGTGGGACCTTTGAAAGATGATTAAGTACCCTCATGAATGGATTGATGACGATTATAAATGGATTTGAGACTGAGTTCAATCTCTTGCTCTCTGGCACCATAGAGTACCTTCTACTATGTTATGATACAGCAAGAAGATCCTGGACAGATGGCAATGTCATGGCAATGTCACTCCAGAACAGTGAGCCAATAAATTGCTAATCTATAAATCACTCTGTCTCAGGCATGGCATTTTCGCATAGCAACATAAATAGACTTTTTTTTAAAAAAAATTACTTCTCTGTAAAACTTCCAAAAGCAGTTCCTTTATTATTCTAATGCAAATATGTTTTGGGTCTGGTTTTTAATTTTTTTCTTATTTCATTTTTCCATTGAAGTAAGAAAAATGTTTGAACTAAATTATGTAAAAGGTCCTTTTCAGTTATAACATTCTAAAATCTTGATTCCATAATCCAGGGTTTCAAACCTGATTTTTAAAAAATTTTACAGAAAAGATATTCTAAAGTCTCATAAATGCATTATTCCATCAAACTGTTGCCCCTCGCTCCAGCCAGGATACACATACAGCATGCACATACCATGCAAAGTAACATCTTAATATAGAATTCCAACTCCACAGCATGGCTTCTATAATGTGGTTACAAATACCTGTCTATCTCCCCCGCTCTGACTCACTCGCTGGCCCTTCTGATCTGTAACTGACCACATTAGTGCCTCTGTTGGAACTCCTGCCCTTTTATTTCCTGTCTGGAATGCCATTCACCCAAGTCATTGTGGCTGGCTTCTTGGTGCCTGCACTCCAGCAAGGCCACCCCAGACCACGCTGCCCAACATATCCCCATTGCCACTGCCACTCTTTAGCAGGTGACGCTGTCTATGTCTGTGTCCAGGGCTGCTCCCTAGAGCTCATGACTGGGTTACTCCGAGGGCTCCAGGCTGTGGGGGTTGGAAACGGACACATGGATTCCTCAGGTATTAGAGGAACATCGCCTTGGTATTACTGACAGGAGGTATCGAGTGGACAACTCTTCCCTGAAGGAGAAGTGGTCTTTTTCTCCCTGTTTTGCCTTCTAGAGGGGGCAGTATTTTTCTAGCTCATAAAATGGAACATGAGCTAGCACATATTATCCGGCATTGTCTTGCTTTGTTTACTTATTCATTCATCCACTTTGATTTTTAAACTTATCTAGCATGTACTTTTACCCAATAGAATATAAATTCCATGAAGATAATGACCATAATAACTCTTTGGTTCACCCCTGTGAACACAGATTTTAGAATATTGCATGGCACATAGTAGTAACTCAACTAACATTTACAGAATTAGTAGAAAGCTAATTTATGATTTAAAATAACTTGAAATTTAAATTGCATGCTGTGAATTTCTAAGAAATGTTTATCATTTTTTATACCCTCCATGTATCCTGCAGATGGGCGTAATTCCTATTCCCTCAAAGTCCTGCATTTCCTGAACACCAACCTTTGATTCTTTGGGTTTGATCTGACCACAATGTTCTTCCTCGCCCCCTAGCTATGCTTGAAGAAGTTCCACATTCCCTGAAAGAATTTTGCATTTTCCAAGTCAACTTCTCAGATTTTGCCCTCAAGTTTCCTGCTCTCACACTTATCAGGAAAGTTGTCCAGAGTTAGGAGATTCTCCAATTGCTCTCTCTTGCATCTTGGAATTGTTGACCTTGAACTTGCTTGTTTTACTCAGAACAACTGATTTCTAATCTCCTATCTTCCCCACCCTAACTATACCATTAGCTTTCTATGTTCTACATTTTCATATTCTCTATGAGGCACAGGCTAAAAATACCAAATAACTTGGTTTTAGTTAAAAAGATATAAATCTTAGGTGTTTTAATCTCGCTAGGATGTTCCTGTGTGGCCGTGGAAGATTGGAGGTCACCTGGGTGCCCGCTACTGGTATGATCATTAGGTGAGTCAGCAGACTACTAACGGTGATGAACACCTGGGCTAATGGGTGGATATCAGCAGTTGTGCATAGTTTAAAAAAAGTCAGAAGCATGGCGGGATATAAACAGCAATGTCACTTACAGCAACTCAGATACGCACATGCAGAACATCAGCTTGTGCAGTGCGAAATGACACAAAACCTGGCCAGAGTGAAACTGTGGCTAGTTGTTGGAGTAAGAGAAATGGGCAACAGGAGGGGCCAGAAAGGGCAATAAATGAGTTCATAGTAAATGTTTGAACAGATTAAAATAAAAATGCACACTTGCACATATTAATAGTAAGCCAGGAACCGAGCAGTGTAGTGAATCCTGCTTTTGCTGTGGTTATGCCCAAAACGCAAGGGACAGCCAAGACCAAAGGGGTGCTCAGAAAGCATCCTCTGGGGCTTTCCTTCTTCCCCACTCAGCATGGAGGAGGTAGCACCTCTTCTCTGAGCGTTGAGTGTCTCCAGTAACTCTCATGATGGCACTACCTTAAGAACTTTCAATCTTCTTTATTATTTGTTGTTTGTGCAATTTGGCGGAAAATGCTGTCTTAATCAACTTTACAGTTCTAGTAACCTGTTCAGCAATAGATAGGTAGAAAGCATTCTGCACGTGTCAACTGAATTAATTACTGATGAAGAAAACAAGGTGCATTGGACATAAATGAATAGAACTCACCCATCATCATCAAGATGCTCCCTGCTGAGCACCTCTTCTCCCCCTCTTTCCTCCTCTTTCTCTCCCCCACTTTCTCTCTAATTTGAAAGTTTTCAACATTACTTTCAAAACACTATGACTTCCAATAAACAAGTCATATTTACATCTTCTCAAGTTTAATTCCAAGGCACCCAACTATTCCAGAATTTCCTTTGAAAATGCACCCTGGGAGCTAAAGCCCCATGTGTGAAAGGAAGGGACTCCTTGCATGGTCGGGTAAGAGCCAGGGGTGGCAGGCATTTCCCACGCATCAGCTCACGCCCTCAGACACACACTCAGTTTTTCTTCTTTAGTTTTAGCATACAGCAAGCAGGGTAGCTTGAAGGTTTTTGTCCCAAGGCTATCTCTGCAGCTGTAAAGGCAGCCTTGCAACTTCAGCTTAATACCGGGTTGTGGAAGATAAGTTATCAAAAAGTCCAAGGCAGTTGGTTTCCCTAATATGTACTTTGTCTGTGGTAAGAGTATTTGCCTTTGCTCTTTAATCTGGAAATACTTATCAGTGAAACAGCAGTCCCAGTGTCGGGCAATGGCTGATTAACAATGGTTTTACAAAGAGTGTGTTAAGTTTATGTCTTTTGGTAACTGCCACCCTCTTAACTGCTGGAAACACCATCTCATGACCCCGGACCCCTTGATCCTGTCTCCTTAAAGCTACATGACTATAGATGAGTCGAGAATCTCATCAATTCCTACCGTACTTGCTAAGCCTGAGGATAATATTTTATGAAGTCAAATAGGAATTGGGCTAGGCACAAGTACGGTGTTTACTTCCAATGTGCATTTCCACAGTCTTTCCAAATTTAAAGAAGGCTATCTAGCAATTATAATAACTTGACTCAAGAATCAAATATTTAGGGCAGCAAACCATGTCTATTTCAGGCTTCACAGCTGACGCATACTCTTGGGATATACAGGGTAAACACAGTATTTCATTTCAAGTTCCTAAAAAGGGAAGTGGCCCTGAGCAAAAACGAAGCAGCTTTGTTTCCATAGCTACATAGGCCTGCCACTAGCTGGAGCTGGGGCAGCTGAGCCGGGCCATTAATAAAAGTCCCACACAGCCTGTGACTGAAGCCATTTAAAAGGTTAACATGTTCCAGTCTTGCACAGAGGCATAAAGAAATGCAGGTCGGCGGAGTTATTAATACATTAGTTGAGGCTGTAATTATTATCCTAATGGCTCTTATCAAAAGCAGCAAGAGTTAGGCAAGAAATGGATAATTACAGGATGAGCATAGGAAGATGGCTTTTCCCCCCAAAAAAGCTTTCCATTAGCATAATGAACAAAGTAGTTGGTACCTATTTTGAAGTGCATTAACGAGATGATGTGATTACTAAGTCACTTACTTAATTAGCCCTGATCACCAAAGCTTGGTGCAGTCCAGACCCCCTCTACTCCACCTACCCCCAGGTAGAAACTGTCCTTACCTCCCAAGAGCCACTGTCATCTCAGACCAGGCTGGAGTGGGTCATTGCTTTGATGACACTGTCCCTAACCCGCTCAAAGGAAAACCTCTCCATCCATCCACCCATCCACCTAATTTCGTGTCTCTCCAAAATGAATTTGAATTGGCTGACAACAAACCACTAAAAACAGTAAAAAAAAAAAAAAAAAGAAGGAAGAAAAGTGTAGAAAGAGAGAAAAGACAGACAGACTGACACAATGGAGTACTGTACATCGGGTCCTGTCTTGTCACTAGAAGTGGTCCTCAATTTTGGTTTTCCTTATTCTACAGTCAAAGAAAGAAAGAGAAACTTCATATATAATCACTCCTAAAATTAACTGTGCCCTTAAGGCAAAAGCAAACAGGTGGCTGAGGAGATGCAAAACTATTTTGTTTCCTGAGATGAAAACCCCATTCATCCAGGTCTTCAAGAATGGGGCACCGTGTAGTGCTGTAGGTGTCCCCTCTGTGGCATCCCCCGCTGCACAGGGGCTCACTTCGCATAGCTTAGGTGAAGCCAGCTGCACAACACCCATGTGATTACGAGTAAAGGAAAAACGCTCGGACAGCAAAGCAGCCCCTTAGCACCTGGGCCCCCGTGGTTTAAGCAATGATGTAGTTGCTTTACAACTTCTTGCTTAGTTTTCTATCTGTACATTTCAGTCCATTGCTTGAGACAAAGAATAGGATTTTATTCACCTGTGACTCTGTGGAGATCATCGTCACGCCAAATTCAAATGAATTAATTCATGTGTGGCAAATACAGGTTTCTGGGGTCCTTCTTGCCTTCCTCCCTAATCTTCTCCCCTCCCCCTTCTTCCTCCCCCATCCAGCTCCCGTTTCTTGGTAACACACTCAGAGTGACCAGAAGTTGAGAACGTGGATCAAGACGCTCACCAGGGCACTGGGCGGGTAGCCACTTCTGCTGTTTGTTTCCAGTGTCTGCTGGTACAAGACCTTGGCGAAGTTTCAGTTCATGTCAGCTCATCTGGGTCACTGGGCCCACAAGTGTCATCAAGCATTATTCTACATGGTTCCGTGAGGGTGCTTTAGGATGATATTTAAATTTAAACCGGTGGGCTTAGTACAGAGCTTGTCACCTCCATGACATGAATGGTCTCTCCAGTCAGCCGAAGGCCTGAGTAGAACCAAAGGCCAATCCTTCCAAGAGCACATTTGTTACAATAAATCTCATATTCTCTGTCTCTGTCTCTGTCTCTCTCTCTCTCTCTCTATATATATATGTAAAGAATATATACATATATATGTGTATATATATACACATATATATGTATATATACACACATAGAATATATATATATTCTATGTATATATATATTTATATATATGTATATATTCTTTACATATATATATATATATATATATATTCTATTTCTCTGCAGGATCTTGAGTGGCAAAAATGTGTCCACTCCTCACTGGCCATCTGTAAGGTGGCTACACTTCCAAGTGCCACTGGCACATCCTCTCTTGCCTTGATCCATCCTGAGCTGCATCCTAGGCATCCCTGGAACCATGACTACCTTCACAGCTTGTGATCCAGCAGATAGCCTCATCTGGAAATGTGGCAGATCCATTGCAAACAAGAAACCAGCTAAAGGGGAGCAAGGCCCAAGAGGCAGAGCCACGGGCTGATAACTAATCCATGTAGCCACGCTTCTCCTGCCTTCTGGTTCTGAAGGGAAGCATAGCAGTGGCGACTCAGGCCAGACCTGAGCAGACTTAGCAGAAGGCTGTGAGTGACCTTTAAGGATAGATAAGTAGGATTTGGAGGGGTGTCAGGGTACTGGGAGATTAAAGTAGGAGGATAAACATCCAAGAGCCACGTGGTACTGGTTAGGAACAGAAAGCACAAACGACTTTCTGGAATTTGCTAGGGTGCAGGAATATAAGTCCCTCATTGAGGAGAGTCAGTTCTTCCTATCTAGTAAGATGCAGGCGTGACTTGAATATCATCTATTCATAGGAAACAAAGTTACATTCTTGTGATCTTGAATTTTTTGTAGGCTGAGATTTATACTTGCTATAAAACTTAATATTCTAGAGTAAGATGATTTAGCCATTAACATTTAGATTATATATGTTAAAATATTAATTTTGGGCCGGGTACGGTGGCTCAAGCCTGTAATCCCAACACTTAGGGAGGCTGAGACAGGAGAATCGCGAGTTCAAAGCCAGCCTCAGCAACGGCAAGGTGCTAAGCAACTTGGTGAGACCCTGTCTCTACATAAAACACAAAATAGGGCTGGGATGTGGCTCAGTGGTCGAGTGCCCCTGAGTTCAATCCCCAGTACCAAAAAAATATATATATATATTAATTTTGAAAAGTATAGTACCATAACATGCCTAGATATTGTGATAAATGCAAAAGATACATGGTAGATGGACAACAACCCAATAAACCAGTGGTTTTATGGTCACACGGGCTGGAACACTGAACCTCAGATTCAGGACTTCAGGGAAATTTAGACAGGTCCTGACATTTTCTTTGGCTACAGGCTTCTCTATAAAGTGGGAGAAAATGTCTTGATCAACCTTGGGGGATTTTTCAGAAATACATTTGATTATAAATCTAAATCACATGGTCCAGCTTCTAATCAGCGACGGCTTAGCAGGTGACACTTCCTTTGTTCTGTCCCCTGATTAACTGCATAGGACAGAGCAGGAGGTCTGGAAAGAACAGACCTTTTGTCCCCGGGTGATGACAGGATGCTCGATTATTATTTTTATTTTTTGTTCATTTTTCAAAGCCGTCTGTAATACTGCACCATTTCATTCAACAGACAAATATATATTAGAAAGTTGTCAACTCCTGTGGCAGGCCCTGCAGTCCACAAGCAAACAGGAGTGTGTCAGAAGTGTTTGGTGCCTCTCTGTGCCACTCCCTGCTGTGGCCTTCAGACAGAGTGGAGGAGCGACGTGGGAACCAGTACTTCCATGTCTTGAATTTCAGCCTGGTTGGCTGATTGCAACACTCCAAAGCCTTGTGCTTTCCCCAGTCTTTGAGTATCTTGCTGAACTGCTGTCCAAGGGCAATTTTTTTTTTTTTTTTTTTTTTGGTCAAACAGACCTGCAAGGTTGCTGGGCACATACAAGGATAAAGAGAGATTCGAGTTGCTCAATACTTGTTTTGCTTAGTCTGTTTTTAAAAAAATAATTGCATCATATCTCATTTGGTGATTGAGCAATGCAGGGTGGATAACTAAACTGAAAGTTACGTAAGCCTGAGCTCTAGGCACCTTTGCAGTTGAGACATCCATTTATACTCAAGTGGAAAATATTCAGCTCTTCTCAATTAAAAAAGAAATGTGTAGAAAGCCAATGAAAATAACCTCCAGTGTCCCTTGCACAAATCAAACAAGCAAAGAACACTTCCCATCCTGTTTCTTTTCAGGTGTTTGGCACGCTGTGCTCACGTGATGACTATCAATAAGATCAGATGTGGGTCCTTAAGAATCTAAGTTCCTGATAACAGTGCCCATGCACCCAGGATGGTCTCTCAGTACAAAGAGCACAAACTGTGGAAATGTCCTGTCTGGATTCAGCTCTCATTCCGAACAGTTTCTGCTTAGGTAACTTAGGGCAAATGGCTTAATCCTTCTGAATGTGACCTTTATGAGGTCTTCATCTTTATGAGGGGAATGATAATGTTGAAGGAGAAACTAGTAGAGAAGGGTTGGAAAGGGCCGAGGCCACAGCGGGGACACAGGGGTGGTCCTCTTGTATTCGTCCCCTTTCTGCTCCCAGCCTTCTCCGTCTCCAATGCGTATTCCACCAGTCCACTCCAGAACCTTCTCCAGTGCTTGGGATACGACAGTCAAGCTTGGGCATTGCCCTTTGGGTGTGGAATGGGAAGGAAAAAGGAGAAGAGATGGAAAAAGGAGAAGTTCTTCCAAACTCGGAGATGCCAGGGATCCCCGCATGGCAGCAGGGCTTCCCTCTGATGGCACATGGAGGGCATCGTGTGGAGCTGGGGAACTTGAGCTCTATCCTGGAAAACAAAACGATCGGCCACAGTCTGTTTCCCAGATGCTTCTCCATTTGATGTTTCACTAAGTTTGGGGTGTCATTGACCCTGTCGGTATCTCATCTCCTCACCCTATAGAATTTGGCCAGCACTGTGTGTTTCTTGGTTCTGAGTCCCAGAGGATGGGTAGCCACACAAGGGGATGGGGCAGTGTCTGGGAAATGAATGGAGGCTCGGTGGCATCACTGGTCTAAGAGTTTGTCCAACATAAAATCTTATGAGAATATGAGACTATGAGGGTGCATACATGCTCAGTCCAGGAGGAGTGGATTTTCAACCAAAGGAATCATCGTTTTGTGCAGATTCCATGTTGGTTCTTTGAATAAAATGGATGCTGCTTTTCTTTGATAGAAAGGGGGAGGCTGAGGCCTGTCCAGCCTGGGAGCTCCCACACAGCTCCAGCGCAGAGCTCAGCTGCAGCTCCTCCTGCCCTGCACATGATCCATTGCACTTGGAACCATCTTTAGCACAAGAAGTACAACCACATATTCCCAAGGGCAAGCGCAGTGCAAAGGACACACTTTCCGCAAGGTGTGGGACATCCTGCGTTCGGTGTGGACTGGGAGTCTCAGGGTATAGCCAAGCTGCAGTGTTCCTTCAGGCTGGATTTCTTCATTCCTGAACTTAGCTCAGGAATGGGGACAGCATTTTAAATTGTCATTATAGAACAAAGACCCCTGAGAGGAAGCCTCTGCTCAAAGAAACCCAACATCTCGAAACCGAGGAACTCTGGCATCATTCCGCCAAGTTAGTCCTTGAGGCACTGATGACATTTACAGGAAAGTTAATGTAGCAATAGTGTTTCCAGGAACCAGAGGTGAAGCTCTCACTGGACTTGGAAAATCCAACCTATTATTTCAGGTACAGTTGTTATAGAAAGAGAATTCTGATAGGAGTAGGGTAATTATCCTTTTGATTCATTTTTCATTAAAAATGTTGAATAATACTGTCCATTGATAATATTAACTTTGTCATTTAGAAATACTGCAGAGAAATTTTTCTATTTCTCTTCATTATTAATTTATTTGTTCAATCTTTAAAAATCTTAGTATGATTTCCTTGATATTTTACATGTCAGTTATCCGTCAATACTGCATTACTCATTCTGGGGGGTCAAATTGTTCCAGCTCTGACCACTAGGACCTCCTTTAGGAGCCTCCTGTGTTTCTTTGACTACTCCATTACAGTGTGTGTGTGTGCATGTGTGTGTGCGTGTGTGTGTGTGTGTCTGTGTGTGTAGAGCATTTCTTTATTTTCTAGCATTATAGGATGTTCCAAACCCATTTCGCATGTACCCTACTTTAGCTCTAGAATCATCCATTCTTTTAAGAATTCCTGGTTCTTTTTATTGAAGATTGGTATTAGAAACCAAAATCTGGGCCCTCCATGTGCCCATTCATCTCAGGTGTCATTGGGCCTTCTCAGATGACAGAGTAAGAAAAGAAACATGCGTATACTAACACACTCGCAAAAACACATCTACATTTTTACAAGCGTCTGTCTCTGTTAGATGGAACGTGAGTTTACACCCATGACTCCAACTTTAATCCATCATCACATGAATCATTTCAGCCTTTCCTTCTGCTTATCTGTAACCTCTCACTCCAATGGTAAGAAATCTGGCCCCCACTCTCTGTCTACTCAATGTTAATTTCTTGCACAGATGTGCAGCAGTATCCAGATCACTAACCTATCATCTCATTGGCACAGCTCATCAGTTAAAGAACAGTTCTTACGTTCAGGCTTTTGCCCTTATTCTTATAGGCTCCGCTCATCTCCAAAGTTAGGGGAACGTCTTTCCCACCCGTCACATGCCTCAGTGAGGTTATTTTAAACATGTGAAATACAACTGGATTATTTTGCCGTAATCTCTATTTCATACTGGAACTAAAGCTTCTGAACCAATCTATATGACTTTTTTTTTTTAAATCGCCTATATTGCTTCATTCTTTGTGTTGTAAATATCTATGAATTTTTAACAATGCTAGTGTCACATATCCACCATTATAAGAGCACCAATCTAAGGTGTCCCATCTTCATTTCTTCAACCGTCCTCCCACCCTAAACCTGGAACATTGACCTTTTATCATCTCTGTAATTGCAGCCCATGTATCCTGTAGCTAAATCAGAATTCTTTGAATGACAGCATATTGTAGATTCATTTATTTGTTTACCTGACTGCAAAATTTAAATCAGTTCTACTAAAGCAAGTAAATGTATGATTTCTAATGCAAGAAGAATAGAGGAAATTCTTTACATACTAAGGAAAATAAACTGATTTAAGAGTTTAATAATTACTAACATAACCTCATAATTCAGTGCGGAGTTTAGTGCTAATAATACTTAAATATGTAAAGTTCTACTGGTATTCAAGTGTATACTTTGATGTAATTAAACTGTTTTTTTAAACACTTTCAAGCCCAAACAAATTTGTAACAGTTAATGTAGACAAGGAATTGTCACTATTTACTTATATACACCATATTCAAATCAATAAAAAAAAACTGTTTAAATAATTTGATCTAAAGGTAAAGTCCTAAGATGTTCAAAATGTTCACTGGTAAAATATTTTTTGAAAAACCCTTTATAATATAATGCTTAAATACAATGAAATTCTTTGATTTATTAATTCCATTTTGGAGACGATTGGGGGAAAATTCTCAAAATTATGGAAAAGTTATGGAAAGAACAACACTCATTGCAACAAGTGCAAATATGGCGGCACTCGTCCATGTTTATATTTACATGAAACAGTAAATATAAATTTTATCCATTAGGAATGTTTCTATAAGAGAGGACATTTTAAAGCTTTTTATTTTGAACTAATTTTAGATTTTCAGAAAAGGTGCAAAGACAGTACAGAGAGCTCCTGAGACCAGTCACTCAGCGTCCGCCAGTGTGGACGTCTTGCACTACCACAGTACAAGGAACCAAGCCAGAAATGAGCACTGTGACAATACCAGCCCCGCCCTTTAGAGATTGAGGGACCCACTTGCTTCCCCATAACGTCCATTTCTGTGTCAGGATCCTACCGAGAACCCCACTTGGCATAAAACTGCTATTTCTCTTAGTTTCTTCCATGAGTAGAAGTTGCTCAGTTTTCCTTGCCTCGTGTGACAAGAGGAGATGTTAATGGCTTACTCTGGATGTGGAGAGTAGGACCTGCATGGCTTGCACATGTGAGTGCATGCGCACACACACACACACACACACTGGGCTCAGCTCTACAAGGACATGCAGGGAAACATGAGGAGAAAATGCTCCAAAGTTAACAGCTCTCATTTTTATCTTTGAGCCAAGGATTATAGGTAAATATTTCCCTGCAATTTTTACTTCCTCTATTGTTTAAAGTATCTTTCAGAATTTGTCATCCAATATTTAAAATGAGAGGGAAAACACTTAAAATAAAACAATAAATTCTCTAAACCAGAGATTTTTATTAAGCCACAGGGTTTTCTTCTGTCATTTCATTGGATTAAACATCATTTCACTGTGTTGGGAGTACGCACATATCTCCTTCTTTTAGTTCTGATAACAGTTCATCCTTTGCCAATTCTTTTTCCTCCCTCCTTCCCTCCCCTCCTTCCTTCCTTCTTCCTTCTCTCTTTTCTTTCCCTTTTCCCTTATCTCCTTTTTTTTCACCATCATCCAAATAGATTGAATATGAAGAAACTAGCCAAAAATTACTGGAGAGGGGCATGTGTTGTTAAAGGCACCTCTGAAAAACATCTAAGGGCATTCAAAGAGCATCAGAGACACATGCTCCCTAGGGAGAGTGCCCAAGGTGAGACTCCACCTGAACTGCACCTTGCTGAGGCAGGCAGAGCCATGATAGAGGAATGGTCCTCACCTTCAGTCTCATGTGGTGTGCTGCAGTCTCCACAGTGTGCTTTTCAAAACAAAGTCGGAAGAAATCAATTTGGAACAGTCACCTTCTGTCTGGAAGGTACTAGAAACAAATGTCCAACATTTCTGATCACTGAGCATGGGGGCATGTTAGGACACTACACTCTTGACTGATGGGCAGGATCCTTCAGAGTCTGTGGCCACAGAGTAGAGGAGCCTGCCAGGTGACATGGAAAGGACATGCCATTGAACCTGTGGAGCTTGGGTGTGGCTCTTGGTTACCCACATGTACTAACATTGGCTATTTATTGAGCACCTACTATGTCCATTCCGTCAGTGCTAAATCAGTAACAAATCACAGGACAGGCGACATAAATCTACTATACACACAAAGAATTTGGAACTCTTACAGGGTTTGCAACCATGGGCAATGTAATCTGAGATTCCATTTCCTCCTCTGTATGATGAGAATAGCAATCCTTTCCTGTGAAAGTTTTTGGACTTAAATGAACCACACAGAAAAAGCACTGAACGCATGTCCCAAAGCCTACTGGGCACTGCAGAGGAGCTTTCTGTGCCGCTTAGATCCACGGCAGGCCTGCTTCTGGAGGCTTTGCCCAAAGTGTGATCTGGTTTAGATTTTTTAACTTAAGCCTAGAATCCCAAGGACCTGCCAAGGACCAAAGCTCTACTTGGAATCTTCTTGAAATGCAAACAGTTTAAAGGTCACTGAAAACTTCATCCAGAGTGTATTTATATTTGTCTCATAAACTCCGGAGGAATATTTTCCAGGAGGTGGTGGTGTCTCAGGAGACTCTTCTCTGGGGCTCCTGTAACTCATTCTGTGTTGTTTTTGGCCTCTGCCTCCTGAAAGGAAGAGGGAACTCAGTGAAAAATGTTCAAGAAGGCCAAAGATATAAATATTTTTGAAAAGCACTAAATAAACGTGTTAGAAGCCATTGCTGTGGGGAGGTTTCTCAGCCATCAGTGCCAAGCAGGGACCAGCATCAGTATCCCTGAATGCTCTTGCTCTTGGCTTCCGGAAGCCCCAGGCTTCTGGGATGAGGGGTGCTGTGGGTCCTTACTGACAGGTGAGTGGGGATGTGAGGGGTGGATAATGCGAGAGCTCTGCCCAGTGCCCCTGCAGGCGATGCTGGGGCTTCTCTACTACAGTCTTCCTGTAGATGCGTAACAGAAGGTGCAAGCTGAAACTCAGAGATAGGGATTCATTTCTTACCCTCTGTTTTTCTTCTCTCTTTTTTTTGTTTTTAATTTTTTTTTAACATGGAGCAACACTGCTCTAAAAGGATCTTTTTTGGAGTAGAATTTGATGAGATTGAGCACCGTTGTCAATTCATGGAATGACCATCACATCAGGTCATAGAGCACCTCGGAACTTCAATGCAGTCAGTACTCTCCCCTGACAGTCCCACCTTCTGCACCTAAACCCTAACAACCATGGATCCACCCTCCTTCACCACAGGTGTCTTTTCAGGAAAGTTGTGCAGTGGAACCATGCCGCACGTGGCTTTCGAACCTGGCTTCTTGAGCCTTAAGCGTGACGCCCAGGATCCACCCATGCTATTGCTGGTGCCCAAGTCTCTTCCTAAATTGCTCACTGGTATCCCATTGTACAGGTGTGTGTGGCAGAAAGAGGAAAAAGTGGCCTAACACTGTCCTCATCCTAATCCCCAAATCCTACTTTACGTGATGATAGGACTTCACAGATTACATTAAGGATCTTGCAATGGGGAGATTTTTTTTAGCTCATCCACTCGAGCCCAGTGCAATCACATGGGCCCTGATAGAGAGAGTCAGGAGGGTCAGAGTCAGAAAAAGGAGCCGTGACAACAGGAGCAAAGGTTGAAGTGATGTGCTTTGAAGATGGAAAAGGGCTGTGGGGCCAAGGAAGGCAAGAGAATTCCAAAAGTTGGAAACTCAGGGAAATAGATTTTATTCTGGAGCCTTAAGAAAAAAATTTAGCCCTGAGAACACCTTTGCTTTATCCTTAAAAGACCTATCTTGAACTTCGGGCCTCTAGAACTATAAGATCTATGTTGAATTACTAATTTGTGGTAATTTGTTATAGCAGCAAAACGAAACTAATACAGAACAGGGAACAGCTTCAGCAGCTTGTACCTGCTGCATCCACTGATTGATAGTTGCAATATTTAAACTTCTGGACCATTCTGAATAGAACTAAAAGATGTAGGAGTTGGTCTCTTGGCTCCCAACGGTAACACAGGAGAGTTTCAGTTCCTCTTCTACTGGTTAGCACGTGGTCTCTCATGCCTGTGTATGTACAGGTTGATTTGAATAGCTCTAATATGTATACCTCATGTACTTATTTGCTATCCATATGTTGTCTTGGCTGACATGACCATTCACATGTTTTTGTATATTTTAAATTGAGCTGATTGGTTTCTTATTATTGAGCTTTTGAAAATTATTTAAAATTGTCCATATGTATCCCTTGTCGGATATTTGTGGTTTGAAAATATGGGCTTTCCTGCTCCTGACATTTGTAACATCTCACTCTCTCTCTGTGTGTGTTTTGCTACAGGCATAACTACTTTATTCATTCATTCACTTAACCAGATTTGGCTTCATTATTTCTCTCTGTGGTTTGCAATTTCACTGATTTCTGTTCTTAACTTCCTCCTCCTCCTCCTCCTTCTTCTAATTATTATTATTATTATTTCACTTGCTTTGGTTTTATTTTAATATTCTTTCCATAGTGTCTTATGGTGAAGTCTCAGATTATTGATTTGAATGTTTTCTTCTCCTCTAGTAAAAACATTTAATACTGCTAACCTTTCTCTAAACATTGTTTCAACTGATTCCACAATGCTGTGGGGGGTTTTATTTTCATTTTATTCAACTAGAAATATTTTCTTATTTATCTTGTGATTTCCTCTGTAATTCATGTGTCCTGTTCAATTTCCATGTTTAGAAACTTTATTATCTTTCTGTTACTGTTTCTCAGTTTAATTCCATGGACCTCAAAACGTGATTGTGTTTGGAGACAGGATTTTTAAAGAGGCAATAAATTATGGGGTCGTTAGGGTGAGCCCTGATCCAATAGGACTGAAGTCCTTATAAAGATAGAGTAGGATATAGACATCACAGACCATGGGATGACATGTCAGAATGCAGTGAGAGGGCAGCCCTATCAAGCCAAGGAGAGAGGCCTCTGAAGAAAGGAACCTGCCTGTACCTGCACCCTGGACTTCCAGCCTGCAGAACTGAGAGAAGATGCATGTCTGTCATTTAAGCCACCCTTATGTGGTATTTTGTTAGTGCAGCCCAAACAAACTAGTGGATGATCAGAGACCAGGCTTTCTATGATTTAATTATTTTAAATTTGTTAAGGACTTGATTTGTAACCAAGAATACGGTCTTTGTTGCTTAGTGTTCTACATATGTTAGAAAAGAATATGTGTTCAGCTCCTTTTTTTGGTGGGACGATATATAAATGTCAATTAGATCCAGTTGGCTGATGTTCTTGTTCAATTCTTCAACATCTCATCTCATTTTCTCTTCATCTGTTCTATCAGTCATGGTTAGAGAAAGATGGCTGTGATCACAGCTATTCCTCTGGATTTGAGTTGTTCTGAGTCTCTGTCATTAGACACAATCTGTTAGCACTGCTGTGACTTCTTACCATTTCATCATGCCCCATGTTCATCTTGGTGTGTCTCTTTGTTCTGAAGCCAACTTTGTGGATATTAGCATAGCCACGTGGGCTTTCTTTGCTTTTGTGTTTGTATGGCATATCCTTTGCATCCTTTTACTTTGGAACTACCTATCATACTTGCAATGACTTTCTCCTAGCCTCATGCAGCTGCTGTTTCCTTTTCTTGAAGAATTGAAATTAATGCTACTTCCAAGTATGTCCTTCTCTTTTTATGGGGGGGAGCAGTACCGGGGATTGAACTCAGGGGCACTCGACCACTGAGCCACATCCCCAGCCCTATTTTGTATTTTATTTAGACACAGGGTCTTGCTGAGTTGCTTAGCACCTCACTTTTGCTTTTGGCTTTTGGCTTTGAACTAGCTAGCCTCCTGCCTCAGCGTCCTGAGCCACTGGGATTACAGGCATGTGTGCCACCTTGCCTGGCTGTCCTGCTCTTATAAAGTCTACAAGAGGCCACATTATGCCTTCTCTCTGCTGGAGCTACTCTTATATTTTCAGGACATTCATCCACTGACAGGAATTTCTTATAGGAATCTTGAGGGCAGGAAGATCCATTATCTTCACAGTAACCATGGCTTCTATTACAGACTCTCTCTTCCTGACATTATCATTTTTTATATCAAATAATTCAATTAGATCACTTTGGTGTTGATTGGCAGGATACAGAATGGAGCTGAAAGATCTGAATCCTAGATAAGGGTACATTTTTAGGGTTAGGCAATGTTGTACATGATGGAAGGAAATGATTAGGTACTCTAGAACTTAAAATAATTATTACTTGAATAGAGTCTTATTTAGGTATAGTTTTTTTTTATTTTTTAATTTAGTTATTTTATTTAAATGCATTTAAAGTCATAGTACATAACCAGAGCTCAGTTTTTCCATTTCTCTGATTGCAAACCAGATAAAGTCACACCATTAGAGTCTTCATAGATGTGCCAGAGGTAGTAATGACCATCTCGAACAACCATCATTACTATGCCCATTCCCCTTTCCTTCCTCCCACCTCCCCCAGCCACGTCTAGAGTTCCTGCATTTCTCCTATGTTTCCCGTTCCCACCCCCCCCCTTATGTATTCTTATCCACTAATCAGAGAGAACATTCGGCATTTGGTTTTTTCGGATTGGCTTACTTCACTAAGCATAA
>CM053411.1:73771465-73805639 GCA_028644305.1 Xerus rutilus | reverse complement strand
CCTCCCTCCCTCCCTCACTTCTTTCTCTCTCTCTCTTTCTTTCTTTCTTCTTTTCTCTCTCTCTCTCTCTCTTCTTTCTTTCTTTCTCTTTCTTTTTTTCTAGGGATTGAACCCAGAGGCACTCTACCACTGAGCTACATCCCTAGCACTTTTTATTTTGAGACAGCATCCTGCTAAGTGGCCCAGGGAGGCCCTGAACTTGAGATCATCTTGCCTCAGCCATCGTGCTTGGCCTCCAGGATTGTGTTTCTGTTTATATGATTCTCTATCTTCCCACCTACCTATCCTATTTGTTCATATAATTACATGGGGGAGCAAGCATATCAGTTCTGTGTGGGTGGTAACTATTTATTTCTGCCTCATTCAACACTGGATTCCTACCACATCAAAAAGTGCCCGATGCAGAAGGCTTTCAATAAACCTCTGTTAAATGAGAGAGTGATGATGAAGAACTCAGGGTAGAGTAGAGAATGAAGTGGTCAGTAGGGCAGATCTGGGGCTGACCCCGGGGTTTCTGATCAGAATGGCGCTTACAGCCCTTGAGGGGACACTGGTTGCAGAAGGAGTTCTGCCTCTGCAGATGTGCAGACGGGCACACGCTTTTGCCTCCACCAACGGCCATACCAAGAGCATGAAGCAGGCCAGGTGACGGTGAAGGCTGGGGAATAAGAGGCAGTGAAGGCTAGGAAGGGGAGACTGGGAGGGAGATTAGAGAGGGTGGACCATAGGCACCAAAGTTCACTTGGGGAGGAAGCAGTTCTGATGTTCTGTGGTACAGGATGGTCTACGATAGTCAGTTACACATTTTAAAACAAGGAGAGGAAAGTGTTCCAACACATAGAAAGGATAATATTTGAGGATATGGAAATGTGAGTTGCCTTGATCTAATCATTACATGTTGTATATGTGTGTCAAATTATAATACTGTACCTCCTGGGTAAGTGCAGCTGTTATATGTCAATTTAAGAATAATAAAAAAAAAATGAGCTGGGGACGTAGCTCAGTGGTAGAGCACTTGCCTACCATGTGTCAGGCCCTGGGTTCAATCTCCATCACTGCAAACAAAAATCTAAGTACATTAAATATTTTAAAAGGCAAAATGAATAGAAACCAGATCAGATTTTGCCAGAAGCTCTCCCTACCTCTGCCTTTTTAGGTCCCCTTGTCTTATATGACACTTTTAGCTGAGTTTACTTTTATTGGCAACCAAACATATTTTTGACAAGAATGCTACCTCCTAGATGCCATGTTCATTTATATCAGTCCATTATTATTAATGTTGTCTTAAAAATGACCCCAAATGCCATTTATTTAGCAGCAAACATCTGTTTTGTTCTCATGAGTCTGTCAGCTAATATTATTTTAGATGGTCTAGGATGGGCCTGGCTGGGACAGAGCTGTCCCTGGAGTGTCGGGACAACAGACACATATTTTGTGTGAGGTCATTTATACAGAAACCATTTTAGTCACCCCAAATCAGCACCTGTCTAGTGTCTGAATCTCATGTGACTCCCACAAAAGGACTATGGGATTGCCTGGGAGAGCTAACCTGGATTTGGGGGTGGCACTGGCTGGGCAGGGGCTCTGATTCAGAGTAGGGTTTTCTGGAGTTTTCTCTGTCATACTGGGGCCCAGGCATAAGAAGCATCAGCTCCCCAGGGTTTAACTTTGTCGTGGAGCCACTTGATCATCGTGGTCATCATCATCACCAGAGAAGAAGACTCAAGCCAAACCATGCAGGTATATTTGAAGGCCTCTGAAATCCTATGGATCAACTCCAAGTCCAAGAAAAATTATACTCTGCTCAAAGTGGAAGTGAATGAGTACTGAATATAAGCTGGGTAATAATCTAAACCGTAACATAAGTCATTCATTCATCCGTTTAATGAGCATTTATTGACACTGATACTGTCGTAGGTGCTATGCTAGCCACTGGGCACACAACAATGAATCAGGTGAGGTTCTTGTTTACAGCAAATTCACAGTCCAAGAGGGCCGACAGACATGTGAACATGCAGATGCAAGACCATGAATCAGGTGTTGATCGTGACCGAGCTTGTTGTGTAGGCCCGCATCCATTCTAAGCACCATGCATGCCTTCACTCATTTCGTCATCTCAACAGTGCTGTGAGGCATAGGCAAGTTAAGGAGCTTAGGCAAGGCTGAACAGCTTGTTAGGGACCCCAGGACTCAATACCAGTCAATCTGCCTCTAGCATCTTCAGTCAAAATTGCCATGATGTGTGTGTAATGGAAACGGCACCCAGTAGGAATGTGAATGAGAAAGTAATTCAGCAATCATAAAATATTATATAGAAACCAATTGTTATTTTTATTGTCTTGCAAACATTCCTCCAAGTAGCTTCATAAAGTGTCAGAGTTGGAAAGGAGTATCAGAGTCTGATTCAGTCATCAGATATCTGCCTTTTGTGGAAAGGACTGAGACCTGGAGAAGAGGAGAGACTGCCCTGGTCACAGAGCCGGTTACTGGTGAGTCGAGAACCTCCAAGCCCAGGACGGTATCAAGTTGTCTTTCTAGAAGATGCCGTGCCACCTGCACCAAAAGGTAAGACTGATGCTACGGCACAGAGACGCAGAGAAACTAGGTGGAGCCTGGGCTCACTGAGTACATTTATCAACCTTTGTTCAATTTAGAACCACAGAGCTGGTGAGTGACGAGAGTTCTCTGGGCCTTGGGTTCTTACCTACCGGCCACACCTGCCTAGGCTGCCACTAAGGAAGTGAAGCTGAGGCATTAGGTAATGGAAACAGTCATCTCAGCTAACTGCGGCTTTTGGAGATATTTCTTGCAAGTTGAAAGACTGTTATGCTGTGGTGGTTTTTATGCCTTTTGTTCACTGAATGCTTTTGCTCTCTTTAAAATTATTGAGCATCTTTGATCCATTTGAGTTATTTTCCATATTAGGAATTAAAACAGAGAAGGTAAAAAAATATACTAATTCATTCAGATCTAACAATGTCTTGCTGATGTAACATGTTAATAAAATACCATTTTTCAAATTTAAAAAAGAATGAAAAGAATTACTAAAGTCTAGTTGAATATCAGATGGCTGAATTTCATGTCTGCTTGTACTTTCAATCTGATGTCATATGTTGATGTACATGAAGTAATAGACTGATAAGAAAACGTCATTTATGTGGTTTTAGATTCCACAATGCAACAAATATTTAAGAAGCTACCACATGTCAAGTTTTAGTGTAGTATTAAAGGACAATATTTTGATCTTCTAAATATATTAATTATCAAAAGACTCTATGGAAATATTTCTCCCTTTTCCAACTCTATAACCTGTGTGATGTCAGATTTCTTCATGTGCTCTAATCAAGTTAATTCTGACAGTGGGAAGTTTTCTAAACCTAATTTTTTTGCTTCAAAGAGTGTCATGGATTACTGGTAACAAATAGTATCAATTGTGTTCTTTAAAGTAACAGGTTCACTTGGTTTATTTTTGAGGAAATGTCCAGATCTGAATAAACGTTCAATTTTTTTTTAAAGTGAAAAAAACAACAAAATTCAGTGAAAAAGCTGTTAGTTTAGCTGGAAGCTCAAGCAAGTGCACATGTGCCTGTCCTTGGCCCCCAGAGGCCAGTGAGTGCCTTCATGTCACAGAGCATTAAGAAGACCTGTAGAGTGGGATTAAATTGAGTTACAAAATTTTATTGCTTTATCAAGGACACTTGCAGGTGGAACTTTCTGTTTTGTTTTGTTTTGTTTTGCTTGTCTTTCTTGAATGTATGATGTTGGATGTTGAAGAAAACAGGGACTATGGTGCTCTTTCATGTCAATGCCATTTCTTCAGCTGGTACAGAGCCACCAACAGCTTTGCTCACTCTTTCATCTGTATCCCCAGTGCAAATGCCGACACAGTGAAAATAGTCATTAACATGCTCAGATTATGACAGAAGTGCTCTTCACCTTGTGGGCCCCAAAGAAAGATTGCAGGAGCTTCTGGGACCACACATAAAGAACCCTTGTCCTGGTGTATCACCCTTGAATATTTCATTGTGGTGCCTACAGGTTGTTCTGATTACTTGTCTTATAATATGATCAAACCCAGAATGTGTAATTAGTGAGGGGGGAGAGAGGGAGGAACAAGAGAGACTGCTTAAAAATGAAAAAAAAAATACTGAGCAAAATAAGCTGTTTAAGATTTTTTTTATAATATACAAAATTTGAAACAACATAAAGTACAGTTTCTGATTCACTTTGCGTTCTATTTTGTGGAGCATAAAACAGGATAGAAGTGGCGGCTGGTAAATGGTAACAGGGAAGGAAGGCCTGGGAAAATATTTGAAAGATACTTTTAAATATCAAAACAAACAACCCCCAATTCTTATTTGAATACACCCATACACACATGTGTGTTCAAAAAGAATTTCCTGTCTTAAATAGACTTTCCAATTTCAGGCTCTCTCCAAGGGTATGTTTGATTCCAAAACAGCATTTCCTGGTGAACATCCTGATGTTCTCTAAGGAATCTGAGAAGAAAGTTGCAAAATTATCTCAGGGCTGGAGGTCAAAAGTCCTGCACTGCCAAAAATAAAGAAAGAAAGATGAAGACGAAGATGAAGAGGAGGAGGAGGAGGAGGAGGAGAGGAACAGCAGCAACAACAAATAACTCACTAAAATCACATTAAATGAGGCTGACATGACAGTGGCCTAATGTCCACCAGAATCCCTCACAGGGAGTTTCTAGGTGTGTCACTGCTTTGTCTCAGAGGAATTCTCCAACTTCTTCATCCTTCATTCTACTATTTCACAAATATTTGCTCAGCACTTCCCGTGGCCCAGACTCTGTGGCTTGCTCTGAGGACACAGACATTATTCACGTCTGGAGGGCCCTGCAGCGTGGCTGGACTGGGGAGGCGCAGGGCTCCCAAAGGGAGGAGAGAGGCAGCCATGAATTATGTGCATGTCAAGGGCAGAGTGGCCAAGGAGGCAGCCCAAAGGAGGTGATGCTGAACCTCTGGAAAAGGACTAGGCATCTGCTAGGAGGTGAAGGGATACTTTACTGGAG
This sequence comes from Xerus rutilus, assembly GCA_028644305.1. Classification (NCBI taxonomy): domain Eukaryota; kingdom Metazoa; phylum Chordata; class Mammalia; order Rodentia; family Sciuridae; genus Xerus; species Xerus rutilus. The sequence goes on along the minus strand of CM053411.1, from coordinate 73,800,601 downwards.
GGAAAGACGAGAACAAAGACCTGGAGCCACAGAACACGGTGTGTTGGGAAATTGTAAGAAGTTAGAAGTGCCCTATCATTTCATCTGTGCCATCAGTAGAATAAAAAGTGGTTATGTGAGGTGCAAGGTCTCTCCTAGGCTCTCAGTGCAGCTGGAGAAGCCACTGAAGATGGCAGAGGTGACATGTCCTCCCTCTCCATGCAATGTGAGGCTTGAGCTGCCCAGCACAACCAGTGACTGTTGGCAATGTCTTCCCTCAGTCTCTTGCCCTTCTGCACAGCTGGAGCTTGACTGCCTGGTCTCCTTTGACACTGGCATGGGTCAGAGAAGAAGGAAAGAGAGGGGGGCACAGTCATGGGGCCCTCCAGGTATGGTGACATAAGGTTTTAAACTGCAATCCTAAATCAACAACCAAAAAGATTTTCCTCACTTCAAATTCAGAGATGGCTAACAAAAAAGGTCCAATACCCTGATGTTTTGTGCAAAGCTTCCTGTGTATATGTTCAGTTCTGGGGGAAAGGCAGGCCATGTTGTTTACCACTTAAAAAAAAATTCATAACCCAAATAACTGATATGCATGAATATAGATGTAGAAGATTCAGAAGTAAACAAAATTCTCATCTGTAGAACCAGTTTCTCTACAAAATGAAAATCTGGGAAGCAGATACTCTTGAGTTCACATCCCAGAGTAAGTTGATTCTGTGCTTATTAACTGTGTGATTTCAACTAATTACTAGACTACTCTGGTTCCTTTTCTGTAATAATGCCTACTTAGATTTTTTTTTGTGGGAGGGAAGAGTGAGTGAGGCTTAAAATAAAATAATATAAACAAATGACTACCATATAGTAGGGAATTCTATATCACAGTTAATTATTTTTACTATTATTATTACTGATATGCTGGGGTTGCCCAGGGGACAGAGACTTTCTGACTGAGTCTTTTTGGCAACAATATTTAGAGAAAAAACAGTGTCTGGCTGGAGGCCTCTGTCTCCCAGTGTTCTGGCAATGTTGTTATTGGCTGATGTCTGTCTTTACCCTGAACTGCCCTAAGATTAGAATTTCTTGTAAACGGTGACTTAATTATTCATCTGCATCCTTTTACAACCTAGGGCTACTTCCCCCTGAGCACAGGTTGGCCCTGCTTCTCAGAAGGAACCAGAATGAGCCTGTTTGTTTGCTCTCCTGAAGGGCAGAGTCCCCAAAGGGAGTGCAGGCCACCTCCTAGATTTCAGGTTACTCTGCTCACAGGTACCCACTGCTCCCAGTAGCTTAGTGCAGGGACCTGTGTAGACTGGATGCAGGATTTTTAGGGAAGCATAATTTGCCCAGAATGAAGAATGTTTGGGAAAGAAACAGACAGAGTCAGCAGCGGGAGCATTAGACCAGCTGAAAATGAAAGGGAACTCCAGTCCGACTCACTGAAGGAGCAAGTAATTCTTCTACCAATGGACCTTTGAGCATCTCTGTGCTTAGCAAGGCCTCTACCACTGGAAACTTCTTATTCACTTTCAGAATGTTTTAGTCAGTTATTTTTTAACCACTGTGACTGAAAGACCTGACAAGAACAATTTCAGAGGAGGAAAAGTTTATTTGGCACTCACAGTTTCAGAGGTCTAAGTTCGTAGTTGGCTGACTCTATTACTCTGAGCCAGAGGTGAAGCAGAATATTCTGATGCATGGGTGTGGGGGAGAAGACAGCTCAGGACATGGCCATAAAGAAGCAGAGAGAGCTCCACGCACCAGTGACAAAATATAAACCCCCAAATCACACCCCCAGTGACCTACTTCCTCCTGTCACTCCCACCTGCCTATAGTTACCACCCCTTTTTTTTTTTTCCTTTGGTACTGGAGATTGAACTCAGGGGCACTCGACCACTGAGCCACATCCCCAGCCCTACTTTTTGTGTTTTATGTAGAGACAGGGTCTCATTGAGTTGCTTAGCGCCTCGCCATTGCTGAGGGAGGCTTTGAACTCGTGATTCTCCTGTCTCAGCCTCAAGTTACCACCCCTTAATCCATGCAAGTGGATTAATTCACTGATAGCTGTCGGCTTTCATAACCCATACTTTCACCTCTAAGCTTCTTGCATTGTCTTACACATGGAGTTTTAGAGGACACCTCATATCTAAACCATAACAAAGAGCAAATGTCACCTCTTTCTCAGAACCTTGCCTGAGTCTCTAATTAAGGGAGAAGTGGCTCTCTCTGTCCTGCGCAGGCTAGAACATACATACTGCAGCCCTCCTTCCCCAGGAGACAGCTCAGATGCTTCTTTTCTGTAGAGAGTGGGCCTGTGCTTGCTAGACACCTGGCACTGGTCGGAGTTCCTAATAAGCCCCCTGTAAGTAGACATAAGAGAGGTGGAGGGAGGGAGCAAGGGAACATTTTCTGGTTTTGAATCAAACAGGCAGGGTTACACATCTATCTCCACAGTTTGCTTCATGATGGCCTCAAACATACTTGAACTGAGATTCAGCTTCCTCATCTCTGAGAGGGGAGGATGTCCATTGTCTGTATGTTTGTAGTGGAGATCAAACAAGATCAATATGTGACAATAAAACAGCATTGAGATATTCATGAACCAACTTCCTATGAAGAAAACTAATGTGCTTTCCTCAAATTCTGTTGTTCCTCAGTATTTAGACCTTACATGTCAGTCAGAGCATCTGTGGCCTCTCTTCCCCTCGTCCTTGGCAGAGCATCTAGATGTCCTCGCAAGGGTGGCACTCCCTCTGCTCGGTCTGATCTTTGTCATCTTTCCTGTGTGACCCTCCTGACCTTCCAAGGGACTCTGGAACTCCAGTCTCTCTCCTTTCTTGGCCTTCCTTCAGTGAGTCACTGATATGGTCTCCCTAGAGCCCAAATGTCACCCTAATGCTAAAAAACACCCCCAGTGCTTTCCCTGGTGTCGTCAGGACTGAATCCAGGCACCCTGGCCCAGCACCCTGGTGCTGGCCCCAGCATGCCTATCTGCTCTCTCTCCTGCCCCTCCCACCACTCTGCCTTGGTGCAGGCTGGGGCTGCAGTTGGGACACCTTCTCGGACCCTTTTTGCCCATTCATCTACAGGGAACTTCCTAACCTCCTCACTCAAAGGTCTCCTCTTGGAAACCTGGTCTTCTCCTGAACAGAATTCACCATGCTGCTTCTGATCTCCCGCAGCCCCCTACCCATGTGCCTCTCTTAGCTCCTGCATCCCTGCTCTGTAAGGATTCCCTGATGTGTCCTCCCCACCACAGCAGCCCAGGCGGTCCTCCAGGAGAAGGCCTATGGCTTGTTCTTGGAGAATTTTCAAGCCATGTTGAGAGTAAATGAATAAATGAATGCACCTTAAATACACCCATTGTTTCGGAAGGCCCCTGGGATACCTGCTCCCTGGGATGATCAGTCGGAGCCTGAGAAGCCACCACGGTGACACTCTCTGGCTTCCCGCCTGCCAGCTGCTGTGGGCCTGCTCCTGGACTCTGACATAGCAGCTCTTTTGTTCAGCTTCCTTTTCTGTTATTTCAGCCTCCTGCCCCTTCACCACTAGACTGTGAGCTTTTGGAGGAGAAAGGCCATGTCCGAGGCATTCACACACTCCACTCCATGACCAGCAGGATGTTGTAGCCAGACTTCAAACCAGGCCATTCTTTTCCTGAATGTGTCCTGAGAGGACAACAGAGCAAACTCGTAGGAGCCCAGCATACACAATGGTGCAGTTGCCTCCGAGGGATGGAGCCCCACTTTCCCCATCGATCACCTGCTGTAAAATGACTCCACAGGTGCTCGGACACCTCCCCTCCGGACACCTCCCCTCTGGACACCTCCGGCTCCTTTTGCCCAGCCAGTGCATGCTGACAGCAGGTGAGCCAGAGAGCATTCCTCCCAATTTCCCTGTAATTCTATTTTCTCTTTCATTTTCTTCTTCCTTCTTAAAATGCAATCACTACAATAAATTAAACTTTCATGACTCCATTTCCTTCTTTCCCATTGCAGAACTCTGACATATTTCCTTAAGGAAATACTTTTGAAATCATAATTGAAACACAATAATTCATAATGGAAAAAGGAGGAGGGGAGTTAATAGATTTAGCTCTCGTTTCTCATGGCAGACACGTTAATTACATTTTCTATTTCCGCTCATTACCATGGAGCAGGTCTCCACAGGCCCGCCTGTTTCCCCTACTCCTCCCAAGCTGAACCCACCTGGGGAATATGAAATGATTGTGCACTCTGTGGGTGTGTACACCTTCAGAAAGGGTCAGTTCACCCAGCCCCAGTTAGGTTCTTGGTGGGGATCAGAAGGCCCACCTGGCAAGCCAGTCAGGCTAAGCCCATAGTTCCCTGGATACACACACCTCCCCTGCCTCTGGGACCTCCTCTCCATGGCTACCTTGGGCAGGGATGCTCTTCCCTTGAGTGTGCGGGGGGACTGTGCCCCATGGACTTCCTCCCACTGTGGGTACTCAGGAGGCCAGCTACCCCCGTCCATTCTGCCCTCACTTCCCTCCTCAGTAACACTGCTGCTCAAAGAAAGGGCCTTCTGAAGGCTTTCTGGAGAAATCTGTGAAGCCCTGGGGAAAGAAAGACAGAGCCAAGATTCAAGTTAACGATTCTGTCCTATTGAAGAGGAGCACACATGTGCCTGGGGGTGCCAGAGCACAGGGGAGGGCTGCTGTGACCAGATCCTGCCCACAGGTCAGCCCAGTTTAACACACTCAGGTTCTCATCAACCAGATTCATAAAACCTCTTCCCTTGGGGAAGGAGGGACTGGTGTATCTCAAAAAGTATCCTGCAAGGGGACAAGGATCAGCTATTTTCTGCTGAATGTACTGTGTTAACAAGGAGAAAGGCCTTTCACCACCCTCCCTCACACAAGTGAAAAAGTAGGAGAAGACCCTGCAGGACTGGCCCTTGTAGGCACCTTTCAGACACAACAAACCTTGTGATTGGGTCAAGGAGTTTGGATGTTAAACCGTTGAAGATTTCTCAACAGCACCATTATAGGATCAGATTTGCATTTTTAAATCATTATTCTGATGGTAGTAAAAAGAAAAAATTTTTTTCAGAGGAACAAATTAAGATTTTGTTATTAAAGTTAAGGGAAGAGATGACCCTGGCTTAGTCTGGGATAGTGGTGAGACAGGTGAAGGGGGCAGGTCAGAGAAATCCTCAAGAGGGACCAGAGGGCTCCAGGGTGAGTCCCAGAGAGGAAGAATGGGAATGTTTTAGTCAGATATTTCACTGCTGTGACTAAAGGACCAACTAGCACAATTGTAGGGGAAGAAAAGTTTATTTGAGGGCTCACAGTTTCAGAGGTCGTAGTCCAGAGAAGGCCAGCTCCATTCCTCAGGGATCAAGATGAGGCTGAACATCATGGCGGGAGAGGGTAGCAGAGGGAAGCATCTCACATCATGATCAAGAGACTCCACTGGCCAGATACAAAATAGATAGCCAATGCCATGCACCAGTTTCCACTTCCTCCAGCCACACCCCACCACTTCAGTGAATCCCATCAGAGATTAATTCACTGATTGGGTTAAGACCCTTACAACCCAATCATTTCTTGTTTGAACCTTCTTGCATTGTCTCACATGTCATGTTTTGGGGGTTTTAGTTAACTCTGAGTCACACACGTCCAGGTGCCTTAACATCATTGGATACATGAATATGGGTTCCAGGACCAAAGTACAAGGCTGGAGCCAGGGGTTTGGAAGATATCAATGTGTACTCAGTTAATATAATCAGGGACTGAAGGGTCCCCTAGGAAGCAGGACTTTCAGTGCTAAAACCAGGAACATCCTGGGAAAACCAAGATTATCTGGTCACCCTACTCCTCAGCAAATGTACTAGAGAAAAAGATACAAAAGAGAGCAGAAGAAAGGAACTCTTCATCAGAGATATTTTCAAAACTGAATCAGCAAACTGGGGGACTTTTACTTATGATCACCAGAGCAGCAGTAGCCCCAATGGGGCATGACTGTAGAGATTCTTAGCTTACACTTTTCCACTTCTTTACCTCATAATTGATTTTCCATTCGCTCACATAAAACCCTCTGATGATCTACATGGAGTCCTCCGCCAGGCCCATGCCTGTCTAGTAGATCAAGGAAAATTATTGTAATTACTTATTTATTTGCTCACATAAGAATATCAATACTTCACTCAAAAACAATTAGATTTAGGGTCTCCATTGCCCAGAGACTGCATTTGAATTTATTACCGGCATACTTACGTTCTCCACAAATGCAGTCTGGCTTTTTCTTCTTTGTTTTCCCATAATTCTGAGTGCATCCACATGGAATCATGCCCCGACCTTGGAGTATACACTTTCTGTTCATAGTTTCCCCTCAGCATGGAAAGACCTCCTCTGCCTCTGAAGACCAGAGTGATCAGTGTCAGCTCTGTGCTGCGTCCCTCTGAGCCTGGCCCGCTCCACCAGGCACTTACGGCCCAGTTCCCAGGCTCCACTGGGGTTCTCAATAGATAAATACATAAGTAAAGTCTAAGTGTCTTCTTTGACAGGAACTGTTTTGAGTTTAACTCTCTTTACTATCTACCATCTGCTCTGTGTTTTAGTCCTTTCTATTTTTTTTGGGGGGGGGGTACTGGGGATTGAACTCAGGGGCACTCGACCACTGAGCCCCATCCCCAGCCCTATTTTGTGTTTTATGTAGAGACAGGGTCTCACTGAGCTGCTTAGCACCTCGCCATTGCTGAGGCTGGCTTTGAACTCATGATCCTCCTGTCTCAGCCTCCCTAAGTGCTGGGATTACAGGCGTGCCCCACTGGCCCTAGCATTAGTCCTCTTAATTGTCTAAAGAAGGAGGGGGCTCTGGAGAGAACACTGGACTCAGCCCATGCACCTGGTCCCAGCCCAGCTCAATCACCTGTCTCACCTGGCTGCCCAGTGCTGTGAGCCCACATCTTCTCATCCGGAGGCAGCTTCATAAAGTGCAAGAGGACCAGATGAGGCAATTGATATAAAAATGCCTAAATGCCTTCTTCATTGTGGACACAGCGACACTTTTCCTTTCTCACTTGCTACTCAAGGTCAGAATTGTGAATCATCTGTACATTCACAAACTTGCATGAGCCACTTCTGGTATACACCTGAACACTCCATTAACTTGGAAGGTGTTGGGATGGGAGGGAGAGGGACGAGACACTACAGGGACATTCAATCAGGCCTCATGACCAATTTTACTGTTGTAGTTATTTCTACAGAAAACTTGAGAAATTCCCTTGGGTTTCTAAAACAAGGTGAAAGAAGGAAGAAGCATTGACAGGCCAGCCTTGTGCCTACGGGGTCGCCTACAGGAACATGGGGGTAATGCTGTTTCTCCAAGCTGGATCTTGGAACTGTACAAATACAATTTCCAAAGTCCAGGTGAGGAAATAAAGGCCTCGAGGAGAAACTGAGTAGTCCAAGCTGAGTAGATATAAGGAACAACATTCTAGGCACCTGGGCTCCGGCCCCCACCCAGGGCCCCTTCATTCTCACGCTTCCGAACCTGCCCCTCTCTACCTGCACCCCTTTCCTTCATCCTCAAGGGCAGCAGTATTCTTAGCTGTCCTGCAGCCGGCACTGTCAGTGACTCATGGATTGGAAGCTCTCTTATTTTTTGGTCTAGAGCTACTTTAAATGTGATAAACAAGGTTATTTTTAAAATATAATGCAAGGTCCAAATAAAAATGGTCATGGACTGTCAAGACCAATTGGAGTTCTTTTGTGTCTCAGTGGAGAGAAAAGGTACTTCATGTCATAGATAATATGTTAAATTAGTGAAAATGGGTAATTTTAACAATCATTGTCTGGAGCTGAACAGGATGCCAATATTTATTGATGCGGCTTCCTTCTGCGTAATATTTTTCTATGACTGATGTGCCCTTGCAAGCAACCAGGCAATTCCGACTTGTTAAATTAAAAAATAAAAATAAAAAGAGCAAAAAGAAGAACACTTTAAGGAGCTGAAAGATGATTTTAAGGGAGGTATCGGGCAAAAAGAAAATAGTACATGTAAAGCTTCTCCTGTGTCTGCTGGCTGGGTTGCTGGTGCACGTTTGAGGTCTCTGCTATTGTGCAGGAAAGGGTGGGAGCTCCCCTCCACCCTTCCCCTTCCTGCCCTGCACTGGTTCAACAGGCAAGAGAAGGTCAGGGCGACTCATACCGAAAGCCAGGCGAGCAGGGGACGTGCAAATCAGTGTCACCTGACAGAGTTTGCGCAACAATGCGCCCAGATTAAACCAACGACACAGCAAGCCAATATAGAAAAGGAAGATGACCTAGAATCATGCAAATTTTACAGGCGTGCACATCGCGGGCATTAAAAATAACAATTTGGGGTGGGGGTGTAGCTCAATGGTAGAACACTTGCCTAGCAGGTGGGATGCCCTGAGTTTGATCCTCCATGCAGCAAAACTATTTATTAATAAAGAATAGTTGTATAGTATTTGAATAATATCTCAACAAAGCTGTTACAAAAAACAATACCCTCTTCACACAGATTGAATAGCCATGTCATATGCAGGGGTTCAGCCTTGCTGGATATCAAAATTACTTGCATTTGCACAGCTCTTCACAACTTACGGAGCTTTTATAGGTCTTATCCAGTGGTTTCACACCTATGAGTAAAAAAGCAGGAGTAAAGAAGCAGAGGCCTCCTTCCCGTGAGAGAATGGGTTCTCCCCGGCCTACCCAGTTTCTGAACCTCAGGGGCAGAACGTGCAGTTTTAACCTCCGGTTGTTTGCATACCTCCCGTCTTTGGTCTCTGTGGAGATGGGGAGATACGCTTTACCATTTCAGTTCTAGGGAGTAATCGTGAGCTCTAATGGTAAAGAAATGGTGCTAGGAAATGCTGGCCATCTCATGGAGCAAAAGTCTACGTAGATGTTTTCCATTACGGTCCAGAAATATTCAACACTTCGAGAAAATCGTGGTGTCTTCGTTATCTATGAAGTCGGTGGAGGCTTCAGTGACCCCATGTGTAAAACCAGGAGGTTTCTGAGGGCTCTGCTGAAGTCTGTTATTTGATGAATTCAAATTTCTTAGAGGATCAAAATTCAGAATGGTGAATTTGAACATGACCCTAAGTCTCCAGGAAGTCTCCCCAAGGGTAGTGATAACTGAACCCTGACCATGGGGGGACTCAGGAGGGCAGGACCAGGCGCTGCTGGGGAGAATACTAATATCTACATACCTGTGAACTCAAAAATTCAAGAAATGTATCAGAAGACCTAAGGGCATGTAAAAAATATTCTGGAAAGGGATAAATGAGACCTGAAGTTGAAATTAGAAGATCGAGAATTAGGAAAACAAAAACAAAAACAAAAACAAAATCAGAGAATTGGCAACTGACAGAAAGCTTCAGAATGGAGGACGCAGAGTCTGAGAGGAAGTCACTGGCCTGCTCAAAGCCACAGGCAGATGACAGCATCAGAGCAGGTGCCAGCAGGCGGGTTTCCGGATCCACGGCTGCTGTCACGGTACCACCCTGCTCTGCGTCTGAACACAGGGACGCCACTAGCGAGTCTGCTGATTCAACCTCTGCAAGCAGATGCCGCCCGTGCCTCCCCCAATGGCTACTTCCCACATGAAACATCTGGTTTGAGGTTCACCAGTAATAGCTCTGAAACCACAAGTCTAAGTCAGTGGGACCTAGAGTTGTCAAAAGAATCACCCAAAAATCCAAGAGAAAAGAAACAGATGACTTGGGTTTAAAACATTTTAATTGTGTTCTCTAGTTGGTAGTTTCAAATAAAGAGGCAATAAAAACAGATAGCAGGACAGTCATTTGAAAAAAAAAATCACCCTCTAAATTCTCAGTTCCCTCAGTTGGAGCCTACTATTAAAACAGTGCTGTGCTGGAAAGATAACTGCTGTCCCCTCAGTTATTGAGGATGTTTTCCCCATTCCTGTGTGCTAATGACTTCATGAATGTGAGTTTAACATTGAAATCTCTGCCTCCAGCCCTGGGACTGGAGTTTGGGGAAACTCATTTGTAAAAGCACCATGAGAACAGCTGCACCTGGACCTGTATTCTACCCTTATTATGGCCGAACTGAACTGCTCTCCACCATGGCACTCCCACATCAAAGACAGGAATTCTCACTGCTCAATGTAGAGAGGAGAGTCAAGATTCATTTACTGTTGAAGGCAGGGACTCTAGCTGGAGACCCTGGGGAGGGATCCTGGTCCTAACAATTAGTCACCTGGAAAGTTACTTTAACTATGCAACTGCAAATTTCTCATCTTTAAAATTAAAGCAATGATACCTTTTCATTATGTTATCCTTAAGAGTAAGTAAGAAAATACACTAATATGAGAAGAGTATCTAGCACAGAGCCTGGTACACGGTAAACTTTCAATAAATGCCAGTTATTGTTCCAGCCGTGTTCACATGGGTACAGTACACTAAGCACATCATAACTATCGGATCCCTAATAGAATGGATGCATTTGAATGCTAGAGCTTCGTAATAATTTACTTAACTTTTCCAAAACAGTAATAATAGTTATTATATCTACTATGGATGTGAGGAAGCTAAGGTTCTGTTGGTGTATTTGAAGTCTATTTTTCTGAACAATCCATTTGGTGGCTTTGAACGCAAAGGTAACTATACGAATGTCTTCTAGTAATGTTAATGGAAGTTAACTTACTAAGTTAGAAGAGAGAGAGCATTCCTCCTACCTTCAGAATCTGTGAAGGTTTAGAGCACAGTAGTTTTCCTTAGCACAGTAGTATCAGAGAGAGTGCACTCTGCACCCTCATTATTTGCTTCTGCTGTTTTCTCCTGCTGCTCCTTTTAAGTGCTCAACAAACCCTGCAGCAGGTGCTACTGCTCCCATTTTACAGAGAAGCAGGTGAAGTTTGGAGTTAGCACTGTTTGCACCTTATGCAGCTGCTGAGCTTCAAAGCCAGGTTTCAAACCCAGGCCTGGGGGACTCCAGTGCCCTACTCTTTCCCACACCACCACACCATCTCCCACGGGGTTCCTGAAATAGAATTAAAAAATGATGTGACTCATGGTCCTCCTCACCACAAAGTCACCTCAAAAATCTTTGGCTTGGAAACAATTTTGAACGGCAATGAGTGAGTCAGGCAGTCCTCTTCCCCGCCCACACAATGGCGGACTCTCTTCTACGCCACCTATCCAGAAATCTGAATGCCACTCAAACACAGCCAAGCACAGAGAGCTGCCTGCCTCTAGGGTGCTGAACAGGGTGGGAGAGGTACAGAGGTCCACTGACTCAACCCTCACTCTAGGGACAATGCATAGGGCCTACGGGCAGGCTGTGGGTTGTCTGGCACACTGCACTTTGCAGCATAGGAACAGATCAGTGATCGTAGCTTTCTAGAGCAGCTGCACCAGATCCCAAGGCCCTACCAAAGGCTTAAAAATGAACACTACCAAATCACAGAACATGCCGTCCAAGAGCATCATTGGAACGCAGAAGGGTACCTCCAACTCACCACAGCCAAGACCTATTCTTTCCAGAATGATTTCTTGCAATGGAAGGGAATTGGTCTGAAATAGTTTCCTTTCCCCTGCCCAACTCCCTGTGGAGGAAGCAGCGCAGGAATCAATCTCCACATGTCCGATGAGGCACTAGAGATTAATTAAGTATTGTATTTGTGAATATTATAGGCGCATTGCTACAAGGAATTTTTAATATGAAGCTGTTAAGATGGGGGAGGGGGTCTTTATCACTCACATCCCAGTATGATGGGTGAGTAGGGTGGTTTGTCTCCAGGTGGTTATTCAGAGATGAGAGGCCCTCCGTCTCTCAGCCATCTACCATCCGATGGTCCATTTGGAGTCCTCCACTGAGCCTGGATCTGCCCAGCAAGTGAGGGGAGAAACAGCACGGTAAGGATCGCAGGGAGGTTTTAATGGGCCAGGCTCGGAAACAGAAAGTGTTCAGCTCAGAATCCATCAGCTAGAATTCACGCAGTCACACCTAACGAGCAGGAGTTGGGACAGGTAACCTACCTGTGTGCCCAGAAGGAAGAGAAAATGGATGTTGGTGCTTTCAATAAACATTTGATAGTTTCTGTCAGAATCATCTTGATTCCTCAGGGTGCAATGAACTTTCTTTCATTTTTGTTATTGTTTATTTTTTTATTTTGCACGTATTTATGAGGTTTAATGTGATGCTTTGGTTTGTATATGTTAGGTGATGATCAAGTAAGGGTAATTAGCATATCCATCACCTAAAACATCCATTGTTTCTTTATGCTGAGTACATTCAACATTCTCTCTTCTAACTATATTGCGACATAAGATGCATGGTTATTAATTATGTTCACCCTGCTGCATCACAGAACAGGAACTTCCTATCTGGCTGCACTGCCAGAGCCCTGGGCCAGCCTCTCCTCATCCTCCTCCCGTCTCTGGTAACCACTTTTCTACTTTCAGCTTCTACAAGACCAACATTTTTAGATTCCACATATGAGTAAGATCATGAGATATTTATTCTTCTGTGCCTGGCTTATTTCATTGAGCATAATGTCCTCCAGGTCCACTTGTATTGTTGCAGACTATACAACATATGCAATATATATTTATATAATGTATGCATAATATTTATAATGTGTACATAATTCATTATCTGCACAATAAATAATGTATAGATATACTATATAAAAATGTGTATGTATGCATAACTATACAAATTTTTACATAAATATATGTACATACATGTAATACCACATTTTCTTTATTCTTTCATCTGTTGATGGACACTGATGTAATCAACCTAATAATAATAATAATAATAATAATAATAAAGTGTGGAATCAAGATATGATCGGCGGTGGTGCCTAGTGCTGCAATAACCCTGGGGCTGCAAGTGTGTCTTTGCCTTGCTGACTTCATTTCCACTGGACATATATCCAGTGGTGGGCTTGCTTGATTGTACAGTGGGTTCATTTTTCCTTTTCTGAGACACTTCCATATGCCTTCCATACTCTTGGAAAAGTTTACATTCTCACCAACATCTTTCAGGCTCCCTGTTCACCATGCAATTTCAGCACAACCCTCTAGAGCCCAGCATGGTCTCCTATCCAGGACCCTACCCTGAGGAAGTACAAACCCTGAGCACGGCCCTCAATCTCAAGGTCATGCTCGTGGGTGCTTTTTCTTGTCCGGTCACCTTGACTATTACCATCTTGGGTGATTTCAAGTTCAGAGACATTGCTTAGACCAAAGGGAGATTTTACCTATCTTGGTGGCATCTGACTCCTCGCCCATCATTCTGGTTGTTCTCACTTTGATCCCTCTAGCTTCTTTTTTAGGATTTTGATCCAGATTATCTTTGTCCAATGTTTATCTAGTCAATGCTTTACTGAAAGCTTGGCTTGTGTCAGGGGCTACAGAAGTTCTGGACACTAGAGATTTAGAAATAAATAAAACATAGGCTCTGTGCTGGGGAAAAAATGTTGTTTTGCACAGTGCACACACTGCCTAATGGAGAAGCTGAGAAGACGAGTGATTAAAAGTGGGACTGACAAGTGTTACAATAAATGTGAGCACACAAGAGAATGAAAGCAATTGTTCCCGGGGATGGTTTCAAAGTAAAGCAATTTGTAAGATAAATCTTAAAGGATGAGTAATGATCCCCAATGAGAGCATATCATAGACAGAAACGAAATATGTACCCATCACAAGGACGAGATAATAATAAGAATTTTCTCCCGGATCTTGCTTTGGAGGATGATAACCATGAGAAACTAAAGACAAATTTGAATTCAGAGTTTGGACCTAGAGAGTAAAAATGTGAGTGCCACATAAAGAATTTCAGATTCTAGCCTTATGGCCTTTGGGGAGGAATGACTAAGTAATCATTCAAATGCTGGTTTTCCAAATTTGCTTTCTGGTCACTGTACCCATCTGCCCTTGTTTCTTTCTTTAACTTTGAAAAAAAAAAAAGTGAACATTTTACTTTTGGAACTTAGCTGAGAACACTGATCCATCCAAAGTTCCCTGTCTTTTCCTCTCTCGTCCTCCTTCATTTTCAAAGTTCTCACACAAGGCCAGGAGATTTGTATGAAGTTGCTGCTTTAGTGGAGCTCAAAATCTAAAAAGGGAAGTAAATAAACAAATAAAGCCCCAAATGCTACTAGAACAATTTCTCCAAAATGCCAGGAAAACAGGAGTCCCTGCAGGGAGTCTGTGAGAGGATGGTGCTTGTGTGACTTAATTCCAAAGGAGCCCTCTTTATTAAATTCCCTGCAGTGAGGCCTTATTTTGAAGAGGTCTTAGTTGCACTGCCTTATCAGAGAACAAGTCGCAGGTTATACTCTTACAAGACTGTTCAAAACATCTGAATTAATGAAGCAGTTAGGAAGCAGATTTCTAGGCTGGCAGCAGGATGTCCTTTTGGGCAGGGTCTTCCAGGTGTTCTCTAAACCACTGGTCACTACATACCGCACTTCTTTCCAGAGTGCGGGATCCTGACTGCCATCCAAATGGATGCAGAAGAGCAGCCTGGTGGGAAGCCCAGATGCTTCCAGCTGGAGAAGCGCTCTCCTCAGAAGCCACAAGTGATGCTTCATCGTCCTGCTCCCACCCACGCCAGCTATGCCCCCGAGACCCCAGCCTCCTCTCAGAAGCAATGACACTGGGCTTTTACTGTCTCCAGCATGCACCAGCCATGTCCTTGTGGTTAACTCATGCATTGGTTTTGCAATTAAAGATTAAATGAGCCTGAAAGGAAACCATGAGTCTGACCTTGGAGGATTTCATGTTCTCAAACTCACTGAGTCATCAATGAATTTATGAGGCAGGTGAGGGATTTCCAAAGGCCAGATGTCATGAAATGATTCCCCAAAACGTGACTTTGGGGAAAAAGAAGAAAAGAAGATGATTACATGTCTCCCAAATTCCTAACTTCAAGTTTTAATCTTGTGAATTTTTCACTAATTCTGTATTTTTTAAAATTTTATTTTATCCTCCCTATTCAATTTGTTCTCAGAGAACATAGACTTTATCCAGGTCGGGCTCTGATCATTCTAATTCGGGATGAAATAAAGATTCTGGTCATGAGAGCAGTGCTACCTTTGGCCTGAACTGCAGTCATTCTGGATCCCTGGACTGAGTCACCTGGGCTTCCTGGAACATCGCGGGGCCAGTCACGTTTCTGTGCTTGTTCTGTGAATGTGTGTGGGTGGCAGCACCAGGTGAGCTTCCTTCTTCACCAGTGCTGGTTGTCTTAGCAGAGAGTGGATTTCCTGATCTTGTTTCTTACAAGGGTCTTTCTTTATGCACAATTTTATGTCTGCTAACTCTTGGAAATTGTGAATTTTCTCATCCTGTGAACTTGCTCATGGCATATTCTTTTACTGTTCTTTAGTTGAGAGCCTAGAGTGCACCATGCACCTTTACACATTATGGTCTAATCTTAATCACCGCCTCTCCTACCTTCCCCATCCTGCCAGGCCATGGGGGCCTCCGACTGTCTTCGCCCACTCCTGCTTTAATACCAGCCACTATTAAGTCTTCCCATTTCAATTCCCAGGACACACGTTACTGTATTTTTTCACAGTTAGTATTCACTCAGCCACCGCCATCTTTCTCCTTTCCTGTGTTCCTCACTCCCTGTACATTTCATCTCTCCAGGGAGAACTATTTTCCTTCTCTCAGGTAATAAATTTTCTTAGTCATTAGTTGCCAAAAACATCTTTATTTCACCTTCATGTTCCCTGAATATTTTTATTGCATATTCAATTCTATGTGTTTAGGCATTTTTTTTTTTTGTATTTATTCAGCTTGAAGTTCACTGAACCTCCTGAATATCTGGATCGATATCTTTCATCACTTTTGAAAAAAATCAGGCTGTTGTGTGTTTAAACATTGCTGTAATCTGTTTCCAGTGATCCTTCTAGGACTCCGATCACATGAATGTAAAATGTCTAAGCATGCTCACACATATCTTATGCATTTAATCTGCTTCTGTTTGTATGTTTAGTAGTTTCATCTTTTTCTCTCTATTCTCTAGTTTGTGTATTTTGTTGACCTGCCCTTCAGAATAATTCTGTGTTCTGTCTAATCTGTTGTCAAGCCAATCCATTGGAGTAGTAGTTTAGTCTGTCCCACTTTTCTATTCAAAAATTATCATTTCATTAGTCAGTTATTAATTCTACTTTTCTGGTGAAACCTTATTGTTTTAATTATTTTGTTATTTTTTTCTATTTGCTTAAAAATATCAGCAATAGATACTCTTTTTTTTTTTTTTTTTTTTTTGGTACTGGGGATTGAACTCAGGGGCACTCAACCACTGAGCCACATCCCCAGCCCTATTTTTTGTATTTTATTTAGAGACAAGTTCTCAGAGTTACTTAGCACCTCGCATTTGTGGGGGCTGGCTTTGAACTCATGATCCTCCTGTCTCAGCCTCCTGAGCTGCTAGGATTACAGGTGTGTGCCACCACACCTGGCAACCATAGATACTTTGAAATCTTTTTTCTGCTAACTCCAATGTCTGAGATGAATGGTAGGTTTGATTCATCTGTAAGGGACAAGTTTTGCTCCCCTACTAAGCCCAGAGCCTGACATGTCCCAGGTGGGAAGAAGGTCAGTGGTTGGTCCCCAGCTCTCTCTTCTCTGGAGACTTGAGATGTTTAGTTTTCGTTGTTTCATAGCTCCATCCTTTAACAACATGCAGGTTTTTATAACTTCTTTAGTTTTTTGTTGTCTTCGTAGAGGGAGCACTGGCCTGTGTGACCTGTCACACCCCGCGGTCCCCTTAATGTTGCATGTGGTGGCTCCTTCACATTATTCGCTTCCCCTTTGCTCTTTGCCTGGAAAACTGAAAGGTGGTCTTCCTATTCAGCAGTCCAGGATGCCTGGGACGCGAGGGGCTTCCTGGCAGAAAGGCTTCTGGTACTGACTTCACTACAGTCCAGGCCAAACCAGAGCAGGTGGTCACCTCTGCCTTCACCTCCTCCCAGTTACACTATTCAAAACACTAGTGTTGTCCTGTTGATGTTACAGACCTAATATTGGAAACTTCCCCTCCATGATGTTCTTTCACATCCCACACCCCCTCCAAGGCTGCACCAGATTCCCCTTCCTTGCATCCTCCAGGTACCTTTGGAACCCCTGTTAACACTCTTCCTGTGTGTCGGGGTGGTGGCTCAGTGCTAGAGCGCTTGCCTAGCATGTGTGAGGCTCTGGGTTCTATTCTCAGCACCTCATATAAATAAATAAAATAAAGGTCCATTGACAACTAAAAAATAGAAACAAAACAAAAAAGCTCTTCCTGTAACCTCTCAGGATGAGCTGAGTCTTTGTTCCAGTTATATTATGTATGAGCTGCATGAAGCTCCAAATCTCATCTATTTCATAACCCTACAGCATGGGCTTGCTCTTGTCTAGAACATGCTGTTAGTGACTTTAATGAAGGCATTCATTTACTTATATAGTACTTATTGATTGAATGCACAAAGTCCATACTTATTTACTGAGGACTTACATGTTTCTGGTTTGGTGCCATATTCAAGAGACAGAGAGATGAGAAAAGCTGCTATATTTTGCCTGTCCACACTGCACAGAAGTGGAAGAACACATTGAATAAGGGACTCTCCTTTGGACGTTTTTGTTGAGTAGGTAGACATTGTTCTTCACATTATTCAGAAAACAAAACTTATAAAAACGTTAAGCAATCTGCCCAGTATTTCTCAACTAGTAAGTTACGGGACTTGGGTTTTCTGAGACCAAGTCCAGTGTTCCCGTCATATGATATTACAGGTGAAAATAATTTGACTTAAAAGGGAAAATGCTTCTTATAAAAGTATACTGTTTCTTTAAAAAATTCCTCTCTCCATGACCTTTTCAAAGATGTCCTATTCTTCCACTAGAGCAGTGCCTTCCAAAACAACTCTGTGATGATGAAAATATTTTATGTATGTACTGTACATTATGGTAACTAATAGTCATCATAGACCAATTGAAACAGGGCTAGTGTGATTAAAGACATGAATTGTTAATTTAATTTAGCTTTAAATTAAATAAACAGAGGTTGGCTTCCATCATATTGTATAGTACATGTTTACACTCTAAGTCCCTTTGTTAATATCAATGATACTCTTTGATAGCAAAGATTCAGCAAAGAAACAAGATTTTCTTATGCTGAAAATAAAAATTTCCCCTTAGGAATCAGGTTTTTCTCAGCATACAGCTTGGCTGGCTTCCCCCCACTTTAACATATTTCATCAGCTAAAGTGTCAGGAAATCTTAGATCTCTATGTCTAGGGACCCAGATCTAGGTAACTCTGGTCCTACTCAGGGAAGCCAATGTACTAAAATCTCATTACCAGAGCCAAGAGGAAGTGTGTCTGCAGAGAAATCCTGGAACACAGAGAGAGGCATGGGCTGTATGGAAAAGAAATCCATAAATTCATTTTGGAAAGTAAGAATTATCACATTCCTGACCTTAGGGAGAAAGAGTAAGAATGGAATGTTGAAAATCAGCAACAAATATGAAAAGACATGTGATACTTGTCTGGTTAGGGCAATTTTAACTATGAATTACAGTTTGCATATGTATGATTACTTCTTATACTTAAAAAATATAATAAACCATTCTTTCTTGAGAATTTTCTTCCTCCTAATATTTGTTCCTTAGCTTGGAAATCATAATTACTCATTTCTCAGTTGGCTCTATTCCATGGTCATTGCTAAATTGGCTTTGTGAAGGAGATCTGTGTATACATGCAAAAAAAGGTCTATATGAATAAATACATAAATAAAATCTTCAGAGTCAGACCTGTGGCAATAAGCATTGCGTTAATGAATTTTCCATTGCTATGACCAAAATATGTAACATGAACATCTTACAGAAGGAAAAGTTTATTTGGCTCTTAGTCTAGAGGTTCAGTCCATGGTCAGCCAGCTGCATTGCTCAGGGCCCAAGGTGAGGCAGAACATCATGGCAGAAGGAGGAAAGTTGCTCAGCTCACAGCAGCTGGGAGAGACAGACAGACAGACAGACAGAAACCAGGAACAACATGTCAACTCCAAGAGCACATCCTCAATGACCTGCTTCCTCCAGCCATACCGTCCCACCTGTCTACAGTTACCATTTAGTAATTCATTGAAATTATTAATCCATCAAATGAGTTAATCCAGTGATGAGATTACAGTTCTCATAATCGAATTGTTTCACCTTTGAACATTCCTGCACTATTTAACATGAGGGTTTTTTTAGAGGAGAGGCACTTCATATCTAAACCATATCTTTTTCCCATCTATTAACTGTAAAGTAAATTAAAAAAAAAAAAAAAAGATGGTCAGATTGGTAGGTACCTTGATGTTACTTGGCCAGACCTTCCTGTTTGCATAGGGGAAAACAAAGCTAAGGAGCACAGTTCTTGACCAAAAAGTGTCCACAGACAACAAAAGCTTGTGTGTCCACAGGAGGAACCTCCCCAGCAGAGGGGGAGGCTGCTGCTCCCAATCAGCTGCGGCTGCAGAAATGAATTGCTGGGAGGAGAGTGCTGGGAAACCGCTGCGGCTTCTTATCCTTCCCCTTCCCCTTCTCCTTCTCCTTCTTCTTTGTACCAGAGACTGAACTCAGGGGCACCTGACCACTGAGCCACATCCCCAGCCCTACTTTGTGTTTTATGCAGAGACAGGGTCTCACTGAGTTGCTTAGCGCCTCGCTGTTGCTGAGGCTGGCTTTGATTCTCCTGCCTCAGCCTCCCAAAGTGGGGAAACTGCTTCTTAAAGGACAGAAAACACAAAGACTGGAAGCCTGAGCCCAGCCATCTGGGCAGGTGGACAGGCTAAAGTGCTGTAACTCTCACGTGCTTGTGGTGGAGGATGTACCTGAGGACTGAGCCTGAGGCCATCAGCATGAGGTCAAGGCACCAAGATCTGGCTCGAGGCTAAAAGGCATCCATCACTTCTACTAGAAAGGCAGAAACACTCACAGGGCCACCTAAGTGCCTTCCACAATCCTGATACAGAACTGGCAGCTTGTTCCCTGGAAGACGTACTCATGTAATGAGTGAGGAATGCGGAGTCTGTGGGAGGCAGGGCATGGGCACACACAAACACACCCTTTCTTCTTTACGCTCTTGCCAGTTCAATTCCACAGATTAGTTTACAGCCACAAACCCCCCACTGGAGAGATGCATGGGCCCCATGGAGCTCAGCTGGGTGGGTGGTGTCTACTTCGTTCAGGTTTGGTTTTACATAATCTGCAATGTTTTGAGGGATAACTGTTCAGAGAAGATTGACAGTTGAAGCTGAGGGTCAGCCCCTAGCCGCTCTCATGGACTGTGATAATGTTGGCACACTCCAGCAGAGCTGGGGAAAGTGCGAGAGCTGGTGTCCATGGAGGCCTCAGCAGAAACCCCCAACCTCTGCAGGGATGTGTGGACATAGAAAAGTGACTTTAGAGCCCACTATGTGCTGATACGGCAGATTGACCCAACCCTAGAAAGAATCCAATAGTAGTTCTTGTGCAGGTAAACGGTCTGAGGGTCAGGGAAAGCCAGTGACTGCCCTTGGGTCAAACAGCCTACAATGTCCAGGCTGGACCTGCCAAGGGCAGGAGACAGATTCTTGGCTGACTCACTTTTCTAGGAGCTACTGGTCTCCAGGGGTGCTGGGAAGTCTGATTAGTCCTGTGCCTTGCAGACAATGTGGCACCTGTCCAACCTGAAGGCTGCTGAGGGGTCTTCTCCAAACACCAACTGTGCAGGAGCCTGTGATGTGTGATATGGTTCTAATCAAACAGACTCAGAGGCACTCAGGTCTCTTGCCTGGTGGCGCATGGCCAGGACAGAATGCAGCTGCAGCTGATAACAAATCCTGGGCTCTATCTCCTCTGCCCCCTTCCCAGCTCTTGCTTCACTTTTTTTTTTTTTTTTTTGGTTCTTTGCATTTGTACATGACTGTATAATCCATTTTGACATAATTATCTAAGCATGGAATAGATCTTGTTCTAATTCAGACCCCAGTGACTCTCCTTCCCCTTCCCTCCCCCCACCCTTTGCTGTTTCCCTCTATTGATCTTTCTGCCATTTACCTATAGTTATTTTTTAAATTAATTTCTTGTGCATGTACACAATGGTGAGATTCACTGTGGTTTATTCATATGTACATAAGAAATTTATGTCAGATTCATTCCACTGTCTTTGCTTTAAAAGACATGGAAAAAGCTCTTTTAGATTTTTATTTTTTTAATAGCCATTAGCCTCTGTGAGTGTGTGTGTGTTTTATATTGCACTACTTTTCTTTTGCCCAAATGTTCATAACTCATCTAGCTTGGAATGAAGGATTGCAGGCACTATCCTCTGTCTTCTCTTTGAGTGACGGGTGTCACAGTTGAGAAAGCTGCAGTGAGCTCCCTACTCCTCAGATTGCCAACTTCCCTGATTTTACCTGCCATTGAAATAATGGCTCCAGGGCTAAGTAATTAAGAGAAATCGTTTCACATCTCAAAGGATACAAGCCTTGGGAATGCAAGGTAAATTATAACCAGGAGTGTGGCACTCATCACAATGTTTACCTTCTTCATCCAGGACCTGGTCCTACCACTGGTCAGCACTTACAGCATCGCTGCAGGCCCTTCTGGACATCATTTTACACGGGACAACAATCTCCTGGAGAATAGTTATCGCTGGACTCCTATGGCCCCCTTGTCTTCAGTATGTTACTTGCTGCTCTGCCCCCACCAGTTCTAACCCAAGCTGGCCTTCATGCTACCAGAACCATCTTCCCTGAACAGCATCAAATCATGGTCACATTTGCTTACTATACAAAATATAGGCCATGGTTTGTAATTGCTTATCCAGTGAATTCCAGGTGCCATGCAGGATGACCGAGCACTCAGGACCCTCTCTGAGCTGAGCTGCCCACCTGCTCTTCTCCTGCCCACGCCCATGGCTTGCCCTCACAGACCACACGCTGCAGGTAGCCCTGTCAAACTGTACATCATTTCCCCCCCTTACCTGGGAAGCCAATCTCACCCCAAGATAGCTCTTCCACCCCTTTTATCAAAATCTTATCCACCCAAGGTCCCAAGCTCAAATAACAATCATTTAGACTTTTTCTCAGCACAGCCTGGAAAGTGTCTTTCCATTCTTTGTACTCTCCATACTACATATTTAGATGGCCCTTTGACAACAAAGTCCAGGTCTGCATGTTGTTAAAAGTAAGGATGAAGGCCTCACTGCTAGTAGCTTGTCTTGAGTTTTCTCTGTTCCACAAGCACCTGTACTTCACCAGGGTGAGCATGGTGGCTTATACATGGTGAGGGGTGAATATATTTTGCTAAATACAATTTTTAAACTTTTTAAATTAGTCCATTCTCTGTTCTTAGCTTCATTCCACTTTTTCAAGAATCTACCGCACCAACTTTTATGTACATATATTTAAAAAAATGCAGTTGCTTATTTTCTGGCAATTTAACAATGGCACTACTTTTTATCACAGATAATTTGTTTTATATTTGTTGAAAGAACTCTTTTAGACAAGCAATATTGTTTTAATCCCACACCACTTATAAAAACACGAAAAATTCAATTATAACAGGTGAATTGGCAAAAGTATCCTAGTGTGAGATCATACTCAGAATTGCTCATCTGAAATTATTTTTATCTTAGTTATTGATATATATTTTCACCAAAATTATAATCCTTTGGGTCACTAAGAAATTTCCACAATTGCTTCAAGATTTGTTTTCAATTCAATTAATCGATTTTATAATTTTTTATGATGTAATATTCTTGATGTTACCAAAACGAGTCAATAATCAGCTTTCAGATGCCAGCTAGGGTTCATCCTTATTCCTCAAATGGTACTTAGTTGGAGGTCGACAGAATACCAGAGCTGCCACTGTCCTGTCAAGCTACTAGAATATTAACCAACTTCTGGCCAGCAAGAGAAATGTAACTATTTGGCAAACACTGTCTGGGGAATTATAATTGTAGAATGCTTCTAAATTTTATTTGTCAGGATGTGGTACATGTAAAAGTACAAACCAGGATCAATAGTCAAATAGTTGCCATTAAGTTCTATCTTGCAGAATAAAAAGAAAGTTGAGATTCTTACTTTATATTTATAGAACTTATGGGCCAGGAATTTGGAACATAGGTATCCAAAAATCACATTGCAGGGTAAAAGGGTGGGAATAAATAGACAGCAGTTACCTTGTCTCTAACTACTATGCCTAGGGCCCAAGCCAAACCAAAAAGAATAGCAGAAAAAAGCCATTCAAAGGAAAAGGAGAACTTTAGGCATCACTGACAAAGCACAGACATAAGATGAAGATAATTTCAAGAAAAATGCCAGGTTTGACTGACCATTAAGTGTTCAATCAAATCTACATTGAGTCTGAAAGTATATTTTTTATTTTATTTTTTAATGAGGAAAACATTCAATTTTTCAAATTTTTCAAATTTCAACATTCAATTTTTTGTCTTCCAAATTCCATATATATCACATCCACCTGAGAAGCATGTAGAAATTGAAAGTGACCACTGGTTTGATTTTAACACATTTCCAAATGCAAATGATTTTTTGAAAAATACTTTTACCTGTCCCAATATGCTTTTCATCAATGGAAGTTGACATGTGTACAGCATGGATTTCCCCAAGAGAAAATTTAAATATTTTTATTTTTGTCTTTTGGCAGCAACTATAGTTCATGTACTAAATCAAAAGAAGATGCCTCAAAATAAGATGCCTTCACCTCCAACTATTTGAGCATCACTGCTTTTAACTATGTGGTATGTTTATTGATTGCATGAACCTCCTTCAAAATTATGCTTTCATAATTCCATTCCAACTTTCATGCTGACAAGCATTTCATTAATTTTCCCTTCAAGGAATTTCAAAATGACACCAGAATTTTAAATTGTTAGTTTAAGATGGCTCTTCTTTCCTGTAAATCTTCCTGTCACCTTGGTAAAATGCCAGGAGATGTAAGAACGCTGGAGCCAGAGGGAGGATAGTGAGGTTGTCATGGACAGCGTATTTAAAAGGGCTTGTCCCTGAAGGACATCACTGCCTCTGTGCTGGCCCATCACAGACCTTGCCCCAGACACTGTCTAACCTTCAGTATGCTCTTCTGGTACAGCAGCCCTTGCACAGACTTACCACATAGGCTCAACCACCCCACTTAGGCAGAAATGTGTCTATCTTCATAACTCAACCTTTGGAAAATAAGGAAAATACAGTTCAAAACTCATAGCATAATAAACATGAAGACTTATTTGGAGAGCAATAGGGAGAAAACTAGATCAACGTGTTGGCCTGAGTGCATGTATCACTTGTGCTTTAGTCTCATATCCATAGAAATGAAATAAAAGAAACAACTAAAAATAAAATCATAACAGTTCTAGAAACCAAGGAAAAGTACCATGGTCTACACAGAAATTCTTGGAATATAGATTTCGACTGTTGGGCAGGAACTCTCAAACAAGATGAAAAGACATATAAGAATAAACTAATGTTTTAAGAAAATAAACTAAAGAAACCAACCAACCTTAAAACAAAAATGAGTTTAAAAATGAAAAATAATATATGAGAAAGAGATAAATTATAATAACTAATAATTTTGGATGAACAAGAAACAAAAATCAGTCTCTTAAGAAAAAGAGTCACTGGGTGTAGTGGCACACACCCAATTTAACAGGAGGATCTTGGGTTCAAAGCCAGCCTCAGCAAAAGCAAGATGCTAAGCAACTCAGTGAGACCCTGTCTCTAAATAAAATACAAAATAGGGCTGGGGAGTAGCTCAATGGCTGAGTGCTCCTGAGTTCAATCCCCACTACCCTTTCCCCTCTCAAAAAGAGCCATTTCAGATTTGGGACATTAAAAGTATGATCTTTAAATAAAAATTACTAGTCAGAAAGGTAGATAGGAGTCCACTTAAAAGAAAATTAACAGACCGGAAGTTTGAGCTATGGAATTTCTCCAGAGTGTGAGACAGAAGGACTAAGAGATGAGAATCAGTCCAGAGGGAATTCAGAAACATAAGGTGAAGATTCAGAAGATCCAGCATCCTTCAGGCAGGCAGGCATTCTGGGTAAGTAGCATATGATAGACGAAGTAATACAGGCAAGAGGAAAACAATTGTCCCAGGGCCTACAAGATTAAAGACACATAGAAAGGACAAACAGAATGAATAATGCCAACATGTGTTAAACAGGTCCCAGTTGAATGAGTCTAAGAATTAGAAAATTCAGATTACTAATCAATGAATAAGGCTGTTGCCATAGCAAGGCCATCCCTGGCAATTCATGTGCTAAAAGATCATGGAGATTTAGATTAAAATTCTAAGAAATGGAAAGAAGAACTTAGAATTTTGTTTCCAAAAAAACCACCCATCCTTTATAAGTAAAAGCAAAATAAATGTGTTTAAAATGTACAAGACCTCGGAATATGTAGTATTAACAAGCTATTTTTGACAGTGTTACTTAAATCTGGACTCAAACAAAGTATAAATTAAATACAAGAAAGAAGAATAATTGGATATAAGACTAGGACCAAAAAAGTAGTATAATAATTGATAACATTGTAGCAATTTACAGAAGAGAAAATACGATAGGCGAGTTAAGTACAGAGAAAGATGAGTATTTCTTCTTGTTAAAGTCTAAGCACAAAACAAGTAAACACTTCAGAAAACACATATAAACAAAAGGATGTCAATCAAACTGTTAGGACAACTGCTGCTAGTGGAGGAGACACAGAACGGAGAATGAGCTTCAAAGGCAGAAATCAGACAAAACCAAGAAGAGCACCTTGCGCAGAGGACGAAGTGAGGTTCACACTTCACATGCTCAAACCTCCTCACCCAACAAAAACCAAATGCAAAGGAGCACATGCGTTTGCAAATGCAGAGCAAATAAACACCACGTCAGAAGTTTAAAACAGTATCTGTTGAAGCTAGTCCAAAATAAAAAAGAAAAGAAAATCGCCAAAGGGTATTCCATCAAAATAGAAGAGAGATCGGTGGAATAGAAGAAGGGGAGGGAAAGGGAGGGAAGAGGGACAGGACAAGGAAAGAACAGAGGAATGAATCTGACCTTATTTTTCTGCGTACATATGTGAGTATACCACAGTGAATCTCACCATTATGCATGGCCACAGGCACTGATTTTAAAAAAATCTATAAATAAACAGAAGAAATATCAATATACTAGAGGGAAGGGAACAGGAGGAGGGGAGGGAAAGGGATATATTAGAGATTGAATGAGAGCAAATTATATTCCATGCTTTTATAATAATGTCAAAATGCATCTTAATGCTAGGTAGAACTAAAAAGAACCAACAATTTTTTTTTAAAAAAAAAGTATCTATAGATATATAAAATGTCAATGATCAGTGATCAAATCCTGTGTGTCTAGGAGAATGAACAGCTTAAAGTAAGTGTTAGAAATTGAAAGAAAGAGATTGTTTTAGTCAGCTTTTATGTTACTGTGACCAAAAGACTTGACAAGAATTTTAGTGGAGGAAAAATTTATTTAGGGGCTCAAGGTTTCAGAGGTCTCTGTCCATAGATAGTCGGCTCCATTCCGCAAGGCTCAAGGTGAGGCAGGACATCATAGCAGAAGAGTGTGGCTGAGGAAAGCAGCTGGGGACATAGTACCAGGAAGCAGAGAAAGATCTCTGTTTAACATGGACAAAATACATACCACAAAGGCACACCGCAGGGACCTATCTCCTCACTCATACCCTACCTGCTTACAGTAACAACTTAGTTGATCTCTATCAAAGGATTAGTAGAGATCACTGATTAGGTCAAGGCTCTTCTAACCCAATCATTCCACCTTCAAAATTCTTGTTTTGTCTCTTACATGCACTTTTGGAGGACACCTCATATCTAAACCATAACAGAAGTAGTAACATCAATGAGCTTCTTGCTAAAAATATGAATGTGATTAAGCCAAATAATAGAGAAGGAAGGAGAAACTAATGTTGGAACAGAGGCTTTTGAGTAATAATTGAATGATCTAATAAAAGCCACAGTGACAAAAACTGGGTGTTTTGAAAGGATCAAGGGGAAGAGCTTAAGACCAGGCATAAGTAGAGTGTTCATCATGAAATGAATGAGTCCATCAAATCAACCGTAAAATGCTTAGAACAGCTTTACGAGTGATTTTGACAACAGTCTTTCAGACAACAGTTGATCGACAGAAAGTTACTCCAAAAGGAAAGTTTTAGTAATCCACCAAATAGAAATTGATTAAAGAAAAATGATGTTTTTGAATATTCAAGTCCTTATAATATATCATGATCATAGACTATTTTGGATAATTTCATTCAAATTTTGACTTTAGCAAAATAAAACTTTAACATAAGAATGTAATTTTTGTAAATGTAATTGTTTGAATCTATTTCCATGGCATTCAGGCTGAGTGAAGGATACATTTCATAAAATATAACTTTTATTATTATTCAAATTGATCCATAGAACTGAAAAATAGGAAATACAACCAAATCATTTTATAAGGCTTTGTTATATTCTTGATAGTAAAACCAGAAAAGAATTGCACAATTAAGTGAAACAAAAGAGAAATCTCACTCTAAAATAAAAACAAAAACTTACAAAGATTGTATTAGAAAAGAAAATGCTATTATATATTAACCAAAATTCATGATCACTTTGGGTTTGCACTAAGAAAGCAAGGAAGGCTGGACATGGTGGTGCACACCTGTAATTCCAGCAGCTCAGGAAGCTGATGTAGGAGGATCGCAAGTTCAAAGCCAGCCTCAGCATCTCAGCGAGACCCTAAGTAACCTAGTGAGACCTCATCTCAAAATTAAAAATAAAAAGGTCTGGGAATGTGGTTTCGTAGTTAAGCATCCCTGTGTTCAATCCCTGATAGAAAGAAAGAGAGAGAGAGAGAAAGAAAGAGAAAGAAACAAAGAGAGAGAGAGAGAAAGAAAGAAAATTCTGTTTCATATTAGCAATGTATTAGTGGAAGAAGAAACACATTAATAAATTAGTTCTAAATGTGATTACCTCAACAATTGAAGAAAACCTCTCAATAAAAATCTAAAACTTATTTATGATTTAAAAAATCTGAAATTAAGGATAGAAGCAATTTCTTTGAACTTAAATTTCCAAACCAAAGATATATGGCAAATGTTGAAGATGTCTTCCTTTACTTTGCTATGTGCATATATGGATACATACCAATGTGACTCTGCATCATGTACAACCAGAAGAATGGAAAGTTATATTCCATATGTGTATAATACATTCCACTGTCAAAATACATTCTACTGTCATGTATAAATGATAAGAGACCCTGTCTCTAAATAAAATACAAAATAGGGCTGGGGATGTGGCTCAGTAGTGAAATGCCCCTGAGTTCAATCCCTGGTACCTCCCCTCAAAAAAAGAACAAATAAAAATCTTAAAAAATAAATAAAGGATGTTTTCAAACAGTACCCTTCGAATCAGAAAAAGAAGTGGTTTATTATCAGAACTGCTGGCTAAGATTGTACTTGAGATTCTGTACTACACTGTTTATTGTAGCCACAGGCCACTGTAACTACGATAGTTGAGGCTGATGGCAGTGAATGCTGCTGCCAGTGTAAAATGCACATTGGATTCCAAGGATTAACATGAAATAAATATAAAATGTCTCATTTGTAATTTATATTAATTACACGTTAAAATGACAGTGAGAATACATTGTCCAGCTAAAGTATATTTTGAAATTCACTTTGACTTGCCTCCTTTTTACTTTTTTATATGGCTACTAGAAGATGCAAATTTAAATGTGATTCATGGCTAGAGGTGTAGCTTAGTGTGGAGTGACTGCTTAGCATGCACAAAGCCCTGGGTTCAATTCCTAGTACCAAAAAATAATAAATAAATAAATATATATATAAATAAATAAATGACTTATGTTAGGCTTTTCTTGTATAGGCCACTCCAAGGCAGTGAAATAAATGAGGAAAAATAAACAAAATACACCTGGATTGAAAATGAAGAAACAAAAACCAATTTTTCAGTTGATGTAATTATCTGCCTAAAGAAATCCAAAAGAATTCAGATAAATTATTAAAGTTATGAGAAAATTAGATTTATCAATTCTGATATATGAGAAATAAAAAATAATATTTCTACATACCACCAAAATATAACTTAAAATTTTTATTTTATAAAAGTTAAATATAAAG
>CM053411.1:73714452-73770965 GCA_028644305.1 Xerus rutilus | reverse complement strand
GAAAATGAAGAAACAAAAACCAATTTTTCAGTTGATGTAATTATCTGCCTAAAGAAATCCAAAAGAATTCAGATAAATTATTAAAGTTATGAGAAAATTAGATTTATCAATTCTGATATATGAGAAATAAAAAATAATATTTCTACATACCACCAAAATATAACTTAAAATTTTTATTTTATAAAAGTTAAATATAAAGTAGTATTTTAATAAAAAATTTTCCAGCAGTATACCCAAAGAGAAATGTCACCTAAGGACATACTAAATAAACATCACTCATGAGTCTTT
This sequence comes from Xerus rutilus, assembly GCA_028644305.1. Classification (NCBI taxonomy): domain Eukaryota; kingdom Metazoa; phylum Chordata; class Mammalia; order Rodentia; family Sciuridae; genus Xerus; species Xerus rutilus. Next base: position 73,770,677 of record CM053411.1, on the reverse strand, counting down.
GGAAAAACATATGTAACTTCAAAGGCAGGAGAGAAAACTCAAGAAATAAAGAACTTTAAAAATTTATATAAGAAGTTTTTAGGAAAAATCAGCAGTTATTTCCTATGTAACCAATTTATATATAACAATGTAACAGGCCAAAAATAAACAACTATTCTGAAGCTAGATAGCAATGCTAATGAACTTTATCTACAAAATATCAAAAATTATTATCAATTAGTGTAATGAGGTATTACTTGTAGGCGATGACAGATCATTTGAACAAAGATTTAGTTTTTACATTAAAACTTCTGTTAAATTGCATAAGTTAAATGAACTGGGAAAATTGTTATCTGTATTGAAAAAAATGAGCTAGCTACCATGGACCATATTTATATATTTCATGAATAAAAAATCTAAAAATAATTTTTAAATTAAATACTAGACCTAATACTCATACTGTCAGGTTTGTGAAATATTCTCTTCAAATAAGATATAAAATTATAGCTATAAAGAATGGAGTTGTAATTTTAATCTGGCTGAATACTAAAAATTCTTGTTTTAAAAAGAAATCACCCAAAGAAAAACATACTTTAAAATTAGAAATATTGCCAACATATAGATGCGACAAAAGTTTATCATCCAAAATATTTTTTTAAAACTTCTATATGTTATTTAGAAGGAGAAAAACTGTACAAAAAAAAAAAAGAATAATAATATACCCAGAAAATGGAAAAGGAATTGCAAGAACAGAATGAACATATGGTCTGGAAACACGTGGAAAGATGTTCAGCCTCATGGGTGACCAGGTAAATGAAAATTAAAATCACAGTGAGACATGATTTTGTGCCCAACAGATTGTCAAAAACAAAATCAAACACAGCACTTGGCCACAGCAAGCACTGATGCAGATGCAGAAGGACATTAAAATAAGACACAAAAATGCCAGTAGTGAGATTGTTTTCTCCAACATTCTCATGTCATTTAACCATCAAAAACATGGTCACTGGAATTTTGTCTTTTTTTTAAATTTCAAGTTGATTCCAATATGCATTCAATTTTGAAAAACAATGCCTTTAATTTTCAACAAATTTGAATAGTTATATCAACTTTTAGATATTTAAATAACACCAATAAACACCAAATAGAAGAGGAATCTCAATAACAGAGTATTTGTCAAAAAGGTAAATTATAGAAAAGTAGGTACAATATCAATATTTTTAGGTTTTGAGAGGTCCCAAGTGGCACTCCTTCACATTTAAATTTTGAAACTATTAGGAGGTAGCTTGTTATAAAACCCAAAGATGACATAATATCAGAAATATTGCAATTCAACAAATTAAAGAATAAAACCAACTATTCACATTTATAGATCCTGAAAAAAATGCTAAATTTAATAGCCATACAAAATGTCTTAGTAAAATATAAATGTAAGAAAATGATTTGACATGATGAGTTTATTTAGGAAAAACTAAAAATATATTTCTGGAAGTAAAGGATAAAACTTTTTATTAAACTCAAGGGCTAGCATGTCTATAACACCATACTGATTCAATAGTTTGGTGAGGTCTAAAAATTGTAATAAGACAATATTAAATAATCAATGTGGGTATATGTATGTGTGTGTACATATGTATATAATTTTTATTAATGTTGTGATTGTATATCTTGAAAACTCAATTATTGTCTAAAGAAGAAAAAGAAATAATGAGATTGAATCAGTAACAAAAAGTCTCCCAACAAAGAAAAGTCCAGTATCGAGTGGATTCACTCCTGAACTTGCCAGACAGAACCCATACCCATACCAAAGCTCTCCAAAGTATTAAATGAAACAGAAAGGGAAAGAACACTTCCAAACTCATTCTATGAAGCCCATATCACCCTGAAACCAAAACCAGACAAAGATAAAACAACATACACACAAGAGCATAGTCCAAGATCAAGTTGGTTTCACTCCAAGGGTGCAAGGATGGTTCAATACATGCAAATCAATAAACATAATGCAGCACATAAATATAATCAAATATAAAAAACACATTATGATCTCAATAGATTTTTAAAAAGTCTTTGACAAAATTTAGCATTCTTTCATGATAAAAGCTTTGAAGAAAGCAGAGAGAGAAGATTTCACTTTAATATAATAAATGATATGCATGACAAACATAAAGTTAGCATCAGATTGAATAAGATAAACTGAAAGCATTTCCTCTGAAATCATAACAAGACAAGAATGTCCACCCTCATCCCTCCTATTCAATATTAAACTTAAAATTTAAGCCAGAACAATTAGGCAAGAGAAAGAAATAAAAGGGATATAAACAGGAAAGAAGTCAAATTATTTCTACCTGCGGATGATATGATTCTGTACCCTAAAACTCTATCAGAACACTTTTAGATCTGATAAACAAATTCATAAAAGTGGCAGGATGCAAAATTAACACATGAAAATCAATAGCTTTTCTATACACAAATAATGAACCTTCTGAGGAAAATAATAAGGAAAACAATTACACTTAAAATAGTTTCAAAAGGAGAAAAAACAAAAACAAACAAACAAACAAAAAAAACCGGCAGCCTTGGAATAAACCTAACCAAAAAGGTGAAAGACCTTTTCAATGAAAATTACAGAACACCGAAGAAAGAAATTTTAGAAGACACTGGAATATGGAAAGACTTCCCAGGTTCATGGACTGGAAGAAGTAAGACTTTTAAAATGGCCATATTACTGAAAGCAATACACAGATTCAATGCAATCTTCATCTAAATACTAATGACAAAATGAGAATAAACAATCCTAAAATTCCTGTGGGAAAACAAAAGACCCCAGAATAGCCAAAGCTCTGAGCAAAAAGAGAAGTGCTTAATGGCTTCACAATACTCTATTTCAAAATGTACTCAAGAGTCAATAATAAAAACAGCATGGCACTGGTATAAAACCAGACACTCAGACTAGGGGAATAGAATAGAGGGCACAGAGACCAACCCATGTAGCCACAGCCATCTGATTCTTCACCAAGGTACCAGAAACAAGTAATGGAAAAAATATGACCTTTTCAACAATTTATGCAGGAAAAACTGGATATCTGTGTGTGAAAGATTGAAAATAGGTCCCTATCTCTCACCCTGTAGAAAAGTCAACTCAAAGTGAATCAAAGGCCTAGGTATAAGATGAAAACTTGGAGACTGCTACAAGAAAACAGAGGTGAAATACCTCAGCATATGGCCACCACCAATGACTTCCTGAGTAGACTGCTGTAGCTCAGCAAATAACAGCCAGAGTTAGCAAACGGGATGACATCAAACTAAAACGCCTCTGCACAGCAAAGGAAGCAATTAAGAGTGGAGGGTTAGCATGCAGAATGGGAGACGTTCTTTGCCAGCTACTCTTCTGATAGAGGGCAATATTTATAATATATAAAGAGCTTGAAACACTTGCCACCCATAACATAACCCAATGAGTAAATGGGCAAATGAGCTCAACATATTTCTCAAAAGAATTACAAATGACCAATAAATACACTAAAAATATTCAGCGTCTTTAACCATTAGAGATCATAACTACATCAAGATCCATCTCATCCTACCAGAATGGCAATCATCCAAAACACAAAGAACAAATGCTGGCGAGGGCATGCAGTCCAAAGGACCCTCACACACCGTTGGCGAGAACGTTAAGGAAGTGCAACCACTATGGAAATCAGTATGGAGGTTCCTCAAAAGAGCAGAAATGGAACCACCACATGATGTAGCTGTACCACTCCTTGTTATATATATACTCAAAAGAATGAAAGTAGGCATACTCTAGAGATACTTGCATACCCATGTTTATCATGGCACAATTACCAATAGGCAAACCTGGAATCAGCCTAGGTGATATCAACAGAAACAGATCAAAAAAATACGTATAAATACACAATGGAATACTAGTCAGCCTTAAAGAATGATGTCATTTGCAGGAAATGGATGGAACTGGAGATCATCATATTAAGTGAAATAAGTCAGACCTAGACAAGCCCTGCAAGTGTTCACTTGTATGTGGAATCTAGAGGGAGAGAATGACATGAGAAGGAGAAAAGGGGGATGGGAGGCTGCAGGTGGATAAGGGACAGTGAAAATAATCACAATACGTCTTATGCAGATACAAATATGACATTAAAATCTGCTCTTCTGTGTAATTAATAGGTACTTTTAATCAAAAAGTACTTAAAAAGATGGAGAATTGGTATTTTTCTGTTAGAAGCTAGAGAATCTTCTTTTAATAAGACATCTCTGTGGTATAGGTAACCTCCAAAATCCAGGATAGTTCAGCTGTCTACAGCACAGGGACCATGCAGGAAAGTCTCCTTGTCCTTTACTATGCAAAGTCCATGTGTCAGCAGATCCACCGGCAGGCCTTTCTCAGCACCAAGTAGAGCTGTGCCTCTAGACCCAGGCCCGTCCCCACCATTCAATAGGGCTGAGGTATGTCATACCACAGAAGGTTGGGGCAGACGGGCACACAGATGCCCTCTGACCACACCCAGCCCTTGCACTTTCTCTGTAGCTGCCTCGTCAGGGCTGTGGAGATGTCTCTCTCATTGATCACTTCCTGTGATGAGGCACTTAGGAGAGAGATCCTTTTATTATTGGTTAAATGGTGCTCTTCAGCTGAAATCTCCCTCTCCACGCGGGAGACCTACCTAGAATGAGTCGCAGTTCTCTGGATTCCTGGACCTTCCAGGCTCCTTCCTCATTTGAAATAGTTTTACAGTTTCATGATTCTAAGTATCTAGTTACTGATCTCCAGATAAACTTCTATTTGTCAATTCTACTTGTGAACTTTTATGCTCAGAACTTAATAGCAGGAACTTGGTGTGCTTGATGGAGCGAATGAATGCAGAAGGTAGCAGGTTTCTCCCCAGCAATCCTGCTCACCCGCTTCCGTGTTCTTTCTGCTTCATAGTCACGATGGGATGGGACAAAGGGACTTCATATCCAGACGTGTGCCAGGGCTTTTGTGTGAACTAAAGTACAAAGGTGTTAGTGCACCTGATACCACCCCACATTAGCTCTCTCCCCATCTTTCCTAAACCTTTCTATTTTAGATTGTATTTTGTACATAACTAAGCTGGCTGGAAGCAAGCCTTTTGAATAGTAAAAAACACTTCTTAAATAAGAATCTCAAACAGTATTTTCTAAATAATACGCGTGAATACTGCAAATGACATTTCCTGTTAAAAACCTCATTTCTAGCCATGACCACTGATGGGAGCTTTCATGTAGGCTAGACTGCTAATGCAGTGCCATGTGGCATCTGGCAATAACAGAAGTCACTCTGAGTCAAGCTGATCACTAACATGCACGGGGAGTATTTTTATAGAAGTCTTCCTTGAATGCCCATCAACTGCTGCACGCCTGGGCTGTGTCTCTCACTTTCTATTTTCTGATCCAAAGAGAAAGTGGACCTTATCTCTGGTGCCTAAGGAAAAGAAGAGGATTTTCAAAACTAAAGTGAAAGGCTTCCATGTTATGGCAGGTGCTCTCTCTTCTCCAAGGTGTGACCCCTACAGCACTGCCCCTGTAGTGACAGGCTCAGCCAGTCTGGACAAGGTGAGGGCGGTTGGCTACTTCCTGTGCCTGGTAACTGCAGACAACTTCCACTTGATATTTAAAAAGCTACACAAAGGAGCCACACAGAGCTGGGCTGCTTCACCCTCAAGGTAACCCCTCCTGGCCAATTCCTCACTTCTCAACTTGAAGAGTCCTGGTGGGAACAACCAAACCAAGCTGGGCTGTGGCTTTACCCTTCTCAGAAGCCTCACCTTGGAACTTGCCATGAAGATGTCCTGTGTCACTGAGGCTGAGGAAGAACCACCCACAGCCAGAGCAGCATGCTTGGTTCATCGTCCACAGGACCAGCACCACCGGCCTCGGAGGCTTCCCTTCTGTTGCAATGGCTGAGGGATATGTCATTACTGACGCATACCCCAGAAGCACGAGTTACGTCAAAAAGCCTGATGTCCACTGGCTTGTATTAAACTGGAAATTTTTAAAAAGAAAAAGAAAAAGAAATATCCATTCAGAATATCCAACAGCTCAACCCTGGCTTCCTCCAGCATCCTGTGGTGTTCAACAACAGAACAAAATATGTACCTCGACCTCTCCCACTGCCTGTAGCCTCCCTGTGCTCCTGCAGAAAGCTTCCTGGGTACAGGATTCCTGGGCATGCGATTCCTTGGCATAGTGCACCGAGCATACCCAGCACAGGCAGAAATGAGGGGCATAGAGTCATTCCAAGGAAAACAAATGGCTCCATTTATACGTGACAAATGAGAGAAAAGTCTTGCTATGTCAAGCTGGAAATAACACATTTTAAGAGACAGAATTGTTACTTGAAGAAAGAAAAGTGTTTTGGCTCTGGGATGCTTGGTGAATGCAATCATCCAATTAAAATGCATTGTTCTGACTCTGGCAAGCATTTATCTGCTCACCAGGAGTGCAGAGGAGTCTATTGTTTTGGTTTCCTGAGTTCATGGAAAGCTTTACATCACTGTATTGGTCTTGCATGTCTTAAAGATTACTAGGTAGAGATCCTGGGAAGATGGAGAGACATGGAAGTCCCAACATCTGCTCTCTCTGTAACGTTGTTTATGAAATCATTCAAAAGGAACGACAGGGTGTGGGATCCTTACTAGAAGCTGAAATAAGTGACCTAGCTCATGTCTTTTAGATTTTGAAAAGCAATTTGCAGCTCTTCACATCACTAGGCGAGACTGAACTATATGACTGGTGAGCCAGGACTGGTTTGAGTTCATATACTCACGTGTATTTTATTAGATTAGCACCACATGCAACAAATGAAACAATATGTACAGCAGCAATGTGATAGAAGTCTGTTTATTGGTCATCTAAATTCCAAGATTCACCGTCTTCATCAGCACATAGCTTTCCTTCACACTTTGACTCTGGAGCCAGGCTTTTTCCACGCCATGACACTGGTCTCTTAAAAACGAGTTCTCCAAAGCAATTACTGTGTTATCTCAGTGAATAGCAAGCCAGTCTCTGCTACCAGAAAGAAAACAAGGATTCCTGAATTCTCCCATCGCCTCTCTTCCAAAGAAAGGCATGCTTGACAAGCATCACAGCTTATCTGCATTCAGATAAGCGAAGGAAGCCAATCCCCAAAAACCAAATGCCGAATGTTCTCTCTGATAAGTGGATGCTGATCCATAATGAGGGAAAGGACACAGGAAGAATGGAGGAACTTTGGTCAAAGGGGAGGGAGGAGAGAGGGGGCATGGGGACAGTAAAGATGGTGGAATGAGATGGACATCATAGCCCTAGCTTCATGTATGACTGCATGTATGTTGTGATTCTACATCACGTACAACCAGAGAAATGAAAAGTTCTGCTCCATCTGTGTACAATGAATCAAAATGCATTCTGCTGTCATGTCTACCTAAGTCAAATAAATATATTTTAAAAAAAAAAGACGTAGGTGGTACTTAGGAGAGACTTTCAGTAGCAATTGCAGGGACTGACCATTTAGTCGTCCCTGGAGTCCTCTTTCCAGGGAGTGAGATCAGAAGCAGAAGTTTCCACAGGGGAGCCACGGGCCAGTGTGTTTGTATTCTGAGTAATAATCACCGTGGCCTTCAGTCCAGTCCAGGTATGGAAATGCACTATATATGACTTGCCCCATCAGGGAACGTATTTCCATGGTTTTTTACTTTCAAATCTATGTGCATTCGATCATGGAGAAATCCATTCATCTTCTGATTCCTTTCAAAACATAAACTAAGGTATCCTATAAAATGTATAAAAATCCAATAAAGTAACAGATCCAGAATCTTGAAATGGGAATATTTTTTATAGTAAAGCTAGACTAAACTAGCAGAGAGTATGATGCTCAATGTCCATGTGTGCCTTTAAAAGACAGGAATGGAATCGAAGGTGGTAAACTGGCCCAGCTGACAGTGACTGAATCAAGAAGTCCCCAGCATTGAGTCTCTCCCTACAGTTCATGCAGGCCTGGGCTCTGCCCAGCAGGGTTCTCCAGTTCCCCAAATCTGAGTAGAGCAAAACTCTTAAAGACAATACTTAATATGTAAAATAAGATCAGAATTTTAATTTAAAGAGAAGGAGATGAACAAATATTATAGCAAGAAAAGAAAAAGAAAAAAGAACAGTGTGGAAAGAGGAGAGCTCTGGCAATCTCCTTCAGTGCTGGATCAGAGGCAGGATGGGGTGTGTGCGTGTGCGCGCGTGCACACGTCTGTGGAGAGGTGTCAGAGCTCCCCAATGAAACCAACGAAGACGAGGAAAGCACAGGGGAGGGAGAAGGGCCAGAACGCACAAAACTCCATAAAAGGGATCTGAGCACCAAGCGGCGGCACATTTGACAAGACAGATATAAATAAAAGATCAGAGCATGTGGAATGTTTGTGGAATGCCTTATGATAACAATGAGCATCTTTGAAAAAAATAGTGTCTTTCTCTTCCAAGTTCTATCAAAATATAAGAGGAAATAAAATATTAGCCCAAATCCCCAAAGACATGAGTGAACGTGGAATGGAAGATTATATATTTACATGAATAACTTTAGCACAAAATGGGACTTCAAATAAAAAACAAATCACCACAGATAAACAGTTTAATAATTTATGGTGTGTTCCCTGAATAAAGTATTATGTAGCTATTAAAATGAGCGTGGTGGAAACACCCTAGCAACAAGTGAAGTTGTTTATTACCTAAGAGTTATGCAGAGAGGAATGGTCAAATGGTGTGTGTGTTATGATTACGACTGTGTGAAAAGAAGCACAGGAAGGAGTTGAAAAGAAGTACTGGAGAAAATGCTGCTCATTGAAGGTCATAGAGTTTAACTATGACATTATTGTTTCAATAAGAATAAACAGAATTTGAAAGGCCAAAATGAAAACTCTCCAGCTCCTCTCAGAGTTGGACTTGAACTTTCATGCCTGGAAGTTCCCAGCATCCATGTGGAGGGACGGGGCTGCATGGCATAGAGCTGGCCAGGGCCCACCCTGCTCCTGTCCTCACTGTGGCACCTTTGCCCAGACCCTGCCCTGCTCGGGATGTGCGGGAATGACGTGGAGTCATCTAGCAGACGGGAGCACCAGGGCTGTTAGCCTATGGCTCCTATGGCCATCCTTTGGCCCTGCCTCAGTTCTTCTCAGGCCAGGATCAGTGACATTTTTTTAAAAATGACATTTTTTAAAAAATACTGTCCTACCATCATGGTCAATTGTAAAGGTGCTGTACCTCTCCTGGTCAGAATTCCCAGGTTATAAAAACATCTTCAGAAATTGTGTTTAATGGAGTTTGTGGGGGAGAAGAGCTTGCCAAATGCATTGGTCTCTGACCTTCATTATTATTTAGAGTTTCCTGAACCTTGAGGAAAGCAGGGCTCACCAGCATAGCAGAGGGACAAGCTGAAACACACAGGCCCATTCAGGGAGAGAGGAACATGCTGACGTGCATGTTAAATGTTAACTCCCTTTAAAAATAAAAATAACACAGAAAGCAATCTTCGCTGGAAAAATGGATCACTCTAGATTAGGCAAATGTTGTTGTTTCAGGAGGCAAAACTTGTTGCTCCAAACCTCAGCTTGGAGTTAAAAAACAAAACCACAGGCCAGAGGGTCAGCCTGCAGCGTGGTAGTCTGAATGCAGCCCTATTAATAGAAACTTAATACCATGACTTCAGGACGTTTAGACTGTGGCCTTCTTGCCATTCAGGACAACATAAAAGTAAAAATAGCTGTGTAGAGAACGTGAGCCGCTAGCTCGTTTTCTAGCAGGTACTCCGTGGGAAATATTTCTTTCACCTGTTGTCTCCCAGATGCTTGTTTCATGGATCAAGAGTATGACTGTGTGCTGCATGTGCATGTGTGGAGTTAGGTTTGGGAAGTCCTGTAATGGGAGCTTGGGAAAATGTATTTGGAAACAGTTGTATGTAATTCATTCATCCTGGAATTAGTAAACCCAGTAGAACCTCAGTCATGTGATACTTTAACCCAGGGCAGATGGTCATCAAATGCTGAGCTTGTCCAGCAGTGTGAACACTGTCCCAGCTGACCTGTTGCTGAACTGAGAAAAATCACTACCATCGTGCCAGTTGAAGCCTGTGACCTTGATGAAATCCTCAACAACACAAACAGGGAAGAGTCACTGCTCTGGGGAGAGGGCATCCCATGGATATTTCAGACAGGTAAGGGATATATTATGACACCATCTGGCTACCATTGCTTCTGCATCCAAGCATCCACACTGTTTGTTTCTTGGAGGTTTTAACCTCAGTCACCTTCATTAAAATGCTGACCCGGATGACCCTCATCACATGTTCTGTTCTCCATGACTAAGCCACGCTTCTTCTGATTTAGATCTGACATTGATGGCGTACCTTCTGTGCACTGAGCGTTCGATCAGTGAAATCCCATAGTATTTCATCCACATCAAGACCTTTCTGGTAAAAGTATTAAAATCAATTTACAAATTAAAAAAACCTGAATGATAGATCTAGTTACTTATATAAGGTGAAATAAGTAGTGCAGGATGAAAAACAGCTTCCAAGAAATGGCGGTGGGTACTTCTGGCATCGCTGTCTCTGCCTCTAGTGTGTTCCCATTTTTCTGCAGAGGCAATGACTTCCCGTCTTTGTGGTCTGAGTCCAGTGCTGTCTCTTCTCTGTGGTTCCCCTGACCCTTCCTCTGACAGGGCAGAGCTACTTATGTTTCCTTCCTATGTCCCCATAGCCCATAAAGGTACTTACCACACTGTTGAGAAATTATTTACATATTTATATATTATTATTACATGTTTATCCAAATATGGCAGACTCAGACAGAATATTACATGGAACACTTTTCAAAGTGATAAAAGCCATTTTATATTGCCAAAATGAGGAGCAAGAGCATAGAATTTAGAGTTCAGCTGAACAATGGTCACCAGGAAGATTCCAAGGTTTTTCACTGTGGCCTCTGTGACCCTTGTCACAAGGCTAGAGTGCAGATCACAATACTTCTCTGGTGTAGGTGAGGACATTGGAGTTCAGTGATGTTGCCTAAATCACCCAATGTCAGATATCAAATATGTAACAAGAGTATGATTTTTATTCACATCTTTACAAACTCAATACTTCCTAAATAATAGTTCTGTCTTGAAGAATTGAGGTTGAGAGAAATTGATGGTTTAGGAAAAGAGAAACAAACCAGGAGGCTGAGGCAGGAAGATTGTGAATTCAAAGCCAGCCTCAGCAACTTAGTGAGGCCCTGAGCAACTTAGTGAGACTCTGTCTCTAAATAAAATGTAAAAAGGGGCTGGAGATATGGCTCAGTGGTTAAGTACCCCTGGGTTCAATCCTCAGTGCCAAAAATAAAAAAGTAAGAAAGAAAAGAAAGAAATAAACAAACAAAATAAATAATAAAGAACTCATACATGACTACCTAGTGTTAGCAAGTGGGATCCAATGCAGAATTATGGAAAATTAGAACATCTGCTTCTTGTCTTGTCTCTTTTTTATTATCAGTATAGCCTTGGTCAAAACATTGACCTTCTGGAAGTATCTGCCTTCTTTTGAAACATAATTTAAATGAGAATTAATTATCTGAGACCTTCTTCCCTTAGAGGAATATGTGGTGCTGTGGTGAATGAAATCTCTCAGAACACTGTAGAACACTCAAAAGTATGAATGGCAGTTACGAGTGTTTTTACCTCTTGAAGAAAGATAATGGGTTGAGGCAGTCATGGTTCAATCATTTAATTACAGACTTAAAAAAATTCCTACACACAAATGTGTGTAGGGAAATGCTTTGACTTCTTTGCAGACTTGCTTTGGTACCTTTACATCCCATTGAGTTTGCAAAAGCTATAACCAGTATTTATAGGCATTTGCTCACTCTCAGACAAGAAGGGAGCCCTGGACATCTGGGATGAAGTTGACAATACGTGTCCTAGGGGAAGCAGAGCCCGGTGTTGTGTTGCAACACCCCGGCTATTTTGGAATGTGCTGGGGATCTCAGTGACCCTGGCCATTGTTTCCCCTCAAATGACCAGTCATTGCTCCTCCTTCCCATGCAGAAGACGTGCTCCACCACTCTGCTTTCTGGACCCAGCTATAGTCTACATTTCAGAGGTCCGGAAACCATATCTTTCCTCATTTGCCCTCTGAGGTTCCCTTTTGATGGCTCCTGAGTTATTACCATAGAACTTGGCTCACTTCAGGTGACAGGACACACAGTCCCCATTCAAGTATGCTTAAGCAGGTGAGTAATTGGCCAGAAGTTTATTCTCTTTTGTTTTTTAAATCCTGGAATTTGTATGCAAAGTATAACTCAGAATATTAGAGGCCATGAGTGAAGAAGCCACTTATAAAGACTTTATGATATTTCACTTTAGAGGAAGAAATCCATGATGGCCCCAAATGCACTGTGGAACAGCCAGTAGCTGACCTATGCCTAGATGGAGGGTTAGGTTCCAGACACACTGGGAGGTTTTAAAGAATGCAGTTTTAGCTATGTCAAGTTTGCAGATCTAGGGCATTCACAGATGGAGATGTCCACCAGATGACTACATATATGAAGGTATAAGGTTCAGGCCCAAGAGTAAACTGGTGATTAACACACACATACACACTCAAGTGAGAGTCATCCACACAACAGGAAAGCAAGCAGAGAAAGAGATCAAAATAACATTAAATCAACTCTCTAGGTTTAATTATATATATGTATACACACACACATACGTACACATACACATATACACACATATGTAATGCACATGTGTATATAATATGTATATATTGTTTTGCTAATATTAATCATGTTCAAACAAAATATAAGCTTTTAATAATACTTGTTTATATTTAAATCTAGTCAAATATTCAAATTTCATTTTCAGATTGTATAAAACAGCAGTGCATTATTTCTTAGGTTAGGTAGAAATTTCATAGGAGTTTATGTCTTTATTATTTCTTAATAACAAACAATATCCTTTCAAATAAAGAAGCATTATATGTACTCTTGTGTACACTATCTTTCAAAATAATTTGAAAGAACAAATTATCAAGGGCATAATGTTAAATCTGAAAAAAAGTAAGATCGCATCTTAATCCTGTTAGGGAGGTAGAGGTGTGACAATTTGGTCCACTGTTGTGAACACAGGATGTGGTTCTGACCTTGAATTTCATGTATGCAATTCCATATATTTCAAATCCCAGGAATCGGGTCTATTGTGATTGCTATAGTAGGAAATTTGAGTGAGTTGAGTGAAACTATTATAGATTCATACCATGCACCAGAAATCCACATGCAGATACCTTTTCAATTTGGATCATTCATTCATCCACTGACTAAGTCAGTTCATAATTCTGAGGATAATTCTTTCCCAGGTTCTGTGTTGACTTTTAAGGATCCTGAATCAATGGCACAGATCCATTTACAGCTCCACCAAATACATATGGTACTGGGAAACACAGAAGTGCTGTGATGTAGAATGAGTGAGTTTCCTGGAGGTGACATTTGAGCTGAATATCAAGGCTGGGAAGAAGCTAGCTGGGTGGATGTGAGTGGGAACAGTGTTTCAGGAAGAGGGAAGTGCCCGTGCCAAAGGGTACGCATTTAAGACCTGTCTAGGTGAGGGCTGGTATCCTGTCCTCAATGAAAATAGAGGAAGAGCTGCTCTCTCTCTAGCATGAGTGGCAACTTCCTTGGATCAAAAACAGGCACGGATCCCTCTCAGTGTGAATGTGGACCACCCCCAAGGACTCGCCACAACCCAAGTCTGTTTGCTTTGTTCTTCTGTCTCTTCATGAGCCTTTCCAACAGTTTATGTGATTCTCATTAAATGTAGTTTTGGATGCATGCACGTGTATTGAACATTATCCAGGGCACGGAAATAAGCATTTGGGGAGTGGACACAGAAAGGAAGGAAGGAAAGCCCGAATGCGTCCCCTTCCTGGGGCCTCCGGAAGCTCTGATGAGGTGATGCTCTTTCTGGTTTGCTAATTCAGAATCTCTGCAAATGCTTAGCCTGGGATTCCATGAGAATGCTAGGGCGAAAGGATTGCTGGATCCCGGTTTTATATGTGGCAACACATGGATGGGAATTTTAAAGTACTCCAGCGCTGCAGTGATTGAGTAACCCGAAGTGGTTCCACATGCTGATCAAGTTCATCAGGCAGAGATCTGGACTATTTCTCCTATTCTAGGTCCCTATAATCTGCAAATCGCTTTTTCTATTCTAGGGTGCAATCAGCAACGTTGGAGTGTATCATCCATCAAGGGAGGGGACACAGTATCTGATTTCATTCAAACCAAGCTCTACAACTTGCCTCTATAAGGAGAGGCGTAGCTGTCCAGAGACTTAGCTCTGCCTCTTAACCTTGTTCATGAAAAGGACATCAAGTATCTCTTTTTCTTCCCCATGTTCATTGAAGCATCATTCGCAAGAGACAAGATGTGGAAGCAACCCCAGATCTGCCAGCTCCCAGTATCTTATCTGCCCATGTCTGTCTGGAGTTCTGAGTGAACCTAGAACTAAATGCCCAGATTCCATTTTAATTCATTGTAGTGAAGAAAGACAATTGTAAACCTCGCTGGATGTTATTATTTGAAGTTTGCATTTACAGAACATTTTTCTATTAAATAGGCCCAAAGTATCTTTTAAAAAGAAGATAAAAAGGAAATTAATGTAAAGGGAGCATACAAACTTGGCCTAAGAGGATTGCTCTGCTCTCTGAAAGTCTCTTTTCTGTAAGAATATGCTGCTTCTCATGTGAGACAGAATCACTGTGCTATAAATATTCTTCAGTTATGAGGAGTAAGGCCATCTCAGATTACCCACAAAATTGATCTTAGACTCCCCTCAGAGTGCAAGAGCTGGGGGAGGAGAAAGGAGAGACCTGACCCTCTGGGACAGACCCTGCAATGGGAAGACTAAACTGAAGGGCTGACCTCCTCTCCTGGCTTCCCATTCTTTCTGCAGATATGTGGATCTTGAAGAGAGAGGAGGGAGGAGGAGGCAGGGATCCTGAGCCTCTTCCCAAACTGCCATGGGGTGTCTGCCTGTGTTGGGGGCTGTTGGGAAAGAATGAGCCCAAACAGGAGGAATCTGCAGAACTTCATCCTCACTCAGCTAGATGGGGAGAATGAAAGGAATAATGAATTTGGAAGATGTTAGAGTACTTCAGCAATGAATTTCCAAACATTTCATGGGACACACAAGAGGATTGCATATAAGGTCATCTTACATGGAAGAAACCCATCTAGCTTAACTTTCCCAAGGCACAGGAGCAAGGAGGAGGAAGAGCTTATGTCACTGTGTGACCTTCTCTGGAGCAACGCTCTCCATCCAGTGTGCCCTCACCCAACTCCTGTTTCTTTCGTAGAACGTATTTTAGGCTTTTGCATTTCAGAGGGTGTGTCAAAAGCCCTCTTTTTAGACATGACACCTGAAAGAACGATGTCTTGTCTGCAAAAGGATTTTGCTATTTAGTCTTGGACTGGAACAGTGTCCTAACTCACTTTGAAAATAACTCTTTC
Source organism: Xerus rutilus (assembly GCA_028644305.1). Lineage (NCBI taxonomy): Eukaryota > Metazoa > Chordata > Mammalia > Rodentia > Sciuridae > Xerus > Xerus rutilus. The sequence goes on along the minus strand of CM053411.1, from coordinate 73,755,159 downwards.
ATCTTACACCATCTCTGGGTAAAACTATTCAGAAACTTCCCTCTCAGAATTCAGCTAGTTGAGTTATAATTTTATATCTTCTATGGTGCAGGCACTTTAGTACATTGAAACAAATACAAAGAAAACTACTTTAAGGCACATAGCACATGGTTCCAGTGTATGTGGTGGGTGTGTGGCGTGTGTGGGGGGTGGGATGGGGTAATAGGTGGCAATAGGTATAATAAGGTTATTACTTTTGGTGGGAGGATCCTAACACACTTAACTAAAGGTAGTCTTGCTTGGTTCCCTATCTTCTAAGTCTTGATCAGCTCAACAAGTGAAAAGAGCAGAAGGAAATACTTGCTTCTATTTTAAGGAGCTCTCAAAATGCACAAGTGTGAAAACAAGGCAGGAAAAAATGAGAGATCAACTGGGGTTCAAAGTAGGACTTTTTATTTTTAGCTCAGCCCATGGATCTTAAAGACAATGGAATAATACAGAACATTTTTTTTCCCAGAATATCAGGCCCAACTCTTCAGCCACAAGGACTGAGGTGTGGCCCTAGCTCAATGTCCTGTCCGTAAGATATGCTCACGAATTAGGGTCCGTTGGAGACTGCTGCGGTGACCCACTCTAGGAAGGATAAGAATTCTCAAGCAATTGTGTGTAGTTTTATCCACTGATTTATTGAAACTTGTGGTTCTGGACTTGGGTATGTGAAAGTATTTCAGTTAGGATAACAGTAAGAAAAAATATCTTTAAACAAAGCTAAAACAATAATGTTTTTAGTAAGCCATAGTTTAAAAGGATCTTAGAGTTTATCACCTTCATCTTGATCATGAGTATGAAGCACTATACACACTCCCATCATGGTGTGGTGCCAAGGCCTCTGACCCTAAACCCTGGCACACCTGGGGTTGACTCCTGTCCCCCACAATGGCTGGTGTGACTTTGGCAAGTTTCTTAACTTCTCTGCTCCTGTCTTCTTCATCTGCGAAACTGAGGCAATGAGACCTAAGGGAAAATCATGGAAACCCAACACAGTGACCTAATAATGGAAGAAAAGTCCAGAGAACGGCATCTGTTGACAAGAGCACAATCATCACGTATCATCCCTTCAGTTCATACAGGTACATTGTACATGTGGAAAAATACACGTTGAGTGTACATGTGGGTGTAAATTTTTTCCAAGATTAAACTGGAATCTTGTAAAGATTCCAACAATCACGGAATGGTAGTGTGCAGATGTCTCTGTCTCATCAGCTGTCTTTGAACATTCTTCTTTCAAGGAGTAATGCCAAATCTAGAACATTCTGCAGGAAAACATTGAAAAACAAATGATGAAGATGGAGGGCCCTTGTTTTATCTAAGATACCAAATGTACTTTATTTTTAACACAAGAAGGTGAAAAGCATATAAAATATATGGTGCAACCAACATCACTCTTGAGCACAGGAGATTTGAAAAAGAACATGAGACTTCACTCCTGAGCTTCATAGAGGCTCTGTTGTCTAAGGTAATAAAAATCAGCACATTTTTAGAAAAGAAGACAAAAAGCCTTTCAGCATTGTAGGTGTATGTATAATTCCTTAAAACCTGCCAGTACCTTGTCACCGAAGAAATAAAGAAATGCCACCACTTCCAATAAGAAGTGTGCTAATATAAAAACGAGTTGCTTGGCAACAGATTAGCTTATTTAAAACTTCTATTGCTGCTTTGACAAAGATGCTGTAGAGTAATGTGAAGATACCAGTAAAATCCTCAGGATCAGTAGCTTCCAGGGGCCCTACAAAGTGTGAGGCACAGGTGCCTGCTAAGGCTGGAAGCCCGTGAACTACATTTCCCAGGCTCCTTTGCCCGCAAGATGCTGTTAGATTCTGCCAGTGGGGGGCACTGGCTGGAGATCAATAGACAGGGAAGACAAACTGAAAGTTTGCACTTCTGATAGAGTTGAAATGGCTGGCTCTAGCTGTCAGTGAGTGTTGAGGGGACTACCAACTCCAGCAATAGGAGCAGAAATAGCATCTTTGTGGGAAGTCCGGGGCCCCTTTAGCACATTTAGCATTGGCTGTGGTGTGTCTCAGCAGCTCAGAGGCAAGGTGGCCTGCAACCTCAGTTCAGAGCTGTTAGATATTCTGATCCCTAAATCAGATTTTATCTCCTACACTTTGTTTTCTCTTCTGTTCATTCTTCCCTTACAACACCATCCAGGTATTTAATTCCCTTTATTGAAAACACCCCAAGTGGTAACTCTTCCAGGAGTTCACAGTGTCTCTCAGATTCAAATTACACTCCAACATGTGGGCAAAAATGTAAATAAGCATTCCATCCAATCCAGGAAGGGCACGGCAATGGTTAAACAGATCTCTCACATAGATATGGATAGAAATCAGTGATATAATGATACAGACACAGAGAGAGATAAAGATATGAACACAGACATAGGAATATCCTTCCTTTGGTGCTGTTTTCTCTGCAGAGCTTTGACTACACGGGCGTGGAGGGGTGATGACTGACACCAGCCTGTGCTGCTGTTGGCCAAGGGCAGACAATGAAGAACTCCAAGTGTGAGCTGAAGGTCACAGGACTTTATTCTGACATTCATGGAAACTACTGCTAGTTTTAGGGAGAAGGGTAACATGACTGCATTTTGTTTTCTGGTTGTAGGAGCGTGATGGAAGCATCGCGGAAAGTAAGATTTAGGACAGCCTAATCTCGAGGACACAGTTCTTCCACGCATTCATCCAGCCAGCCACTGCCCATTAGGAGGCTCATTTTCCATTTTCCTCCCATCCAAACCCTCTGAATAATTAAAGCCCAACTCACCCTACCTGTTACATTCTGTTTTACAGTAAGCTTGGGTCACCTCAAAGGCATGATATCCTCATGCTATGGCTCTGGATCATATCACAACGCAGAAACAGCACAGGAAAGGGTTTAGCTACATTATGGTGGAATAATTAGGGGCATAAAGCTGTTATTCTTGACCCAAAACCCCTTCAATAACAACAGATCCTAAGTCAACAATTTTGGGTAGCCAAAAACTTCCCAGAAACAGAGATGGCTTGTACACTCAGGCCCTGACAGCCCTCATGGCTACAAGAGATCTATTTTCACATAAAACTTGTGTCCCAGTCTGTGGTCTGGGATTAGCATGTGTTCTTTATTATCCCATTCAATGTTTTTCAGAGAGATGTGAACAAGTCTTAAGTTCTCCAAAAGCTCCAAACACAGAGCCAGGGGGCTATTTTTCTGTGAATTTAATGAAATGTAAGCTTCTGAGCCCTCCATGTGCAATAGAGGGCTTCCAATGCCCCCAAAGGGGCCTGACTTTGTTTAGATGCTCATAGGCTTTGTAAAATTTGCGTAAGTGAGGTACTTCAACTGCAGTCACTTGAGACCACCCTCTCTTTCCAGTCCTCCTTCTCTTTCCAACACTCCCCAATGTTGGGTGGTGCTAGTTACACTGGCTCTTTGGGATCTAACTCAGAGCTTCCGGAGGGGGGTTGAGTTTGGGCTTATTGAAATGGAGTTATACATCTCACAATTTATTCCAGAGCCAATGAGTTATTGCTAACTGTGTTGCTGTAGGTATGGCTTCCATAAATATTCCTACCACCCACTGTGTTGACTCAACTTGCACCTTGACACAAAGGAGCGAGCTAGAGGCTGGTTCACGGTATAAACCTGACCCCCAGCCATAGCAGCGTGCAAGGAGTCGAGGGAGCGGGCTTTGAAACGTGCAGAGTCAGAAGTTAATCTGTGGAAAATCCCTCCAATCATCAAACATGGAAAATTGGAAACAGATAATTTGAAACAGAAGTTCTATTCTTCCAAGGATATATTTGATAATGCAGCATACACTACTAAAATGCCCCACATTTTTTTCTTTTCAGATGGGAATCTGATGAAATAGAATTATGAAAATAACTATTTTCTGCTGATTTGATGGGAAATTCTGACATTGACAAAATAACAAACTCATAATACGTCATTGGAACAAAGACATCTTGAGAAACTTCTAAGGAATGCTGTCTAATCAAAGTTTTTAAGAATGATTCCTGCATATGGAAAGGCAAAATGACTGAAAGTCGTATAGCATTTAAATAAAATAAATGTGATGGTAGATTTTCCAAATTTGACAATTTCCATGCACATTTTCATGGCATTCCTGATACAGAATTTTGACAGGTAGGAAATTTTTCTGAATTATTAATAACTTAAAGAAACTAATCTACTATGTAAGAGGAAAGATCAAATTATCTTTCTTTCTTTTTTCTTTCCAGAAAATATTACAAAATTATTCTCATGTGAAGAAGTAATCAAAAGTCACAGCCCTTGCCACACCATTCTGTTAATACGGGGTAATTGAGTCACAGATCCTTTTGAGCGTGAGTTCTGTAAAGACGCAAACTCTGATCCGAAAGACCTGGAGGATATTGTGCTCAGGGATCACTGGCTGAATGAAGAAGTGAGTCAATTAAATTCATACATTGATAAACACTATTTTATTTTGAATTCCTGTATGCTGATATACACACTTAGAAATATGTAGATAAATATTCAGTTAAGAAAATATTTATTCCTATTACTATTAATCAACATTTATTGAGCAATTACCATATGTTAGGTACTGATCTAAACATTTTATTTCTCATAATGTATACTCGTGTTTTTCTTATTAAGATTTACTTAACTCATTCCAAGAGAATCGATGGTTCCATAGTAGAACTGTTTTTTCTAGAGGCAACTTGGACAATTGTTGGATATTTTTCTAAGGTCAGCAGAATAAATTATCTCAATAGACTGAATTGCATTTATTTCCTTGTAATGATTGCATCCTGGAAGCATGAGCCGGGGCAGGGGGAGGGGCACAGCTTTAGAGTCAGGAGGATCTGAACCTGGGCCACCTTCCACTCTTTACCAGCTGAGGTGCCTTGAAAGCTGCAGAGCCCACTTTGCTGTGTCTGGATTAGAGAGTAAAGATGTCAGACAGAGCATATTAACCAGAGGCAAATCTCAATTGAAAGAAATCACTGGTGTCATTTTACCAAAGCCCAAGTATCAGGAGAGGCATGGGGAGGGGTGTTTCACTGCCCCCTCTCCTCAGTCGCAGAGAAGTTGCTCTCCAAAAATATCAGGTCAACCGTTTGTCATGTAGAACAGACTTTCTCAGAAGAAACGTGGGTCTCAGGTGCTCAGAAACCACTTCTTACCCTTCTGGACAGCAGTGGCTCATTGTGCCAGTAACTCTGGTGTAATCACATCCTCTGTGGCCACCACCCACAGCTCTTCCCCTCATGACCTAGAGCCATGAGCTTGACCACACGGGCCACTGGTTCTTCCTCAAACCTGCCTTTCCCACATCTCTTTGCAGAGACACATGTGATGGGCTTGCTGGGACCCTCTACCCTTTCTTCTTCACCAACGAATTCTCAATAGACCTCAAGGCCTAGCTTAAACATCAGGCGCATGGGGAATTCTGCTTGGACACCACTAGGCAGGAGGATCTCCTAGATGTCCCTCCTCAGCATCTAGTTCACTCAGCCCATCACATGGACATTTCTCCAGGGGTGTCTTTCCTTTTAAATGTAATCTTTGCAAAAGTGGTATTGTTATTGTTTTGGGGGTATAATATCTTTGAAGAAGAATGCAAAGTTTATGTCAAATCTGCTCATAAACATTGAAAACGCATGTCTGGGAGAGAGATGGAAGAAACACTGATTTCTGGAGTCAGGGAAAGGAAGGGTAAGTAAAGACTCTCAGCAGCCCACATGAAACTGGAATAAAAACTGGATAGATGAAGAGCAAGAGGGAAGACAGAATTGTCTGGGACTGAATTAGAATATCAACATCAACTCGGCACCAGTTGGAGGAAGATGGTACCTGGTGTGACCACTATGACCAGGACATTTGGCTCTCTGGAAAGAATTTCTCTTGGACAAGGAAATGATGATAGAGGACAGATTAGTCAGCTCAGGCCACAGGAACAGAACTCCACACACGGGGTGGGGGGAGGGGGCATCAACAGTGGACATTTATTTTTTCCACAGTTCTGGAGGCTGCAAGTTCAAGGTCAAGGTGATGACAGGCTTGGTCTCTTCCTGGATGGCAGATGGTAATTCCTCACTGTATTGTCACATGGCCTATCTGCTGTGCACATGCATGCCTAGGGTCTCTTCACCTGAGGACCTTAGGGCTCCCTCCTTGAGATATCACCTTACCTAAGCTATCTTAAAAAGGCACGATCTCTAAATAGTCATGGTAGGGTTTAGCTAAGACTTCAACATATGAATTTGGGTGTGTGTATGCAAAAGTTAGTTCCTAACAAGAAGGAACTGAAAGTCTAGGTAGAGCCACTACACTGTGGCAGCTCCCAGGCTAGTGCCACTGACAAGCTGTGTGGCCAGATGGAGGTGGACCCAAATGAGTGACCCAGGGTACCAAAGGCCATGTATGCAGCCACCCAGAAGCTGCCTCAGTCTCAGACTCCGGATACTGCACAGGCCAAAGAGGCTTAGGATGGGCTGAGGGCACAGGACAAATACTCAATCATTCATCAGTGGATTTCAGGTGGTTAGATACTTGGGTACCTCACTCGGGATTTTCAGACAGAGGCTGCATATATCTGAACGGCTATGGAAGGCAGGTGCGGCACGAATGAGAAAATCGTGTGCTGTCGTCCTGTTCTGACTCCTTAATTATATAAAGTGGATCACTGAAATGGTCCCATCTCTTTCGATGCCCGTGCATGTCTTCTTAACTTACTGCAATCTTTTGACCCATGTTCATATTTTTCATATACATTTGCTCCATTCTTGGTATTTTAAGGGATGACAACTTACAATATTCCTTCATTAGAAACACTGGAAATCAAAACATTTTTTTCACAGCTCATTGCCTTTTGGATGTACCTAGGTAGGGAGAGTTAATAACATCTCATTAAAAGTTTTCTCCCCTTTCAGCTGGGCCTGTGGTTGGGCTCTTCATATGGACTGTGTCACATTGCTGTTCAGAGGCTGCCCTGCCTGGCAGTGGCTCAGGGGTGGTTACAGATCACTGGCCCTAACTCTAAGAGTCACACTGATTTACATTGTTCACCCCAAGAATTAAACCAGACAGAGTGGGCCCAAACATAAGACAGCCCTTTAGAAACAGCCTCTGTGCTTACATTTTGCTGACTTTTATCATAAATTAGAGATTTTGAAGAGAATGAGTCATAGAAAAGGAGAAAAATAATAACCTGTTTCGGCAATCAGCTTATTATATCTCCCCAATGACTCATAACGTCAGATTCAAGTCAGGACAAACAGAGTCCCTGTCAGAGAGAAGTGCAGTTAAAAATAAAAGCAAAAATAGGAAGCAGGGTGGGGGTGGAGGTAACTGTACCTAGAGCTCTTCCAGCCTGGATTCCCTACCGAGGCTGCAGGGGCAAAGAAGCTGCAGAGTTTGGGTCCTATGCAGTAGGAGAAGCAGCCCCCGGAGTGAAGGCAGGGTTTCTGGATGAAATCCTAAGGTAGAGAAGCCATGAAGTAGATACTGTCCCCCAAAACATGAAGTGGGCAGGCAAGAAGGGCTGTCCCTAAGCAATTCTAGCAGAAAAAGCACCAGTTTCAGAGTTTACCAAAAAAAAAAAAGCATCTTAATTTTGGCTCCACCAAAATCACCTGTGCGACCTTGGAGAGCTGGGGGTTATTTCATTTCCCTGATCCTTAGTCTCCACATCTCTTGAATGAGGATAATGCTATGGTTTGGAAGTGTCCCTGACAGGGCCATGTGTTAAAAATATGCTTACCAGCCTGTGGTGCTTTTGAGAGGTGGTGGAACCTTTAGTAGGCACGCTCTTGGGGACAGTGGGACCCTGGCCCCTTTCCCTTTCTGTCTTTGCTTCTGGTTGCCCTGAAGTGAGCAAGGCTGCTCTGCCATGAGCAAACGCAGTGTGTGCTGTGCTGCCACAGACCCCAAGCAACAGGGCCACCCCGTCATGGACTGCTATCTCTGCAATCAGCCAAAGTAAACCTTGCCTTCTTTTACCTTGATTCTGTCAGATGTTTTACTCCAGTGACAGAAAGACTGACAGATGAGGAACAACACAGAGCCATCGCGAAGATGAACTTCCTCCAAGTATGCCAAGTGGTTAGCATGATGTCTACATTCACAGACAAGAGGATTAACATTAAATAATTCTTCACCTTAAAAAATGGATGAAAACAAACATGCATTTCTAAATCCCTAATTGGCAAAGTCAGATGCATGTCTATGAAGCATTTCACACAATTGCAATTCTATGAGCGTGGTTTAAAGCCATGCTGATGGAGGCTATTGTACCCTTAAACATCTTATTACAGAAAAAGAGCTTAAGAGACCTAGGCTGGTCCAAAAAGTTTCCTGGTCTACAGGTGGCCCTCCTCAGTCTCTCCCAACCATTGCGGCCAGGTTCTGATGCATATTCAGAAATCAAAACATTAGTTTGCAACCAGAAAATGTGGTTTAAGTCTCGACTTTCCAACTTGCTGCTTATGTAGCATTGGTGAGATGCTTAATCCTTTGTAAAGTAGAGGAGATAGCCACTAACTTAAATAGATGCTGTGAAATTTTTAAAAAGGAACTTGAAGAGCCTAGCATAGTTTGGGCGCACAAAAGTAATGAATGGTCTGTTTTTACTCCTCTCTTCTACCTAATGTCTGTATTTGGATAACTAGAAGTAAACTAGTCAAATCTGAAAGTACCTGTGTGCTTACACGAGCATATTTGAGTAGCTAGCTCACTCTCTAAGCAGCTACAGGAAGGGGAGTGAGAGAAACGTCCCCCACCCTTGCTGCTCAAGCCAGCCCCTCTGAGTCCTCCTTGCTCTTCTGTTCCCTAGATCCCAGGGGAGGAGGAAGGGATATCTCCTTAGAGTGGGGGGGGGGGGGCTGTGGTCCTCAATGTCACCTGCCCCAGAGCACTGCTGTGAAAGGTTCTAACTGTGGTTTTGTGCAGTTTCCTGCCTTACGGCTATATGAGGCTGATCACACCATGAGAACCTCCATATCCTCATTTGTAAGGCTGAGTGACCTCATGGGGTTACTGTGAAAATCAAACAGTAGGAGGGAACAGGCTGGTCCCCAAACCCAATAACAACTGTTATGTGGTTGTCCCAAGCCATTCTACATCCTGCATGAGGTCTCTTTTCTTCAGGACGTGACTCTCACTTTGTTTCCAAACAGAAACCTTCCATGATCTATCCTTATAAATAACTGCAAAATGGCATCTGTCTGCAGTCAACACTTTTCCTATTGTTGCTGAAGTCAAGTCCAAGGTCATCAGCAATGGCGAAGCAGCAGCCCACCAGAGGAAGGGGCAAAGGCTTGGAAACTTGCACAGTTCCCACAGCTGCAATCCCTGTCTGGAGTTCTTAGCCCTTTCTATGGATTCCAGGGCTCACTTGTGTCTCAGGATGGTCCCTCATGTCCTTACCTCTCTTACCATCTGCCCACAGCACAGTATTTCACTCCTAGGGACTCAAATGACTAGAACGATGGACAAGACTCCAAGTGGCAGATTAGAGTCTTCAGAAATCGCCACAACGATAATTTTCATCCCATGTGATCTTCCAGATTCTTGTTATCAAGGAGCACAGCCTATTTATCTGTGGCTCAAGTCTTGACCAGTCTTAGTGGCTGGCCTGACAAGGAGAAGGTGGAAGGTGACTTCTGAAGCCGGGTGAGGGACAGTGGTAGAAGTATGCCTGCTCTGTCTCTCTCTGAGTCTTGCTCTCTTGGGAAACACTTGGAGCCCTGATCCACCACTCAGGATTCCAGCTGAGGCCTCTGTACTGGCAAGGCCCACTGGAGGAACCACACAGGCATAGACAGCCAACGGCCCAGCTGCTCTGCCCAGGAGGGACCTTCAGTGCTACCACTTTGCAGGTGAAGAGCAAACAGACGCTCCCAGTCCCAGCCACATGCAACTGAGCCACCTGAGAGGCACTGGTGACACCTTTCCCCTGGAGCCCAGCCAAGCCCCAGAAACCTGAGAAATGGAAAGAGAGGTTGCTGTTTAAGACTGCTACTGTGCAGGGAGACTTGTTACACAGCAACAGATCCCTGGAACACCTTTGGAACCTTTATATGAGCTACCACTCTATCAAGGCCTAAGACACTGAGGCAGTGGCTTTAAAACTACATTACTAAGGGACTGTGGGACGCAAGAATGAAACAAAAGTTGTGATACTAAAGGATGAAGTCAAAGTTGAGAGTCTTGAAGAAACTGGAGGAGCTGAATGACCTCCAAGGAATTTGTCAGGGAAGAATTAAAGGTGACTGAGGAAAAGACTCTGAGAAGAGGGAATAAAGGAGATCCTTCTTACACAGTGGCAGAAAGCTTTGCATCAAACTTTGCAGCTGCCACATGGAAAATAGGCAAGTCACAGGACCTCCAGTGACCCAGTCAAGATTTCTACAGATGTTGAGAATATTGGTGGTGCAGCATCACCATTTCTGCCTGATATAGGAAACTGAGAAAAGAGATACAAATCCACAGAAAGAACTGTTAAATAGGAAGGTCGTGGAACTTTCTGGGTGAGGAAAGAAAACTTTCCCATTCTCAGATCTCCCCACCCACATGGACACACAATGCTGAAATCCAGAAATGGCTTCTGAAAATGAGTTCAGTACAAAATCAGGAAAATGTAAGGAAGTCATGGGCGGGAGAGTAAAACCCCTTTGCTGAGAACACTTGGTGATTTTGGATGTTGCCTGATAGGCACTTTTGATTGGTAGAAATTCTGGCAAAGATCCAAGGCCATGGCTTGCAGATTCTACCCTTCAGGCAACAAGACTTCTGGGAATCCTAAGACCAGTGTCCTAGGGTAGTTCCCCAGAAGCCATATGGACAGGGATCATCTTGAAAAAAATCTGTGGGCGTGGCTTTTATCTAATGGACTGAATTATAAATTGATTGTCTGAAAATTCAGAAAGAATGTGGAGGGATCATTCTGCTTATGTTGAAAGGGATGAAGATACTAAAACAAACAAACAAACAAACAAACCTCTGAATTTCTCAACAAGCAGGAAGAAGGGTAAGAAAACTATGCAGTTGTGAACATGTGCTACACTTTAAGAAAAAGGATGAATAATTCAGAGGGTATTGCTGTGCACTTTGGGGAATCTTTTTTTAAAATATAATTTTAGTTGTAAATGGACACAATATTTTATTTATTTTATGTGGTGCTGAGAATCAAACCCAGGGCCTCACATGTGTTAGGCGAGCACTCTGCCACTGAGCCACAACCCCAGCCCCACTTTTGGGAATCTTTGCCAAGCATCAGAGCTGACTCCAAAACTTATAACATCTTTTTCTTTTTAATCTACCCATTGCCAATTGGTATGTCTTCTTTTGGAGAAAGGTCTGTTCAAGTCCCTTACTGATATTTTTTATTGTTGGATTCTTGCTTTTCTTTTTCTTTGCTGTGAACTGTAGAGGTTGCATGTACATTTTGAAAATCAATCCCTTCTTATCAAATATGTGGCTTGCAGACATTGTCTCCAGTTCAGAAGATCACCCTTCATTCTGTCAGCTCTTTCCTCTGCTACACAGAGCCTTGGTAGTTTTATATAGTCCCTCTTGCCTACTTCCGTGGACTACGCTTTTGATGTCACACCCAAGATCCATGTCAAATAGCTTGCCTCTATTTTTTTTCCTGGGCATTTTATAGTTTCAGTAAAGCTGCATTGAAGTCTTCAATCCATATTGAGCTGGTATTTTGAGTGTAAAAATAGAAACCAAAGATGAGATGACTTTGGAGGCAGGATGAAAGATGATGGAGAGTCCTGGGAAAGTGGAGTCATAAACCTTCCTACCCAAAATCTAATAAGTAAAAATAAATAAGCAAAAAGATGGAAAAAAACTCCAATAGTATACAAAATAGATGGAACACAACTTATTATTATTCATTTGAAAGAAGTGACTCTGGGAACACAGAAAGAGAGGGATCTAGATACGACATGTCAAGCCTTCCCTCCTCCTTGAGAAGCTCTACAGGACACTAGGGGACATCTACAGCCAAAGCACTACCAAATTCTCTTTCTATCCTCTAATCTGAAGTCTATTCTGGATCATTTGATAAAGCATCTCCTCCATTGAGAAGACTCTCTCAGATACCACAGATGAAAAAAAACTTTAAATAGGGAAAATTGATTAGAGGCCATCAGTTTTCCCCTAAATATACAGTAGGACAGAATGGAAAGAAGGATTGAGCTCTGCTAATTATTTCCAAAAATAAACAATAACAAATTAAGTCAAAATTTTTGATGGGATTTGGTCATCCCTTGAGATAGGAAGGAGAATAGGAGCTCCACATGGCCTTGCTTCCTGTAGCTCGTGGTTCAACTAATGAATTCCACTCTCTTTCCCCAGCACTGGCGGCCAGGAAGACGCTGGCTGCAGAGTGGAGCCTCAGGGACGGGCAGCACAAAGCGGCTGTATCTGTCAGCCATGATGATGTTGGCAGCACAATCCAATAGAAACCTAATTTCCCTGTCTACATAAGGAGGGTACACCCTGGACGACCCAGAATAAATTGAATTATAATAATACAATTATGCCACGTTGAACAGAAAACATCAACAAATCAAAACAGTCACAACTACATCTGAGGTTTCTTAAGAAAACAGAAACGTAAGCGAACAAACATCAGGGAGAACCATCCCCAGGGGAACCTAAGAGACACACTAGCTTCCACCAGCACGGGCCAGTCAGGAGGAAGCGTCTGTACGTTCTCATAGGGACAAAGGGAATGCCTACACAGAACCGCCAGTATTAGAATAAAATGAAAACATCTCAAGTTATCATTTAAAAAATTAGGAAAGTAAAGAGAGAAGTAAGACAGGTAGCATAATGAAATGGAAAAGAAAAATTTCTTCTGGAAGAAGTAAATACTACGTAATAGAATAAATATTCCTATAAAGCCTTTCCTCAAAATAACATAAAAACTGAAAGTTACAGTTAAGATGATAAACACTGATATAAACAAATATTAAGGCTAAACTTAATCATAAAGAATTAATAAAGTATGCCTAAAACATATTATTACTTCCATGTTTATTATAGTACTATCCACAATCACATAAGATGGGAAATCACCCTAGGTGTCCATTGATGGATGAATTGATAAAGAAAATGTGGTACATAATGGAATATTACTCAGCCATAAAAATTAAATCCTGTCATTTATGGCTACAGGAAGAAAACTATAAAACATTATGTTAAGTGAAATATGTCAGGCACAGAAAGACCAATACCACATGATTTCACTCATTTGTAGAAGCTCAAAATGTCATACCCATAGAAATAGAATTGGGATTACCAGAGGCTGAGAAGAAAATATACAGATGAGAGAAAGAAAGGGGATTAACAGGTGCAAGAACACAGGAGGATTATGTTCTAAAGTTCTCCACACAGAAAGGCAACTATAAACCAGGCTTGGTGGCACACGCCTGTAATCCCAGTGGCTCAGAGGGCTGAGGCAGGAGGATCACAAGTTCAAAACAAGCCTCAGCAAAAGCGATACGCTAAACAACTCAGTGAGTGCCTGTTTCTAAATAAAATACAAAAAAATAGGGCCAGGGATGTGGCTCAGTGGTGAGTGCCCTGAGTTCAATCCCCAGTACATTCCAACAAAAAACAGAAAGGCAACTCTATCATTTATTGTGTATTTCAAAATATTGAAAGAGGGGATTTTGAATGTTCCCAATACAATGAAATCATAAACGTTTGACATGATGAATATGCTAATTTTTCTCATTTGATCATTACATATTGCATATACTAATCAAAATATTACACTATGTCCAGTAGTATGTATAATTATTTTAGTAAAAAATAAAATGCTACATAAAAATGTAATTTCATGGGTGAGGAGAAAGGCGGATTCTAGTTGAAAATCAAAACTGTGTTATGCAAAAGAGAATCGAAATGATCAAAAAGATTGTCATTGGAAAACAGCAGGCCTAGGACAATGACGAGGATGGTGGCAGATAATGGATGCTGCACATCAAAGAAGCAACGCAAGGACATCTGTGGCTTGGAAGTGGAGAAGAGGAAGTGGTAGCGCAGGACACAGGCTGTCCAGAGACAGAGACACGTTCTCCCATGTGAACAAGTTGCTGGGCCTCCGAGTGTGAGACTCTCTGGCCTCCACACAGGGAAGGTGGTACCAGAGACTGGACAGGAACCCCAGCTCCGTTCTCGAGGAGCTGTGTGACTCTGGGCAGGCTTCTCAGGTGGATTTCTAACCTGTCAAATGGGAATATCTAACATATCAATGACGTTGTTTGTTGTGAATGAGAATTCAATGCTGATCGGTGTCGTGGGCTGGGGGAGTTACTGGAACAGAGGAAATGCTTTATACAGATCAGCTATTGTTTGTGTCTTGGCAAAGTTCCTGAACACAAAGGGAAAAAGGAATCCTGTAAGAGGGGGAAAAAATTCGTTGCACTCACACTTTTCCAAAACATTAGGTAATCTCAGACAATGATGCGAACATGTGAATGGAGGGTCACGTGGTGAGAAACGCCGTGACCCGGGGATGTTGTAGGAGCCTGGTGGTCATTCACGAATAAAGGCATTCAGTGGTCAATGCCAAGGAAGCTAAAGTTACAGAGACAAAAGGCCTCTTGAAAAAACTCACTGATGAAAATAAGCAACAAGATTAAACCATCAGTGTGGAGAGACCCAGTATGGAAGAACTGGCAGTGAGCTCTTGGTCCATTTAAATATAAAATAAGGTGAAATAATCGAAGCCATGATGGTCGCCTAAAATACATGTTCTATTTTACAACCTAGAAAATTGAAAGGTAATTTTCTTCATGAAGAGAAATAAGATCGCCATAGCAGACTATGGAAAAATGTTTGTAAGGAGTATCAGGAAGTGAGGAGGGAGATGAGAAGGTTAAGTTTCCTGTTTCCCTGTATTTTTAGTGGAAAGTCAAGAGATGGCAGGTTTATTGGAAGACCTTTTTTTTTTTTTTTTTGGTATAGAAGTCAGCCCTAGATGAACTAACAAGAAAAAAGCTTTCCAAATATAATGAAAGGAAAATGAAAATTTAAAACAAAAGCACATTTCCCATGAATTTCAGTATTTCTGAATGAACTGAAATGCACATTTCTCTGCACTTAGAATAAGGTCTGCATGGATGAATGGGAACAGCAACTCTTCCCTGGGAGGCGGGAATGTGTGCAGGTGTCCACTGGGGACAGACTTATGTTCTTTCCTTCTTATTTTTTTTGTTTACTCTTGCTGATTAAAAACTAGCAAATAGCATGAAGAACAAGGTAAGAAACTGCTAGATATCTATTATACTGAAATGACTGTTTTTCCCAATTTGTTATATTTATTTCAAGATGTTTTTAGACAGAAATAAACCACCACAGATGTACCAGAAGTCTCCTTAGCAATTCCTTCTGCCTCCCCTTTCACTCTTCTCCGGGGCAGTTACAGGGAATAACTTAATATGTGTCTGTTGCTCTGAAGTATAAAGCAGCATAGTCACATCTAGGAGCCTGGAGGCCTCAGACTTGGGGAAACCCACGTGGAAGCGCACGGTCTCATGATCTTTGGTACTGTTGGAGGTGACGTCACACTGCATTGCCCTGCAAGATGCATTTGTTTCCAAACACCCTTCTTTGTTTTTCTTTCCCTTTCCTTATTCTTCATGTAGGCATGTTGAGGGATTATTTTAAGATAAAAGAAATTGTTCTGCTAAAGAAAAAACGTATTCAATATTAATTGTTGCCAAATAATTGCATCTTTATACTAAGTGCAAATAAACCTGTGGCCCCTTGAATGGATGAATTTCTAGAAAAATATCAAGACTGAAATAGATTCCAAAAAAAAAATTTTAAACTCAAGTAAAACAATGAATATATATACACATATATATATTCATTGTTTTATATATTATATATAAAACATATATATAATATATAAAACATATATATATATTCATTGTTTTATATATAATCCTTATCTAATATACATATATTAGATAAGGATGGGGCAGGTTTCCCTCCCCCACCCAGACACACCCACACATCAGGACTCATGGTATGGACATGTTTCACGGGCAGCTTGTTTTTGCGTTTCTGAGTACTATATAACCCCAATGAGTTGGTTTTGGGGGGGATGGTTTAATTAGAGTACTGCAGTTATACATAGCATTTGGGTTCCTTTTGACAGAATTATACCACAGAGAGCATTTTTCTAATTCTTTTTACTAAGCTAGTGTGAGTTTAAAACCAAAATCTGAAAAAAGAATCCCAATAGAATAGTACTGATTGTTGCTATTGAAGTAAAAACAAAATGTGAGAAATAGAATTCTGCAGTATATTGTACATAACATGTGCATACACAGCTGTACATACTATCCATATGTGTATAAATACATGTGAGCATATATAACAGGACACACATGTGGTGCATAGATATGTGTTCATAGCTACACATATTAGTACATGTATACATACAAACAATAGGTATCTTTTACACACATAAAACACAAAACACACGAATATACAGGTTTGTGTCTGTATGCATGTGTTAGCAAAGTGAGCATTAGTTCATGAGTATAAAACAATTTTAAAAAAACACAAAGATAGTAGTTTTAGAGTTAAAAGAGTTAATTGTTTGTTGTTAAGAAATAAAAAAGTAAAATCGAAGTTCAAGATTATAATTTAAAGCTGATTGCTTTATAAATTCTGCTGTATTCCAGGATGTCCCTTGTTGATATTTATTGACTTTAAAAATAACTAAGGTAGGGGCTGGAGTTATGGCGCAGTGGTAGCGTGCTCGCCTAGCACGTATGAGGCACTGGGTTCGATCCTCAGCACCACATAAAAATAAAATATTCTGTCCACCTACAACTAAAAAATAAATATTAAAAAAAATAACTAAGGTAAAATATGTTCATATATACATCTATCCACTGATCGGAATTAACAAGTGTTAAAATATGCTACGTATTTTTTCAGGTTATTTTCAGAAAACAGAAAACCAAAGATAATTTTGAAATCAATTTTGATATAAACACTTTCTAACCATCTTGCTAATTTCTGAACCCTGCACATATGGGACAGAATCCAATTGAAGAGAAAGATCTGAAATGAAATGTGAGCTGCCATTCAAGAGGCAGAATTTGGTAATTGAGTGCGATCAGGTGAAATCTGCTTGAGTCCAACCAAGTTAAAACCTGCTTAATAAACAACCAACACTCCTAGGAAAAATATAAGGAAATCTCATCTGCAGTCCAGCTTGGTGCTGCTCCACAGAACACTATTCTAATACACAGGATGAGTTTCATATATCTTGTTATATGAGCTGCAAATACCTTGAATTGTAACCCCAAAGAATATAAAGAATGACAAAAACAAGATCTATTCTGGGCTGGGGTTGTGGCTCAGTGGTAGAGCACCTGCCTTGCATGCGTGAAGCACTGGGTTTGATTCTCAGCACCACATATAAATAAATGAAAAAAATAAAGGTCTATCAACAACTAAAAAAAAAAAATTAAAAAGAAACCAGGGTCTATTCTCAAGAGAAATAAACAATAGAAAATTGTGAAAGGTGACTGAGTTTGGTATGGTCTAAATGTTAAATTTACAGCTACCATATAATCTACCAATTTCATTCTTAGGTATGTACACACTCAAGAAAACTGAAAACATAAATATATACCAAAACTTATACACAAATGCTCATCACAGTATCATCCATGATAGCCATAAAAAGTAAATAATTCAAATGCCCATCAATTAATGAATGAACAGACAAAATGTGGTATGTTTAAATAAAGGAATATTATCTTGGGCATAAAATGAAATAGAAGTATTGATCAATGCTTTATGACATGGATGAACCTAAAAAACATTATGCCCCGTAAAAGAGGCCTGGTACAAAAAGTCCCATATTGTGCAGTTCCATTCCATGAAATACCAAGAACAGGTAAATGCATAGAGGCAGAAAATCAATAAGTAGTCAGGAGACACAGGGTGGGTGAAATGGGCAGTATCTGCTAATGAGCACAGCATTTGTCTTTGGGGTGATGAAAATATTTTAAAATTAAATAGTGGTGAAGGCTGCACAACTCTGAGCAGAAGATCTGTGTCAGGCTATGAGCCTTGGCCAAGTTACATGCATGTGTGTGGGGCCCCCTCTGCATTCCTCACCCTCATCTGGGGTTATTACAATTACTGCTATCTGTAATCTTTGGCTATAATATTTATCGTGTTTAATTTTGTAAAATTGTGTTCTTCTCACCATCCTCTTGCTGCTTCATAATGCATCATATTGCAGATGACTGAGTCCTCCTGAGAGGCTTGGAAACCACACAATCAGTGATCCAAAATCTGCACATGCCCAGGGTCCTCAGATGCCTCAGGCATCCCCTCAAGCTTCAGGCTGGCAGGAAATTATGTGTGATAGAAGAGTTAAACTGTAAGATGACTTGAGATGTGGTAGTTCAAAGCCCTTGCCAATAATTCTTTATTATGTGTTGCATTTTCAAAGCAAAATTACAACATGTTAGAAAGTGAATGAGGCGAATTACTGGTGATGTCATCAAAGTAATGACTGCTAATGAACATCTTCCTCGTGGGGATTGCCCAATGCCACACTGACAGGAATGAGGGAGATGCTTTCTGCGAAATCTATTTGGATTATTTACAAGGCATCCTGAAGATTGTAAAAGCATAATGTAAGAAATGAGAGATCAAAGTTTGAATGCAGGGCAGGGATTCCAGGGAGGAAAATGTACTCTCTGTTGGGTAGCAGATGTTTTGACAAGAGTTTAAAGGGCTTTGCTAAAAGGTGACAACAAGCACATATTTAAATGGTTGATTTCTACCCCAATTAAAAATACATAAAATTTAAGCATGTGTTTATTTTCACAAAGGAGTTCGGAAGAAAATGGTCATCAACAGGGAGAATTACGTTCGACCTGGTATGTACTGTTCTAGATGCAGCGACCCTGTCTGCACTGGCCCTTGACATCTGGTGATGCTCCTAGACAGACTTCTGCTTGTGCCCTGCCATCCTTCTGTGTCCATGGCCCATTCCCATCTTCTTTGGAGGGAGAAGCACACAGAGAGAAACCCAAAGACTTTCATTTGTCATGGGGATATTTGTAAACATTGGCATGGTAAAAAGGGGAGAGAAGAGTTTCATTAGTGTCTGGGGAGGAAAAGGGAAAAGTCAAAATATGCAAAAATAACTAAAGTTTTGAAGGAATACTAATAAATAAGTTTACATTTAGCTATAAAGTCTTTGTTCCTCATACCAGCTAGTGAGTCTGCTGGCCATGAATACCCTGTCTAGGCAATAACCCCATGAGACTGACCACCCAAAGAAGCTGGAGAAAATGTAACCAACATATCAATGCAAAACATAATTTGCAAAGATCTAGAAAGATATAGTATCGAGCCTCAGACTCCAGAAAAGGGCAGAACCAAAAACAGGAGGGAAAACACATAATGATGAATGATGAAGATCAAAGACAAGGTTGGCGTCAGGATCCCATAGTGTCCATGCATGCAGGGACTCCACACTTGGTTTGCTATCTTGAATTTATTAGTGATTTTATTTTAGAACTTACACTTTGTGAGTGAGGTCAGATGCAACAACAGAACATGCCTGTGAGCAGATACTCAGGGTAAGTGAATGTACTCCACCACAGGCCCACATGGTGTACAAGATGTCCCTTCAGCCCAGACTTGTGGCACATGGGAGTTTGGTGAGGCTCAGAGTGAGTTCATGGAAAACCTGTCACATCTAAGTTCCCAAAAGATCACACTTCCCTTTAAACGAGAGCTTACTTCAAATATAGAAAAAGGCAATGAAGAATCATGGAGGAAGCCGTATCATATCTTTCCCCAGTCATGTTACTGCCCTGTGTTAGTTGATCTTAGGTAGCTTCCGTTTTAGTCCACTCGTTTGTCTCTGTAAGCAAAAGACTTGGCAAGAACAGTGTGGAGGAAAAGTATATTTTGGCTCACAGTTTTAAAGGTTCAGTCCGTGGTTGGCAGACTCGACTGCTCTCGGCCCCAGGTGTGGTAGAACATCATGGCGGCAGGATGTGACAGAAGAAAGCAGCTCAGGACATGGGAAGTAGGAAGGAGAGAGTGCTCTGATCCTCAGGGATGAAATATAAACCCCAAAGGCACACTCCCACAACCCGCCTCCTCCATCCACACTCTACCTGTCTACAGTTATGGATTAATCCACTGATTAGGTTGCATGTCTAATAATCTGACCATTTCACCTCTGAAAATGCTTTCATTGTCTCACATGAGCTTTTGGGGATCATCTCATATCTAAATCATAACAGGTTTATTATCCCATATCTAAAATGTTTGAGACCAGAAGTGTTTTGAATTTCAGGTATTTTTCATATTTTTTGGAATATTTGCATGTATATAATGAGATATATTAGAAATGGAACCCAAGTCTAAACAAAAAATTTATTACCTTATACATATATACTAAAGGTAATTTTAGACAATATTTTTTAAATAACTTTGCACATGAGGCAAGGTTTCATGATGTGGAAGCTCAACACCAAGGTACTTACAGGTTTGACACTAACCAGCCACCAACTAGGGACATGGTCACTTCCATTTAAAGACAACAGCCAGGACCTGGGAGACCATCCCCAAGGTCCCTGCAGGCTTGGATACACCAGAGGTATCCCTGCTAGTTGTGCTAATAGCCACCATCTTGTTGCAGAGGCAGGAGACACCCTTACACTGGGTGGCCTCTTTCTGTCTTTTCTCCTATTAACAGCCAACTTCTTTTGATTCATATTTCACTCTTCCTGCAATCTAATATCTCTATATTCTCACTTCCTACCTCAAATATATCAGACCCATACTCTCCCATTTCTCTCCTTGTCCACCATTAGAAACTGTAGACCCTTTTACAAACCTACTGTTTATATTGCAGATAATAATTGAACACATCATTTCTGTTTATTGTGACAAAACAGTCCTCTAAACAGTAACTATTTGGTTTAAGGCTGTATATCATTTGCGTTGGTGTATTAATATTAATTTCCACCTTAAAGGTGAGACATTGGAAACCTGCAGGGACACTATAAGATTATAGGGCAGAAACTGTTAATAGCTCAGATATACACTGCTAAAGGGGAAGACACATGGAAAGCATGAAAAGACAAGGGAAGAAAGTGCCCCAAACAAATCAAGATGATACAATAATAGAGTTCATTGACAGTAAAGTACGTGAAATGTCAGAGAAGGAATTAAAATATACATAATCAAAATGATCTGCAAATCAAACAATGACATAAGAGAGCAAATACAGGCAACAATTGATCACTACAACAAAGAGATAGAGAACGAATATAGATAACAAAAGATTACTTCAAGAGCTAGATATTCTGAAAAACAAACAAACATACAGAAATTCTTGAAATAAAGGAAACAATAAGTCAAATAAAAGGTTCAATATAAAGCATCAGTAACAGACTAGATCACTTGGAAGACAAAACTTCAGACAATAAAAATAAAATATAGAATCTTGAAAATAAAGTTGAGCACACAGTGAAGATGGTAAGAAACCACAAACAGAACATCCAAGAATTATGGGATAACATCAAAAGGCCAAAACTAAGATTTATTGGGACAGAGGAAGGCATAGAGATACAAACCAAATGAGTGCACAATCTCTTCAATGAAATAATACC
Organism: Xerus rutilus; assembly: GCA_028644305.1. Lineage (NCBI taxonomy): Eukaryota > Metazoa > Chordata > Mammalia > Rodentia > Sciuridae > Xerus > Xerus rutilus. Next base: position 73,733,446 of record CM053411.1, on the reverse strand, counting down.
AGAAAATTTCCCAAACATAAGGAATAAATTGAAAAATCAAGTACAAGAGGCTTACAGGACATCAAATGTACCAAATTACAACAGATATACACCAAGGCACATAATAATGAAAATGCCTAGCATACAGAATAAGAATAGAATTTTAAAAGCTGCAAGAGAAAAGTTTCAGATTGCATATGAGGGGAAACCAATTTGGACCTTAGCAGATTTCTCAACCCTGTTCTTCAAAGGCAGATCCTGGAAAAACATATACCAAGCTCTGAAAGAAAATGTATGACAACAAAGAATCTTATATCCAGCAAAATTAAGCTTTAGATTTGATGATAAAATAAAAAACTTCCATGACAAACAAAAGTTAAAAGAGTTTACAACAAGAAAACTGGCACTACAGAACATTCTCTGCAAAATATTCTAGGAGGAGGAAATAAAAAACAACAATGAAAATCAGCAAAAGGAGAAACCAACTCAAGAAGAAAAAAAAAACAAAAACAAAAATGGCCGGGAATACAAACCATAGTTCAATAATAACCCTGAATGTTAATGGCCTAAACTCATCATTTAAAAGACAGATTGGATTAAAAAAGGCCAAAAAATATGCTGCCTTCACAAGACTCATCTTGTTGGAAAGGACAACCACCAACTGAAGATGAAAGATTGAGAAGAAAACACCACTCACATGGACCATGTAAACAAGTAGGTTTTCATCCTTATATCAGATAAAGTGGATTTCAAACTACAGTTAGTTAGAAAGGATAAAGAAAGACATTTTTTACTGCTTAAGGAAATCACACATCAAGAAGACATAACAATCATAAATATTTATGCCCCAAATAATGGAGCATCTATGTATATCAAACAAATCATTCTAAATTTCAAGAATCAAATAGACTACAACACAATAATACTGGGTGACTTGAACACACCTCTATCACCACTGTATATATCTTCCAAACAAAAACTAAACAAAGAAACTATAGAACTCAATAATACAATCAATGTAGACTTAACAAATATGTATAGAATATTTCATCCATCAATGAGCAAATACACTTTTTTTCTCAGCAGCACAGGGATCCTTCTCCAAAACAGACCATATGTTATGCCACAAAGCAAGTTTTAGCAAATACTGAAAAATAGAGATACTACCCTGCATTCTAGCAGATCATAATGGAATGAAATTAGAAATCAATGATAAAATAAAAAATAGAAGCTACTCAAACACCTGGAGACTAAATAATATGCTATTGAATGAAGCACAGATAACAGAAGACATCAGGGAGGAGATAAATTCTTAGAGGTAAATGAGAACTCTGATACAACATATCAAAATCTTTGGAATACTATGAAGGCAGTGCTAAGAAGAAAGTTCATTGCATTGAGTTCATTCATTAAAAGAAGAAAAAGTCAACAAAAAAATGACCTGCAATTACATCTCAAAGCCCTATAAAAAGAAGAACAAATCAACACCAAAAGAAGTAGAAGACAGGAAATACTTAAAATCAGGGATGAAATCAATGAAATTGAAACAAAAGAAACAATTGAAAAAATTGACAAAACAAAAAGCTAGTTCTTTTAAAAAATAAATAAAACTGATAAACCCTTAGCTACCCTAATGAGAAGAAGAGAGAAAACTCAAATTACTAAAATTGGTGATGAAAAAGGAAATATCATGACAGACACTATTGAAATACAGAAGATAATTAGAAACTATTTCAAAAATTTGAACTCCAATAAAATAGAAAATATTGATGACACCAACAAATTTCTAGAGAAATTTCTGCCCACATTGAATCAGGAAGACATGTATAATTTAAACAGATCAATTTCAAACAATGAAATAGAAGACACCATCAAAAGTCTCTCAACACAGAAAAGCCCAGGACAAATGGATTTTCAGCCAAGTTCTACAATACCTTCAAAGAAGAATTAATACCAATACTCCTCAAATTATTCCATGAAATAGAAAAGGAGGGAACCCTTTCAAACCCATTCTATGAGGCTACTTTCACCCTTATTCCAAAACCAAAGATACACCAAGGCAGGAAAAATTCAGAGCAATATTTCTGATGAATATAGATGAAAAAATTCTCAATAAAATTCTGGCAAATTGCATAAAAACATATGAAAATGTAGTGCACCATAATCAACTGGGGTTCATCCCAGGGATTTAAGTTTAGTTCAACATATAGACATCACTAAATGTAATTCATCACATCAATAAATTTAAAGATAAAGATCATATCATTCCAATAGATGCAGAAAAATCATTTGATAAAATATAACACACTTTCATGTTCAGAACACTAGAAAAACTAGAGATAGTAGGAACATACCTCAACATTGTAAAAGCTATCTATGCTAAGCCCAAGACCAATATTATTCTAAATGGAGAAGAATTGGAGGCATTCCCTCTAAGAACTGGAATAAGACAGGGATACCCTCTCTCACCACTTCTATTCAACATAGTTCTTGAACCTCTAGCCAGAGCAATTAGATGAAAGTAATTAAAGGGATATAAACAGGAAAAGAAGAACTCAAACTATCACTATTTGCCAACAATGTGATTCTATATTTAGAGGATCCAAAAAACTCCACCAGAAAATTTCTAGAATTAATAAATGAATTCAGCAAAGTAGCAGGATATAAAATCAACACACATAAATCAAATGTATTTGTATACATCACTGCTGAACTCTAAGAAAAAGAATTTAGAAAAACTACCCCATTTACAATAGCCTCAAAAAATAAAATAAAATAAAATACATGGGAATCAATCTAACAGATGAAGTGAAAGACCTATACAATGAAAACTACAGAACACTAAAGAAATACATTGAAGAAGACCTTAGAAGATGGAAAGATCCCCCATGTTCTTGGATAGTAAGAATTAATATTATCAAAATGGCCATACTACCAGAAGCATTATACAGATTTGATGCAATTCCTATTAAAATCCCAACAATGTTCCTCATAGAAATAGAAAAAAAAAATCATAAAATTTATTTGGAAAAATAAGGGACCCAGAATAGCCAAAGCAATCCTTAGCAAAAAGAATGAAGCAGGAGGCATCACAATACCAGACCTTAAACTATACTACAGAGCAATAGTAACAAAAACAGCATAATATTAGCACCAAAATAGTCATGTAGACCAATGGACAGAATAGAAGACACAGAGACAAACCCATATAAATAGAGTTATCTCATACAAGACAAAGGTTCCAAAACAAACATTGGAGAAAAGATAGCCTCTTTAACAAATGGTCCTGGGAGAACTGGAAATCCATATGGAGCAAAATGAAATTAAAACTCTATTTCTCACTATGCACAAAACTCAACTCAAAATGGATCAAGGTCCTAGGAATTAGACCAGAGACTCTGAGCCTAACAGAAGAAAAAATTAGCTCAAATCTTCATCATGTTGGATTAGGTCCTGACTTCCTTAACCAGGTTCCTAAAGCACAAGAGATAAAATCAAGCACACAGAGTGAGAGAACATCTTTACTACATGCACATCAGATAGAGCACTAAATTCCAGGATATATAAAGTACTCAAAAAACTTAACTCCAAAAAAATAAATAACCCAATCAATAAATGCACTAAGGAACTAAACAGACACTTCTCAGAAGAAGATATATAATTGATCAACAAATATATAAAAAAAAAGTCTAACTGCTCTAGCAATTAGAGAAATACAAATCAAAACTACTCTAAGATTTCATCTCACTCCAGTCAGAATGACACTTATCAAGAATACAAGCAATAATAAGTGTTGGCGAGGATGTGGAGAAAAGGGTATATTCGTACATTGCTGGTGGCACTGCAAATTGGTGCAACCACTCTAGAAAGCAGTATGGAATGGAAAACTTGGAATGGAACCACCATTTGACCCAGGTATCCCACTCCTTGGTCTTTACCCAAAGGACTTAAAATCAGCATACTACAGTGACGCAGCCACTTCAGCGTTTATAGTTCAATGTCTGTCTCATTCTACCATCCTTCCCATCCCCACAACCACACCCCTCCCTTTACTTCCCTCTGCACAATCCAAAGTTCCTTCATTCTTCCCTACCCTGCCCACCCTCTATGAATCAGCATCCACTTATCAGAGAAAATATTCAGCCTTTGTGTTTTTGGTATTGGCTTATTTCCCTTAACATGATGTTCTCTAGTTCCATTCATTTGTAAATGTTGAAGGGCATCTAGGTTTGTTCCATAGTTTAGCTATTGTGAATTGAGCTGCTATAAACATTGAAGTGGCTGCGTCCCTGTAGTATGCTGATTTTAAGTCCTTTGGGTAAAGCTAAACTGTGGAACCAACCTAGATGCCCCCTTCAATAGATGAATGGATAAAGAAACTATAGTATGTATACACAATGGAATATTACTCAGCATTAAAAGAGAATAAAATCATGGCATTTGCAGGTAAATGGATAGAGTTGGAGAACATCATGCTAAGTAAAGTAGTCAACTCCTCAAAACCAAAGGCCAAATGTTCTCCCTGATAAGTGGATGCCGATCCATAATCGGGGTGGGGAAGAATGGAGGAACAGTGTACTTAGTTTGTACAGTATTTCCACAGTTCTAGGAAGAAGGCATGCAGCGGGCACTGCACAAGATGAGTCGTGCTAATTCAGTAATTCCTTAGAGGAATTAAATGCTCTTAAAATACACTTAACACTTGCAGTATGTAGGTTAAATTTTTCTTACTTAGAACAGCATCAAATAGCAAATCAAAAGCACCAGGATGAGGACAGGCACTACAGAAGAAAGAAAAGGCTTCCTATCTGTACCTTTAACAGCATGTTTATTACCCACTGTGCTCCTGTCACCCTGGATCCTGTCATTCACATCCCTGTCCTAGTCAGGAACAAGATCTGAGCATGGAGAACTGGGTGGCTGAGACCGACAAGTCAGGGGAGAGGCCATGGTGTAGGAAGCTGTGTCCACGCACCTGAAGACACTGACCCAAGCCAGTTGTGGTGGTGTCTTCTCCATACTTGTATGTCAAGGGCCCAATGAGCCAGTTTTCTTTCATGTTTTGGTACAAAATGAATGAAAAATTTAATAAATACTAAATGAAAATTGGAAAAGGGAAAAAATCTTATGTTCCTCCCAACCAGCCTTTTTATTTCAAGGTAGTTCGCTTCCATGTTCCCCTAACCCCTGGTGCCTGGCTCCTCCCTGAGGCTCACCTAGAACACCAGGACTCTGACCACATGGTCCTTGGCTCACGCCTTTGCACTCGGGCAGCAGAGCCTCACCTGCTCCCAGGCTACCTTGGAGAAGCCCAGGTGTGTGCCAGAGGCTCTCTCTGCCCCTCTGGGTGAACAGCCTTCAACAACTCCCTCAACTACCATCCAGGAAGAAAGAGATGACAGGTGGGTGAGGGGAGCTGCTCATGGCATTTCCTGTGTCCCCTCACAGCACCTAGGAAAATTAACTGGCACTGCAGTCCTGCCCTTGAGTCAGCATCAATTTTCTCAAAGGACTTTGTACAGAGAGCATCCCAGGTATTTTTCTCACAATGGTAATAGATGAGTGGAGTGTTTGAAAAGACGATTTATAAATTATTTAATAATAGATTGGTTTTTATGAAGTAGATTATGTCAGATCTGGCTTCTTAGCAAAGGAGAACAGAGAGACCCAGAGTAGATAACACTGAAAGTCACAGGGTAAGGGAGAAACTCAAAATATGGTGGCGGAAGAGAAAGGGACATTTGTCATTTCTCCAGAAGGCAAAGTGATCCAAAATCAGTTAACACCTTGAAGCTTCCCACACTGAAATTCTTGAAAGTGGGAAATCCTGGTCTGTTGACTCACCAGGATTTGAGACCTGGGCTGGAAGTGAGAAGACTCTGGTATGTTTATCAATGACAGGGCTTTGACCAGGATGTTTGTTGCCTGCCCATGGAGCATATGAACACATATCTTAATTTCATCACTAGAGTTTTAAAATATAGAAGGCATGATGTCTGTAAAAGTGCCTAGAAAGTTCTAGAATCCCTGCAGAGTGAAAAAAAAAGGACTGACTTCAACTTTTGAGCACCTCTCATGTGCAGGTGGTGTGATTGGCATGTTGGATATATTTTTTCTCTTCATTTTTATCATGACTCTGAATAATCCAGACCTTGATCTCTTGCTTAGAATGAGAAAATAGATTAAGAGAGGAGGTAGATCAGCTACTACACAGTTAACACCTGCCTTGTCCCTGCTGTGTGAAAGCCAGAACACAACTCCTCCAGGCAGGTACTGCCCTCCCCATTCATGCTCAGCTGGACTGCCTGCTCTTGTTATCTCCTTGTCTGAGGATTTTCTGCCCACCCCTGCCCCCCACACTGAGTGCATTTGTGGGAAGTGGTTTATGGTGAGAAATGCTTCACTCCAGCTTAGAGTATTTTTGTGCAGCTCTATTCTGTCCTCAGGTTTGAGAAGGCAGAAGAATACAAAGGAATTTGCAGAGCTGGAAGGTGACGTGAGACTGAGATTCACGTGCAAGTCCACCTGACTGCAAAACATGGATTTCATCTTGTCAGAAAGTGATGTGGATGGACCCTTGCTTCCAACAGATGCCAATCACCTGATTCTTCTCTGCTGGTGGCTGATTGCCTGAGCAATACTTTTAGGTGACTTTATAAACCTGGGGTATGAGACACTGATACACTAACAGAAAAAAGCTGTGAACCAGTCTTTCGTCATTTCCTAAAACATTAATAATCACAATAGCATCCTTCTAGGCTTGAACCACTGACTGATTTTACATTGGGCAACAGCTCTGTGGTCTCCTCAGAGTATTTTTGCAAACTTCTGACCAAGTAACCAGGCAATTAGGGGGAATGCTGTTTCAGCTGTGGATGCCCAGCACCGTGCTAAATGCACAGGGGCCATGGCCACACTAGTCTCCTCCAGCTAAACTCTGCATAGCCCAGAGAGGTGACTAGCAGGTTGGTGGAAGGCTGGGCATGATTTCAGGTGACTTTGACATAGCTGGAAAAGGTACCTCCAGGGGATACAAAGGAAGTGGCAGAACCGTGGCCTGGCTTACCTGCAGGAGCCCAGTTAGGCCCCAAGACTAACAAACGAGTGCACTGAGATATTTTGAGGCCATCTGAATGCACTATCATGTGTCCCCATTTCTTGTGCAAGTGCTGTGGCTGTCTCCCGTGGAGTTCAGAGAAGCCCATGTGAGTAGCTCTGGGGTGGCTCAGACTCCGTCAGCCACACGTTCTGCACCGTCATGTGTCTTCACTTCCTAAATATCCAGCAATATTACACAGGCTGGGCTTAAAAAACATTGTTAGTGTTGTCTGGTTATTACAAAAGCAATCCGTCTTGGTAGTCGCAGCGATGTGTTCTCCATCATAAGCACAGTGCTGCAGTGCAAGACCGTCAGGCCTGCACTCAAATCCTACTCTGCCAATCACCTAAGGCCTCTGGGCTTAATTTTCTCATCTACACATTGGGGTAGCATGGTATTGACCTCACTATGTTGTTGGGAGAGGTAAACAAGATGAAGCATATAAACCACTGAGTCCTGGGAGGGCTGTGGACATAGGACGCTTTGGCCCTGAGGGTATCTTTGAGAAACGTGGCTTCAGGATCCCTCAAGAGTGTGGTATTTTCTCTCCCTCTCCATGGTTGTATCACATTGTGGGCTTCATTACCACTTACCCAGGCTGTCGCCGTAGCCTCTGTTTCGTCTTCTCCCTCAGCTCTTGCCTTAACCAGTTCATTCTTCTCACTTCCACAGAAGAACCATTTTATAAACTGCTAATGCTTCAGTCATTCACAAGCTCCAAGGCTCCAGAACACCACGCCCTCTCCCAGTGTCCTTGTAGGAGAATTCCAGGCACCATGACATCACCCTTTATTTCTAGCCTCACCTAATAAATATTCATGCTAACTACCTACTGCTTTCTATACAGGAAAACATAAAGGTCTCTGAGGTCTGCTTGCAATTCTTCCATCACCCTAATTTCTCTGCCGATTAATATTCCACTCATAATGTATTCAACAGCCTCTCACTCGGTGGAAGCTGTGTGTCAGCCCTGGAAGTTCAGAGGTCCTTTTCTTTGCAAAGCTCCCTTTGCTGAGCTTCCACTGTACTTGGGTCATTATTTGATTACAGCATGTATGGACAATATTAATAAGCCACGTGTTTTTGCCTCTTGGCTCTAGTGGACCTGCAGCACACATCTGGCCTTCAGTGCCATCCGGCACGGATCTAGCAGGCCACAGACCCTCAAGCAACGTTTACTGATGGGGTCATTTTGAAATCATTCTTCTATGTTCTAAGGAATTCATACTTAAGTTTCCACATTCCCTCCTGACATCAAAAGATATTGATTTGCATGACCCACTGATAATTATTCTGGTGTTGTGCTCTTTGGGAAGCATCTCCTGAGAATCGGGGCATAATTCTGTGTATCCATAGGAGGGATAAGCCCAGTCCTGCAGAAGATGGAGGGAATCCTAATGTTCTGCCCATGTGTCCCTTGGGGAGAGGCAAAGCAAGGTAACCATAGAGATGTGGCACTCATAACTCCCATGAAGCCAGGGCTTGCCTATTCCACAGCTGTTGATAGAATGTTAGCACACAAGAACCAGCCACTAGCTCTTTCAAGGATCCTCTCAGCCCAAGGTCATGTTCTTCCAAGAGTGACCACGTCTCGTGACTAATCACTTCAGGGGCATGACTGCCAGCCAGGGCCACTCTGCCCACTTTAGTTTCTGATTTCTCCATAAACTTAGCTGAGGCTGTGCCTGCGTTAGCTCAACTTTTCCCTTTGTCTAATCCTGATTTTTATGCCTTCTTTCCATGGAGACTGGCTGTAAAGAGACTATCATAGACCCTCTGAATATAAAGCTTCATCCCAGAATCTCCATCCTGGTGAATTCAAATAGTGTCCTTCATGCAAACAGGGCTAGGATGAGGTTTGGGAATGGGATGGCTCATCACCAGCTAGTGACTAAGATGCAGCCACTTGTGGTTGGTGGAGCACATATAGTCCTGGCACATGTAACATCTTTTTATCAAAACTTGGACTAGGAGCTGGGCATGGTGGCACAAGCCACCATGCACTTAGGGAGGCTGAGACAGGAGAATCGTGAGTTCAAAGCCAGCCTCAGCAATGGCGAGGCACTAAGCAACTCAGTGAGACCCTGTCTCTACATAAAACACAAAATAGGGCTGGGGATATGGCTCAGTGGTCGAGTGCCCCTGAGTTCAATCTCCGGTACCAAAAAAAAAAAAAACAAACTTGGACCAGGGATGCACTGGGATACTCTATCAGTGCAAAGGCGTACACTATCTGGTGTGTATGGGAAAAAGAGGCTCTGTAAGAACAATGGGTTTATATGACTGTCATTAAGCTCTATTTTTAAGCTCTAAACAAACACACAAATATGGTTCAGAGTGACTAAGAGGCCACTGTGAAAGTGAGAACTTCTGGAGCATCGTGTAGGAACGCTCTCATGTCCTGCAGAAGCAGCAGGAAGGCTGAGAAAGCTGGCAGCAGCCCATTGTGCAATCATGGCAGCTGAGCTGTGAGGAGGGACAACTCGGAAGCCAGGCTTGCTGTGGCTGAGTGAAGGCCCTGGCTGAAGAAAGAGAATGGCACCATGACACACAGAGTGGGCACCTGTGGGTTCTGAATTTCCAGATGCCCCCAAATCTCTGAGCCTACAGAACTGGCCTTCCTCTCTGCTTTAACCCACCCAGTGTTCACTCCCTGAAAGATACCAGCCACCCTGCTCCTCCTGACTAAGGTAAGCTGCAGTGTAACTCAGTCAGGAATGTTCTGGGCCTGGTGAGGGAGGAAAGGGGAAACAGTAGTAGTCTGTACAACCTACTAACATATGTCACCAGGAGCCAGGGAGCAGGTGCTAGACTGATCAAAGGGGCTGATGCCTAACAACAGGTAAAAGAGGTTTTCTACTCCTAGGTTTCTAATGGTGGAGAACAAGATTAAAAATCTCAGGAAGTGGCATGTATTAAACCCCCACCCACCATATGATTTTGTTTTATGAGAAATAGCAGAAGAAACAAGAGGTATTCTGGCAAAATAGGTATCAGCATCATCTCCAAGAAGTACATTGGTGGTGCTCCTTTGTAGTGGGATTGATCCTAGAGAAGACATGGCCAATTAACATGGATGATAGGATCCCTATTGAAGACATATGGTGGCACTTTATTAAAATCCAGGCAGACTCATTTATTGTAGTAAGTGGCAAGATGTTAGTGGCTGACAATAATGTCTTAGCCACAGAGAATAAGTAGAGGTCATCAACAAGATGCAGCATTTTGATGATCAAATTACATGGAAAGTCAATACTGGTAATACTCAGTTTGCATCATTAGAAGAAATTAAGGTTGAATGATCTGGTAGCAGAAAACAATTAGCACTCTTCAAAAAAATTATAATCTCATGCAAAAGTTTTGGACCTGCTCAGGCTCAGTGTTTATACTGAAAGCTCATTAAATACAGGAGAGGACAGGGTGAAGAACATTGCAATACTATGGTGATCAGTGTAGGAGCCATTGTGATACTTCCCTGGTACTTCTTCAAAGGCACCGATAAACACTTAATAGGTAACTTTACACAGGGGAAATTGGAAAACTCAAATTGACATTGATACCAGAAACCCAGAAGTCTTGCTGGCCCCAGTGGTAGAGTGAGGTCAAGGAAGTAGGTGGAGTCTGGTCAAAGTCCAACCAATGAGGGGCCCAAAAATCTACTCCTTTTATCAAACTCTTCAGAAACTGCTCCCAATACCATGCCAAGACAATAAATAAAAAATGAACTGGCATTCCAGAGGTGTGTCCAAAACAACACCCTCGTGGGTATTGGTCATCCATAGGTATCTAGATGACGCTGAGGTGTTTCCTCACAAATCCCCATTCAGTTAATCTGTCTAGCCCTTACAGAAACCTGATGAAACCTGGAGGAGGACAATGTATCACCACAACTCTACCTAGTATAACCCAAGTTGCAATGGCAGCCTCCCTTTCAGATTGGGTATCTCTGATTCAGCAGAGTAACATAGTTTCAGTATGTGATATGTGGCTATGAATTGTTATTCCTTTCTGTCTCTGTCAGAAAAGAAGATCAAAGTAGTTCATATTTACATTGAATGGGCAAAACTATAGTCTATAGGTGTGGCTCGGGGAGATGGTAATTCCCTCTTTCCTCCATCTTGTTGATAATAAAGTCTGAAGAGTTCCTGGGACTAGAGGACATTTCACAGAACATTACATCAGTGACTTTCATTGGTGTTTCACCAGGCTAACAGTTCAGATGAATGGAAAGTGGTGACCTTGTTGGAAGCCTTAGTAAGACATGTGCTCAGTTGGTGGGAGATAAACTCTGCAAAGATATGTGGGCTACCACATCAGTAAAATATTTAAGACCCCAGTGGTCAGGGCAAACTAGGATCATGCTCATATTAATTTTCTGTGATGGCATAATAAATTACCAGAATAATAATAATCATGATAATCAGTCACAAAGAAGAAAGAAATCATGTCATTTGAAGAAAAATAGATGGAATTGGGAATTATCAAGTTAAATGAAACAAGCCAGACTCAGAAAGACTGGTATTGCATGCTTTCTTTTATATATGAAAATTAGGGGGAAAAGAAAAACAAAGAAAAAAAGAAAATGTGAAATTAGGAGAATTGTAGGAGAGGAAAGGATTCAGGGGAAGGGGGAAAGGGAGAGCAAGAGTGTATAATAAGGGATGGAAATGATCCAGATATATTATATGCATGCACAAATATGCCACAATGAAGTCCATGTTCTTCATAAATAACGTGTACTAATGAAAAATAAAACATTACATATAAATTATTTTGAAAAAAATCACTTAAAACAACAGAAATCTCAATGTTTTGAAGGCCAGAAGTCCAAAATCAAGGTATCAATACAACCATCCTTCCTCCAGATACGGCCATACAGATTCCGTTCCTTGCCTCTTCTATCTTCTGATGGTTCTAGGCATTCCTTGATATCACCCCCACATTGGCCTGTATTCTGGCATGACTTTCTCTTTTATGTAAGTTAAACCTCCCACTAATCAAAGCTATACTGAGTGTCCTGTTCAGAAATAAAGACCAACATCAAGCCTCTGACAGAACATCAGCCAGTCTATTTCACCCTGCAAGCGCAAGCAATTTATTCTCAGAGAAACTGATGGTTCAGGTAATACAAGATACTTTCTGCCTACAGGGTGTTAGTGCCTCTGCGTGAAGGCTCACAGAAGATTGGCTCTGTTGGCACAAAATCCTGTGAAACAACATAAAGCAAACAACAACCACCCAACAACCAAACAAAAACCAGTGGACCTACCTAACAGGAGTGTGTGGCCAATAACCACAAAGGTTATTGTAATAAATGTCACACAACCCCAAATCTGCTGGGGTGTTGGAACTGCAAACACTGCCAGAGCCCCAGCTCTGACAGGAGATAGCTGAAGGGCCTCGCACCATCCTCCAGCAAACAGTAGATAGCAGTAGGTATGCTGAGTCAGGCCTCTGTACGATGCTATGCCCCCAGTAGGAGCAGATCAAGAGTCCAGGCACTACAGCGAGGAGCCGAAGGGCCCTGTAAGACAAAGTTAGAGTCGACCTTCCACGTCCACAGGTCCCACATCCACAAATTCGACCAACTAAGGGTAGAAAATATTAGAAAAAAATATGACTGCACGGAGCATGTAGAGACCATTTTTCTTGTTATCATTTCCTAAATAAATAAATTTCATATGGTAATATAGCAATAATTTACACAGCATTTACATTGTATTATGTCTTATATGTGATCTAGAGATGACTTAAAATGTACCAGAGGGTATGGGGAGGATATGTGCAAAAATGGTGACATTTTATATAAGGGACTTAAGCATCTGTGGATTTTGTTCTGGAATCAATACCCCACGGACACTGAGGGATGACTATATTTCCAATGAGTATTCTATACTATCTGCACATTAATTACATATGATATTAAACTAGTCATTTTGAGATGTTCACAAACTTAAAAAAATTACCTCTCATATTCCCTTTTCTAGATTGCTATTCAAGAAGGCACTTTACAAAGGAAAAGAGAAAGGAGGAGGAGGAGGAAGAAGAAGAGGAGGAAGAGGAGGAAACTCCCAAAATAATGGGAAATTCATCACACTAGAATAGGTGTATCTTCATGTGTTATGGTTTAGATATGAAGTATCCCCCAAAGCTCATGTGTAAGACAATGCAAGGAATTTTAGAGGTGGAATGATTGGGTTATGAGAGCCTTAACCTGTTGGGTACCTTAATTCATGGACAGGGATTAACTGGCTGGTAACTGTAGGCAAGTAGGGTGTGGCTGGAGGATGAAAGTCATTGGGGAAGTGCCTCTGGGTCATGTATTTCATTCTTGTTCAGAGGAGCTCTCTCTGACGTTGCCAGCCACTTCCTCCTCCACACTCTTCTGCCATGATGTTCTGCCTCACCTCAGGCCCAAAGTAATGGAAACAGCCATCTACGGATTAAGACCTCTGAAACCATGAGCCCCCAAATAAACTTTTCCTTTTCTAATTTTCTTGTCAGGTCTTTTGGTCACAGCAGCAATAAAGCTGACTAAACCACCACACCATGCTGAGGGGGGCCTCCGGTTATAGCTAGGCCTCAGACCCCAGGTCCTGCAAGGTGAGAGTTGCATAGGAGCTACTGGGAAAGAAGTCTTCATGTTACTGATGTGCCCATGCATTATGAGGTTTTATTTTGGGGGAAGAATTTGGGGTTGAATTAGTATTAATAGAAGAAAAAAGAAATGAACAGGACAACTTCAGGGAAAATGAAGTTGGGTAAGAGAGTTCACACACGTGCAGCAGGTCCCTTAATGGTGAAGACACAGGCCGGTGGGCCAGGAAATGTGCACGGCTGAGGCAGGAAGGGAGATGGAAATGAGAGGTCAGTTCTTTCTGTCACATGCATAATTTGTGCTCAACTGTGATTTGGTGGGAAGTTACAAGCCCAGACGCTGGAGCATTGCCAGGAAGATTTCTGCAGCTTCCTTCTCTGCTCATGCAGCTTTATCATCAGCCATATGATAAATTTCTCTCCATTCAGTCATTTGACCAAGAAATTTGCCTCAGGAAAAACTTTTTCTGCTGTTCTTACTTTTTCCTTGTGAGTACCACAAATCATTCTAGGCAACATTTGCTCTTTTGCTTTGAATGCCAATGAATGCAGACTTTGCTTTGCATTACATTTTTATCACGCGTACAGAATTTTCTGACATCCATCTTGGATACTAACTGCACTCCAGGTTCATTATATTTTCTGACCTTCATTTTTCCTTCCTCCATAATTTCTTCATTTAAAAATTATTACAATGCTGTATTTCCTCGAATCCCCTTACATTTTTATTGTTTTGGAATGAGGCAAGGTTAAAAGCAAACAAATAAATGCAGCTTTGGAATGTGAATATACTTTGTGCCTTTCCTAATTGCTGTGCCTGTTTATCCCATTCTGACACCCTGTCTTCCCCACTGGAGCATAAATTTACAAACATCATGCAAATGCATTATTTGTAATAAAACTGACTAATGAGCATTAAAAGCCAATTATTTCTATACATCTGCTGACTGTGGCTGGTAATAATCGTGCATCATTCAGATTTGTGGCTATGTGTTTGCCTTAGTAAGATTTTAATCACTCATTAATTTATGGATTGCAATATGCATCATGGGTGCCTATATTCCCCAAACTGCTGCAGACATATAAATCAGAAAGCTGGAGAACTTGGAAGTGTGACAACACAGCCCTCCTTTCTAAACTCTGCATTCATACCAATGTCTACTAGGGAATCATAGATGGGCTCAGACAAAAGCCCCACAAAGCACACTGAGTACAGTTGACTTTCCAGCTTGTGATGGATCACTTTATCATTCTTTTTATGAGAACATACTATGCCTTATTACTTGACTTTTGTGTTTGTCAGGAGTTCTTGGTAGCCTAACCTCTACTAAAACATTTTTAGTAGTGAAGTTGCAAGATTATCAGCAATGAGGATTTTGATGAACAACAGGCCAGCCTCAGGGGTCGTTCTAAGCGATGGCAGGAATAAGCTTGGGAAAGGTGGGTGGCTGGTTCCCATCGGCACCTCTGCAGCAGAGCATCTTAACCAGACAAGATGGCAGCTGGGAATGCTGCCCACCTGTGACCCTCCCGGAAAGGTGTACATCTCTGTAGCTGAACAAGCAGGACTCTTATCACATGCATACAGTGCTCATGAGCCAGGCAAGGCTGGATCTGCTTCTTTCGTTTTCACTCACTGCCTGGTTTTATGCTCAGCTGCCCCTGATCTCAGCAAGTGCAGCTGTGGAAACAAGAGTGCTGCCTGTAGCAAATCCATCAAGGGCATGCAGAAGGCTAGAGGCGGAATGCTCAGAGAAGTGTATTTTTACATGTCCCATTCTTACAAGAACAAGAAAACACACAGATTGGTTCATATCGTAGGAGAGGATAGAAAAACAAAAGATTTCTGATAGCAGGCCATATTAAGAGGATTGGGAGAAAGAGCCCCCCTTTTGCAGCAAAGCAGCACAAGATAAAGGCCACTGTGCACCAGATGGTCGGCTTAGAGCACAGGTTAGGATGTGAAGGGATATTAGGCTGCACCACGTGGGCCACAAAACATCCAAGTGAGGATGTATTTCTGTCGGGCAGGGAACAGCAGACACGCACAGATCTCACTTCAAATATGGAGACACCAGAGCAGAATCGCGGCTGTCTGAAAATAGTCTGATACAAAGGTGGTACACAGCAACAAAGATCCATGGAAAGGTGGACTTTTGAAAATAATTCAATTCAAATAGTAAGAAAAAGAAAAAAATTAAAAACTAGAAGTCATCACTCTGTCTTCTCAGTATAGACGAAAATATCTTTGCCATGAAGTAAGATTATTTTGGTCCAGTGGTAGATAAAGTTTTAGAGGAGGTTGTGGAGATAGAGGCGGAAACGTAATTAAACCAAATTGCAATGTGTAGAATTAAAATGGGCATTTGAGGTAATGAAAAATCGAATTAATACTTATTGAGTCAAGGATGTAGAACAAGGGTCAGTGAAGAATGGGCCAAGGGCCAAATCTGGACCATCCTGCTTTTATATTACTATGAGCTGAGAATGGATTTTACATCTTAAACAAAGAAGAATAAAATTTTATGGACATATGAAACTTACATGAAATACAAATTTCATTGTCATACATAAAGTTTTATTAGAACATAAGCACTTCTCTTTCATTTACTCAGTACCTATGCTGATTTTCTGATACAAAGGTGACATATTCAGGCCTGAGGTCATAGGCCCCAAAGCCTGCAATATTTGTTACCTGACCTTCAACAGAAGGCGCACCAGCTTTTGATGTGGAGAACTGACCTGTGACGAATGAGATGGGCTTTCCCTTTACTTTTTGTTTGTTTGTTTTTAATTGTGGGTTTATTAGATTAGTTTGTTTTCTTTGCGTTCTTTTGGAGATTTTCCTGCCATTCTTATTAATTTTATTTTTTTTCCCTTAGATCTAAAAGTCAGTGATGTACAAAAACAGATGCTCAGAGAATGTCACTTCTTTACTATCCTTCCTGCCCACTTCCTATCTCCCCATCCCATCCACACTTTTCCTACCCACCCTTAGAAAGTGAAATTATTAATCTCTAGATTATCTTTGTATCTCTATGTTTGTGTTTACCGCAGATGAAGGTATGTGCATATTTGTCTCCTCTTCTTTCTTACATGATAGATAGCTGATTACATATACTCTTTGTTTTTTTTTTTCCCAATTATATCCCAGGAATCATTTACAATCAATATAGCTTTACCACGCATTTTTAAAAACACACACTGCTCTATTGGGTAATGTGTCCGATGTTTGGGCAATTTATGTTGATTCCAAAATTTTGCAATTACAAGCAATGCTGCCATAAATGATTTTTTGAATTTCTATTTCTGTACTGTTGAGAGGACATTTCTTTTATTTTGTATGTAAGAAAATAAAAGCTCACATCCGAGGGTGGAGCCCAGTGGTAGAGTGCTTACCTACCATGTACGAAGCCCTGGGTTTGATCTCCAGTACCACACACACACAAAAAGCTAGAACACAAGCTCAGATAATTTAAATTTTTGACCAAAGAACAGAACTCTGAAATTAATGTCACTTTAAAAATTATCTTTCTTTTTGAACAATTTGTCCCAAATAGTATCAAGAGAGATATTTGGACAACAGAAAATAGGAAGGAAATGCTTCACTAACACAGGATCAGTGACTTAATCCTAAGAAGAAGGAATGTTTTAGGTACTAAGTGAATTCAAAATGGCACGTCCCAAGATAGCATTGATTCATTCAACAAATGCTGAGATCTTGTCTTGGATCAGACATGGTTCTTCAATGGATACAGCATTAAATGATCAGAAAGTAAACTAAGAAAGCCCACTTTTACATACTGTACATTTTAAATGGGGTCAATAATAAGCAAAATATGTAACCAAGTAGAGCATATTAGATTATGATGAAGTTCTATGGGGCAAAATTAAGTGGAGAAGGTGGAGATGGAGGGAAATCATTTATAGCCACAGGTTGCAAATTTTATCTTGACAAACAAGGAGAACATTACTGAGCAGGTGAATTTTGAATAAAGACTTATAATGGGATTTACATGAATATTTTGGGTAAGAACATTCCAGACAGAGGCAGAGTGAAGGCTCTAGAACTGGAACCTCCTGATTGCCAGAGTAGCCAGGCAGCCCTAAATCCTGAAGAAGAGTGAGGGACAGGGAGCATGGTGGGAGGTAAGGACAGAGAAGCAACAGGGCCTGGAACATGTGCAACTTTTTCAAAATTTGAAATGACACTGAGTGAGGTGGGAAACTACTGGAGAATTCTGAGCAGTGGAGTCAGAGAAACAGGCTCCTCTGCTGAGGTTGAGTGGGCTGGAGATACTCATGTGTTAGTTGCATGTTTATCAATGAACATACAAATAAATAAATAAAGCATGTTTTGGGAGCTCTCATCAATGTGCCCTCTTCTCCCCAAATAGACAAAATAGGATGGGGGCAGGAGCTGCAGAGAGCATGACATTTTTATCTTTCTGATTTCCCACCTGTTTTTAGTGCTCAATAAATGCATGTGTCTTTATTCTGTTGTCATGTAGAAATATAGATAAGAAATACAGAACTAGAAGTCTGAAGTGATCTGCAGTGGGCTGCTGAGTCACAAATTGCCATGGGTTTAGTGACTGAAAACAGATTCTGGACTCACTGCGCCTGGGATCAGTTCATGCACTCCACCACTGGAGCTCTGCTCAGACAATCAGGGTGTCTACCAGGAAAGCAAGCTCACTGGACGCTATTCCTAGCTGAGTGCTTTCTCACAGATTCAGATTCCTTGTAGTTGTGAGACTGAGGTCCTCACTTTTGGAGTTCATCCACTGTTCCTTGGCATCTCGCTCCTTCTCATGAAGTACTTGTTTTGAAGAGCTCACCTGATTATATCAGACCCACTAAGAATAGTCTGTCTAGATTACCTCAAAGTCAACTGATCAAAGGTTAATTCCAGTTTCAGAATCTCAGAAGCTTTATCATATAACTAACCTATTTGTGGAACTGACACACAGGTCCTTCACACACTTAAGGGAAGGAGATTATAAAAGGGTGTATGGTTAAGATGTGAACTGTTCCCCAGAAAATTCATGTGTGAGACTATGCAAGAATTTTCAGAGATAAAGTGATTTATTAATCCACTGATACAGATTAATTGACAATATCTGTAGGCAGACAGGGTGTGGCTGGCAGAAATAGATCACTGGGGTGTACCCTTGGGGTTTAATTTTGTCCTTGTTGAGTGTAGTCCTCTCTGTTTCCTGGTTGTTCTCTCATGAGCACCCTCTGCCATGATGGTTGGTCTCACCTCAAGCCCAGAGCTATGATGTTGACTCACCAGGGACTGAACCTCTGAAACCA
>CM053411.1:73683714-73713952 GCA_028644305.1 Xerus rutilus | reverse complement strand
GTTACAGAACCAGAGGATTGAACCACCGTGTTATCACACAGCACACGTGTGCCACTGAGGTGCAAGAGATATCCAAGAGGTGACACTAAGGGTCAGGTTTTCAGAACCTGAAGCCAGAGAGATGGAGGAGGAACAGAACTTCTTCATACCTAACTTCCAAAAGTTTGTCAAGTATAATTTTCCAGTGAGCTTCACTTCGAGGGTATTCACACTGCCCTCTTTACTCTCCATTTTGCTCAAGACAAGCCCAGGGTCAAATTCTAACACGTTTCTCACTCAGTCATATGTAGTTTGCTAACTTGTTGTTTTTGTAGAAGTGATTTGTATTGAAGTAAACCTCCGATTTTGCAAGCCTTCTGGGGTTAGGATGATATATGGGGTCAACTACACAATTCTGAGGTCCAGTATAAATACAGAAGCTTTGTTTAGAGGCAATTTGAATTTCCAGATGGTGAGAAAAGAAGATTAAGTCAAAGGGGGCCTTTCAGGGACAGGACCTTGTACAACATTTCAACGAGCAATCATTAAAGGTCTTTAGATCTCAGCATCTTCCACAAGGGCTTTAAATGTACCCTCAAAAGTGATGAAACAGGGCTGGGGTTGTGGCTCAGTGGTAGAGCACTTGCCTTGCATATGTGAGGCACTGGGTTCAATCCTCAGCACCACATAAAAATAAATAAATAAAATAAAGATATTGTGTCCATCTACAACTAAAAATATATATATTAAAAAAAATACTAGTTACCTTAAAAAAGAAAAAGGTGACGAAACAGGGATCTCTAACTGCAGTGGGCCAAGAGTCTGTGAAAGCTCTTAAAAGTTCATCCATTCACTCATGGCATGGTTCAGTGAGGGTTTACCATGCCTCCTACTTGAGACCAGGAACACAAAGATTACAAAGGTTGCTTTTTATTTCTGTACTCCAGCATAGCACACAGTCTTCTATGAGAAGGCATTTAGTAAAAGGTTAACTAAATACAACATGTTAGACCCTCTGACTCACACTCTGTCCAGTTTACAGCAGACCATCCTGAAAAGATGCAGGCCACGCAGTTTCTCTACCAGATACCTCTGCATCCTTTAGTCCAACAAGTGGATCTTGTACCTAAAGTGATGAAGGGGGTTGGAAACTTATTTTCAGTTAACAGTATAGCCTGTGGGAAAGGCACAAACAAGCCTGGGCACCTAGCCGTTCTTCAGTCGGCTTTGGTTCTCCTGTGAGTCCGTTGAGTGTCTGAGCATCTTTGATGTGTGTGCAGTGACCCGATCACTGAAGCACAGAGCTGCAATTCCAGAAGGTCAGTACATCTCTCTCAAATTTATTTATGAAGAAACTGAAGCTACAAGAAACCAAATGCCCTTCCCAAGAAGGTGCTTGACAGTCAACGTGCCGACTCCAGCTGCACGGTCGGGCCTCCTCATCTTCATCTGTAGAATGAAAAGCAAACCTCTCTGCAAGGTGGGCCATGGAGCGGAGGAAGTCAGGTGTGGGGGAAGATGTAAAACTACCCGGAGAGCTGTGAAACACCGCAATGGAAGCGAAAGGCACTATTACCACACTTCAGCAAATAAAAAGGTACATTTTACACACACAAAACAGCATTATGTTATTTTGTATCCTTCACCAAGTCTTATGGCAATTATTTTCACTCTTTTTGCCTAATTATAAAAAATCATGTATGTTTATTGTGCAAAATGTTGATAACATAGACAAAAATAAGGAAATGCACTTTGACCCCAGACCCTAATGATAAATATGCCTATCCTATGTTTCCTGTGTATGGGTCTCTAAAGTGTATTCCCAAGAAAAGACTATATAAAGCATACATACACATACTATTTGCTCCCTGTTCTTAAAACTTAACACTAATTCATCCCTTCAGCATAGCTGGCTTTTACTGTTGCTGTATGTCCCAGGTCCTGGGAGAGTAGAAGAGAGCAAAGCAGACAGTAAAAGCTATCAAGGCAGGTAGGTACAGACAAGGCAGTTATAAGAAGGATCCTGGGGCTGGAATTGTGGTTCAGTGGTAAAGCACTTGCTTTGCATGCATGAGGCACCGGGTTCGATCCTTAGCACCACATAAAATAAATTAAATAAAGATATTATGTCCATCTACAACTAAAAAAATATATTTAAAAAAAAAAGAAGGATCCTAATCAGATTTGGAGCCAGCACTAAAAGAGCTTACTAAGGAAGAACACGTGAAACCACACTAGAGGATAAATAGGACTTCCTTGGGTGAGATGTTTGGGTCAGGGAACAATCTATGCACAGGGACAGGAAAGAGCCTGGCACACATGTGTAACAACAGCCAAAAACATAATCACAAAAGCCATGAGGACGCCCATGTGTGAATGTTTCAGCTCAGTTAAGCTAAATATGAAATATTGGGAATATCCGGGCTGGTCTTAACTAGAAAACTTTAAGACATGAGGGGACAGGTCACAAACAATCAGGCTTCCTCATTGGCAGGTTACCTCTCCCTGAGGAGCAAAGATCTGGCCCAGAGTTCTAAGGGTCTTTGTTATCATTGACACTGTCCACTTCCCAGAGAAGTCAGCAAATGTTGCTTCAAACTATTACATTGCAACATAAATGTTTATTTTATGTTCTTTGATGTATCTGTGTGAGTCTCTGGCTCCTCTGGATCTTCCCCAGATCCCTTCAGATCCCAACTTTAAGGGTTTGTTGTATTTCCTCACAGTACAGAGTGCTGTGTTTTGGTCTTAAAGGTTCCCCAAAGGCCATATTCTAAATGCTTGGTCTCCAGTCTGCAGGGCTGTTGGAAGGTGGTGGGACCTTTAAGAGGTGGAGCCTGGTGAGAGGAAGTTAGGTCATTGAAGGGCGTGCTCTGGAAGAGGATATTGGGATCCTGCTCCCTCTTCTTTCTCTCTTCCCATGAGGTCAACAGGTTTCCAGTGTCACCAGTTTCTGCCTCGATGGACCACAGGCCCCAAAGCAATGTGGCCCAGCAACCATAGGCTGAAACCTCTGAAACTCTGAGCAAAAATAAATCTTTCCTCTTTGCATGTGGGTTTTCTTACGTATTTTGTTACAGTGAATGAAAGCCGACTTTGTCACCCTCCTGCCTTTAGATCTAGGCTTGGCCTGAAAGGAAAGCCACAACTCACCACCTCCTCACTGTCAGAAGACTCTGTCTCAGGTTCTCAAAGATGGGATGGTGTCTAGGACACTGGCATCCGGTGTGTGGGGGTTGGATCTCTGCCTCTGCCTCTTACTGAGTGGCTTGGGACATCGCTTAACCTCCTGGAATCTATTTCCTCATAGGTACAAAAGAGTGGGTGGATTCTGTGGAGATTAACATAACTGAGCATGGACATGGACATGAGCAGTGCCTGGCACTGGGGAGGTGTCAGTAGAGAGGGTTGTCATAACTAACCCCCAGACTTGCTGTCTGCAGGGCCCACTTTGTGCGTGGGCATTTCCTGACCAATCTGGCTCCTCTTTCCATGCCTGCCCCTTCAGTGGTGACTGGTCTGTGGATCAGGGAAGTTGGTGTTTTTATACTTTGTATATACCCTGGGGTGGCGGGGTTCCTTTTATAGGAAAGTCCTCAATAAATCATTAATTAAAATCCCATAAAATACAACTTTTGGGAGCTATTTTTCATTCAACTAAGAAACCAAAAATGTTCATGTTATATTTTGTTCAATTATGGTGCACCTGGAATCCACTAATTTATTTATCAAGTCACAAAGCAGTTCATTTTCTCATCTACCATGTATTTGAAGCCTGGTAGGCACCGGGGTGAAGGTAGAGGGGGAAGGGAAAGAATCTAACTTACCTGCAGGGTTTGCTGAATTGCAAATTCTTTCACTTAAATTTTCCCTATTGTTTTGTTCCCATTCTATAGAGAAGGAATTTGAGCCTCAGACTTTTATGTGTAATTGTCTTAGTCAGCTATTTCACTGCTATGACTAAAGGATCTGACCAGCACAAATACAGAGGAGGAAAGTTTATCTGAGGGCTCAAAGTTTCAGAGGTCTTAGTCCATAGAAGGCTGGCTCCATTTCTTGGGGCTTGAAGTGAGGCTGAACAACATGGCGGTAGCGTGTGATGGAGGGAAGGAGCCCACGTTGTGATCAGCAAGCAGGGAAAGAGTTCACGCGCCGGATACAAATAAATACTCAAAGCCACACTTCGAATCCCACCTTCTCCAGCCACACCGCACTGCTCAGTTACCACTCAGTTAGTCCCATCAGGGGATTAACTCCCTGATTGGGTTCAGGCTCTCGTAACCCAGTCATTCCTTCTCTGAACCTTCTTGCCCTTGTCTCGCATGTGAGCTTTGGGGCATCATATCTAAACCATAACAGTAATTGACAAAGTTGTGTGTGTCCTAGAAATGCGAGAGTTGGGTCTTGAAGGAAGGTGCATCTGGTTCCAAAGTGTCTGGCCTCTCAACCTGCTCATATACTGTTTCCAAAGAAGAATGAAAAGGACCCCTTTTTTGTGCAAGACCTTGGTTCTGCTAAACTACAGAGAGTTCAAACTGAGCAAAGACCATAAAGAGGCCAAGCTATCTGTGCTTTGAGTCCTCATGGAGCTCAGAGGCAGATGGCATGGGCTTGGTTGCATTTTCTGCAAGGCACACAAAGCATGGGCAGTAGAACATGGGTGCTTGGGGAGGTGGCAGAGTGGCTCTTTAGAAGGAAGTTGGCCTCGGAAGGGGTAGATTCCAAAGCAAATGCCCTGAACAAGGTACTCACGATGTCTTAACAAATCCAAAGCCCAAATTCAGAAGTGTTTTGTTTGATTTTGTGATGCCAGGGACTGAACACAGGGTCTCATGCACACTAGGCACATCCTCTGCCTCTGAGCTATACATGTAGCCCCCAAATTTAGTTTTAAAGATAAGTTTCAATGATCCTCAGCTCCCACTAAGAAGTGGACAGAGTCCCACATCATTGCTAAATTGAGACCTCACATCACTGGTTTGCTCCTCAGCCTGAACATTAAAACGCTCTGGAGCAAGTTTAACAAATACCAATGCCTGGGATTTACACCCCAAATATCTATTTCATGGTCTATAAATTTTATCCTCACTAGGCATTCATATTTTTTTAAATCTCCACATATGGATCAAACATGCAGACAAACTTAGAAATCACCGACATGGAGAATCCTCTCATCTTCCATGGACTTCATTTGCCCAGGGACAGTGTGAAGCATGAGTCCTATGGCGCCACTTTCCTCTTTTCCTCTCTCCATGTCAATGACGGTTCCTACCTTACTTCTAGACTTACCGGGTCCTGTTGCCTTCCTTCATCCTCTGAGGGCCCATTACTGGCAATTCAACCCAAAGCACCAGCTCCTTCGATTTCCTAACTCAGAGAACATTCTTATTTTTTAAAAGTGTCATTCATGAACTAACAACCACAATAAAGACACAGGGGACATATGAAGTCTTTTGAAGGCTTCCAAGAGGGCCCATGTAGGAAACTCAGTTCTGTTATTGTAGATAAACCAAACCCACTTTCCATCCCTTGGAAAACAAAACTTCTGATCCTAAGCAAAAGCCCTTGTTGAATTTTAAATTATTTCATCTTTGTAGGTAAAAATTAGCTTTTTAGAAGTAAGACAACTTCACAAATCTTAGCTGATCACAAAGTTCCAAAGCTCCAAAGGAACTCTGGCAAGGGAGAGAGTTGATTCTGGATGCCCAGGCTCTGCATTTCACAGGTAACTAAACACTGCCCATTCCCCCCTGTGCCAGCCTCCACCCTCAAAGATCTGCCTTGGAGCCGGGAGGAGAGAACACAGAGCCAGTTACAAGACAGCAAGGTAAGTGGTGTGACAGCCCAGAGAGCACCTCCATCGCTCAGCCTGAAACAGGTGCGTGCCCAGCGAAGGCCTGAACTGAGGCTTCCAGGGCATAACAAAGCATGAGGGAAGGGTGTCCCAGGCAAGGGTCCCAGAGAGAGCAAAGGGGCAGAGAGACAAAGACAAGACGTGGGAGAGCTGAGGAGCCAGCACTAGATTCAAGAGCTCTGGATAAGTCCCATCCCAACACAGTATGACTTAGTTCTCTGTGTGTAATTAAGTAGATGAATCGCCACATCCCTACTTGGTCCCTGCTTCCCCAGCTATAAGAAGTGGGGTGATCTTTTCTTCTCTCAGTTTCCCATGACTTTAAGTTTGTGAAGGCTTCGCAGTCACTGCCCTGTGAAGAGCCCAGCAGAACAGTCACATCTGCCTGGCAATTTAATTCTGCCTTTAATGGTCTGCCAGACGACACCTCCTCTTCACGCAGCAGGGGCCAGAGGAAATGAAAGTAAGCCTTGTTCCACGAGCTAGAAGAGCTCCAGTGTGTTCTGCTCAGTGTGGCGGGGGGCCTCCGCCTGGCCTTGCCGTCACACTGGGCAACAGGCTTGGCTTAATTTGTGACAGAAAGTGTCAGCCAGAGAACAGCCAACGCGTCCTGGTAGGGCCGAGGCCCCCGGGCTGACTCCGGGCAGGGCCAAGGTGTAAACTAGCCTCCACTTGGCCAGTTAGCAGGCCTCGGTTCATGGCTCCCCAAGAGTGGATGGAAGGGTCTTCAGGGATGTTTTTCTTTGATTTCCTGCCTCTTCTTTTTTCTGGAAAAATGTTGAACAAAATTCATTCAGAATCCAAAGACAACAGCCTCTGCTGGCTGACACAAGGTGGGTGTCCCCTCCCTGGCTCCGCTGTCACTCAGCAGTCTATTTTCATACCTCACTGCTCCCTGGCTTCCATTCCGTGGCTGCTTTGTGGCTGGCTCCTTGGTTCTGAGGAAAAGGCGGAAAGCTGACTTTGATTGAGCACCTACTTATGTCAGTCTCCTTGGATGAGGCCAGTGTTCTGACCCATCATGTCACATTTGTGTCATTATTATCCTATTACTCCCATCTTATGGCTGGAAAGTCATCGGCTCTGCCTTTAAGCCTGCCTTCTTACACGTTTTGTCTGAAATGGAAAAGGTGCCTGCCACCTGTGCTGCTGGAGGGCCCTGCCTTCAAGGTGAGGGGCTTTTAAATAAGGCAGATCCACTCCAAACCAGGCATATTCAGTAATAGCAACCAAACAAAAGAGCAGCAAGATCTTAAGCATTTGCAAACACATATTTTAACTCTTCAGATAAATCTCTATCAGATTATAGAGAAAAAAGAAAAAAACCAAGCCAACATAACTCTCTGTCTGTTGTAGAACTGCCAATCATTTGGGCAATGACCTCCCTCTGATGTCACAAACACTTTCATTGCTCACTTGCTCATAAGGACCAGTGCTTCTTGGAGCCTGCGCCAGTCCCCTCCTTGTGGGCTGAATTGTGTGTCGCTAAAATTCATTTACCAACTTCCTAACTCCAGTGTGTCAGAATGTGAGTGTATTTGGAGACAGGAACTTTAAAGAGGTAATTAAGGTAAAATGAGGTCATTAGTGTTGGCCCTAATCCCAGGACTGGTGTTCTTTTAAGAAGAGGAAATTTAGACAGACAAAGAAAAGGAAATTTGGACACACAAAGAGACACCGGGGAAGTGTGTGCATAGAGGAAAGACCATGTGAGGACACAGCCACAGGCCCATTCACAAGCCAGGGAAAGAGGCCTTGGAAATAAACAACCAGGCCAACCCCTTGAACTTGGACTTCTCGCCTCCAGAACTGTGAGAAAATAAATGCCCACTATATAAGACATCCAGTTGGTTTTGTGTTGGTATGGAAGCCCTAACAGACTTAACACCCTATCTAAACCCTCTCTCTACACCAAGTGGAGGTAATTTCCCCTCTATCAACTGCTCATGTTATTGCACTAGAAAATGTTTGCACATTTTCCTACAAGGGAGATAATTTAATAGCCGTGAATAGTATAGACCTAAAGGCAGTGGGAAACATTACTTTGGAAGGCCAGGAACACTTTTTTTATGTTCATTTACTTATAGATACACATAACTTTTAGAAGTCCTACTTCCACCAAGCCAGAATTTTCCTTTTCCTTTTGTCTTTTTGTCTGTTCTTGTTTATGATGATTATTATAGCCAGATAATTTTGACCTATGTTTTCTCACCTGTAGTTAGAAATAATCACACCAAACACTGAAACCTGTTGTAGAGGTCAAGTTGTGATGGGATTTACAAAAACACTTAGCAGAGAGGTGGACACATAGTGATTGTTTACTTAGTGCTAATTAATTTCTCATTTTTTATCCTATCTCCTCTCAGAGAGTCTGAGTGAAGGGAATTTTAAGAACCATCAAGATCATGTGTTACTTTGTAGAGCTGCCATAACAAAGTACCATAGACTAGGTAACTTCAGTGATTGAAGTTTATCATATCATAATTCAAGAAGCTAGAAATCTCTAAGATCAAGGTGTCGACAGGATTGGTTGCTTCTGAATCTGTCCATGCCTCAGCTTCTGGTAGTGTGCTGGCCATCTTTGGTGATCCTTGGTTTGTAGAAGCGTCACCTCCATCTCTGCCTCCATCTTCACATGATGATCTCCCTGTGTGCATCTGTATTCTCAAGCTTCCTCTTGTTTAAATAAATACCAACCACATTGAATTAGGGTCCATCTATTGACCTTATCTCAACTAATTACATCTGCAAGGAAACTGTCCACAATAAAGCCTTATTCTAAGGGACTGGGGGTTAGGACTTCAGTGCAAGAAATAAAGAAAGGGTGAGGAGATGCAATTTGGACACCAACATTGATCTTCTGGTGAATGCTAGAATTCCCTTTACAGCCTCCCTAGTCTTTGGGCCAAGTGATGGAAAATTATGACCTTTCCAGGCATCTCTGTCTGTCTGTGGATATCTTACAAATGTACTGCATCTTCCTACATAACTCCAACCCTCATGGCCACAGAATTTATCAATTTTATTTTCCTTTTGATTCATCTAAGTAATTTGAAGAAAATTTTTCTTGGTCAGAGTGCCCGGGCTCCTTGGAGTCCCCATTACAACAGCGATTAACCTGAGTGCTCACCTGATCATACAATAGGTTTTGAAGGAAGGCTAATGCCAGGACCATTGCAGGCCAATGATACCAATTGTCAGGGGAGAAAACAAAGCCCTGATTTGCTTGTGAAACCTCCCTGCATAATTTCAGTGTATGGCCAAAGGTTAGGACAGTGGCCTACTAAGGTGCTGAGAGCTTGTCTCTTCTCTCCAGCAGAGGAAACTGACCGACGTGCAACATGTTACGAGGCCTTTAGATGCAACTGCTTATGCCAAACTGGCATTGTACCCCCAAAGGCTGGGAAAACCCAAATTGAGTTTGCATCAAATATTTCTTCATTTGGTTTTAGTTTTAAATACATTATGTTTAAGAGGCAATGTGAACCATCTGTTTTTCATTCAGTGACACTTAAGTCATCATTGGAATGCTATTTTGTAAAACATGTGTTGATGCCCCAGGATTCCATTTGAAAAGACCTGGTTGCTCAATCTGGAGGTGAGGGGGTGGGTGGGGAGTCAGAGCTGAAGCCTCAAAGGATCCAGTCAATTTCTAAACATGTACTCCATGAGTGGGAAACCACAAAATAGCTGTTCTTTATTTTTAGGATTGGGGTCATGCTGATGGATGCATTTGGGGAAGGAGTAGGAGCATGAGGTTGTGAGGGATCTGTGAATTGCCTGTATTTCTTTGTCCCATTCATATTGGTATCTCTTAAAAGTGCAGACCTCTCGCATGCCCATGTATGCTTAGCAAGAAATCTTTAATGCATTCACTTGTCAAATTTACACTGATTTCTACTAGCTCAGTGTTATGGAAAACATAGCCAGAAATGTGTCATTATGAGAAAGCCTGAGCTGAAAACAGTTCAATTCACAAAGAACTCTGAGGGATGTAGATATCATTAATAGAAATCATCATAAATTTCATACCTAGGGTATAAGAGAACATCTAATGCAGTTCCTTCATAGCACAGATAGAGAGCCAGAAGCTGAAGGTGACAAAGATGGTGATGACCACAGAACTATTTCCATATGCAGGGCAGAGTTAAGGTCTTTTGCCTTCCAGACTGATGTCTCCTAAACTACCATCCTACTAGAAAATGCCCGAAGGACAGTAGAAATACAAGCATGATATGTTCTCTTTTGCTGCAGGGAGTTGACCTGTGGCACCCTTGCATTTGAAATCAAGCAATTGCGCTAGGTTTACGGGGTGGTCAGAAGGCAGAAGGCAGGCCCTGTTCAAAAGCAGGAGATGAGTGCTAAAGACAATGATCTCAACATGGCCTGAGAAAATGATGAGACCAACCAGGCTGAGTGGCTTCATCAGGAGCCTGTCTCAAATCCAGACGAGAAGGGAGGATGCTGTTCAGGCAAGAGACTGAGGGACAGGGTCGGATTGGCACTGCATATGGCATAGTGGAGCCACAGTTTCTAACCTTGGCTATCCATCAAAATGATGCAAGACGGTAAAAACAATACGGAAGCCCAGACTTGACTCTTCTTACCACCCTCCATAATTCTAATTGGTCTAAAAGGGGACCCAGGCATTATTTCTTAAATTTTTCCTTGTGACGTGTTTGGAAGTCCAGGGATGGGAGGAAAATGGCATAATAATAGTAAAAACTGGCATCAGAGAAGGCCACAAGAGGAGTCATCCAAGAGCAATTGGAAGGGACTTAGGGACTAACTGGACACGGGAATGAGAGGAACGGAAGCTTCTTATGTGAGCGGTGTGGCAAGTGATTGGGATTGGGTTGACCCGGGATCCAAGGCTAGTTTGATGGGAATGATGAGGAATTCACCTTTAGGTCTATTGAGTTGGGTGGAGTGTGAAGCAGCCAGGCAGCGTTTGCAGCTGGAGATTATTCGAAGGGCCCTGGAGCTCAGCACGTAGCCCTGCTGTGGGGATTGCTGTGTGTTAATATTTCCATCCCTGATCTGTAATTAAGATGAGAAGTGAATCCAGGATAAGGGCCTCCACCAAGTCTCCAACATGTTCACCACACTCACCCTTGGTCAGATGTGGCATACTCCACCTCTCACTCAGGTTCCCTGTCACCCCAGGTTGCTGGGAACATGTTGCTTTTAATCAGCAGAGGCCTGTCCTAATCCTAGAGACCCAGTGGGTATGGGGAGGGGTGGAGGAGGAGGAGTGTGGGGAACAAACGGCTGTGAAAGCCTCTCATTGTGTGCAGGCTGTTCTGAAGGGGAAAGAAATAGATACTCCTCTTAGAAACATCAGAAGCCAGAAAACAATACAAGCAGAGCCTCAGATACTGGTCTCATCCAAGAGTTAAGTGAACAACCAAGCCTTACATCATGCTCTGCTATCACCAAACACAGCTGAAGCCAGACCACCAAGGAGGGCCTCCCCAAGGCTCTGTCATTCTCCTGTGAAAAGCAGTCCTGTTTGGCTTGGAGAGTGCAGCCCTGGACAAGAACAGGGAAGCCAGCTTGAGACACTTCTGAGTCACTGGCTGAGGACGGTTGCCTGCCTTTCCCTCCAGTAGGAGAATGTGTATTAACTTGTTTGGAAAGACACAAGAATTTGCAATTTGGTTTCCCTGTGCATGGCTGCAGGGGACCCATGCCACTGATGGAGCCCAACTTCTGTGCATCCCAGGTGAAAGCTCATACAAAGCACCCCCTAACCCCCTACCCCGCCCCCGACCCTGCCACTGAAGACTTCTCCCAGTGCCTAGCTCCTTCTGCAAGCTGCATCAGATCTGAAGTTCAGGGCTGACAATGCATAGGCTCCATCTGACATGAGTCGCCTTTTTCAATCCCCTAGAAACTTAGGTAGGGTTTTGAGCCCTGCCCTGACTAGGTGACATAACTGTGCTGTAGAAGTGACAGGACTTTGAACTGCTGACTTCAAAGGTCTGGCACTTGCACATGTGGTCCCCTGACTGTTTTCTCTTTCTTCCTTTTTCTATCAAGGCATGGACATATCTGCAGCCTGAGGCACTTTCAGGACTGAGAGGGTAGCTATGAGTCACCTTGAAATTATTAAAACCTACATGGTGGGCTATCAGGGTGTATAAAAGTGTTATGCCAAGTGCCAGGGACTTTAAGTTTGAACTCTGCTGTTTACTAGCCTTATGACTGCAAAGTGCAAACTCCACCCATTGGATTGTGATTTTCTCTTGTATATAGTAGGGATAATAATACCTGACGTATTTTGTTTAGATTGAAATGCTGAAGTTATTTCCAATACTGTCAACTTGCTCATTTGATGTCAGTGACTTAACCTCAACTAGGTAAGGAGGGAGCTACCCAACATTGGACTCCAGCCTGGAAACATGCATGATCTTTGTATGACTCTTCTGAGATGCTCTTGTTATCGTATTTGGGTACCCCCAAGATTTAAGCAATCAAACCCAACAGGAGCTAGCTCGACTGTGGCCATATAAGAGCACTATCAACTAGCACCACAGAAAACTAAGGTTACCCTTTGAATAGTTACCCTTGAAATGATTCTCGTGTTTTCCATGCACGTTACTCTTTAAGCTAAGTTAAAAAATGGCGCACGATGATCCCCAAGAGAATCAGTGAGACATACAGACCTTGGCAAGGCAGAAAAGGGCACCTGATAATTCAATTTAGGCTAACATTTGTTTCTTCTGATCAAGTCAAATAAAAACCTAATAGCTGAATGTCCTCCTACCCTAACCTAGGTTTTCTCATGTGGCCCAGTTATTTAATTTATAGTATCATTTTTCTTAGACCTCCATATTTCAACTAAAGCTGATCCTAGGCATTTTTCAGTAAGAAGTATATTTAGAGATGGGGCAGCCCTGACTTCATCTTAAATGGTACATGGTTTTTAAAATCAGACTTCTCTGAACCCAGGTCAGGGGATCTGGAGTGGAGGTTTGCCTTCTCCCGTCTGAATCACAAACATGGGCGCTCTAAAGTGCAATGACCAGTCGGCTCTGGAGAACAATGCTCTCATTGTTAACTGCTTCTTTGCAGAGCAAGGCTCTGCACTGAGTGTGCCCTGGTGAGGAGGCTGAGCCACTCCTGGAAATGTGGCTGCTCACGCCAGCGCTTCTGCAGAGACTGCAGCCCAGCTCCTCTCCGGTCCTGATGGGGGAGACTAATTGGATGCAGCTGGATCATTCCAGCCCTCTGAGCCTGAAATTGCTGGAGAAAGAGGTGTGAGAAAAGCAGTTCCCACTGCATTCTGTCTGAGTTGAAGGGCCACGGCAGACCCCTGAGATAACGGTTAAGAATCTAAAGTCTCTGTGTGCATTTTCCCAGCTGCCAAGACCCAGCTACACAACGCTGAGGTCATTCTCTAAGAATGCCAGCAGACTAAATTTAGCTCCAGTTTGAATCATTGGGAATAAAAATTAATAATGGTAATAGTTCATAGTGTTACCTACTTCCCAAAGTATTTTCATTCATATTATCAGTTGATTGATACTAATTTTGTTCTGAAAACAAGACGTTTTAGAGTAGGACACAGACAAGGTTAGGGAACATTGTGAGAACACAATTCAGGTTCAAAACTCACACTGTGAATGATGCTGGGCAAGTCTCTTCAAATGTATCTGAATCTCTGTTCTCTCAGGTTACAAATGAGCATATGAAAAATCAGACTGAGGACTAAAGCAAGATACTGTAACGGTGTCATCAGGTGGTGAGGAAACTAGACATTTTTACATATTCTTTCCCTGTTTCTCCTTTGCCCCTTCATTTTCTTTTTTAAGACCAGAAGGTATATATCTGTAAGAGTGCACTGCTTTCCAAGAGCATCCTTGGAGAGGAACATATACTTATTCCTATGGCATGGTGACTCTCAGAACATGTTTGGCTTCCAACCAGAAACTGGTTATGTCTTGCTCATGAAACACTTGAATTTGTATGACACGATTACATAATCCCATTTTTTTTGTTTCATTTTTATCCCCATTGATAAGTTGTTCTATTTATGTGATTCCCCTGACTTTGAATGATTTTTGGCTCTTTACAAACACCAAATCCACAGAGTCTCAAGATTTACATCAGGAGAGAACTGTAGTTTGTCCCTTCTCGCCTCAAATCAGTTCCTTACAGATGGTGAGCCATTGTGGTATGGAGGTTTCGCCTTCCACAACAGGATGGTCTACCACAGACAGAACCTATGCCTAATGCATGCCATACTCTGTGTTGGGTGTATTTCGTGCACCTGTGATTTGATCTTCATAATAGTATTGAAAGATAATGTTATCTCTATTCTAAAGAGGACACACCAAAGCTGGGGTACTTTTAACTTGTTCTCACCTACCCGGTACAGGTGGAGCTACAATTAGACCCCAGTTCTTTCTGAGTCCAAGGTCTGTTTGTTTTCTGCCACACTGGCCTTCTCCATCCACTTGGAAGGCACCCCAAAGGAGCAGCCTCTTCACTCTGTAGTCCCAGCTTGAGTCACTTGCTCAACCAGCCAGGTCTGTTCATATCTTGCTTTGAATATGGTTCTGAAGCCACCTGTGGGAGATCCAGGTCATTATGAGATACACCAACTTCTCGGAAGTGTTCCACTTCCTCGGTGACTCCAACAATGTACCACAAGAGTGTCACATGAGTACTGAGTGTTAGAACTGAATATGACCCCAAATTAATTCTTTTACATGCCACTGATCAATGAAGCTTTGACCCTGGAACTATCATAGTAATATTTTAGCTTAATATTTATTTGATCCAAATAAGATCAAAAAGAAACTGGAACTAGACCTTCCTGTTACCTATCATCTCAAATGCATCCTTAGGTACGTAATTTTGAAAAGTGGTGCCAAAAGTGAGTATATTTTTAAATTATATTTATTCTTTGTTTTTTATTAGAAATTTGGCAATAGGTGATTCCTGACTTGTGATGGTTGAATTTAGGATATTTTTGCTTTATAGTAGTGTGAAAGAAATGCATGTTCAGTAGAAACCGTATATCAAATTTTGAATGTGGATCCTCCCCCAGGCCAATGATTTGCAGCATGATATTCTCTTCTGATGCTGGGCTGCTAAGGCCCCAATCAGTCACATGATCATCAAAGCAAACAAAGAAAAAGCTGCAGTATGTTGCTAAGCTGTGGCCTTCAGTAGATTAGGTGCATCAAATGCATTTTTCAGTTTGGGATATTTTCAATTTAGAATGACATTGTCAGGACGTAATCCCATCTTAAATTGAGCTACAATTGTGTTTTAAGGATCCAAAATAACAGTTTTAGATTACACATCTACTCAAGATGGAAAACAGGACAGGATGTACCATCCCACCTGAAAAACTAAAAGTGAACAAAGAATATAGGAAAATTGTTTCCAATGCACCAAACATCAGGCAAAAGTTGTGACCAATGAGAGATAAAAATCAAATGCATAAAACCTGCACTTTTCCCAGCTTACAGCTATGACAGTCTGTGAAAAGGTGAATCGTGGTACTATTAGATAAATTAAATCCATTTGGGCTGTATGAATATCAGAAGAAGTAGATTTTAGAGGAAAAGATATTTCTAGGAATCATGGAGATAATTTTATAATGATAATGACAGAATATGTGAAAGTCCTATATACTGAAAATTCCACAAAATTGCACAGAGAAATCAGAGAAGACCTAAGTAAGGAGAGAGATGCTGTTTTCATGGGTCTGAGACTCACTATTGTTAAGGTGTAAATTATCCCCAAATCAGTCTATAGGTTCAATGTAATCGAATCAAAACCTCAATGGACACTTTAGTAGTAACCACACATCATTTACTAAATTCATTTTAAATCACACAGGACTAATAATAGCCCAAACAAAATTTTAAAAGGGACAAACACCAAAGACTACCACTCCCTAAGCTTAAGACTTATTATAAGAATGTAGCTCAGGAAACTGTAGTGTTCATGCTCATATAGAGTGAGATAGATGAGTGGAACGGAAGAGAGGATCCAGAAACTCCTCCACATGTGTTGGGGTGATGGCTTCTCAACAAACACACACAAGCAACTCAGTGGAGAAGGACAGCCTTTCCAACAGATTATGCTGAGCCATTTGATACCCATCGGCAAAAATAAAATAAACTTGGTCCTACATCTTTCACCACATGAAAAATAACTCAAATAAATTAGAGACTTAAAGACAAAGCCCAAAACTATAAAATTTCTAGAAAAAAAGAAAAACATTGTGATCTTGGGTTAGGCAAAGATATGATACTAAATATAGGAACCAAACAAGTACAAATTTATATATTAGACCATCAAAACCACTGCTATTGAAATACTATTAAGAAAATGGATCTAAGCATTTGCAAAGTGTGTACCTGACAAAGGTCTTGTATCCAGAATACATAACAATCCTTTAAAGCTTATCAAGAAAATTAACAAGCCAATTAAAAAAAATTAGGCGAAGTATTTGAATAGGCACTTCACCAAAGAAGATATAAACATATGGAAAATAAGCTCATGAAAATCATTAGGGAAATGGAAGTTAAAACCACACCAAGACACCATATTACACCTATCAGAATTGCTAAATTTAAGAAGAATCACCATATCAAATATTGGTGAAGACACAGGATGCTCATGTACTGCTGGCATGATGTCAAATGATAAAGCCACTTGAGTAAATGGTTTGGCAGGTTTTTAAAAAGTTCATCAAGCATCCATCACTCCGTCCATTCTATGCCTACTTATTCACCTAAGAGAAAAAAAAGCATCTTCCTGTACAAAGATTTATTGGCTTATGTTCAAGGCAGGTTTCTTTGTAACAGATCAAAGCTAGGAATAACCCAAATGCCAATAAATAATAGGTAAATGGATAGACAAACTGTGGTATGTCCATACATGGAAGGAAAGAACCAAAATATTGCTACATTGTGTATGAGTCAGAAAACAATAAAGCTCTGGGAAAGAAGACAGGCTAAAAAGCAGCAGATACCACACAATTTTATTTAGGTAGAATCCCAGAAATGTGAGCTGTTGGGTAATAGAAGAAAGTGCACCACTGTTTGAGGCACAGAAAAGTAGGAAGGAGGGATTACCAAGGGACACTAGAAAACTTTGGGAGGAGGGTGATGGGCATATTTGTTATTGCTATTGTGTTGGTGTATGTATATATATATATATATATCAATATTTGTCAAATTCTTAAATATGTTTAACTTACTATAGATAAAAATAGTATGGCTTTAAAGAACAATTGTACTTAAAAAGTAATCAGTCTTTTAAACATCAAATTTCCAAAGGGCTAAAAAATAATGTTCTGATGAAATAAGGATTAGATTGTCCAAAAGGAAGCTCAGGGTATGAATGTAAAAAGCTACCCTGGTTCTGGTGGACCAGCTAGATAGCCTGAAGGAGAAATAATGACAGCTGAGCCGAACAGAGCTAGCTCAGTGGTCCTCCAAGGCCCTTCTTTCAGACAAATGACCCTCATAACTAGTCTGCAGTGGAGGAGAGGCAGCCCAAGGGTGTCAGTCAGCACTTAGAAGAAATCGCTTGCTTCTAGAGACACACAGGTAGAACTGGCCTGAGGGCAGAGGGACAGCACAGCAAGCTTCAGAAACAAGAGAGGTACATAGAGGCCACTATGGACTAAGCACCTGAGAGGGGAAGGCTCATGCCTCCCTCAGGCACACAGGCCACTGGTCCCTATAGAATGTATCAAAGAGCAATGAGTCCAGTGGTGGGATGGGGCCTGCACCTTAACCCAGAAAGGCCTGAAGCCCTGGAGTCCCCACCCACCACCCCACAGTGTGGCAGAAAGGAAGCTGAGCCTTGGTACTTGTTTCTTTCCTTCTGTACATCATCCAAAGCCTCATGGTGCATCGTCACCCAGGGTTGGAGCCACAACACTGGGTCCTATTGTGCCATCTTGTAGTATTTCCAAACTTGTGTCCTTCAGTTTTTCTCTTCCTCTCTTCTCTTTCTTTTATTCTTGAATTTCCCTTTTTCCTTCAAATATGCTCTAGGTCATATTTGACCAAAGCAGGAAATATTAAATATGTGAAGATTAATTCTTCAGCAAATATTTGCTGAATCGCCTCTGTGTTTCAGTAACTGTGTTGGGCACTGGAGTAAGCAAGTGAAGATATGAGCAAGGCGTTAACGTTGCCCTTGAAGAGCACCGTGAAGGAGGAAGGCTAAATATAAACGGGTTGTTACAATGGTTGACACGTGCTGAAGAAAATATGGACCCATGGTGACAGAGCCTGGGAAAGGACAGCTAGTTTCTAGTTTTGACCTCCCAAGTACTCAGAGCAGAAAGAAGTTACCCTGTGAGCATCCTGAAAGAGCAGGAGCTCATCAGTCCAAGAACAGGGTGGTAGGAAAAATAGAGGTATTATATGCAATCGGGCAAATGCAAAAGCAAATAACAGTAAAGAGAAGTTTCTAGGAGCAGCAGAAGGAAATCCAGTGTGGCTGCAGTGAGACATGAGGATGGAACAGTGTCTGGCACAGTCCTGTGGATTCAGATAAAAAACTCTAAATAATTCAGATCTCACGCTGTGCATGCCACCAGCTCAGAGTTGCTATTTTTTCCCCCTCTGGAAAACAAAAAGGGAATTGACTGGTTAGTACTAATCTTGGAGTTAGATCTGTAATCCTGTGATGCTTCTACTTGTCAACCAAGTCTGGTCTCTTCCAGTACATGGATGTGCACCTATTGGCCTGACGAACCCACTGTAAGTTTGAGAGAACTGTGAACCATCTGCTGTATCAACAGGATCCACAGACAGATCCCTCGCCTGAAACCTGAGCAAATTTTGGGCCAAAACCTGGTCTTTCAATGTAGTGGAGGATGAAGAGGGATGATTTAAAACTTAATAACTTCAAGAAGAAGTGCAGTAAAGAAGTTCAGGACCTTGCCAGCCCTGTTAGGTGATATTCAAAATGTAAGAGGTATACATTATAGATACCTATGCACTCTACCAAGTCCTTCCCCTTGTTCTTAGGGACAATAACAGAAGGTTCAGTAGAAGAGCTGTGAAGTTTCATGTGATAGGAGCACTATCTCTGAGGCCAGCTTGTGTCCCCAAGCAACCAGCCTGTCTAGCTGTAGCACAGACTTATACCTGTCAGAATGAAGAGTTCCAAGCTCTGCTTTTACAGACGAGAAAACTTCTTAGAAGGCCTAAGAAAGGAAGCCTAGACTGAGTAATGAAGCAAATGGTAGCTTCCTTTTTAAAATTTTTTTTAAACTGCAGAATTCATTTCAACTCATAGTATACATATGGAGCACAATTTTTCATCTCTTTGGTTATACACAGAGTTACACCATTCGTGTCTTCACGCACGTACCTAGGGTAATGATGTCCATCTCATTCCACCATCTTTCCTACTCCCATGCCTGGTAGCTTCTTAGTGTAACTCTAGACTTTCAAGAATCAGTGTGAAAGAGATAGCACACCTAGGACCTGGAGTCAGTCAGATCAAGGCTGGAATTCCTGTGTTCCCTTCCTGGAGGATCAGAGCTTAGCAGAATGGTCGCATTTTCTGCATTTCTTAGGTAACTGGGAATCAAGAATCTACTGCCAAGGGTTGCCATAAGGATTAGGGTAATCCCTGTGAAGGGCTTGACATGGTGCCTGGTATATATGAAATCCAATCTAACATTCCATTGCATGAGGCCTACTCTGTCCCTCTGGTGAAGTACAGCAGAGGTATTTCATTCATAGGATGTGTTAGGAAGTTAGCATAGATGGCCAAATCGGAATAGTCAAATGGTCCTAGGAAATGACTTAAGAAGGAACCATGGTAGAGATGACAAATCATTTACTAGCTCCAACACAGTTAGTTTTTTGCATTTTTATTGTGTTTTGTTTTTTCCAATCCAGTAAAGCAACAGATCACTATATGATATGATTGACTATTATATAAAGAATGGAGTTGTATATCAAGTCATGTTATAGTTAAAATGCATAATTTTAAAACTTCACTTTTTAAACAGGCATATAGTCATTCACACTAGTGAATCCCATAGCCAGGATTTATGAAGCCACATCACAGGCAATGAGTTAATGGTGATGAGGGCCAAGTTCAAGGTGAAACCTGCAAGGAGTTAGTAAGGAAGGACAGAACTGTAAAAGGCAGGCTTGTGGTCCATCTAAAGTCAGGGAGACTTTGCAGGGACAAAATATGGTTGCAACAAACAACTCCCTTCTCCTGCCATCCTCCTGGTCAGGCACTCTGTCTCACTAGCCTAGTGCCTAGGGGCTGGAGGACGAGGGAAGGGGTGTGGAAGCCAGTTGCTGGTCGTTAACCATTTACATTTCATTCCAAAGTCTGTGGTTCCCATTCTCCTTGGGTATGTCCTAGAAGTGATCATTCTATAGGCCGTTATTCCAAAGCAATTTGCTTAGGTATGGATGTAGGTAGTCTCCAAAGACTGTTGCCAACATCTTCTTCCTGTATTTAGCTTTCACTCCTGCCTCAAGAAGTGGACAGTGTTTCTGCTTCCACTGACTCTGACCCGGCCCAACTCACTTTGGCCAATAGATAAAATAGAGATGACATTACCAAATCTAAAGAGGACTGGTGGCTTCTATTCTCTGGGTACCCTGAGCCATCGTGGAAAGAGGTCAGCTATACTATAGGATAAACCACACAGACAGAGCAAGTCCCCAAGGAACATATAGGCCTCACCTGAGGGCCAGTTCCCAGGCCTCAGGTGTGAGAAACAACCTTGACATTTCTGGCCAGCCCAGCTGAAGCTGAAGGTCTCCATCTGTGACCCTGTGGATGTGACCTGGAGCTATTCCAGCTGTCCTCTGAGAGTAATTGCACAAATAACAAATTGCACAAAGAACAAATAACCCACCATTGCCTTAAGACACTTAATGTTAGGGTGGTTTGCTATGCAGCAATACATACCTGAATCAATTTTGCCATCCTCAGTATCTCAGGACTATAAAATACAACTTACCAGTAAATACGGTGATAGTAGAGTGAAATTGTCTGTTCTTCAGTGCTCCTCAGATGTGACCAAAGACACTGAAACCCTTTCTAGTTTAAAATGCAAATTTGTATGAAACACAAATTCATCTTTTCTTCCCCATTTTTAATAGTTTATAATAAAATTTGTTTGAAAATAATCTAGTTCAACTAATATATTATTTTCCTGGAGGAACCACTACCCAAATGTCCAGATGCACAAATTAAAATGGATAGTGA
Organism: Xerus rutilus; assembly: GCA_028644305.1. Classification (NCBI taxonomy): domain Eukaryota; kingdom Metazoa; phylum Chordata; class Mammalia; order Rodentia; family Sciuridae; genus Xerus; species Xerus rutilus. The sequence goes on along the minus strand of CM053411.1, from coordinate 73,692,885 downwards.
ACCCATTCTTTGTTTCCAAAACCTATGATGGCCATAGACCGTGGTGGAACATACACAGGGCCTGGAGCTACAACCGCCAGCTGTGCTTTTTATTGTCGGCATAAACTATGGAAAATCACTTGACCTTATACAAATCCTTTGCTTCTTCATCTGTCAAAAGGAGATAATAATAACAATGCACTATTAGATATCCTGGCCTCTTCACAACTTTATTATGAGGACCAAATAAAAATGCAAGGGAAAAAAAACACTTTTTAGATTGTAAGATAGTTAAAAATATTCAACAGATCTCTCTTTATGATGTTAATGGGAAAAATCCCAGAAACTCCTGATGACAATTAAGAAGATTTTAAAATATAATAGGTAGCATCAGTCACATGCTCCAACACGGGTGTGTGTGGATCTGTAAATGCAAACCCAGGGGACTGGGGCATATAAATCCAATCACAGATTGTCAGGTGTGATTCTGTCCAGGGAAAGTGAAACCTAGCTCCTGGGTCTTTTGTTATTGTCAGAATGGAAAGTAATCTGTGTGGACACGGCTCAAAGAGAATCCAAGAGCAAGTTAGCGTAACATAAATACCTCCAACTCATGAGAAACTAAAGGAGCTCATATGACTATTCCCTCTTTACCAAATCTAATGTGCACATTTTTGTTTTAACATTTAACATTCTAAAATTCAAATGAATCTCAAGTGAAGATGTCTTAAAATCACTGCCTGTGGGAGAGTAGTCAGGTTTTAATGGTCACCAACTACATTCATGAACTTGGACTGAGCTGTTCGCATCCATTTCACTTCTGTGTCTAAAACAATGGAGAAATGCTCTTTCAATGGGTTTAAAATGCACTTCTGAAGTGATAAAGAAGCCTGTGTCATCACAATGAGTGTTTTCCTCTCTCCTCCTCCTCCTCCTTTTCTTTTTCTTTCTCCTCTTCCTCTCCCTACTTCTTCACAGTGCATACAGTGATGGCGTTTTTGTATCTAGTGGTGTTCCAGCTATGATGCAATGCAGCGCTCATACAGAGAAGGGGTAGCTAAATTACACTGTTTGAAGACTCCAATCCCTCCTTGGCAGGGTCCCCAACTAGTGGAATAGCTTCTAATTGTGATTGGGCTCCCAGATACCCATCTCTAAAGGAGACACCAGACACACCCTAGCAAGGGGCTTTCTCATGGGAAACCAGGAGTCTGGAGTCTGGGCTTCTACTTTCTACACCTAAAATTCTGACCAGTTGGTTCAAAACCTCCGAGACACTGAGGATGCTTTGGCCAAGGGCAGTCTGTCGTCCACTGTGAACTCTGTGGAGAAGCAGCCAAACCACCAGGGTGATCTCACAGTGTTTCTGTTCCTATGTGACGCTCTGCCAGGCTGTCAGGGCGGGGCTATGCCTTCTCTCGGCCTGTCCACCTCTGTCTGAGCATTACATGGGCACCGCTGCTCACCCTAAATCTGCTGTCCCTATCAGTCCTGCCATTTTCCAAGAGGGTTAACTCCATTCAGGCTGCTTGTCCTGGTTCTTGTTCAGCTGATTCAGCCTGGGCTCAACCAATGCGAGGCAATGGCAAGAGATGGAGGGGGAAGATGCAGCTGGGATATCTCCATCCTCTCTGCCTCAAATGGTGTCCCCGCAGCAGCTGGCTCTGCCTACTCTTGTCTCCAGATCCCCCCCAGGGAAGGTTCTGGTGGTTTCACCTTGTCGGGCGACCTCAGCCTCTTGTCTCTGATAATACTCCTCTCCATTCAGTCCTTCCAGATAGTTCCTGCTCTTCCCAGGGTTCACATGGCCTCTCTTGGCTCTGGTTGGACTCTCAGCCTTTCATCCCTATAAGACTCTGGGAGGTTCCTTTTCTGGTTGGACTGTGATTAACACGCATGGCTCTGTGTCCCCAGCATGACCATGAATGACTGGACATCAAGAACTCCACCTCGTCATCTTTATTGACCTACATTTGAGTGGGTACTTGATAAACTATTGTCAAGCTAAATTGAAAATATCTGATGTGAGATCTAAGCTGACCAAACTAACATCCTGTGAAGTGGCTGTTCATTTTAAATAGGGATGTTCACAACTGTAGTTAATCTAAGACTTGATTTTTAAATATCACACATTTATGCCATCTCCAAGAGCTCAGGAACCTGCAGCATCCTTTCTTTGGAAATCGTCGCTGAAATCAAGAGAAACCCTGAGAGCCACTGAAGGAGATGACTTGCCGTCCTCCACTAAGTTCTGAGGTGGGTTGTGTTGGATCTATTTTATGGAAGAGAATAGTGAGGCTCTGAGATGTTGAGGACTTGTTCCAAGTCCAGTTCACACACTTAGCACATAGCTTAATTAACATGTCATCCTGTAATTCTAAAACTTTAGGGATTGTAAGAATCAAGGATTTATTACAAATGGAAAGTCCTACCTATGTAGTGGCATTCACCTGTAATCCCAGTGACTCTGGAGGCTGAGGTAGGAGGATTCCAAGTTTGAGACTAGCCTCGGCAATGTAGTGAAACCCTATCTCAAAAAAGAAAAGAAAAAAGAAAAAAAGGACTAGGGATGTGGCAAAAAAAAAAAAAAAAACAGAAAGGAAAGTCTCAAGCCCATAACCAGAGAATCTAATTTATCATGTCAGAGAAGAGGGTATGTTCCCTGATACAAAAATTCATTTATAACAATCTTCCCTTGATTTTGATACAGGTGATTCCTTAATTACACTTTGAGAAATACTGCACTAGATTTTAAAGAGCATGTATCTGTGCTAAATTGGTTAACTGGTACATCCCCGGGGCCTGGGCATGTGTCTGGTACTTAGCCAGTTCTTGTAGTCTGGATCTGAAATGTTCCCTAAAGGCTTGTGTGTTGAAGAATTGGTCCCTAGTGAAGCAATGTTGAGAGGTGAGGCTTTTCGGAAGTGATTGGCTCTTGAGATCACAGCTCTGACCTCGGCAATAGGGTGACTCATTGATGGAGTCATAATGTGAATGCGCTATTGGAATATATGGGGACTGTAGGAAGTAGGACCTAGTTGAAGGAAATGGGTCCTTGGGGCCTGTTCTTGGGGACTATATCTTATCTCCAGTCCCCCCACACACACCCGCTCTCTCTCAGGCCCAGAGCAATGGAGTCAGCCCACCATGGACTGAAACCTCTAAAACCATGAGCCAAAATAAGTCTTTTCTTTTTTAAGTTGTTTTTGTCAGATATTTTGTCATAGCAACCAAAAGCTGGCTAATACACCAATGATCAATAGATAATTGTAGAATTAAAAATTGAATAACCAACTTAGCCATTTTTATTTTCATTCAAATCTGAACATTTTGTGTTAACCATCTGTCATTTTAGGCATCATGCCCACACTTACTCATTTATTAACTCGTTTGATAAATTTTTGCTTAACTTTTCCATTTGCTGACATATAGGAACATATAGGCATTTATCAAATATTTAAGACACGGGCTCTATTCCTCAAAGAGTTCTACTTTGTTATGGAAGAAACCAAGCAAGTAAGGGCAACAGAGATCTCCAAAGAGATGTTATTGTCGATCTCTGTGTAGGTAAATTCAGGCCTCAAAGAAGAGAATGATCAGTTTCACTCAAAGGAAGGCAACTAGGAAATGATTCCCCAGAAGAGGTAGTGCTCACAAGGAATCTTGACAGGCAGACAGGGTTCAGGCGCTGTGGTAATTAGCCACATGAAGGTAAAATGTAATGGGATCCTGTAAGCAAAATCGTCCCTCCAGGGTGTAGGTGCCAGGTGTGACTCACACCTCACACGCTAAGGACCCACAGCACAGGAGACCATGCACATAGTAAAGATGACAGAAGGAGAATTCCTCTGCTATAAAGTGCACTTCCTCCTTTACTTTCCCTAAGACACAGAAACTTAAAGGGGATAGGAGATGGGCCCTTCGTTTGCCTTCAACTTCTGCATCTGTGTTAGAGCTGGGATTTTAGGTCTGGAGGGTCTAAGCCCAAAGACAGCGCTCTTAAAAAACACATTCGCCTTGCTTTCCAAGGGCCTGGGAAGTGAGAAGCAGGGAAACAGAATTATCGATCCAGCTTTTCTAATATGTGGTCCTGGGCTCTACTTTAATGCAAACTCAAACACTCACTAAGTAAAGGTCACTGTGTCCTCAATTTGTCTTTGAAACTTGTATTATTGTCCTTCCTTTAGAGCTGGGGAAACTGAAATGGCTTGCCCAGGACCACCTTGCTGGGAAGCAGTGCCCACCGGCCTCCCCGTCAAGGAGCCTCAGCTACTGTGAACTCTTTCTTTTTCTTTTCCTGTTCTTGCTCTTGGTTGGGGCTGGAGGGCCAGATGATGATAACTCTGTACTGGAGATCACCCAGAATCGCAGAGCAGCTCAGTGCCCTCTCATTTTCCCTCTGCAGATGGCACGTGTCATCTCAACTTATAGCCAAGGTTACTGAAAATGAAGTCTGCCAGTGACTTGGCAAGCCACAGGGCCAAGAAATGGTTGGGCCATTTAACTTAACTCACCTCGTACTTAAGCCTGAAATTTCCATAACTGAAAAAATCCATCTGTTTCTGGATTGTCCTTATTCTCCAAAAGCCATTTTTTGGGGGCATAGGGGGTGGTTACCCGGATTGAACTCAGGGGCACTTAACCATTGAGCCACACCCCCAGCCCTTTTTTGCATTTTATTTAGACAAGGTCGCATTGAGTTGCTTAGGGCCTTGCTAAATTGCTGAGGCTGGCTTTGAACTCATGATTCTCCTGCCTCAGCCTCCCAAGCTACTGGAATTACAGGCATGCACCACCGTGTCCAGCCTCAAGAGTCATTTTTAAAATCATGTGAATATTTAATATGGAAAGCCATTACTATTCACTTTGATGTTAAAAAGAAATAAAGAGAAGAAAAAAAAGAGAAGAACATTTGATACATTCAGTAGTAGTTTAGTAAATCCAGGACCTCATTTTTATTCTTTTAATATGTAAGAAAACCACTAAACCATACTTTTGTTGAGCAGCAAAAACCTTTTAAATGACCACAACATGAAATCTTCAAAACATTTGCAGCAGCATTTTTCTATAAGTTTTAGTACTACTCTTTAGTGTTATCACATTTGACATAATTACGCCTTATAAATACCTCAAATTTGTAATGACATCCTTTCAAGAATTAGTTCTAATTATTGTACTTGACATGACAAATTAAACATGTTGTTTGACGTAATTACACTAAATAATTCAAAATGCTAAATATGCTTAGAAATAGTAATTAAACATAATTAAGTAAAATAAAGTACTGTAAATTTCAATAATGATTCACTATCACAAACTGGAGTTTTCTAGAAAGATTTAATAAAGATTAGATGATGTGACTTAAAAGTTATTTTTTTAATCAAGACTGATGAAATGTTTTCAAGGGGTTCTTATGTTCTGGATCAGACAATAAGGGCATAAAGATTGGGAGGACATAGGCACAGTGCAGGGGCATCTTGGAGCCTGCCAGGCTCGACTTGGACTCCACCAGTGTGACTCCTGGTTAGCTCTGGTCTAGAGATCATTTCTTTCTGAAAATTTTTCTCTGTGTAAACCTCTAGGCCCAAGTTAAGAATACACTGGCAATATATAGTGCCTGGTACAGTGTGTGACATCTCCAGAGGGCTCAATGAAATCTGTGTGCCTAGTCCCCTACACATTAAGGATCTGTGTTGGATATAGATGCGGAGGCTACTTGCAGGAAGAATAGGGCCTAAACAAGGTTACTTTTTATAAATATTATTCCTAAACAATTGCTTCTTTTCTCTTATACAAGAAGAGATGTTGAATGTGAGGCTGAGGGAGTCAGTGATTGGCCCAAGGTTAATACCTACCTTGAAGCAGAACTTGAGCCCAAGTCTGAGAGTGATGGACAGCTCTTTGCATCATGCTGTCTGTTTCAAAGGAGGGTAGCCTTGCAGGGCTGCAGCTGTCCTTGCTGCTGCTGTGGAATGTCAGAGCTGAGGAAGTAGGCCCTGTATGCATCTGGATCCTGACAATTATCTCCCTGTTTGTAAAACACTGTGATAAAGTAACTTTTTGTTTAAGAGAGACAATTTATCAGACACTTTGTCAGGGAAGAATGCCTGTCAAAAGCACTCATTTTTTTTTTTAATGTAAAAAGACAAGGAAGACAATGCTATTATGATGTGAATGAGCTGACAGGCAGGAACTTGTTCCCCAGGGAGCTTGGAGAAGGCCTAACTGCACAGCTCTGGAGGACTTTCAGGCACAGGCCTGAAAAGCCACTGAGGAAAGCCTGGACCACTTAGCCCAGGTGAGACTTGAATTCCACGGTGCAAAGGGGTTTCTGCAGCTAAAACAAGAGAAAAGAAAGATAACATGAGCACCTATCTTTAAAGACCTACTGTGTGCTGGTGACTTAGCTAAGCATCACTGGGAAAGGCAGGAGGTAAGTTGTTATGTGTTGGAATAATAATGCCTGTCCTTACAAGTTCTCCTGAGGACATGCACATGAAGACCTTGGTGCAGACTATGAAACAGGAGAAATGACCTGGGTACTAAGAAAGAGGTATGGGGAGTAAATCATTAATGCCTGTGTGAATCTAGTAGGTGTCCCTTACTCTGCACAGACAGGAGCAAGGTGTGTGTGTGTGTGTGTGTGTGTGTGTGTGTGTGTGTGTGTGTGTGTCTGCCTGTGCACTTATATGTATGCCTGCAGATGAGTGTGTGGTTAGAGTTCCCAGGCTTAGGAACTTCATGGACTAGAGAGGAACCAATTCTAGGGACAAATAGTGGGGGACCTGCCTTTGCCCTGACTAGACAGGCAACTTCCAGAAGGTTCCTTTACTCCTACGAGTCCTATGTTATTCAGATTCAGTATACAATGGGTGTGGGGGAAAGGGTTGGAAACAGGGTGTATATCACAGAGTTGTTGAGATGAAGTGAGAAGGGGCGCCTTCCCTGCTCCTCGACCATCCTCCATGCCTTTCTGCAGGCCTTGGTTTGGCTCCATGATTCCTCTAAGGTGCCATTATTTATCAGCATTGAAGTGAGCACATTTATCACTTATCCTCCACCCACTTCAAATGTTTTCCCCACAATTCTGCTGTATGTCCAGACTCTAGAAAACTCCCCCATCACTCACATGCTAAATATGAATTTAGAGGCCAGAAAAGACTTTGAATCTGGCTTGACCAGTTAGTTCCACAGCATGTGGCTGTGGAAATGTCACTCACTTACCCTGAGCAAGTCCCACCCTTTGCAGAACATGGGATTTCTAGAGCCCTGTGGGAAAGGAAAGCAAGGTATGGAGATCCTGGACAGGATGCCACAGCGAGTCCAGCTGAGAACCGAGGCAGAGGCCAGGGGATGGGGAAAGGTGGCGGGCGCAAAGAAAGGGAAACTGTCAAAGGAGAGCAGACAAGACTCGTGAACTGACCAATTATGGGACCTGGGACAGTAGCAGAAGTCACATTTGATTGGCAGATCTGGATGAAAAGAAAGATCAGGGAGAGAAGAAAGATGGGAGGAAGGGGAAGGTGTTTGGGGCCAGGAGCCGAGCTTCCTGTTGGATGGGCTGAGTCTCAGGGCAGCCAAGGCGTTCAGTGGCCCTTGGTTCTGTAGGGGGGTGTGGCACTGGGATGTAAAGGAAGTCCCCCTCTCATGGAGGCAACCACTTGGCTGAGTTCTCCAGAGCTGAGAGAGGCAGAGGAAGAAGAGCAGTGTCTTCTGGTAACCATTGCGATGGGACAAGGAGAAATGGAAGCAGTGAAAAATTCAAAGGAAAGGGGCTGGAGAAATAGAAAGTCACCAGTTACGTGTTCACTTTGCAAAGCCTTGGGGCCACAGCAGGGATGCAGGCCAGGGGAGGCATGGGGCAAGCTCAGCGGAGACAGCAGAGGAGGCTTGGAGGAGGCGTGTAGGAGAGTCACCTGGATTGACCCTGCGGAGCAGACCTTGCAGTTGAAGGGGTCTATGGTTTTGCCCTGGTGCTTTGCATCAGGCCCATCAGGCCGACCCTCCAAACCCAGTGTCAGCAGAACAGCCCCTGTAGGCATCATGCATTGGCTCTTCTGTCAAATTTTATTCTGTGATGCAATTACTTGATAATAAAATAAAGCAGAAAATTCCACTCCAGGCAACTATTTCATATCTACTACACTAATGCATATCAGTTTGTGAGTCAATCTATTTTCTCCCCTACCTCGCTCACTCTTTCCTGGATTTTAACCAGTCTGATGCCACTGCCAGCTTCCTGAGGTTTAAGTTCCTTTAGAGTCACTGAAGTTTCCCAGTTTCTTGGTTCTCCTTCTCTGCTCCCAACACAGTGCTCCAGGTCACAAGCACCTTCACTGGGTGTGAGCTGGAAGGTGGCCGCTAGACTTCCACTGATTTTCAGTTCAGTGAAGAATTCAAGCAGAGGGAGCTTAGGAGTGAGCGCAGATGACGGTCAGAGTGCATGTGTTCATCACTGTGCTCGGGATAAAATGGCAAGAAGAAAAGCCATGCGTGGGACAGGAGCAGCAGGATGGAGAGGAAGCCTGGTTTGCTTTTACTTATTTTTCCAGATTGGAGGAAACATGAGCATGTTATAAGGTCAAAATGAAGCTGTCTGAGAAAATGAGGAGATTAAATGTGCTGGGGAGCTGGGGAGGGGGCGAGGAGAACGTTGGAGAGAAGGTCAGCAGAGGGAGACCCCAGGTTGCAGAAGGTGATAAATGCTGATTATCACTTAAGGAAGCTATAAGAAGAGGAGGAGGAGAGTCAGGAGGGGATTATTTGAGACCCCTTCAACCTCAGTCCCTACATTCACCTGAGAATCTCAGATTTATCATAATACATGCAAAACAAGGAACAGTGGAAAGGAAGGAAGAAGCAGAAAGTGGACTGAGAGACTTGTCATTTACATGCATTAGCATATTCAATTACCATACTATAAACCCAGGTATGTTTGCATGATTGGGAGAAGTTAACTGTCCTCACGAGTGAACTTTAGTTTGTGATCCAATCAGGACTCGAGGCGCTGGATCTCTCCAACTTCATGCATCATATTTTACCATTTCGTTGTTTTTTTGTGGTGCTGGGAATTGAACCCAGGACCTTGTGCATGCGAGTCAAGCACTCTACCAACTGAGCCATATCCCCAGCTCTACCATTTAGTTTCGTTTGTTTTGTTTTATTTTTGTCTTTTCCCCTATATCTCTCTAC
>CM053411.1:73580515-73683214 GCA_028644305.1 Xerus rutilus | reverse complement strand
GGTTCTAAAGAGTCCATGTTATGGTGCGTCCATCTTACAGAAAGGCCATGCTGGTGTAGGGAGTCCATCTTAGAGAGCTCATGTTATGGAGAGTCCATCTTATAGAGTCCTTGTTATAGAGGGCCACCATTGTTATAGAGAGTTTGTCTTATAGAGTGTCCATCTTATAGAGGTTGATTTTCTGGGGAGTCTATGTTGTTATAGAGTCCGTGTTGTTGTAGAGAGTTCATCTTCTAAAGAGTCCATGTTACAGTGAGTCCATCTTATAGGGTATCCATGTTGTTATAGAGGTCCATGTTATAGAGAGTCCATCTTATTGAGTTCTTGTTATAGAGGGTCTCTATTGTTATAGAGAGTTTGTCTTATAGAGTGTCTGTTTTACAGGGAATCCATGTGGTTATAGAGATCCATCTTATAGAGGATCCATGTTGTTCAAGACAGTCCACATTAGAATGCCATGTTGTTCTAGAGGATCCATGTTGTTAGAGAGTCCATCCAACAGAGAGTCCACCTTACAGAGTTCCTATAACGTTCTTTGTACCCACTTGCGCATGTGTCTTCTACTCTTGGTAGCCTGTGAGCACGTTCAGTGCACAAATGAACAAGTTAACAAATCAAATGAATCAATCAAGATTGACCTTTAATTAAAGGCTACATATTTTTTCTGGCCTGCATTAGAATTTTTCATGCTGATAATTGAAATGAGAACCTTTATAAATACAAGACTAAAAAATATCACATTGTTAAAAACTTTTATAAATACAAGATTAAAAAATATCACATTGTTAAAATGTTTTCTCCCATTTTCTTGCGTGCTTTGTTCTGCCCATCAAAGTTCAGGGTGGAAACTTGAATGGGCAATCAGGATGATAGCTCCACCGGTCACTCCCGCAATCCGTGGTCCCCAAGTAGGGGGAAGTAGAGGCCTTGTGGAGACTTTGAGTATATTTCCTTATTAGGAAATCACAGTGATATCGTGAAAGTCACAAAGGAAATGTTTTTTTACTGAGAAATAGCATGCTGTGGCTAATGAGGAAAGGAAAGAGTATGTATTTAAACTCCCGCATACTGACATTGAGCCTCACAATGAATATTCTAGGGAAGCTCTATACTAACTTGGCCAGCTGAACAGAAAGAACCTCAGGGCATGAAGAGCCTTCTGACGTGGCCTGGTGGCCGCAGAGTGCCTGTGCTGTCAGCTGCAGACACTCCCTCAGGCTGCTCCCACACACTTCTCGCCCTGGCTCAGGGGCTTTTTCATGCTGAACAGGAATGGAAACTGGGGCTCTGGCTTGTGAGAGGATGAGCCACAGATCACGCGTGGTACGCTGGAGCCAAGACCTGTGCCAGGGCTGCCCGTTCCACCAGCCCCAGAGGTGGGCCCTGTGCCTGTGATGAGCATGGAATCATTTATGCGATTGCTGAAAAACATAGAATTTTCTTGAGTCTCTGGAAACTCCCTTGAATAATCTTTCAAAAACTGTTTGAAAGAAGGGAAAATGCCAGTGAGTAAAGAAAGCTAAGGATCTAGGCGACGCTGGTTCTAGTCCTGGCTTTGAGGACATAGTCACTGCCTGAACTTGGGGGAGACATTTTTGAAAACTTGACCTCTGTCAAATAAGGTGTTTGGGCTTCTTATTTCCAAAAGTGCTTCCACCTCCGACCCTCTTATGCCAGCAGCTGGTAGGATTGCTAATAGCGGATGGGCCCCCAGCATCTGTGTGTATTATAAATGAATAAATGAGCACATGGTTATTCATTCTTGTATTTTTCCTTGATTTTCGAGAAGTTCATCTTCTAGTGAAAGCTTTCTCTATGCTGTGTGTGTCCTGATCTTTACCAGTATAGGCACTGGAGATTGTTGGTGTAGCGTCAGCATTAGCATAAAGCCTGGGAATTTGTGCCAAGGGGAATACAGCGAACAGCAAATTCATATGTGACAGCTCAGCTCAGCCAAGGCAACAGGATAGGGAGGGCCACTGGGAACCACTGGTTTCTTGAGAGCTGGTACTTTTGTAACTGAAAGCTCAGTCCTTGTCCCCGATGGCAATTAATGCCATTTTTTTTTTTTTGGTACAGGGATTGAACTCAGAGGCACTTGACCACTGAGCCACCACCTCAGCCCTATTTTGTGTTTTATGTAGAGACAGAGTCTCACTGAGTTGCTTAGTGCCTCCCGTCTCAGCCTCCCAAAGTGCTGGGATTACAAGCGTGCACCACCATGCCCGGCTAACTAATGCCATTTTAATAATGAGGACAAGTTTTGGTAAAAAGGAAAAAGTTGTTTTATTGCTTTGCTAGCAAAGGAGAAACACAAGGGACTCCTGTCCCTGAGGCCACAATTCTGCCCATCAGGAGGAACAGGGGGATTTTTATGGCTCAAGCCTGTAATCCCAGCACTTAGGGAGGCTGAGACAGGAGAATCGCGAGTTCAAAGCCAGCCTCAGCAATGGCGAGGTGGTAAGCAACTCAGTGAGACCCTGTCTCTACATAAAACACAAAATGGGGCTGGGGGTGTGGCTCAGTGGTTGAGTGCCCCTGAGTTCAATCCCCAGTACCAAAAAAAAAAAAAAAAAAAAGAGCTCCTTGAAGGCTATATTCCAGGTATGCCTGACAGGGCTTACCGGGGCACCCTGATGGTGTGTTAGGATTCACTTGTTAATTTGCGAGACACTCACTTCCTGGATCCTCTGGCAGATACCCCCTTCCTGTGAAGCACAAATAACTCAAGGTAATCTTGCTCTCTGCCCCCAGGTTAGGGAGGGGGAAGAGGGAGAAAAGGAAAACATGTCCTTTTAAAAAATAAGCCTCAGAGCTATATTTAAGAGGTAAAGTGGACCCTTCTTACACTTTTATTACATCCTTTATGTATAATCAAATCTTTTCTTCCTTTAAAGACAAGAACAGTGTGGAAGTAGTTGAACGCTCCTTTCCTCCTTGGCAAATATAAAGGAGAAGGAAATCCATGTGGTCTAGAACTTTAGTGAAAAAGCCTTTCAAATGGCTTATGTCCACCCTGACGTCATGTTCAGAGTTCTTTCCTCAGTCCTGCACAGACATAGTTTCTAGTCATTGAAATAAAGGTCTAAGTTGATTCATTTCTGTAATGCATGCCATTCTGATCTTAACTACATAGCCAACGCCTTCCCTTGATCCCAGGTGTTAATAATACCTTTGAGTCTATTAAATCAATTAGTATGAAAGCACAATTTGTGGATCAAAAGTTTGACTCAGTGCATTCAAACACCACCCTAGTGCCAAACCTGGGCACTGCAGACACAACGTCCTGCCTTGAGGACTTTCCCAGCTAATAGGAAAGGCAAATATGTAAAATGAAAATGCCATTTCATGTGAAAATAGCTCTAATAAGAATAAAATGCATGCCACAGTGAGCCCCCAGGGAAGGATTTTCTGACTCAGAAGGGGACAGGGTTTAGTCAGCATAGACTAAGGGTGTGACAGTAACAAACAATCCTAAAGTCCTGGACCTTCTGTCTCATTTCTCACCGTGATCACAGATGAGTTTAAAATTCATGCCTTGCCATCTTTGCTCTGGAGTTCAGGAGAAGGAGCAGCCTTTGTCTGGAACAGGTGAGTCTCCTGCCAGAGGACAAAGAGGGTACCAAGAAGGAGCGCACGGTGGGTTAGAAGTGGCCCTTGTCTCCTCCTGTTATGCTCCACTGGTCAAAGCAAGTGACATGTTCAAGACTGGTACAAGGGCTGGGTCTGTTCAGTGTCCCCAGGGGAGGGGCTGGCGAAGGTGCTGCGCTGAAAGCCTTGGCCAGCACTTGCCTCCGAGGAACGCATGCCGTTCATGTGGCTGGGGCGTGGTGGCTGCAGCACTGGCAGAGATGGGATTTGATATTGAGGCACAAAGTAGATAATGGAGGGCAGGGGACATGGTAGTACCGAGAAGCTCGGCTTGGGTCTGATGAGTAGTCAGAGGGGAGGGACCAGTGGAGAAGTCAGGTTTCCTGCTGAAACATATCACCTTGGCTGGGTTGCTGATGGTGGTTTGGAGGCAACAGACCACGGGCAGGAACAGAGTATGGGAAGGCTGTGGAGAGGTGACAAGGGTGGTTTAGGCCCTGGAGGGAGGAGAGGGAAGGAGAAGGGGACCTGAGAGCCTAAGGGAAGGCTCAGCTCCCCTTACGTGGGTGCAACCTGTGGGTAGAAAGCAAGGTTTCTTTTTTCATGGAATGGTACATTACAGCACAAAGAATGCCTGCCTTACTTGGAAAATAAGGCAGAGGAGAGACAGTGAGTGCCTGGTTTAGGCTCTTGGAGTCCCCAGAAGATCTAGGAAGTCCTTGTCCTGTTGCAACTCTCAGGTGCAGACCAGACAACACGGGAGGTGGGAGTCGCAGCCGGATGATATGCTCTGTGCACTGAGGCCCGCCAGAGGAGCCTGCCCTTTGCCCAACCCTTCACAGGCACTCCATGGAGCTGTGGAGGCATGGAGGCTTTGGAGTAATACAGACCTGAAATTCAGTCCCACCTTGGCTGCTCACAAGCCAGTTCACCTCATCTCCTGGATGCACTTCTCTCCTCCATGAGGAAGGAGAAAGTGTGTGTGTGTGTGTGTGTAGACAGAGAGGGGGATTGTAAAGAATTGTCCTGTACAGTTTATACAGTGGAGGAGTCTTGGTGAGCCTCAAATCTGAGGAGGTCCAGTTTGCTGAGAGGAGCTGCAGTTGGGGCCACGGCTGTCTGCTAGCAGAATTCCCTCTGCTCAGGGGCAGCTAGTCTTCTGCTCAACTGAAGCCTTTGGCTGGATGGATGGAGTCTGTCTACACTGTGGACAGTGAACCGATTTACTGATTTAAATGAATTAATGTCAATCTCATTCAAAACACCTCACAGGAACATCCAGAATAATGTTTTAATGACTATCTAGGCTGCTCCTTTGGCCAAGTGAACACACAGAATAAACCATATCAGAAGGGAAAGAAGAAAGAAAGAAAAAGAAAATGTCAGAAAAATGCTCAATAATCTGTGTTAAAATTCTAGGCCCTGGTACTGACTCACCAGACCGTGGCTTACTTTATTACTCTATAGTCATATTATTTTTATTGGTATATTCATGTTTATTTTACAGAAGACAAAACTGAGATCTGGAGATAAGTCCCCTGCTCAAAGACTTGCAGCCTCTCGTCCTATTGAGGTCATTCTGTCAATCACAGGACAAGGGTGGTCACTTACAAGTCTCTGGTCAGTTCTAAGATGGACAGAGTACCCTGGTTTTGCATGTAAATAACTTAATTTCCACTCAGCCAGACCAATCAGAATGATCAATTGAGAGTACAATTGAATTCACTTGCAAATAACAGAAACAAAACCTGACCTAGTTTAAGCCGTTGTGTGCAGCTCCCGAGCTTCCTCTCTGCAGAAGGGGCGCTGGGAGTCCCCACAGGCTTTGTTTCCTATGGACATCATCAATTAATTTGCTGATGTGACAGGACACGATGAACATACACTCTGTGCTCTACGACTGCCACAGAATCAGGCTTTGCGGGGACCCGAGGAGTGCAGAACCGCATGGACTGCGTCCAGTGTTCCTGGCACTGTCTTCACAGGATGACCTCATTTTACTTTAAGCTGGATTCAGCTCTGGGAGAGATTAGTCTCACTAGATTTCTTTGATTGGTAGGTTGTAAGAGGGAAGGATGCTGCGTTCCGCCTCAGGATTACACAAATGAGAAGCAGTGTGCAGTGCAGAGGGGCAGGCAGGTCAAATGGGCCTGGCACGCGGGGCTGCGGGGGGCACAGAGGAAGGGTCTGAATAAAACTCAGTGAGAACCAGCCCCTCCGCTGGTGCAGAGAGGCCCACAGATGAGCCCACCCACACAGCTCGTGAGCAGCAAAGCCAGCCCAGAATATCTGCAGACACCAGTGTGGTGAGCAGTGGCCCTGGCTTCTCGCAGCACCCCTCCCTACCTCTGAGCACACTGAAGACAGGTGTGGTACTGTGGCCTGAGAATAAACTTTGAGTCAAGGGGAAAAAAGTGAGTCAAAGCTCTGACACACATTTTCTGTATGCTCTTAGGTAAACCACCTCCCTGTCTTCCAGTGGGGACAAGAAAGATGACTTCTCAGGGTTTGCTCAGGCAACAGTGGCAGGCATAGTTGTATGTAAAGATAAGTCCCATGCCCACCCTTGGTTCTCCAGGTCACCTGCTCGTGCTTGTTACTCTCTCACCCCAGTTATGTGCAGCTCCCTTAGGGAGCTTCAGGGACAAAATGTCTGCCTTACCAAGAGCTCGGCTATCATCTCTGGAAAAAGCCACCCCCTTGATCTGAGATTGACAGGCGAGGCTATTCTGAGAAGGACTAACTGCAGAACACATCCAGTGAGTGCCCTCTCGCCCACACAGCTATCAGAGCTGTAATGTGACATGTAGCCCCCTCTCCGAGCAGCCCAAACCTGTGGCACCTGTTGGCAGTCGTTGCCCATAGCAACCATGGGGAGGGAGAAGACGTGAGGATGGAAGTCCCTCATTGTGTCTGTGGTTGGCTTGGCTTGTGAATTTTTTTTCTTATGTATACACAGGTGTGAGGGAGCCTGTGGGTAGGTGTGGGGGGCAGGCAGAGAGCAGGAGTGGGGTTTGAGTCTGCATTAATTTTAATGTATAACTTCTTAAAAGATGAATGTCCATCTAAGGAAGCTGTTTATCCCACTTATTTGCAAACACAGTCATCCTTTGGTATCTATGAGAGATTGATTCCTGGAACCCCCACAGATACCAAAATCCTTGGATGCCCAAGTTCCTTATAGGAAATGACGTAGTATTTGTACATAATCTATGTTATCCCCCCATTTACTTTAGGTCATCTCTAGATTACTGACAATAATGTAAATGCTATGTATAATAGTTGCTACATTGGATTTGAAATAATCAAACCCAAAAGAAAATGTCTGAGTATGCTCAGTGTAGATGCAATTTTTTCCTGAATAATTTCACTCTGGTTGAATCCACACATGTAAAACCCCAGGACATGGAAGGTCAACTGTACAGATGTAGGTAGTGGAGATCTTTGCCCCGTCTCAGTCCAAGTCACACTTACCCCCTCTAGGGAAATGGTTTTAGGCTTCCCTGGAGTTTTAGGATGATGACTTTGAAAAGAGGCTATGGGATCCCACAGAACCTTCCATCGCAGGAAGCTAAAAATCATGATAATAAACAGGTCCCGCAGTGCTTGAAAGGAGAGCACCAAAGGTCCACAGTTAAGTGTCTCCACAGAGAGAGCTGACAGAGGGACTGCTCATCAAAACACCATCCCTCAGAGCCGCTTAGGACTTATCAAGAACATCCCCAGGTGGCATAGCCTTAGAAAATTTGCCAGCTGCCTAGCTGCTCAGGTCTTGGCACTCAGTCCTCAGATGGGAACAACTCCGTCCTTCTGGTTGATGAAAGGACTCACCACAACGGGGAAAGTTGCTAAATTCCATGTCTAGAAGGGGAAACTCTGGATGGTTCAGTGAAAATGAGCTATAGGATCAGAGAAAACTTCCAGCCGACCCTTCTTGTCTGTCTCTCATGTGCCAGCGTCCTAGAACATGGGTGACACTCGATTTGTAAGATGGAGCTGGAAGTGCCTGTGTCTACAGACCAGAGTTCATAAAGAGCAGATGCGGACAGGCCAGCGTGCTGCCCAGTGCCGTGCGGTGAGATCCCCGGAGGAGCCTCAGCCTTACCCGCAAAGCATACCCTACAGGGGAGTGTGGCTTGGGATTGTGTGACATTTGAATGTTTTCTCTACCCAAATAGAAATGTCATACAAAGGAAAAATGGCATTCAAGTGGAGGAAAGGGATTGCTACCACTGTGCTGGGCGGTTCCTGATCATGGACAAAGCATCAGGAGAAAAATCAGAAAAGAGAGACAACCAGAAAAATGCTCTTGCTTGAAAAGGTTCATTTCCTCCAGTGCCTCAAAGAAGTTTATCTGTTCCCCATTTCCTTTTTTGCTTTGCTACTTTTAATAATGACATAAAACATAAATTAATCATAAATTAATTATAAACTATGCTTGGTGTTTTTTAGAAAGTAAAAAGGATTTGAAAAGACATTTCTCAAAAGGACACATACAAATAGCCAACAGGTATACATAAAATGCTCAGCATCACTAATCAACAGAAAAATGCAAGTAAAATCATCCATATCTCCTCTCACCTGCTAGGCCCGCTGCAGAGCAATGAGAACTCTTAACATTATTGATGGGAATGTAAATTAGATCAGACGTTATGGAAAAGAATATGGAAGTTTCTCAAAAAACTAAAATTAGAATTACCATTTGACCCAGGAATTCCAGGATCTGAGATCAATGTGTCAAAAAAGCATTTGCTTCCCAAGTTCACTGTTCAACATGGCTGTTTACCATAGCCAGGATTTAGAATCAGCGACAAATTTCCTTCATTTAAGTCCAACAGAAATACATTTCATTATGTGATGCAAAGTAAGAATTAAATATAATTTTTAAAAAAGCTCTTAGCAAAATTATGAATGTATTTTATTGAATAGCTCGTCTCCTTGGGGGCTTATCATGTGTCCTTGATCACATACCAGATTCTTACATATTACAGGATGGGTTTGCTGCATTTCTGTGTCTTACTATCCTATTTTGTGTACCTTGTGCATTCACCACATTCTTTTCATTTATACATAAATAATAAATTATTATTATATTATATATTATATTATAAATTATATTTTATATCAAGTTCAACAGACGTTCCTGTGTTCTCCAATTTCTCACCTACTGCTATTGCTTATTGTTTGAGACAATATTCAGAAACTTTTAAAAGCTCTTAAATTTGTATATAAATTGTTAAACCCATAAATCAAAGTAGAAAAGTCTGATATTTTTGTGGAACTAGTCATCCTCTTAAGACTTAATCTTAGAATCCTATCTCCCCACTCATATTGCAAGCAGTGTCTATTCCTGGTACTGTACCTGAAGTCATCTCTCACTCCTAGTCCAGGGTCTTCTGTGGTCATTACATGTGAAATAGCACAGGACTCCAGGAACAAGATTATTATTATTTTTTGGTAATAGTTTTGCTAGAATCCTATATATTACAGGATTTTCTATCCTTATAATCAACGATAATTTCTAAAGCATATAGGTCTTTTTTGTCAAGTGTGAGTTGGAGGGAAAAATGTGAGAATATAAAAATTTTGAAATAATCATCACTTTCAGGAAATACCTTCTTTTCCCCCAAGAATACATGTATAAATAGCACATACCTCTTTGAATCCATCAAATCTTTCACTGAGGTTCCAAATGTTTTATTTTCTAGTGGTAGTGCTGAGCATATATACAATTATGGAATAAAATTTGATAATGATACATGGTCTTTACCTGGGCCAATATTTCAGAAATTGATATAGGGAACTCTTATTCCAGCATTTAAATGCTAATGATTTTTAAAAACAGGTAACAAAATGATCAACATCATTTGACTGAGACCTAGAAGGTGCATCCTTCCTTCCTCTGGGCCTCAGTTTCCTCAATATGAAATGTTGATACTGAAACCAAAGGTTTTGGAGAGACCACAGGTCAATTATTTCCCAAAAGCTGCTTCCTCACCTATAAAGAGTTCATGTCTAAAGGGACCTTCCAACAATGACATCGACAAATTGTGTCTAAAGCTGAGCTGCAACCCCTAAGTCACCTGCTACCACCTGTAAGGGACAGAGGGTGGAGACAAGAAAGCCACCAACCTTGTAAAACCCCACCCACAACACTTCATCAGTCATGGCATATCTGAGAAGCACCCAAAGGAAACCAAAAATAATTTGAAATCATTTTTTTAAAAATTTTCTTAGCATGCCTGGACTTAGACTGCATTTTTTTTTGTCATTAAAAGAAGAAAACAGCCTATAAAGGAAAATTGAAGTTAATTATAAGACCAAGTATTTTATGACTTTTGAGAAAATAAAGAAAGAACCATGTACCTGGCTGTATAAAGGCATCTCGCTGCAGCCCAGGAATCTTGATTGACATCTAAGAACTAAGCATCAGCTCTTGGCCACAGGGATGGACTCACCCAGCAGTCTGCCTTTCTGTAGACTCTGCCATCTGTGGTCAGCCCTCTGTGTGTGGTGTCCTGATGTGGTCAAGGAGAACTGACTCAGGCCCTGGCCCTCAAGAGGACTCACAGTTGAGATAGGGGAATATGTATATAAGGTGGGGATGGAGCCTCACCCAGGACAAAGCAATAGGAGGGCTGTGAGTCTCTGGGCAGGTTCTTCAGGAGCACAGGGGTTAGTGATTACTTGTACCTACCTAGAAGGTTTTAAGAAAGATAAAAAAGAATTTACCAAAAGAAAAGGAGAGGCGGGAGAAGGTCATGTCCAGCAGAACATACAATATGTATCAATGCACAGAAAACTTTCCTGGAAAGAGGCAATTAAGCTTCAGCATGTAGAATTTTCATTCTCAGAAAAGGATCAAATTATCTTTGTAATGAGCAAATATCTGTGCAATCATAGTCTCTATTAAAGCATTATCATCACTATGTGTATTTGAATTGAATCTTATATTTTATTAAAAATACTCCAAAGCAAAACCAAACAAAAAATATAGAGTAGGAATTGCCACACAAGATTGTAATGTCGGTGCAACCTTGCCACCTGAGTGACCAAGGTCAAGATCTCTTCCACTTTATGAATGTATCAATTAAGTAAGAGTGAGACCAAGGTCTGCCTCTCAAGGCTGGCATCAAGGTTCCAAGTGATGGCATGAAGTACAGTAAATGGCATGTGGTAGAGGGTAGTAGCTGTGTCCCTTGACATGCTGGCACTCAAGCACTGTAGACAGGACCCCAGTTGCAGAGACATGTAAGCTACAGGTGGAAGTCCTCTGTTCAGATGCTGCTGGAGCTCTGTTGCAGATGATGGACAGTCTATCACGCCCTCCTGAAGCAGCAGGAGATTACTCCTCTATTGATTTCACAGTCAACCCTTGGCCTATAATTCCCTCTGCTAAAACAGCATGCAAGAGCTCATAAAGTTGTTCAATACTGAGAACAAATGAAACTGTATCATTTGCAACCAAAGTTGAAATATGCACTGTTTGGGGAGGTTAAAAACACCCGGAGGCTCCAGGAATAAAGCTGTAATCAGCATGAACTGTAGCCTTTAATTGCCTGGAAAGATGAGAAGTGTTCTTTAAAAGGAAACACTAGACAACACTGATCCTTCATAGCAGCACATATTCATATGAAGGGAGACAAAGTGTATGTTTGTTATTTATGATTTGCAAACACTGGAGCTTATGGTTTAAAAATTCTTTTTCTTCTTTCTAAGGTTCTCTGGCTGATCAGTATTTTTAAAATGGTCACAATCCTTATTTGGAGTAGGGAACATTGGAGAACCTAGAGTTAGAAGGGCCCCAGGGGAAGAAGCCATCTCCAGCAGAGCCTGGTTCATTTTCCTGATGGATTTTGGACACAAACAGATGCTAGACTCTCACAGTCATAGTTCTTCATTTCAGAAGAGATCAGTACATTGGACTTTGATTCATCTATTGATCATACATTTCACGGGCACATTGTGTCTGATTTCATTTCTCAGCATCTCACATAGGCTTACCACGTAGTGGCCCTCCAGCCTTATGTACAGAGTGGAGGGGTTTTTTTTTTTATGTTCATAACACAAATATTTCATCAAAACCACACTGTATGTCAGTTATTCTAATACAAGTTGCTACATGCTTCCTGCCTTTCAAGAAGTCACAGCTGAGAAGGTGAACAAAAATGGCTGGTGGTAAGCATGTGCACATGGAAGAGAGAAAGAAGAACCTAAAACTGCCAGATGAGAGGGCACTTCCAAAGGCAGGAAAGTCAGGGCTGGCCATCAAGTATGGCTGGAGTTGGTCACCTTGGCAAATGAGAAGGTGGCAAATGTAAGAGCAGGTTCTTGGTCTTTGCAGTGTTGGGTTTGAACCCAGGGCCTCCTACTTGCTAAACAGGTGTTCTACCACTAAGCTACACCCCAGATCTTTCAAAAATTTTATTTAGGGACAAGGTCTCTTGCTAAGTTGTTGAGGCTGGCCTCCAACTTAAAATCCTCCTTCCTCAGCCTCAGGAGTAGCTGAGATTTCAGACATGCACCACCATACCCAGCAATAGTGTATTCTCAATGGCAAATAAATTAAGTTCATAAAATCTTTTTCTTTTTTCAATTTTTCATTTTTCTATTAACTTTTCATTGATTCATAATTATCCACAAGAGTAGGATTCATTGTGATATATTTGCATTTGCCCACGGATTTTCTGATGCCACCATTCTGTACAATTGAACACAGAAGATTCCCACCCACTGGGATGCACTAGGAATCATTCTGATTAAAAAAGAAGAAAGGAAAAGATATGGAGAAAACATGAAGGAGGCACGAATGGCCCCAAGAACCGTTTAGAGATTAAGGAAAGTCAGAAAATTGTCAGTTGGGTCTTGCTGTCTCACGATGGGCACACAATAAGCCCTATCCCCCAATTCACAGGGACTTGGCTCGCACATCCAGCAGCAGGACAAATGTTCAGCTGTAACCTGTTAGTCCCTACCTGTGTCAGCTAAGGTACACAAGGGGGTTATGGGGTGCTGCTTGTGAGAGATGAGAGGAGGAGATGCCAGATCAGGTGTCTAGAGCTTTCAGACCAGGACGCATACCTGACGCCTGTGAAAGGGGGGGTGAGGGTGGCTCACGTGGCCGCACAACAAGGAGGTCCAGAGAAAGGCATCCGTGCTTGAAGAAATGCGCGGTCCTGGGGCGATTGCCACACTCAGGCGCTGTTTGGGGTTTCCCCGGAAGGGCTCAGACTTGACCTGCAGATGCCGCACCACAGCAAGCTCGTTTTGGAAGAGAGACCTTGACCCTGCACCCTATGGTACCACACTCCACACACTGCCCAGCTCATCTGCTGCTTAAACACACGCAAATTCCTAATCCTTGGCCCCAGCTTGGGGACAGGTCACACTCCCTGCCATCCTTCTGAGACCCAGATCAAGCTACCTCATTGCCTAGGCCCTCTAGGAAGGGATCCCCTCTTGCTGACCGTGAATTCCAAATATGGAGCCACTGTCCATCATTTCCTCAGAAATGGAAGGTCAGCTTGAAGGTGAATTGAAGGTGAACATGCTTCCTCTCAGGTTTTGGGGAAAGATTAAATATGGCAGCAGCTGCAAGCAGACTTCCTAGTCTAGGGCCTGGACGCTCAGTGTGAGGGATCACTACTGCTGCCTTCAGTGCCTGGGGATGCTGAGCACACCAGCTGGCCACAGCAGCCACGGTGACTGCTGTTCCTAGTGAGCAACATTCAATTCCATTTCCTCTTTATTTGGGTCCTTTGCCATTTGTTCTTCCTCCACATTAGACTGGAAGCCCCGTGAGGGTAGGGGTTTGTCTTCTCTTTTCCCTTTGAACCACAGTAATTCATTAAACAGGACTTGGCAGAGAGTAACATTCAATAAGCACTTGCAGAATGAATACATGTGGTCCTCTCAGCAATTCTCAAGGGAAGGTATAATTTTGTCTACAGCTTAAAGATGGGGAAACTGAAGCTGAAAGAGAACTGTCCTGACCAGTGTCTTCCCTGGTAGTCAGGGCTGCTCTGAACCAGGGTCGGATGCACTTGCTGTTCAGTATCCATTCCACTCAGAACCCCAGACTGCACAGGGTTCTACCCAATTCTTTTTCTCAAACACCTGTGTGTCCAAATACCATAGGAGGGAGTAATTTAGGTGTTAGCAATGTGTCAGACATTTCTCTCTCTTTTTCTTTACTTAACCTCCGTAACAAACCAATGAAGAGAACTGATATCATCCTCATTTTACAGGTGAAAAAGATGCAAGCTCAGAGAGGCAATCAGCTAGGAAGAGGGACGCACAGCACTCAGTGCACTTGTCTCCAATGTCTGCATTTACTGTCCCTTCTTCTCTTCCTGTATGTCCCCTGGCATGCTCCCGTCCATCCTCAAGTCATAACTTTAAAAATGGCCTCTTCAGAGAGGTCTTCCTGGAGCATCCTGCAGAAGTGGCCCCAGGTTTCTCTCTACCAAGTTCTCTATTGCATCTTAGAAGAAGATCCTGCCTGATGGCTCCTGGGTTTGCTCCCCCCTCACTAGAATCAAGTCTCCTGCAGCCAAGGACCCTGCTCTACTCTTCGCTCTGTCTGTGCAGCCAGTTAATGGAGTGACAGCCGTGTTCAGACTAACCGCCTCTTCCAGCTACCTGAGGGAGCTTCCTTTGTTCCGAGACTGAAGGCATCGTTTTGTGTCTGCTGGGCTCCACGGATCTCTCTGTGGCAAAGGAATGAACAGAAGAGGATGCAAAGTGAATGCATGTGTGCATATGGACGGGGGGAGAGTGCTCTGAGTTCCACATCCTTTTGAAGATGAAAATTACCACTTTGCTTGGGATCTCATCCCTCTGCCTAGCTACTCTGCCAGGAAATTCCTCTACAGATCTGACCTAAATGTGTCCAGCTGTGGCTGAAACCAACTTTGTTCTGGGTGGTCCTCAGAAGGGACAGCTGGTGAAAGAACTCTTTGTGTCAAATGACACCCCACCCCACCCAGACCTCTGCAGGAGAAGGAATACGAGGCTTAGTGCAAGGTTATGGCTGGACTGATTTAGCAGCTAGGGAGGCGGCCAGCATACAGAAGACCAGGCCCCAGAGAAGCTGGATGACCAGACTCCATTCCAGCCTCCTCTTCCCCCTGGCTGACCTGAGCAGTCATTCAACCTCCAGGAGCTTCAGTTTGCCACTCACAGTGTACATAAAAACACCTGTCTGTCAGGACGGTGCACGTGAAGATGATGGCTGTGAGCTGTAGCTTGCTTGTCCATTGCCACTCATGAGGGTCAACACATCCAGAAAGGAAAGATGACCAGTCCAAACTCATTGAGCAAATTGACACTAGAGTTCAAATCATCATTGTCATCAAAGTCACAGCATCACCTCCGTCACTTCCCACAGCTTTGAAGCTCTCTCTGATCACCTCAAAGCAGTAAGGGGAAAGTGTTTGTTAAATTGAGAGGTTCTGAAACCAGATCATTGTTCAACCCATCCACGCATGCCCTAGAGGAGAAGCTAGCCCTCGGGGGTCTCTGGCTGACACGTCAGGCTCACACTTCTCTACCAGCCAGGTACCACGTTCAACCAAACCTGCTTCAAGTCACCCTGATCCCATCATCCCATGGAAAATGATGGTGTGGGCGCTGACCAGGCAGAGGAGCAGCCATAGCCAGGCTTCAGATGCAGATGCTTGACCTCTGTTGCTGTCTACATAGTCCCTCAGGTACCTGCAGTCAGGTAGACCCAGCCGTGGGAGGTCCTGTCAGTATTTCTTACTCAAATAAGCATGTTTTTCAAAATTTCACCTACAGGCATTCAGGCACAGAACACAATTCTTAGTGCCAGAAAGTACCTGCTCCTGTCTTGCAAATAGGAACCTGAGGACCGCAGAGGGGTGTATCCTGCTCATTGATTTTATCATGGGGCAAGTCTAGCACCCCAGCCCCTGGGGACCAGCTCCATACATGCTCAAGTCACTAGGCAATCCAGCTCAGCAATGGCACATGGATAGTTTCCTGTGCTTTCTTTATTTGGAATCATTTAATTATTGAACCCCTGGGTTCCAGTGATGTGCACATCAGCCATTTTTCCACTCCATTGGTATCACCTGGTTCTGATGCCACTGTGGACAAGAACAGGCTCTGCACGAAGGGCCAGAGTTCCCAACTTGGCTATTGTATTCATTGTCTGTGACCTGGGGTAAACCACTTCCATCCTCTGTCTCAATACCCCGTGTATAAACCAGAGAGAGCAAACGTAAGTGGCCTCATGAGGTTGATGAATCAAGTGAGTTACTACAGCTCCACTGCTTAGCATGCCGGGCTCATGGTAAGCACTGAACATGAGCCGTTACTTCACCATTTCTGCTGGTAGATAAGGGAGCTGAGACGCCCAGGTGCCGGGTCAGAGAGTGAACTGTGGAAAACAAATGCCCGCAGCAGACGTTCCTGTCTTGGTAGAATGTCTTCTTTCCCCATAGAGACATTAAGAGAATCACAAAATAGCCACGAGAGAAAGAGCTTTGAACCTCTTCTGTCCAGTTTCTGGAACCACTTGGCGAGAGGATCCGAAATACAGGTTGTTGGACCTGAGTCTTCTGAATTGACGTCTGCAAAGGCAGTGCCTGAGATTTTGTTTTTTCGAGATTTTGTTTATTCTTATGAACCAGCTCATAGCAGACTTGCGGGTTGGGTTTGGAGGCCACTGAATGAGAGCACTCCAGCATGACAGGTGTGGTACTTGGTTGATCCATTTGGTATCTCTAGGTCAGTCTTCTACAATTTATTTTATTTAATTTTGTCTCTCTGATACGTCTATTTATTTATAAATTATATTCTTGAACTACTGCATTCAAACATGTATGCTCATTGTCAAACTCATATTCAAAATATAGGAACTTTTAAGATGGACAGTTGACAAAATAAATGTAAGCAGAAGTGCCAGACTGTGTTCCCATAATATCGGCTCACCCTGAGCATCCCTTAGTGGAGGCCACCCTCTGGAGGCCACGGTTCTGGAGACCATATTGTTGAGAGGCCCTGAGGCACGTGCAACCCAGCTGCTATCTTCCAGGTCTCCTGACCTGGCCTGCCCTTTGTGGGTGCAGTTTCGAAGGAGAACCTGGTGAAGGAGCCTAAATAGTACTGGCGTCCTGGCCGACCTGGTCCTTGGGATCCTAGCCATGTCAGGCTACACCCCAGGATTCTCATTCTCTCCTGTCCCTGCCCCAAGGAGGAGCACACTAATCTAATTGGACACGCTTTGAGTCATGTCTCTTACTGGGTGGGTCACTCTGCCTGTAAAGGTCATCTGCACGGGTGTGGCTTGTCCTGCTTTGTGGACTTCTGGCTGGAGGGGTAACCTGACCTCAGGGCACGCTGGAAAGGCTCTGGCACTCTTCCTTTTGTCTTATCTAACTCCAGATATTGATTGCTCATGAAAAAGATTTAAAGGTCCCCCTAAATCTTAGACTGCATGCTTACCCAAGTTCTATCAGGATTAGTACCCAGTCCAGCAGACGCTGTGCTTGGTTAGTGGTGATTGGCTTTGCCATTCTCCTGAGTCCTCACAGGAAGGAGGAATGGTGGATCGCACAGACATCAGCCCCTGGTCCCACCCTCAGTTTCTTTCTTTGCATCCTTGAGAGGGGTCTCTGCTTCTGCGTATTCGATGTGCACCACCAGTCAGCTTGATTCTAGCAACAGTTCCTCACTAAACTTTAATAAGGAGCTCAAGTTCTAAACTTTGGCAATACAAATTCTTCTGGCTTCAAGTCAGATCATTTTGGTTTCATACTGAGTACTTGGGTGACCTAGGGCAAGTCAATTTATCTGACTAGTTCTGTGTTCTCATCCACAAAATGAAGATAACAATGTCTATCCTGCTTCACTCATTTGACTGGTATGTGAGATGAAATTTGAAAATGCATTTTGTAAACCAAAAGTAATCCCCCCAAAATGAAAGAGATTCAGAGCCATGAATGAAAACAAAACAAAGCATAACTTTTTTTGCTATATTTTTAATATAATGCCCTTTGTAATTTAGTGGGTTTTTTTCTTTTTAAAATTCTCATTGGAATTAATGTGTTAAGAAAATTTGGTAAAGACCTTGAAAGAAACTTCAAGTACATTGTAATTGTTTGTTCTTCCCTTTGTAGTAAACATGCACTAAATTTCTATTCTATATCAGACCCACTCTGCCAAAAACTAGAGAAAAAGAGCTGAGCAAGTTGCAGCTCTCATTGATGAGCTCGCAATCCAATGGCGGAGAAGCAACCCTGCAATCAAAGTGTACAGTGCTCAGTCTGTGGTGGGAATGGTGGAAAGACTGGGAAGCCACCGAATCGCCCCGTTCCTGAGAGAAGAAATTCTCTAGAACAGGTGCAGAATATACAGAAGAGGTAACCGCACTAAAGGACGGCAGGGAGGGGCGTTCCATGGTGGGGAGCATGTATAAAGAATGTGAGACAAGAGAAGACCTGGAGCCCTGGGAAGTTACAAAACATCCAACGTGGAGTGTCATATGAAGGGAGGTTGAAAGAGACACAGAGCAGCGGAAGTCTAACCTGAGAAATGACGTGTTCTGACATGTATTTTAGAAAGATCATTCTGGAGATGACTTGAGTTGATTATATCCTGACATTTGCTAGAGTCCGGGGTTTCCATATCCCAGATGCCTGAGCCACCAGAATCACTCAGGGAACTTGGATTCCTACACACCACCTACTAACCCTAAGCCTAAGGACATAGCTTTTGAATATGCTCTCCAGGTGATGCTCATGAAGCCATATGATCTATATGGAATTGATGGTAGCTCCAATAAAGTATGTCCATGCCCTAGACCCCTAACCTAAGGATGTTGCCTTATGCAAAAGAAGATCTTTACAAATCTTTCAGACTGTCTTGTGGGCCATCAATAAAACAGCAAGCATCCTTGTAAGATAGACTGAAGACAAGGAAGTAGAGAAGAGGAAGAGGCAACGTGACCACCTGAGCAGAGGCTGGGGTATTGCAGCCATGAGTCCAGGGATACCTGAGCCAACAGGTACTGGGAGAGGGATGAAGGGACATCTCTCCAGAGTGTGCAGAATGAGCACAGCCCTGCCAGCTCCTGGGTTTCTGTCATCTGGCCTCCAAAGCTCTGAGGAGATACATTTTTATTGTTTTGAATTACCTACCTCATGACTGGTGAAGGCAGCCCTCAGATACCAATACACCAACCACGGCCGCTGAGCTTGTCCTTGCTGTTGCTCGATGTGGCCATGTGAATGACCTTCAAACCAAACTAACCTACTGGGATCTCTCTGGAAGCTGCATTCACCAGCTCTCCAGGGAAAACTCCAAGTCAATGACTGTTGAGAAGCACAAGACTCCAAGGATGTGCTGGTCTGAAAGCAGCTTCATCTTTATTTCAGTCTTGATCCTGTTGCAGGGCTGGCAGGCAAAAAATCACAACACTGAGACTTCTGGGACCTTCTGACCAGACACCAGGGGCTTTGTGTTCATTTTGCAAGGCTGGGAAACAGCCTCTTAATGGGTTGAGTGTGTGTGTGTGTGTGTGTGTGTGTGTGTGTGTGTGTGTGTGTCCTACTCCTTCCCAGGAGCCACTGTTTAGAAAGCCCTTTTAATAATACTAACACAATTTCCAGAGCACCTAGCACAGCCCAGGCTCTCCAGAAAGCAGGGAAGTAAATTAGATATAGTATCTGCCCTGAAACATGTTACTAGCCTAGTGGGAAGGGACACAGTGTAATGTAAAATGGGGAGGGAAAGACTGGACCCAGACAAACATCAGTTCAGATCTAGGCTCTGTTTTTCATCAGCTATGTGACTAGTAGCAAGCTTCCTAGGTTCTTTGTAGCATGAAGAAAATAACACCAACTCCCAAAATTACTGCAAGGATTGCATAAGGCAGAGTGTGTAGAGCCCTCCATGCACCTGTGGTTACGAGCTGGTTACGAGCTGGGCTACTGTGACTTCACTTATGCTGTGGTAGCAGTGGGTAGAAAAGACAAAAAATGACAAAAGAAAAACTACATGTGCCTGATGGAGTCGAGAGAAGCTTCCCAGAGCTGTGCGGGGAAGTGGGAGCTGTGAATCACTGGGGCAGAGGGTTCAAGGAGGAGGTTAGAGTTGAGTGTGTGAGGAGAAGCCAGAAGCCCTGGCTTTTGCATTAGCCTCAACCTTGCAGGTGATGAGAAATGCATAGGGATTTTCATTGATGCCAATGGAGAACTAACACGATACCCCCTAATTTTATGTTTAGGAAACAGAAACTATTTATTTAAATAGCACAGCATTTGACATCCTAGAATCATAGTGAAACCAACTACTCAAAGAATTAAGGTATAAATTCTCATTTGGAAAAGAAATCATTTCACCTAAGGAAATTTCCTGCTTAGGACTACAGCAAAAGTAAATAAATAAAAACACATTAAAAAATTTAAAAGTGGTTTACAAACACCTCTTAAATGCATTTGACCTTCCTCACGTCTAGCTTAAGACAATCCCATATTATCACATGGCACAAGGCCATCATTGCACACCTCAGTACTTCAGCAGGATCTGTGGGCAGGCGCCTGCTCAGCAATTCTCTGACTGTGTGTTTTTATACCTGCTACATCTGCTCTTATCTGGCCTGTGAGCTTCCTGTTTAGCTCTCTGTGCACCCTTGTCAAGGCCAACCATGGCTGAAAAATGCTTGCACATACCAGACCTTGCCTAATTTTAACCCTCATGACAGTCTTGGGAAAAGAATGTCATTATCCTCAGTTCAAAATATTTAGTAACTCACCCAGAGTACACACATCTAAGACTCAGCAGATTGAAGCTAGGTTTATTGGACTGAAGATGTGATTTTTCTACACCAAAGCCTTTTCCATTTCCATGTATACATGCATTCATTCACTCACTAAACATATTTTGGTGGTGTGCTAGGCGGGTACCACCTGGATGCTGGAACTTAACATCTGTTGTCTTCTTGCATCTTTTGCCTATGTTGGTCCTCTTTTTATCCTTTAAGATTTAGCATCCCTTCAGATGCCTGGACTTGGAGATTGGAGGACCACCACCATGCCCTTCGACAATATCTTCTATAGCTTAGTCTCCGCAGGAGACCAGCCAGTTCTGGTCTCTTCTCTGAGTGTATTCCAACCATCATTGCTCCTACAGAACTGTAGTGCTTAGACTTCTGTAAAATCATTCAAAATTGCCTGTACCAAACTATTTCCACCTTATTTGAGAGTATTCTTTCTTACCTCAGACCACCAGGACTGTATATAGATGGACTTGTGGCCCAAAGCATCACTACCTTCTGATCTTCCTAATGACCTCCCTTACACCCACTATGGCCCTACTGAGAAAATGAGAAGGGGGTAGACCAATGTGGAATAGAATCACCAGATGGGAAAACATCCCAGCCTTGGAATCCACAGACATCTGAATTTTTTTTCATCAACTCTCCTCACTAAACTACAAATTCCGGTCCAGTGCTGGATTAGAACTGCTTCCAAACACTTCACTAAACCTCAGTGGAATGTTCTTTGGAAAAGCCCAAATGTTCATGGAAGAGATGTTTAATTATGGTACTCCTTGTTTTTCAATAAGATGAGGCAAGAGAAGGCAAGTGTTCCATAATTCATAATGTGAACTCTTTCAGAAAACATTTTTATTAAGAATTTGATTAATAGTCCAATGAGATTATGCACAAGATGACTTTTCCAAAGCTAGAAAACGCATGCATGTTTTTTAGGAAAGCTGAGAATATTTTCCAAGGTCTGTTCTGCATCTAGGGTGGGTTGGTCTAGAAACCAGGA
Organism: Xerus rutilus; assembly: GCA_028644305.1. Lineage (NCBI taxonomy): Eukaryota > Metazoa > Chordata > Mammalia > Rodentia > Sciuridae > Xerus > Xerus rutilus. The sequence continues at coordinate 73,661,822 of CM053411.1, read as the reverse complement.
TGACAAGACAGGCGCTGTCCTCTCATTGGTTGTTTGCAGCAAGGGACATTCCTAAAGACGCCTGAATCAGCTGAGCATTAGGCCTGTTCAGGGGAGAGACAGCATGTGCCTCTACAGAGCAATTGGCCTGCCTGTGATTGATCCCAGGCTCTGCTATTCGCAGCCTGGGTGCCCTGGAAGGCATTTGGCCTCAGCTTCCAGTTGCATAGTTGGGAGGATGCAGCCAGGCCCAGCATGTAAGTCTCCGGCTTCAGAGCAGACACACAATGAATGGCAACTGCTTTTAGGTCCAACATTAACCAAGCTACCTAGGTAGAAAACCCATGTTGGAGAAACATAGGCTGCTAGATTCTCCCCTAGATGCCTGGGTGGGAGTCCACTGACATTTCCTGAGGTCTATCTCAGAAAAGTGTGGCAGTCACTTTTAGGCTTCCATTCACTACACTCTCTCTAGTGGGTTGAATGGTAAGCCCCTAAAGAATATGTTCACATCATGACCCCTGGAAGCTGTGAATGTCACCTTATTTACAAAAGAGTCTGTATAGATATAATTAAATTAAGGACCTCGAGATGAGGAGATCATCCTGGACTATCTGGGCGTGTCGTAAATGTAACGAAAATGTCCTTAGACACACAGACACACAGAGGAAACACAATGTGAAGATGAAGGTAGAGACTGGAGTGATGCGGCCACAAGCCCAGGAATGCTGGGGAAGCCATCAGAAGCTGAAAGAGGCAAGGGACAGATTCTCTCCCAAGCCCCCAGAGGAAGAATGTTACCACTGGACTACAGACTGTTAGCTTACAGAATTATGGAAAAATACATTTCTGTCTTTTAAATCACCCAATTTGTGATAATTTGTTACCCTAGTCTTTGGGAACTCATATATGTTCCTTGCTGCATGGGCATTCTTGAACATTCAGAAACCTCAGAGTGGTTCAGTATGGTTGAAATTCAGACCATCAGTAAATATTGGCTCTACATACAACAAATGTGAGTCTCTTTCACATGAAGGCACACAATTGGTTGGTTGTTCAATTTGCCTATCAAATAGTTGTACTTAAGTCATCCATGTAGACTATTAGATTAGGAATGAACTATCATTACTTAGAAATATTAGATGGGGGTCCAGTAAACATTTCAGCAACTCCATCTCTCACCCAACATAATCCAACCTCTAGAATAAATCCAGTAAGCAGGAGCTGATTTCCTAGGTGGCATTCTATATTGTCAGCGCTGATGGCTATAAACATACTTATTTGAAAGTGAAAAGCATTTGGATTGTCCATTCTTAGTTCTAGTCTAGAGTAACGAATTATAGAAAATTCTATGCAATAAGGGAAAGTGGAATGGTGAAACAAATACCAAGTTAGAACTAGAAGAACAGGAAGTTTCCAGTTGCCTAGAGCAGATGTGAGTCATTTTGACCCTTCCACCAATTTCCTATATGGTAGAAATGAACATCATTAAATCATTTAGTAAAAATCATTATATTTCTTGGGCTCCATTTTCTTCCAGAAAATGGAGTGTCTGGAATACACTATTTCTAGGGGTTCTTTCATCAAGACTCCCAAGTACTACCTTTAGGAATATTTCTAGGATAAATATATATGGGGTGAGAAATCTGCAGTAAGTTGTAGCTCTGTTCTATCATTACTACCTTGCCAAAAGTCACTGGCATATATAAAGTCCAACAGAGACTTTAAGAATATCCCTCAGCAAAACTGAACTGGAGAGAGAATCTAGGGCCATTTTGAACCTTAATAATTAGAGGGGGATTAGACTTCTAGGTACCTATTTTTTGTCTACCATAAGCACATTTTTCCTATATAAATAGCCCCTTACATCAGGCCTCACTTTGCAGCCTATGAAATGCTTCTTCCTCCGCAGTCATTGATTTCCAGCCTGAAATGTGAGCTGGCATCGTCTCCAGTTCACAGAGGGCAAGTAGGTCTTGCTTTAGTAGAGGGTGGAACCAGGACTGAACCCAGCCCCATCTTGAGACAAAAACCTCTGTATTCAGTGCCCTCTGATGACGCAGGGACCCAAAACAGCATAACTGCATGATCCACTTTTTGCTTCTATGAGTTAGGGAAGTGACTCTCACCAGCTCGCAGTCAGCACCCCTTGGAGAGTAAGTGCAGGCACCCATTTATGCTTGAAGCCAAGCATTTCATTTTCCCAGCACCTACAACATAGCTAACACTCTGTAGCAATGCAATGAATGAATGAAGAAATACAAGATACAATAGATCCATTAATATGGGAGCTGAATTTCAGAAAGGAAAAGCAACTTGCCCGGAACCCCTGAGCAGAACCCCAGGACAGAAGCCATATTGCAGTGCCTTGCAGTGGGTGCACTGTGTAAGCCGTCTCATCCTGAAAGTTCCTTCGGTCATGTTAAAGGACTAGGAATGTACCCCAATTAGAAATTGGACAACTTAAATTTATAAAATTTTATTATGTAAATTAAAGAGGTGACCTAACCTTGAAATCACTGTTGGTCTTCTTAGGATAAGGTGAGAGGAAGCCTCAGAAGAGCATAGGAGAAGCCTGGAAGTTTCCTAAAAGTGTATTTGTGCTGTGGCATGGATGCTGGATTCAGCTGAATGCGTTCCTCTGTCTTTGTGCTTGGTGCCTCCCCTCTGCTCCAGGCTGCAGGCCCAACTCCTTTTGCATAATTGCTCCGGTTATGTAATCGGTCCCCTCTCTGTGTGACCACAGAGGTCATTCACTATAGCATGATGTCAAGACAAGAGCAGCCTGTGCTAATCAGACCACAGCCAGGAACAGGCACTGGCCACTCCTTCTGCTTGACACCAGGGCACCTGGCTTCTCTTCCCAACCCAGCAGGCTGGCTCTGAGGATGTTAGAAGCATAAAGAATTAAAACTTGTCCTAGTAACATCCCCGGAAGAAGCTGTGTGGCCCTCTGGGTACCTCAGGCTGACAAGGAAAGGAGGAAATAGAGAGCCTTTGTGGCTCTCAGAGTCACTGAGGGTCATTGCTGGGGTACTGGGTGCTGGGGTGAGAGGAGAAGTGGGGTTCACTGCACTCACTGCCTGTGCTTAGCCCATCCATCTTGTCCAGATACAGTGAGAACATGCCAGAATGCACAGGTGCTGAGGAGAGACCAGTATGCAGCCTTCATTTCTCCCACAAGGAAGGGGAAAGGAAATAGCTAAGGCCACTCGGAATGTGTGGCAGAGTTTGATCTAGTCTTATTTGACCAGAGTCAAATATGGCCCGAATGTAGCACTTGGACATCAGGGCAAATGATTTAAACACTCAATGCCTGATAGAATTAGGCTATCTATTCCCTTCTACCATCAACAGACTTGGTGAAGTGCAGGCAGGCAATACTTAGACTCAATTTCAAAGGCTCTCCCAAGCAAGTTTTTTAAAACATTGGGAAGATGTTCCAGGACTCATATGTTATTCAAAGTCTGGATGTGCCCTTTCTGTACCAGCCAGCCCCATACCATGCCACCCCTAGCTTCCTATGGTCGGTCCCCTGCTTGTTCCAAGGTACCCAGGCTTCCTGGCTCCTGCTCTCAACTGGCTTCTCTGATTTTATAATACCGTCCCATTTCCTGAGCATGTACCTCAACTTCTACCACTCTGACCCATTAGCTCTAATTTCTGTATAGTCCAGAGCCCAGAAGTCCCTGGGGAGTGCTCTTCCTGGACTTGCCCTCTCAGGAGAGTCAGCAACCATGATAGGGAGTGGCTGGGTTAAATTGAAGTCATTTACAAATCGTTTTTCTCATTCAAAGAGTCACAAAAGAGAGTTAGAGGAGTAGCCAGGAAGTTCATATTCCAGCCTCCTTTTAGTTTGGGTGTGGCTTTTTCTCTAAATTTTCTTCATGTCTTAAAGAGGGCAGAATTTGAGTTCTGGCTTCAGTGTGATGTGAGTTTGTACACTGGAGGAGATTAGGCAGGTAAGAGGGGCTTTTCTGAATTAATGTTGTCTCTTTCAATCCATCATGAAAAAAAATCACTTCCTAGTGAATTATCCAGATAAGCAAATGCTATGTAAACTAAAATGTTCAGTTTATGTAAAGCTGTAAATGAATTCACTGGAAAAGATTGTCCTAGTCCACTGCGAGTTGTTTCTTTTGTGAATTTTCTTTTCTTCCTCTAAGTGGAGCATCTCGGATAGGAACATTCTAGAGAATTTCTGAAGGATCCCAGAATTTCTGAAAGATTCTCATTCTATAGAATTTCTTTCTCCAGAACATGGGTGAGGCTGGACTTCATCCTGCTCTTGGTCTCACCAGATGCCCTTCAGCTAGCCTCAGGTTGCCCTGGCTTCTCCTCCCTTGCCCTATATCCTCCATATCTCAGAGAAAGAGATGGCTCTGTGCCTGAGCTCACCCTGGCTTCTTAATGCTCCATCCTAGCCATTCATACTTTAATGTCTTTTGCTCCAATGATTTCTCTTTCTTCTCTGCTTCTTTGCAAACACCTGAAAAACACAGGTTCCGGTCTCCTGAAAGAGGAACCTCGGCCCCTACGTCCTATCCAGCTCTGAGCATTTCCTACTAGATCCCATATGACCCCACGGCCATGATCCAGTCTCCAGACCCACTCCAGCCCACCTTGTCCTTCTCCATACCACAGCAAGAGTGGGGTGGCGCTTCCTCCTGTCATTCCCCCATGTAACAGATCATGTTTCCCAGCTGTCTTGAAGAAGCCCCGAGCCCATGCCCTGCTTCATGGGCCTGACACTGGCTGATGCCTTGGAGCACTTGGTCTGTGCCTCTGCCCATTTGTATCTCCTTTCCTTCACTCTGGAGGGGCACACTGGGGAACTCAGCCTTCCTCCCCAGGCTCACACAAGCACAGGTGCCCTTATCCTACCCTCCAGAAGCCTCTCTCCCCACAAACTGAGCATTACCCACCGCATCCTCAGGAGAGCTGGGAGCACCCTGGACAGCCCCCCTGGCCTGACTCCTCTGAACCACACGGCTAAAATGCCGACCCAAGGCTGAGTGATCCTATCTGCACTTTCAGTTCTCTCTCATTCTTTACGTAATGTTTACTCCATCTACAATCCTTCTCTTTAATGTTACTTTTACTAGTATGAATGATAACAAAAACCATAACTAATATTTGTATTGTACTCTTTTTTATAACATCCAAACCCTGTGTTTTAAAAATTAAGGTTTTCATTTAAGTATAGATTCACAAACAATTATAAGAAATAATAACAGATATCTCATGTTCCTCTACTCCATTTCCTGCAATGGTAACTTCTAGAAAAACAATAATATATGTCCCAACCAGAATATTGATGCTGATAAAGTCAAGATCCAGAAGATTTCCTTTATTTTGAGATTTCCCACTGGCCACACCCACATCCCCCCTTAATCCCTGGCATGCTAATCTGTTCCCCATATCTAAAATGTTGTCATTTCAGCAATCTGATGTGAATAAAAAGAGGAATTGTATGTGAATATTTCAGTGATACAGTATGTTACTTGGAGTCATTTTTTTCCATTTTTTTCACCTTTGTTAGTATATGTAAATATGACTTTTGTGTTGATCTTATATTCTGTGACATTGCTGAAATCACCAACTCATTTCAGAAGGTTTTTTATACTTATTTTTTACTTATTTATTTCCTTTAAGATTCCTTGGGATTTCTAAATAAAAAACTATGTCATCTGCAAAAGCAGAGAACATTTTTTTCTTCCAATTTGTTGGCCTTTTCTTATGTTTCCTTTTGCCTTATTGCAGTGACTATAAATTCTAGTACTTGAATACTTCCACCATTCATACTCAAGTACTAGGATTTATAACCACTGATCTTAGGGGAAAAGTATTCTGCTTTCATAAGTGTTATGTTTTAGCTTCATAGAACAACCACAGAATCTGTATGAGGCTCAGTTTTCTAATTATCAAATCTTGAAGACTGGATTTGATCCATCAGTGACTTAAAAAGCAGAGTGTGTAGAAAGTATTCTTGAGTTCATGTTTTTGTATGTTTGTTTGGGTTGTTCTATTGGTATTTGGCATAATATTTAGTAGTATAAAAGGGGTGCTACCATTTCCAAAATCTTTCTGTACTACTAAAATAGAACACTGATTTATTTTTTCTGGCTCTGAGGTCCCTAATTCTGTAATTCCTTGTGGCCCTAGATCATGATAGTGGGCTTTAGTTGTGTGATCTCTGTAAGATGCTTTTTCCTGCTGTACTTTCATTTAATTTTACCATTCACCTTAAGTGTGGCAGGTAGTATTGCTTTATTTTCCACAGAGACTTTGAAACCTACACAGAAAAGGGACTTGCTCAAAGCCAACGGAAAGCAAAAGCAACACCTCTCTGCCTGCATGATGCCTGTGAGACCAGGAGCACATGCACTTGCAGAGGGACTTGGGGTACTTACTCACGTGCACATCCATCAACCCACACATTTTGCCTGAGCACATAATTTATCAGTAAAAATACAAAGACTGATGCAGCTTAAGAGAAAGGAAATGGGAATTTACTTCCCTGAGATCCCTAAAAACAGGGATTCTGGTCCATCCCTGCATCCCAGCAGTGTGTGAACAGACAGGCATTCAGGGACAGGGAATGGGTGACTCTGAGCACACGTGTTAAGGCACACAAATGACTCAAGCATGCATTCTGGGACTCTTTGGAGGAAGAAGCCCTTGAGTTGGTACTTCAGAGCTGCGTGGAACTTACTGAGAGGATCTCTAAGAGAACATCGTGCTGTAGAAAGAAGATTAACAGTGGAGAAGAGCCAGATCCAAGTCTGAGCCCCGGTTTACAGAGATCCGTATCTTTTTACTCTGGGATAGTTCCTTAATCTCAGGGCACCTCAAATTCGTCATCTGTGAAGTAAGAAAGAAATATTTATCTCAAGGGTTATTAAAAGGCATCACACTTATGTAAAAAACTAACATACAACCAATAAGTAAAAGCCCAATAAGAGGTGTCTCTTATTCAATTACCATTAAAAAATTCGATCATTATTTGTCCTTATAAAAACAGGGTAATTTATTGGGAAACTGGTAGTAATTATAAGAAGATGTGTATTTGCTTTTATTTAAGCAATTTGTTCCAATGTTACTTGGAAATGCGTCTAATGGGAGTTCTCAGCTCACAGTCAAGTTCGTATTTTTTACCACCTGGATTTCTCAAACTAATTTCTATTCAAGGAATAGGAATAGTCAGCAAATAGCCAGGGACAGGTTGGTGAGTGACATTGTGCCTTTCTCAGGCCAAGTCTGGTTTGAAACATTTAATCGAAAGCATCTTCTTTTAACCACGAGTCTTACCAGTTGGCTACTTGACAATAAAATATCTGTATGAAGAGTGCTGAGTTGGCAGCTGCGGAGGAGCTGGAGGTAAAGAGAACTCTCCACCTGCTGTTGCCTGCCCGGCTTCAGTCGACCCGATTCTTCTGAGCTTTGGTTTATGATCTGTGCCCCGTCTGGATCATAGACCACTGCCACAGAGAGGAGATTCTAGACACAAGGAAAAATGGAGGAGAGTAAATTCAGAGAAGATTTCTAAGCAAGATGAAATTATCTGATTGGAATATTTCATGACCACATACACCTCGGTAGATCCCAAAGCAGCAGATGTTTGGGGGAAATCAGCAGACTGTGCACTGGGAGCCCTGCATGAGCCTGGGCAGTGATTTTTCTTGCAGAGGTCATAGGAGGATAGGCTCCTACCTATCCAAGAGGAGGATGCACAAGGGAATCAATCCCTGCTATTATCTCAAGAACCACGCTTCTCTGAACTTTGAGCTGCTGTGAGATCTTCATTCTCTTCTCTCTGAGCATATGTGAGCAGGCACCAGCTCTGAGCACAGTGTAGGCACGTGTAGTTCACAGAAACCTGCATGAATTCTATGTTCTCAGGATGAAAGGAAGAAAATGAGAACTGAATTCCCTCATCATTAAAATTCCCTCCTAGTCTACTGCATTCCTGTGGAATTGAACAAATTATCTAAGAATCAGTGTTCGCGCTTAATTGGAAGACAGTGGAAACCACAAAGTCTGACTAGAGAGGCAGATGAAATAGAAATATCTCCAGGCACTGAGAAGTCTGACAGGCAGAAGAGCTTGTGATTTGAAAGACACCTAATGCTGAACATGAGTCAGCATCAGATAACTAAAAAAGTTAAATAATTAAGCTTACATAATAGCTATCTGGTTGAATATCTAGATTTGCATTTAATTAACATTGTTAACTTCTGTCAGCAACTGTATATTACTCCTTTTCAGAGGCGAGAACTTTCACATTTTTAAGAAATTTATTTGATAATGTATCTATGAATTTATTTCCAAGTTGAGCAAAGCAGCTCTTATCTTTCAACTCTTCCATTACTCCCCCCAGAAAAATTTAGAATTCCTTTTCTAAAAAGAGAGGAAATTGAGGCTCCCCAATTATATCTCTACAGGTAAAATTGGAATGAGAATCATAGCATGCATTTAATTCACTTGAGCATCTACTGAATGGCGGGCCCTTTTCTAGGTAGGGGGAGGTGGAAGTTGCAGAGATTAACTAGATCACTGGTCACCTGGAGGAGCTCCCAGGCAATGAGAAAGGCAGATCATTCAGTAAAGATCCTTCAGGGACAACAAAATATGAGCTCTACCAAGGAGGATGGTATGATTCCATGGGGGTCTGGCAGAGTGGCTGGGGAGGGAGGGAGCAAGGGAGGAAGGCTTCTTGGGTTAAGCCTTGAGGACCAAGTAAAATGCTCTCAAGTTGATTACAAACCCTGCCTTAGTATATGATTTTCATTTACAAGCTACTTCAGGAAGGGTGGATGTGTATGAAAAATATTCAGGGGGCAAGTAGGAAAAAAACCTAGATTGCAGAGTAAGACCAAAACTCTTCCCTGCTGCTGACATGGAGTGGGGGAGGCAGCAGGAGCTCTGTCTTTGCCCTGAACCTAGAGAGGTGGACAGAATGTAAAGGGAGGACTGGGGACCCTGGAGGAAGGTGCTCAATGTTTACCTTTGCTTGTGCAGAGAGCAAGGGAGGAGAGAAGCTTCAGCCTGAAGGTGAAAGGCTTTGACTGCTAGGCTGGGTTTTATTTGTTGAATTTTTACAAAGCTATATCATTCATATACCAAGAACATGAGTCTTCCCAAATTTAAAAAAAAAAAAAATTCTTCTTCTTTTTTTTTTTTTTAATCCTACCCCAAATAGTCAATCAGATGAGCTTCAAATTTGATGCCCTCTGCTCGGTAGATATGCTTCCTCATTTTCTCCTGTTTTCTAAAAATATTGCTTTCTAATAATACCCCCTTTCTCTCTCAAAAGTATCCTGGATTGAATGCTAATTATTTGGACACTATAGTTTTACCCTATGACCCACGTCACCTCATCTTAAAGAGGTGACCACACACTTTCTGGGCTTTGACCTAAGGACCTTTGGGATGTCCTTGCATCACTCTCTTCTAGGCTGGCCTCGGACTAGCCTGGTCTGGCCCTGCCATTCTTTTGCTCTCTCTCAGATCTGTATCTCCATGGGGTGTCACCCTCTTGCCCTTGACCTTGGTTGCTCTTTAAAAGGCTCCATTTAGAGGCAAACCTATTCAGTGGGACCTGGTCCCAGCTGGGTGTCAGTAGTAAATCCTTCAACAGGTGGACCAAGAATTGAGAAGTACTTGAGGAAAGGAAACTTCCTAAAATTTGCTTTTTGCTAGTTATAATAAAGCATTCACATATTCAACTTTGTTGAATTTATTTATATTTTGCAGTTTAGTTTTTGTTTTAAATTCAGATGAGAACACAATGACGTTTATAAGGCATAAGATCTTTAAAAGGCTTCTTATCTGGCTGGACCCCATCTTCCCACTCCTGGTTTGCTATGTCTGGTGAAGGACCTAGGCTACCCCTGACACAGACAGAAATCTTGCTAAGGCCAGAGGAATAACAGGTCCCGTGGGAAAGTTTGACCATGCAGGGTATTATAAACTTGAGCAAAGGCAGGAGAGTAGGGTTGGATGGGGCCCAGTGGGGCTGGTGCTCCAGGCCATAGAATGAAAGAGGACAACCTGTCCTGCACATCAGGATTTCTCCAGGAAGGAATCCATTCCCTCCTGGATCTCAACACTTCTATTTCTACAAGATCTGGAGGGAGCACCCATCCTCAGCCACTCTGTCCTGGCTGCAAGTCGGCAGCCCACCTTCTGCTATTCTGTGTACTTTCTAGGAGAAGTCCCCTCTCAATTTTTCCTGCAGGTACTGCATAGAAAGGAAGATGGAGGAGAGGAGATCATTGCCATATCTCAGTAATGTTACGATCATCATGCTGGGCACTTTGTATAAATAATAACATTTGATTCTTATAACAAATAGGCAGTAGTGATATCAATTGTCTCTTATTTTAGAAGAGCAATCTCAGCCTCAAAAAGTTTTGAAAAATTTCTCAAAGAACCAGCAAGTGGTGGAAGTGGGTTTCACAGGCCAGCTTGTGCTGGAACACCACACTGACTCCAGGGCTGCCTCTGGAAAGACCACATAGAAACCAAGCAGCCCAATCACATTCGGTTTCTTCTGGGAGTTTACTATCTAGTGGGATAAGCAAGAAAAAGCACCCTGGCCTATAGCAGTGCACCAGTAAAGCACGCTTCAGGATTCCACTCAGGCATCCCATGGCCCGGGAAGCCTTCTACCAACATTCCCATCAGAACTTCTTTCTACTCTAGCAGAAAGTTCAAACGAGTGTGTGTGTGTGTGTGTGTGTGTGTGTGTGTGTGTGTGTTGCCTAGTGTGGGGGGTAATACAAACACTACCTTTAGGTACTACAATTACTTGCCAGTTTCTCTTGCTTCCCAAAGGAGCATGGAGTTCTTGGATGGAAACAGGTGAGTTATGTGCGTTGAGAGGTGATAATTAATCACAGCGTTCTCCAGTACAAAGTGCAGTGTGCCCAAGTAATTAGCAAAATAAATATGGAAGGTAGAGAGAGAAATTAACTAATCCATTACATTTGTGGACTATAATATGTCCTATACTCTGTATGGATCACATATTTTAAAGATTCAATGTACTGGTAGAAAATGACATTAAATATAGCATTAACATAACAATTTCCCATTCACTGTATTTTTATTCAAGGACTAGTCATTGAAGAAGATCTGATCCTAGGTGTAAGGAGTAAACTTGCAAATGTGAGCCTTGTCCACCCGGGCTTTAGTGACTTTATAAGGATGTATTGCACATTCTATTCCAATGGAAATGCTGCTTATGGGACCATGGGCTGTATTTCTTAACTAGCTTTCCGGCACATCAAGGGTACACAGAGAAGTCTTGCCAATGGGGAATGAGGCATACTGCTCCGCTGCTGTGCTGAATCAGTGACCGAGCAGGAAAAGGGAGGAGGGATTACCCTATTGTTCCAGATATAACCAACAGGACTCTTTTTGGTATATATCTGTGTCCAAAACCTTTAGCCAAAGAGCACAGAGTGACAAATTTCATGTGCTATTACCAGCTCTCGCCTAGCAAACAACGCCCCCTGCCACCCCCTCACTGCTTCCCTAAGGATTTCCTGGCATGTGGGCTGCAGAATAACACAATTTTGCAGGTTTCCCAAATTTTCCATCCCAGCAAGCATGAACACTAGTGAGAAAGAGACAAACATATGCTCTTTTTAAAGGAAAAATGAGAGCTTTTCTTTTCCTTTGTCCTCAGGAGCACAAGCTAGGTGAGGCGCATGTGCTGGGAGTCTGGAAACAGGAAACTGCGTCCTGCACATTGGCTCCTGGCTGTGACTGAAGGGCAGGTCTCTTCCAGACTGTTCATGGAAAATCTGTCCTTGTGACTCCCCTGGGTTACAGGAAGGACACGGTGAGGTCCAAGGAGACCTGTGAGTCCAGTAGCAAGTGGCATAGGATGTGACAGATCTTGACAGGAGGAACTGTGTCCTATACAGAGATGGCATCTTCTGGGTAATCCAGACAACCCAGAAGGGATGGCATGACCTTCTCTTCTGAATGAACCCCTGAGCTTTCTGCAATAGGAAATCCTTGGTCCAGAGAACATCAACCTAATAGCAAGGCAATCTGTCTTTTCCAGAAAGTAAAATTTAAAGATAACAAAGCCCAAGGGGACCAGTCTCAATCCCCAGGCAGCAGAGAAGACAGCGGGTCCGCTGCAGCTATGGCTTTCTGTCGGGTACTGGAGCTACTGTCCTGGGAGCTGAGTGTGAATCATGCCACGGCTTTCATAAGACTCCCTCAGTCACAAAGTTCTCTCAAGAGAGGGCAACTCAGCTAGATTTTTGAAATGGAAAGGAAATCAGATACCTAGAAACTGTAATGTAGTTTGAATATGAGGTGTCTTCCAAAAGCTCCGATGTTAATGCAGGACAGTTGGGAGCTGAAATCTTTGGATTGTAAGAGCTGTAACCCAATCAGCCCATCCTAGTTTGGATGGACTGACTGGATGGTGACGGCAGGCAGGCAGGGCGTGGCTGCAGGAGGTGGGTCGCTGCAGTTGTGCCCTGAAAGTGTGCACCTGCCCTCTGGCCCTTTCCCTTAGCTCTCTCTGCTTTAGGATCATCTTGTCCTGAGCAGCTTTTCTCTGCCCTTCCACCATGTTGTTGTCCTTCATCTTGGGCCCAGGGCAATGGAGTCGACCCACCATAGGCTGAACCTCTCAAACCTTGAACTCAAATCAACTTTCCCTTCCCTAAATTGTTCTGGTCAGGTACTTTGGTCGTAATGTCAGAAAGCTGACACCGAGGGTGAGGGGTGTGGCAGGAAAGAGCTGCCCTGGGGTCCTGCTGTCACGGTAAGTCACACCCTCACCTCACTCCTGAGGCGTGGGTGATGATGATCTTACAGCAGCTGTGAGATGCTGTCCTTCTTTGTGACCTATAAAGATGAATGAAAGTGTTAGCTATTGTGGGAGAAGAGGTGTCTCCAGAGAAGTGTCTGAGGAGTTCCCAGAAAGAAGAGGAACTCCACTCAGAACCAGAGGGGTTTTTGGCATACATGACCGACAAGAATTTCAGTAAGTGCCAATCAAGGGCATGAACCGAGGTTTTACTCATTCATGGGAGAATGCGGGCCATCTGGAGAGTGAGAAGCCCGCCTTGGGCTGAGGGTCCAATATGGATAGAAGTGCCGCATCAGGGACCAACCTGGAGGTAGAGATGCACAATTTCATGGGAGTCTTCCCTACACTCGCCTATTTCCCTCGTTTTACGAGGGCATGGGCCAAGAGCCTGTTGTTCAAGATTTACAGCTGTGCTTTCTGCCTCTCAATGGCTCACGGACATTTCCTTTAAGACTGGGTGTCTCTCTCTCTTCATCCTAAATCCCTATCTCTTTAGCTATCCTAAGTAACAGTAAACAACAGCTACTACTTAGAATTCCATCTTTCTTCCATTAGAGGGTGCCATCTCTCAGCCTCCTCCTCTCCAAAGGTGGGGTAATCCTGAGAGTGACCCTTCCCAGGAGGCCTTCCCAGGAGGTGTTGGTCCTACAATCAAGGAAAGTTTCTTTTGAGGTTTAAATTTTAAAATGTGGTTGAAAGGAGCTCATGTAGGTGGTCCACTGTATGCTTTGAATATAGCCCTGGCTGCTCTGCCGCAATGACTTATTTTTAAAATGGACATGTTTAGTTCTCTTCCTCTCTCTCTGCTCCTCCCTAGTTTCTCCCCTCCCTAATCCTCTGTCCTTGAGCACACACCCAACACAGGAACAAAGTAATTCAGACTTTGGGGATGGCACCGGAAGATCTCAGAGATGACTATCTCTCAAATTAACAAGTGAATTCCAACTCTGGATGGAACGTGAGGGATGTGGTCTTTGAGTCACCTGTCTAAAGCCCTCTAATTCCCTTGCTGGGCAGAATCATAGACTCTGGGACAGGAGTCCCCTGTGTTTCTCCTTTGCTAGCAAAGCAAAAAACTCAAAACCGTGTCCTTGTTACTGGATTGGCATTGGGGACAGGGACCGAGCTTTCGGTAATACTGGGGCCAGTTCAGCAGCCTCACTTTGGTCCTTCCCTTGGTGAGCTGCTGGCACTCAGGAGGTGTCTGCCTTGCTCAGTGCTCCCCTCACAGCTCAACACTAGGGCCTGCACCACGAATGCTGGGCCAGGCCAGAGCGTGTGCTGTGGGGAGCCTCCTGAACCCAAAATGTCGCTCCTGGATTCTTGAATTGACTATTGGGTCCATTTGAAATAAAACTAGCCTTTCTCCAGGCCCTTCCACAGTGACAATTCCCTCCACAACAGTTTATCTTCACATAATTGAAGTTTGTACCCTACCTTCTTCCTTTATGAAAATCGGACAGAAAACTCAAACACAATAGCGGCAACAGAACTGGGAGGGATTAAGGCCTTGACTCAGGTACAGGCCCTGTTACGTGATCCCAGAGTGGTCCTGGGTGTGGTCCTGGCTCTCCTGCTGTGTGGGTGACTTGGGTGAGTTAATTTACCTCTCCAAGCTTTGCTTTCTTTATCTACAAAATGGAGATATGTGAGTACCTACCCTTTGCAGAACATTTGAAGATCAAAATGTGAAAATTGATGTCAAGTTCTCAAGAGAGTGACATGTGGCTAAACACCCTCCCACTGGTATCACAAGGACAATGCCTGCCCTTTCAAGACAAGCCAGAGCTTTGCAGGCTTTTGCAAGTCATGGATGGAAATAGAGAAGGAAGAGAGGGAAGGATGGAAGGAGGCAGGCACTAACTACTTATGCTGTGACGTGCAGGTGGGTTGGAAAAGGAAGTAATCACTTTAGTCTAAAGGTCACAACCACTTTGAAATTCAAAGTCCATTAATCCAATTTCAATTGATTGCATTTAGCAAAAATACCCTTTTTTTGAGTTACCAATTTTTTTTTATGGATTGTATTTTTGGATGAAAAGCTTTTTAAATGATCCTATCTATTCATGAATATCTTCAGGATGATCTGATAGAAGGATCACAATGCTATTAATGAAAATTAATACATTTCCAGGCATGGTAGCACACCCCTGTAGTCCCAGCAGCTCAGGAGGCCGAGGCAGGAAGATCATGAGTTCAAAGCCAGCCTCAGTAATGTTGTGAGGCTCAAAGCAACTTAGCAAAACTCTGCCTCTAAATAAAAAATAAAAAAAAGAGCTGAGGATGTGGTTTAGGGGTTAAGCATCCTTGGATTTAATCCTGGTACCAAAAAATAAAATAAAATAAAATATTAAACCAAGTCATTCTGGAAACAGACAATACAAATGGGTAGAACCATCCATACGGCCGACACTCATGTTGCTTCTACACACGCCAGGTGCTCTCCTAAGCATGTGATGTTCATGGGCCAATTCACTTGTCACTCTCACCCTGGGAGCCAGTGTTATAATGAGGTCCATTCTGCAAAGTGGACACTACAGGGTAGGGGTGCTGTGCAGTTCCTTCCATGTTGTGGAGCTGCAATGTGGGGGATCCAGGATTCATGAATGAAAGCCACTGCAGATGAAAACCCTACCAACAGGGGGTTGAGGCTGCTCATTGGTTCTTTATCATTTTTTCCATTCTTTCCAGGAAATGGATACTTATCATTTGAATTCAGAAGCCTGGACACATGTCTCTCATGCACGCCCCAAAGTAGCCTGCACGCTCTGGTGGAGGTTGGAGTGAGAACCCCTTTTTCTGGGAGGTAGAAATGTTTGTTCTTAGGCCAAAGCCAAGTCCCAAATCCGTGATGTCTTCATTACAGCAGGAAAGGAGCATGACTGTTGGCACCAGAAGGCACAAAGGAGACATCCGCACCCGGGATGGAGGTTGTCTCTCAATGCTCAGCAGGTGTTGCCGCAGGGTCTCTGTTTGAAATGTTCTCCACTTCTCTCTTTGACCTAGTTAATTCCAATGTTCCATGCCATTTCCTCGAGGACGTTTCCCGGTGCCTTCTGACCAGGCCAGGTCCCCCTTTTCCATGCTTGCTGACACCATTCTTTGCTACATCACAAGTTGGAGGAGCTCAGGGACAACTGGGGTCTTTCCCAGAATTGGAAGGCAGTGCCCACTCTACCTCCTATACTTCATATGTAGCAAGCGCTCATCAGATATTTTGAATGGAAGAGAGAACTAATTAGCTCCTCCTCTGAAAGCCAGGGCCCACTGAAGCTTAGTTTGCATATACTTAACAGGACCTCCCATATTGATTGCATTACTGTGGTGAGAATGTGGAATTTGAAAGCTCTCTGGACATAAAACAGTAACATCACAGCTAGGGATGAGGACCCACAGTTTCTATAAAGTATTTTAGAAGGTAAGAAATACATGCAAAGATACAAATAATCATACCCAGTGAATGCTGGATTGACCTGGAGGATACAAAACCAGGAGGAAAAAGAGGACATACTCATTTTGAGGGCAGAAAAACTTCCAAGCACAGAAGTGTCTCTGGGATTGTTGGAGGCCTCTCCATGTGAGTCAGGTTACATGGAGATATATTTGGTGCTAAGTGCTGCTTCACATTGGCCACAGGGATGAATTCTAACTTACTGTAAATAGAACGAAGAGAGCTTTGCTGCTACATTATTTATTGCATTTTACATCTGGCCCTAAGCAGTGATGTTTTTAGGTTCCACAAAGGTATCTGTGTATAGTGTATTGTCATTACATAAAGGAAACTCAGAGAGTTTACCTTATAAAATATAAATTAGCCATTCATTAACCACCAGCAAGTACACAGGGCTCTCCATTGTGGTGATGCAGGAGACTGGAAATAAATTACTACTTCTTCTCTCAAACACCAGGTCCAGATGGGCCACGAGGATCCACCCATGTTGTTTTCAACTTCGTAGAATCTGTGAGAAGCAGACTCCTCTCCCTTGCTCATGAACTGTATTCAGCTCACCATGTCCACGGAGAGAAACTTGGGACGCTGCAACACCATTCCTCACTGGAGCTGAAACGCAGAACAGACCTTCTGTAAAGCTGCCTCTGCAACAGGCAGGCAGAGGAGGCTGTTCACTTGCTGCTTGTCACTTCGGTAGGTTTGGGATGGAGGGAGATATGAATTGGGTCACTTTCTATACCTTTCTTTATGCATGTTGACATTGCCTTTCCTGAGAAGGCAACTTTTGCCCCCAATTTTTCTTTCCTTTTCTTGCTTCTACTTCTTTTGATCCTCCCTTAGTTTCAGTTACATCATGTGCTCATCCATTTGGCAAATGTTTATTAATCCCTGTTCTGAGTGGCCCTGCGCTGGCCTCAACGCACATACTGGCACCCAGGGCCTTCCTTCAGCCACCTAGATGTCCGTGCTCAACTTAGGCACCTGGAAGGCAGCACTTCTCCTGGAGGCCCTTCCAGGTGCTGCCTGGGACCTTAGCTCAGATTGCATTTACTCTGTGAATCCTTCCAGAACCTCAGGCAGGATCCAGTCCCTCTGCCTCCACCCCCAACACCTGTGTTTTATCTCTGCTGACTCCTCTCAAAAACTCGCACACATTCAGTGATTCCCAGTAAAATCCGCCTGTTAGGCTGAGCTGCAGACTTCCTGTGGGCAAATCCTAGGTCTGTGTTATTCGTCACTCGCTCCCTGTGCCTAGCTCAATGCCTGGCCCAGAGTAGGTGTATGCATTTATAGAATGCCTTCCCTGATTACAAATAACCACCAACCTCACAGAGGCCTCCGTGGTCTAAGTTCATGTCTCATTCACCAATAGCCATGTAGGTCCCTTAACAGTGCCCCTCAGAGTGGCTGTCACCTAGGCAGCTGCTCAGGGATCTGTGTCCATCTGTGATTTCACCAGCATTACTAGCTTCTGGCCAGAGTTGACCCACTGTCATCAGCTGGCAGCTGGGAAGCAGAGAGTGAAAAGAGGACACCTGCTCCTGGAAGGGACACACGTGGCATTTATACCCCTGGTCCTCAGGCCAGAGTTAGTCACCTGATAGCTGTATGCAAGGGCAGCTGTAGGTAAAGGGGGGCCTGCTGCTGTTCATTGCTGATCCCTTCCCACAGGTACCTAAGGGACAATGAGGACTGTGACAAGCAAGCCCCGGAAGCCTCAGCAATCAGCATAACCAGGGCACAGAGAGGGGAAAATAAAAATTAGAAACCAAGGGACTAGAGAGGAGACATAAGAAATCTAGAGATACCCTAGGAAAGTGTCTAGTGACAATAGGCCAAGAGGCTGCACTTGCTGGCAAGGCTGCGGAGCTCCCAGGGTGTTCCAATCCCAGGGGATGCAAGTTTGACTTGGACCTGGTCATCTCAGCATCCTGCTAACTCCACACAGTCGATGAAGCAGCCAGGTGAGGGACCTGGGCAGGAAGGAGCCCTGGATAAAGGGGCTGGAGACCAGCAGCTCCCTGGGGAGCCCGTGCCCTTGAGGTGTTCCTTGGATGCCCTCAGTTGCTTTCTCACTGTGGATTTCAGTGTTAATCTGCTGCCTCCAACCTGACGATGGGGACAGGTGTGTGAGGGGAAACACAGGTGCGCTCCACCTGCAGAGCAGATGGTCCTTCCAAATGTGTGCCTGGGCAAAACAGTCCAACTTAGATTCCAAAGACAAGTCCTGGAGACACTTTTGTGGTTGTTATGAGGACACAGAACCCCAAGGGAGCCCTGCCACCTGCCTGGAAATGTGAGAAGATGCCACGTGCTGGGACAGAGAGAATGAAGGAAGGAAAATCAGAAATGCCCAGGTATCGGGCAAGGTGTGGGCAGAGAGATGTGATTTCAACGGAAGTCAGAGGAGGCTTCAGTAACAAGGCAGCATTGGGGCAAAGGCTTGAAGTGCACGAGAGTCAGCTGGGTGGGTACTGGAAGAAGAGGATATCTGAAGTCACAGCCAGTGGGAAGTCCCTAAAGCTGGTGAGATCCTGATGAGAACAGCAGAAGGCAGACAGAGGGGCAGCGGCAGGGCAAGCAGCCTCATGGGCACAGGCATGGTGCAGCCTGGGGACCAGCCCAAGCCTGGAGGGAATCCCTTTGCTATGTTCAGAGGGAACAGTGGGAGGCAAGAGTAGAAGTGGGTGGGCCACTGGAGGTTATTGCAGTGCCCAGGCAAGAATCCTGCATTAAAATCAATTCATAATCTAGTGTCCTATGGCACAGCAGGGTGATTACAATTAACAATAATTTACTCTGAATTTCAAAGCTGCTAGAAGAGAGGATTTCAGATGCTCCCAACACAAAGAAATAATGACCTTTGTGGTGAAGGAAATATTAATTACCCCAACTGGATCATCACACATTGTAAACACATTGAAATACCAAACTGTACCCCATTAATATGTACAGATACTATGTATCGATTAAAAATAAATAAAAGTAATTAATAATCAAAACATAATGTTCCAAGCATATGCCTGATACATTACATGGGTTATTCATATAAAAACTACAGAGTAGATATCAAGAAACCCTATTCCATTCTTCAGCTGAGACAACTGAATTCGGGGAATTTAACCCTTCTGCATTGTTACATATGTAGTTAGGGTTAGAGCCAGGTTCTCAAACCTGACTCCAAAGCATGGGCACCTACTGCATGCAGCACACTGTGAGATTGAGGATACCCTCCTCTCCAGAGCAAGGCTGGCAGCTGATGGAATGGGGGGGCCACCCTTGCAAAAGACAAGAGACAGGAAAAGGGCTGGCCTTCCCCTCTGCCCCTGATGCACACCTGGCCCACTTTCTTAGTTGCTCTACCTACTATACTTTGCAGGGAGAAACCCATTAAGCACTGGGGTAATATCAGAAAGCCATAGAGGAAAGCGTAAAGAAGCTGAAAAAATGAACAAACAGAACAACAAAAAATCAGAGGCCAGACTACAGTGTGGAGAGGAAGAGATAGGGAGAGGGTGAGAAAAGAAGGAAGAAAGGGAGGTGAGTGCTCCTCCTCTGCCCAGAGGGCTTGTCTCTCTCCCCTCTCCTCTTCAGTCTTGCTCAAAGAAGGAATCTTGGGGCCTGGCCCCTTTATCCTCATCAAGTAAGCAAGTCAAAAAGTTGGCAAGCTATGCAGACCCTGCCCCGGCTGCCCACAGGTCCACCCGCCCTTCCCCTGCTCTAGTCTGCACTAGAAGGGTGCTGACAGTGCACACTGTGTCCTTCTCAGCTGGCTTTGAGTTCCAGTTGACCAGAGTGTCTTAGGGGAGAAAGAAGAAAGCAAAAGGAAGGGAGAGAAAGGGCAGCTTCCCTCCCCGCTCCCTCTAGCCTCAGGACTTGACCTTGGGGAGCATAGCCTCCTCCCTCTCCTCCCTGTTTGGTGTGGTCCAGCTCCGTCTTTTCTCTGCTCTATTCTCCTCTGCTTCTCTGATCTTCCATCGCCAGTACAGCTCATTCTTTGGATTAAATTCCTCCTGTTTTAAATACTTAAAGTGGCTTCTTTTTTTCTTGAATGACACAGGAGTACTTTCAAACAATACAAAGCCGTGGATTCTAAAGCTCTAAAAAGTGATATAAGGAAGGATTCCATTTTTTAAAATACCTGCCTTGGAGACCAGGTTCCATTTCTAATGTATTATTTACTAGTAAAGATGTCATTTGAATAGAAGACAAAGTGTTTACAGGCAGGACGGTCACTTTGAAAAGAGAACCATTCAGTTCCTTAAAAGTTTTTACAATGACTTAAGATGCATTATCATCCATCCGCAAGTTCATCAATATTTAATTTTCTTCTAAAATTCACATTGGGATTAACATTATAAAGAAAACAGGCTTTTATTCCAAGAAAAAAAAACCGTATTTCCATGAAGTGGTTGTTTTATCATAACTCCGTTAGCATAATCCAGTGCAAGGGAGGTTATTTATTTGAACAATAGGTCTTTTTCTTTTTTCTTTTTTTGGAATTTCTGCCCCTTGCTACTTTCACAATCTAAGCCTCATTTTATCAGCAAGAAGTTACAGTGCATAAAACTTCTCAGCAGCAGGATATGTTCCTGAATGTTTGGTTAATCTTTGGGTGTTCTCAAAAGAAAGTAATGGAAGAATTTTAAGAGCAGGAATTTTGTGAACTTCTCCGGTGATTCCCTGGGTCTGCTACCCCTTTGCAAGGTGCTATGGCACGAGGACCTAAAGAGGACATCCCTCCTCTCTTTATGCTCCACACAGCACCAATCTGTAGCTATCTCCTAAGTGCTAAGCTTTAATAGACCTGCTCTTAATAATTAATCCTTCCCTTAAAGTGCTTTGATTTTTCTGATTCATATTCAGCTAAGTATAAATTTGGTGACTCCTAGGAACACAAAATTGCAATGTTGGAAGGGTCGCATTATGCTCCAATCCCTGAGGTGTGTGGGGAAGAGGCAAAGTAGATGTGCATCTCACTCCTTCCTTGAGGAGAAACTTGGCATTGCTCACCCCATCAGAAGAGGCGCACACAGCTATAATTAAAACCTGCATGCTGGTCTCCCCAAGTGTTCTCTTGCCACCTTGACCTGGCTGCTCATCTCTGAAGATACAATGGTCACCTTCCCTGAGTCACCTTCCTGGGAAGGCTTCCTCAACTCCTGGCCCTGCCCCAGGCTTTCTCTGTGGCCTGCCTTCTACTTTACCTGAGCTGTCCCTGCTTGTCTCTGCAGATGGTTCCAGGCAATCTCTTTGCCAGTCTGCAGCCCACAGGGACTCTCTCTGTGTGAGGCAGCAGGCTAAGCAGCTTCTTGCTATGTGTTTCTTCAGCAAAGCTAAGCTGAGCAGAGCAGCTGATAATTTATGAAGTCTAGATCATACCTCCAGCCAAACTGCAAAGGCCACAGTTCCCCAGTCCTGTGCTCCATGACCATTTCAGGACACAGTTGAACATTCATCTCATTTCTGCACAGTCGCCTGTGTGCCGGCACTGCCTGCATTTTTCCTTTTCTTTTTGGCTTTCTTCCTTAAGAATTACACAATCTGCTGTCCTCCTCTTACCTCCTCCTCCCGCTTCTGTGCTGTACTGTACCTCCAGCTCGGAAAACTATGAATAAAGACAGACAGCTAACACTTAGGAATCCTGGTACTAATTCAGTGCATACATACCTTTCCTTGAGTCCTGAGGACTTGGATCCTCTTGAGAATGGCAAAGCAAGATAAGCCCTTCACTTTGTCCCCTACAGAAAAATACAGATCTCACAAACCCGAAAGAGCTTTAGGGGCTCAGGATGGGGCCTGGCTCCATCCTTCATGGATGGGACTTCATGGCTATGGCTAACTCCCTGTCCAGCTGAGTTGCAAAGAACGTCCTGTCAGACATTCTGTTAGGGATCTCAGACCAGCTCTCAACTCTCTCTGCAGCTCAGTTTCTTCATTTCCAAAATAAGGACAATGCTATTGATTGCCCGTTGTGTAGGGGAGAATTCATAAGATAATGTTAGAGTCTGGCACCAAGTGCTCAAAGTAGAAATGATTACAGAAATGGTTTTATTCCAAGTTATTATGAACTGAATCATGCATGCCCCAGGCCCCTGCACTGAAGCACCTCAGAACATGTAGCCTTATTTGGAAATAGGGACTTTAAAGAGGTAATAAAATTAAAATTATTTGATTGGGGCAGGCCCTGATCCAACATGACTGATGTCCTTATACAAAGGGGAAAGTTGGATACAGGGAGAACAACACCATTTAGAAACTGGAGTTAGACCACCATAAGCCACAGAATGCCAGAGTGGCCAGCTGACTCTGAGCCACATAGGTGTCTGACCAAGTCCTTGCTCAAAGCCTCAGGGAGTCAGCCCCGCCCACACTGGATCTGGAACTTCCAGCCTCCAGAGATGATAAATTTAAGCTTCAGTTTGTAGCAGTTCACCTTTGAAGATGCTGAGAAAGTGGAGGAGTTGAACTAATGGTAAGTTTCTGGCCCAATGCTGGCTGGATGCTGAGCTGACCTGGGACTGAGCTGCAGGGTTCCAGCAGAGCTCTTTGTGAGAACTCTGGGCTCCGTCTGGGGTGATGCACTGGCTGCACAAGCCCCCTTCCCATCCAGATCCCATCCTGAAGGCAAGAGTCCACCCTTCATTCCCCCAAGCCCACCACTTGAGGGAGTTCTCAGGCTCCTTCCTGAGTTGTAATGCAGCTGGAGCCAGGAGGTGGAGTCAGGCACCTGCCCAGAGAGCACGGTGTGGCTGCCTCACCCCATGCACGGTGGCAATCATCCACCGGGCAGGAATTAGCACACTGCGCCCCAAGTGACAGATCAACATGTACTGCCACTCTTCGAACCCGATGATGCCCGTCTAGCAGTCCTGACAGTGAGCCCCGTGCAAGCTGCTGCTCATCTGCAGGGCCCTGCTCTCCCATCCGCTTAGGTCAGAAATCACCTGAGCACCACCTGTGGGTCCTACTCCTCACACCTCCAGAGTGTCCAGCCAGGGGCATCTTTTCTTTCCTTTTCAATTTTCTCAGTTCAATTATAACCCCATTCAGAGGGAGAGAATCCTGTAGTGTGGCCATAGTATTCTTTCTGAAATGATAATAGTGACAACAATAATAATTAGTAAGCAATAAAGAGTTCTCAGATATCCCTGTTGAATACCAGTTAGTGTCTCTCCATCATCGTTTGGACCCACGGAGGCCTGCTGCCGCCCTTGGCTAGCAGCCGTCCTCCTCTCTCCTGTGCGTAGGCCTCTGAGGTCTTGGGCCTGTTTAATGCGCCCTGCCTCACATGCACTGGGCTTCCTCCTGCCACAGGTTTGCCTCCTGCCCCACAAACCAACTTGAAATCTGTCTTCAACTCTTGGTTCAGGAACCTCCTGCTCCAATCCTCCTCCTTAAGGCTCTCCATTCCCACTGACCCAAGGGCAGGGCCTCAGGGCTCCTGGCGGTAAGCGGAGCTTGCTTTGACTTGACTTTGTGATGATGTGTTGTTGTCCCTCATTACCAGGAGATTAGTTCCAAGACACCTATGATACCAAAACAGGCTCCAGTCCCTGATGCAAAATGGCCTAGTATTTTCACATGCTCCTGCATGCTTTAAACAGATGGCTTGTGATACCTGATGTAATACAAATGGTTTGTAAGTCGTTGCTGCTTGTTGAGGAATAATGACAGACTTCTACAGATGTTTGATACAGATGAAAATTTTTTCCCAAATATTTTTATGTGTGGATACAGAACCTGAGGATGTGGAAGGCTGGCTGTACTTACATTCACTCTCTTCCTCAACCTTTTGTAGTCTTGAGAACTATGACAACATCTTAGTCATGTCTGTGCCATCCACACTTAGTCCAGCGTTAAGCACATACTAGGTGCTCAGCAAAATCTTCTTTGATGAATGAGTAAATTATATTAATTGATATTTACAAGTACTTTACAGTTTGCAAAAATACTTGAAATGGCAAATAGTATGAGAAAAAGGGGGAAAAAAAGAGCATGTGGATGTCAGAGCAGTTCCACCAAGGGCGCCTGCCAACTCTGACTCAATTTTAAATGAGTTACTGCTCTCTGAGGGCCTGCAGTAGAAATACAGCTGCTAAGGGAGTGCAGTGGTTTTGTATTTGGACAAAGGAAGGCAAGTTCATACATTCTGGTGCAGAGAAAGGCCATCTCCACCCCATTGCAAGTTGATTAACACCATGACCTTGACAGGCCAAGCAGGAACCCTGGCTGCTGGCATTTACAAGGCAAGTTCGGAACAATGAACAGATGTATCTGTGGCCATGCAAAGGGGCAGGTTTTGATGGTTGCCCCTGTGAGCACAGGCATCTCTCCCAAATAATAAGCCATATCCTGAAAACAGAAGCCTGTTCCTATTTACTCAAGCCCAGAACTTTCAGGGAGCTTCAGTGTCAATTCTGAGTCCTAAATCCATGGCCAAGATTTCTGGTGAAGCTATTTGGAGTGAGGAGGGCCACGCAGAAGGAGCACTGGCTTAGCGGCAGCTCCTGAACTGGACCTCATTGTCTGGGGCCCTGGAGGAGCTAATGGACCGGGGAGGGTGGGCACTCCACCCGTCCTATCTACTGTCCACCTAATCCAGCCCTTAAATGCAGGACTACACGTCCATGTGGTGGCAGCCCAAAAGGACACAACTGTCACCCACATTTTGACTCTGGCATTGTCCCAGGCCATCTCCAGTGTGCCTGTTCAGCTTCCGTTTCTTTCCTGCATTCTTTCCAGGTTTCACAACCGCCTTTGGCTCCAGTTCTTACTCAACCCCTGTGGCTCAACAACTTGATTTCAGCTTAGCCTCTCCGCATCCACCAGCCATGTCTACTCTGCCTCCTGCGCCCACCAGCTTTCCCCCTCGGCCTGTCTCATACCCAGGGGCACATCTACCAGTCCCTGAAGAGGCTGTGGAGCTCCACTGAGCCCAGGGCTTGTCGGGCTCCTCCCAGCCCCACCATGTCTCTGACAGGGGTCTGACTGCAGGCTGCTGACTGCCCACCAGAGAGCATCAACCCAGGCTCCAGGCTTTGCTTTTACCTTTGTGTAAATTGCCTTGAAGTTTGTGAAATTGGGCGGCTCCCACTGAGTGCCCCTCTGTCTGTTAGAAGGGCTCATAGGGATGAAATCCACCTCCTACAGCTGTGTGAAGGCTTCCTGGGTCCAGATTATGGTCCTTCTCCTCATCTCATGTCCCTTGTTTTACCTTTCTCTGACCTGATTTGATTCTCCCTAAGTTTTAAATCCTTGGTGGAGCTCAAAGAGCCATTTCCTTGAGGTCTCAGCATATGAAGTCATGAGGTAGAGATGGGTACATGGCCCCGAGGAGAGGCAGAGAGGGAAGCAGGGCTGGCGGGCTGGGGAGTGCTGGCTGCCAAAGGTGGAATCTGAGGCTGGAAATGAGTGAGTAAATGAAAATATTAGCCGCACTGAGAAAGAAGCTCTGTGTGACAAAGCAGCATGTTCCGTGTTCTTCATGGGGACCCTGAGATGAGCATTAACTGGGGTGTAACGGGGTTTACTTGATGCCTTGACTGTATCCTTTGTGGCTTTGAAACTTACCCATTTTTTTCTTTTTCCCAACTTTCTTCTCCCTGCTCTTCTCCTCCCTGATCTTCTTTTCCCTAACCTTCTCCTTCCCGATCTTCTCCTCCCTAATGTCCTTCTCCTAAACATTTTCCCTGATCTTCCCTGATCTTCTTTTCTCTAACCTTTTCCTCCCTGATCTTCTCCCTCCTGATCTCTCTTCCCTAATCTCATTTTCTCTGAATTACCTCTGTAAAAGCCCTGTGTTCCTGTGGATGGGCAGAATCACAGCCTTTGAGACAGGAGTCCTCTGTTTCTCCTTTGCTAGCAAAGCAATAAACCTTTTTCCTTTTTCTCAAAACCGGGTCCTCATTATTGGATTGGCATCAGGGACAAGGACCAAGCTCTCGGCAATACAGGGTTTTCATGTTTTTGAAATTACTCAGATAATGGAATATTTAAATGTATCCTAGAAACACAGATAGGAACCTGTTAAGGGCCTTAGAGGTTTCCTAATCTTACATTTGCGTTTTAAAGATAGGAATAAAAAGTCCAGAGGTGAAAACCACTCAAATCATGTAGGAATGTGTGTCAAACTCAGTATCATTTACTTGATAATACATTTATTTATTATGAAGCATCTACTGTATCCTCAAAAGGGCAGGGTAGCAAACTGGTTAAGAGCATGAGCTTTGGATTTAGTCCTGAATGCAAATGCTTGTCCCTGTGTACCACTAAACGCCTGCAGCAAGCTCTGTACGGTTAGACTTGTTTTCCTTTCCTTAAAACAAGATAATAGTACAGTCATGCACCCAATAATGGTAGTGCTGTTTTGAAAAGCACTGGGGTAAAGGATTTTTGTCATTTTATGAACGTAAGGGAGCACCTCGGCTTGGATGTCAATAGGAAATGGAATCTCCTGAGACCACCGCCACACAGGTACTCTATCCTTCCTTAGAACGTTACTTGGCTCCTGACTCTACCTACTTCAGAGGTTTGTCCCAATGACAAAGGGAGGTCTGCCATAGAAAGCCTTCTGTACAGTGCCCAGCATGTAGCAAAGCTCAGAGAACGTCAGCTATAGCTTGGCAATATCTAGCCTCCAGGCACAAGTGGATCTCACACACACACACACACACACACACACGTATTATATATTATACTATATTACATATAATATATTATATACATAGTTTACTTACACACTTATATTTTGACATCATCATCAAACTATTAAAGTGCTCATAAATACCCTAGAACTTGATAATATCTTCCTTCCTCACCCTGTCTGCAGGCAATCGACCATGTTCTTTTAACCTGTCAGAAGGGCAGATGCTGCAAATACAAGGCAAAGGAACAGCTTCTTCAAGTGTTCTCAACAAGGACCTTCAGTTCTTCCAGACCAGCCCTTTTCCATTCATGAATATGCATGAGCTCAGGTCAAGGAGGCTCTGCCTCTTCCCAGACATGTGACTTTTTGGATGAGTCTTTGAATCTTGATGTTCTGGTATTTAAAATGAGGAACAGAGTAACCACCTTTTGAGGATGCTTGAAAGTTAATTAACAAAAATGATTCTAGGTTGTCCCGACCTGCTCCCTTTCCTTCTGGACCTCTCTGCCCCTCAGCAGTCTGTTCCATGGAGGCTCCTATTCCAGTTTCTGTCCCTGAGCCCTGTTGCTCCTCTCAGCAGAATTCCAAGCTAGCATGGTGGTCTCTGGCATGCCGTAGGGAGGAGCCCGGTTGCGCTGTAATAACCTTGTTACTCTCACTGGGAAGAAACTGTACCTTGGGGAGGTGCTTATTCAGTTGGCTGAGAGGAGAAATGCTGTTTGTATGTAGGATGCAAAGTCGAATAAATAATACAACACACTGTGAGGCATCAGCTGGTAGCAAGCTGAGGGCCTCTGGAACACCACAGCTCCAAGCCCATGAGTCGCTTGAGTTACCTGAGGAACAAATTGCATGGAACAGAACGAGGGGAGTAATGAGCACCCACAGATGCACTTGCCTTCTGTGCAGATGGCACTTTGTGCCAGACACTTGCTTTCTTTAGCCCTAAAGTCTTCCTGATATTTTAGATTCATGCTGTGACTTCTTAGTGGAATGAAATTACAGTAGCTCAAAATTATATCAATAATTATATTCTGCTCAGATGAGAATGATTGTGTGTTCCAAGATGCTAGCAGGAACTCTAACAACAGTCCGGAAACTGATTTCTTTGTGCCAAATAATTAGGTGGAACGTTTTAGCAAGAGAGTTAGAAAAGAGGCTGGGAGGCCACTCGGACCTGAGGAATTTCGTCTGTCATCCATTAGCTCTGTGGCCAAGGGTTCAGTCCTTGATGCGGGAGTATCTTTATTTATAAATTAAAAATAATATTATGCCCACCTCACAAAGCCATGATGTTTGCATGAGAGATATATTTGTACGTGTGTTGTACATATTATGTCAAAAGATAACACGTCAGAAAAATCCACAAAATCAGAGCTCAAAACTCTTAATTGAGGTTCCCTGGGAATTGCTCATGTTGGAGTTTAGGTGCCTTTTAAAAAATATTAACTTTATTCTCTATACTCCCATTTGTAGACTACCTCTACCTCTCAATTCTAGAATCAGCCATGTGCCTCTCTTTGGCCACTGAGGTGTTGAAAGACAGGACATAAATGTGACATAAGTCTCAGGAAGTATGGCTATCCTCTACTGGACTTCCGATCCCAGAGAAGAATGAAGGACCCGTGGATCAGAAACCAGCCCCCAGGGTCCCTTAGAAGCTGGTTTCAGTAACGATCAGACTTCAGCAGACCACAGAGCTGTGAGGAGGCACGGTGACTGTGTGGGCCATGGAGTTTTGCCTTGGCCTGTGAAGCGGTGATGATTTTGTGATATTAACTCACTCATCTACTCTTTACGTAGGGCAACCCCATCTCTCTCTCTACTCAGCAGAGGCCTAGCTTATACTTGCTGTTTTAGTGTCTCATCTGTTTTACATTTTCCTTTTCCTTGTTTTTAAGATTGTTATAATTGCTTGCTGCACCAAAGTGAGCTCAGCTGGTCTAGTAAACCCTCACTTTGAGCTCAGAGCTCCTTTCAAGATCTGTACAGTGGAGTGGACAAACTGCCCACTTCAACATGTGATTAAATCTGGAAAATGGCCCAAGACAACACATCTGCCCTTTCCAGACAGGATGTGTGACAGTTGTAGCCAACAGTAGCACGTGGGGGACTCTGATGTGTCAGATGGCAGCTCCCAGGAAGAATGAACTCTTTCCACTCTTGAGAAATATTAGAAAATGCCACATCCGGCCATCTGGTAAACCATCCATCTTGAGAGGGCTCATGGAATTCAAAAGCTTCACGAGGTTCTCAAGCCATCAGCTGCCGAGGTGTAGAGGAAACAGGTAAAACACAGGTTAGATGTTAGTAAATCATGTGCAGGGAACACTCTGAGAGATCTGCTTTAAAAGAAATGAATCCCATTTATTATGTAATGTAAATCTACATCTATTTTTAAATAATTTGATTTTATAATGGTTTTTTTTTTGCTATTAATTATGTGGGCATAGAAGAACTTTTAAAGAGCTTAATTAGTTGTACATAAAGTCTAAGTCTCTGTTCTTTACAAAAGCCAATAATGACATGGCACAACATCTTCTAGCTTGGAGTTGCTGTGATATCACCAATCACAGGGAAACTTCTAGACTAATTGTGATGAAGAAACATCAGAATCTATTTCAAAATGATTTTAAGAACGTGCCTCAAACCAGTGATTCAACACATGAAGTGGCGTGAGGCGTGGTGACAATCTTTCTGTGGAGCATGACTTTGCAATGAGAGCAGATCACTGTTCAAATTCATTTTCCTCATTTATGATCTTAAGTTTTGTCATGCCTTTACCAAGTAGGAAACACAAATTCTCAGTGTGTGGGTTCTATTATCAGAAGAAATTCGTCAAGAGTTCAGTGATTTTAGTTTCGCAAAATATATAATTCAAATAGAAAGCAAAATTAATTTCATGAATGAATCTTTCCTTTTCATATCATGGAATCAAAGTAAAGGCATACACATGCCTTTACTTTAAAATTAACAGGAAATTCAACTTACAGGTTCAATTTTAAAGATGAAATTAATTGTTTTACAGTGTAATATAAATGTTGAGAAATCCAAGGAACAGAACTGTCGTTGGAATTGGTTGTGAGACAAGCATAATTAACAACAGCATTTAGACAAGCTGCCATAACCTACCAATCAACACGAAAGATGTCACTGTTGAAATGTACAGATAAATGTATGTTCATACATATGCACACATGGGTGTGAACATGTTAAGCACCTAAACCACATAATTTCTTCCTAAGCTGAGGTTGACTACTAAGGAAGAATCTGTCTACATACATAGGTATACACATATGTGTCTATAGTTTTGCTGTTCTTTAATCAGATTTTAGAAATGTTTGATTTATTCAGAACTATGCTGAAAATGAACCTAAGTTCCCTATAATACCATTAAACTTTTTGTAAACAGGTCTCCTAATTTCCTCATACTTTGTTGAAAATTGGTTGGAAATCTTTAATCAGAGTATTCAAAAAATGCCATGCACCCCCTCAAAAAATCAAGCAATAAAAACACTGCAGCTTTTGGATCACTTAACAAGATATGATTACTAGAGCAAAGTTGGCAAACAAGAGGACATTAAAATTTGTCCCTATAAAATCAAAGGAAGAAGTAAACAGTGATGGAAGTGTGAAGGATGTTCAAGTTCTAGTGGGACAGCACAGGAGGGGAGGGGTTCTGGATGGGGCCAATGTTGGCAGCTGGGACGATATTTGATGTGAAGTATTTATGCTTTTCAATATGAAGAAATGATTAATATCTTCCTCATTAGCTGGATTTTTCTGATCCTCCCAAGTACTTCAGTGTGCATACAGTGTTTTTACAATTAAAGAAAATATGAGTTACAGAAATGAGTCAATCAAATGTGTTAACTTTATTAATTTTACAATGAAGCTCTAAAGAGAACTAGAGACAATTCTCTTAAAAATAAGATTATGTTGAAAACATTTTCACAACAATATGATGTAATTTTGGATACATTGATGGCTAATGAATTGTTTAAAGTACAAAAATATATTCCAAGACTAATGATTTTTTTTGTCTCAGATAATCAATAAAAATAAATTTTAATATTTGCTTTTATGTACTTGGTACATAGTGTTTAAATTTTTTCATATTTAAAAAACAGTTCTAGTTTTGAAAATGCTTTTGAATAGAACTATTTACAGGTCATCAATGTTATAACATTAGTTAATAAATAAAAATCCCCTCTCCCAAATATGTAATTTTGACTTTTTTTTTCTCCAAAAATGCATCATGGTTTGAAGAATAACTTTTAAGATGACTCTAAATCAATACCACAAGTGACAGCTGTGTTGTGCCTGCTCAAGTATCTCCCTGATTTGGGAAAACTGAGTCTCTGTCACATAATGCAATACAGACTGTCAGAAGGGAAGAGGCACAGACACTTACAGATGCACTTGTAGAGCATCTCATGACTGATTTCTGGCAGGAGGACCAGGGGAGTTCAGTCCTTCGTCGTTGTTCAAGGTGAACGTGGGTCCTCCCCAGCAAACACAAGTGTCACAGTGTTTTCCATGAACAGTGAGTCATGCAAGGTAAGACAGTGTGCTTCCCTACAGGGACTGCGATTATCAGTTCTCTCTTTTTAAGAAGCTAAACCAACAAGATTTCAAAAGGCTTCATTAATAATGCTTTTAAAAATAGCTCACACAAGGCTACTGAGGTCAATTTAATTGGCCATGCATGAGTCAGGTATGTGCTTTGGGCCTCAGGTATATTTCCTGATCATAAGTCATACATGTCCCAAATGTGTCTCATGTTTACACATTACAAAATACTGCTGCTAAAATGGAGGCAATTTGAAGATCAGAAGTCCAGTAACGATGCCTTCAGGCAGTCCTCAGGACTCGACTTTCTAGTCCTCTCTGCCAGCCTTTGTGAGTTCTGTAACCACCATCTTCACATGTCTGTGAGTGTCACTTTAGAGTAGCACTCTGCATGTACCATTTCATAGGACATGTTAAGTCACCTATGAGGAGGACAGACCAATGGTACAATCTCCTCTACCCTTGTATAGACAAAATAAATAAATAGATAAATAAATAAAAGCCATATTTTCCTTTTTCAAGTTTTACTTCGCATCTTTTAATTCTGAAAATAACCTAATGGAAAGTCAAGATCATGGGCTACAAAGTTGTAATGCTATTCATTTAATTCTGGGCACTTGACTGCAAAATAGTGCTTTAAACTCTGTGCTACACTCATTCTCAAAATTCTGTATATTTAAATACTTTCTCAAGCCGGGTGCTGAGGTAATCCTGTAATCCCAGCAACTCAGGAGGAAGATGTTTGAGGCCAGCCTCAGAAATTCTGTGAGGTCCTAAGCAACTTAGCAAGATCCTGTCCCAAAAGAAAAAAAAATAAAAAGGGCTAAGAATGTACGTAGCTCGGGGGTAAAGCGCCCCTGGGCTTAATCCAAGTACCAAAAAAAGAAAAAAAAAAAAGTACTATCTCAAATGTTTGAAAGAAATTTTTGTGGAGTTTGACATTTGAACTCAAAATTTATCCAGATCTTTAAATGTCAGTATTATTGGAGGACATTGGGAATGAAAAGAAGACAAGTGTATACAGATGCACACAAATGGAAACAGGGCGGCACTATTGCAAGATGCAAGACAATGAAGCAAAGATTCCAGAACACGACCCTTTTCATACACAAACACTTTATATACATATAGCCAAGATGATATTTCATAATGTCAGGGGAAAAATAAATGAATCACAAAACAAGGCAGAGAAACCAGGTATCCAATTTAGGGAAACTATCACAATAGAACCATGCTTCAAAACATTCAACATTTACAATTTTAGATTCTGGACAGGTACAGTGGCACACACCTGTAATCCCTGCAGCTTGGGAGACTGAGGCAGGAGAATCTTGAGTTCAAAGCCAGCCTCAGCAAAAGTGAGACACTAAGCAACTCAGGGAGACCCTGTCTCTAAATAAAGATACAAAATAGGGCTGGGGATGTGGCTCAGTGGCCAAGTGCCCCTGCATTCAATCTCTAGTACCAAAAAATAAAAGAAAAGAAAAAATAAAAAAATAAAGAATTTTTAGATTTTTACATATTATAAATATAAATTCTTTGTTTAAAACATACTTATGAAACATCACTATCACTTAATATTACATAGGACGGCACTGACTCATATCTAAAATTGTTCTCAAGTCAGTTTTGTCACTTTAATAAAATACGTTCTCCTTAAGTATAATTTCTTTATTCAGCAAACATTTACCAAGCTCTTTCTCTGGGTAATGCACTAGGAATGCAAAGTTAAAGGGCACAGTGCCGCCTTTATTACCAACTTTGTGATTCTTCTGCATTTCCCAGGGTACCCAGTTCAATTCTGGTCCACAAAGAACATTAAATACACATTGAGGGCCAAAAACTTTTCTGTAACCAGCAAAAGGAGAAGAAGAGAAACAGGAGGGATGGGGAGAGAGAAAGGGAAGAAAAAAGAGGAGGGAGGGAGGGAGAGACTTACTATTAGTTTCTTCATTTAGAAAAAGTATATAGTCTTCCCTCAGTATCCATCAGGCATTCCCTACAGGAAGCCAAAGTATCTGAAGATGCTCACGTATCTGCAGATGCTGAGGTTCCTTAAAGGAATAGGCTTAAGATTTGCATATAACCAACATGCACCCTCCCATTTACTTTAAATCAGCTCTGGATTACCTATAATATGAATATGATGTAAATGCTGTGTGAATACTTGTTATACTTTATTGTTCAGGGAATCGTGGCAAGAAAAAGTCTACACATGTAGCACAAACGCAATTGTTTAAAAATATTTTATAGACACATATTGATTGGTAAACTTGATGGAATTCATTGTAATATTTCCATACATGCCTATAGTATTCATTGGTCATATCCATCCACCTTCCTAAACCTTTTCCTGCCTTCTAGAACCCTTCCTATATGTGGAAATTAAATGTTTTTTAATCCATGGTTAGTTAAATCCATGGAAGTGAAACTAACAGATACAAAATATTATTGTTAAAAAGACAAACAGATAAGCAATTTATTTCAATACACAACAATAGTTCCAAAAAGGATCTAATGAGTGGCTGTTAAGGGTGCACATAAGGAAGGCATTTAGCCCAATGTGAGGACACCAGGGAGAGCTCCTCCAAGTCATGATGCAGGAACAGGGTCCCGGAGGCTAGCAGAAGCCAACCAGTGCACTAGAGAGCTGATACCGGTTAGATAAATGCATACTGAATTGATTGAGTAAATAGAGAATGATTTGTTGGATTGAGTGAGTAGGTGAAAGGATGGTAGAATCAAAATTGTCTTACGTGTGGATTCTGACTTCCGGTGATCTTAAAGAAGAAACAGGGGCTGGGGTTGTAGCTCAGTGGTAGAGTGCTTGCCTAGCATGTGTGAGGCCCTGGGTTTGATCCTCAGCATCTCACAAAGATAAATAAATAAAATAAAGGCATATGTCCATCTACAACTAAAAAAATAAAAATGAAAAAATAAGAGGAAGAGACAGGACTTCAGGCACTCAGCTACTTCCCCAGAAGTAATTCTTGAGACAGGAGTTTGGGTATCCCACAGCTCAGTTACTCCAGCCCTCATCCTCTGGGCAACTGCTCTCCCCTTCGCTGGCTTTCTCTGTCTGATCTTTAGATGCTGCCACAGCCATCAGTGGTCAGTGTTCCATCCCACACAACAAATGCGAGGCAGGCACAGGACTTCCCCCCATCCGCCTCTCTCTTCCGTTGAAGAGGAAAGGCTTACTCCAAATTTTCCCAAGTGCACTTTCCCTAAGCTCCATGGGTCAGGACCGCATCATGTTGCCTTGTTTATTTATGTGGAAGGCTGCGAAATATCTGCCATTTCTGCCTCTTTGGAGGGAACCACATTTGATTATCACAGAAGCAGAGGAGAATGGCTGCTGGCTGGGCAGAGAGCAGCACCTGCCTCATGAGCTAACTGAACACTAAAGAGATGATCTGGTGAGACAGGCATACCATGCCTTATATATTAAGTCGACATACATGACATCAGTTCCTAAATATTAAGAATAAGTGAAAATTGAGATATATCTGTCAATTGTTACCATCTCTTGTGCTTCTCTCTCACACAGGGTTCTCTCCATGATAAAAGAATTGACGTTTTAAACATGAGTTCAGTAATGTGGAGAACATCTTTTCCTTTCCTTAGTCTTTCCCTTGACTCCATTCTGAGAAACCTAATGAGTCCACTAGAAAGATGGAACTGAGCAGAGAATATCTTTTATGTGCCAGACGGTTTACAAGGAACCTGACAGAATTCATCTCGCTCCATCCTCACGCTGATCCCGAGACAGGCATGAACAGGAAAGTGAGGATCACTGGGTCAAGTACTTGTCTCAGGTCAGAGAGCTGAGGGATGGTGGAGCCAGGTGTTCACCCTGGCCCTGTCGGACTGCAGACAGCACCCCTCGATGAGCACATCTGCGTCAGGAGGTGATTCCATGACTGTTTGAATACGGTAGACATTCCACGTTTGCGAGCGTTGCTGCTTGTGAAACTCCTCGACACTGACGACTGGCAGGAAATGTCTCTTTTAAGCCCTTCCTTGCTTGTTAATTTATTACTGCACATGAAAGGGACCATTTTCATAATCCAAGAAATTTACACAGATTGTGCAATGACAATCATAAATCATATTCAAAACGACTAAGAGGACTAAAATTCCAAGTGTTTGCCTGAGGTTTTCAGAACCTTTCATTTGAGCGATTACATAATTTGTTTTGAACCTACACATTCATTACTGAGTAACATCACCATGTATCACACCATACACACTCATGGAGTTTTATAAACCTTGATTTGTGATCAGACTTTAATTCAACAAATATTTCTTGATTATGGGACTGGCATAATGATAGATTCTAATAGGTTAACAAAATAAGCTAAGATTGGCTGGCCCTTGTCCTCTGGACCTTTGTTACTTGAAAATCATTCTTCAGCTGTTGGAGAAGGAGGAGGAGGAGGAAGAGGAGGGGAAGAGTTATACTTTTTCCCGTAACACAGAAGCATGCTCACATTTACAATGGCTTAGGCTGTGTCCTGGGTTTTCTGTTTTTATACTGCACATCCATTGTCAGCCGTCTGCTCTGTGCCAGATGGAGCCAACTCCTATGGACGGCTTAATCTGGGCTCCCTTGCTGCGTAGTTTCCCCTTGGGTTCTACCAAAGAGCATCACTATGCCAAGGTCATATTTGGGTAATTTCTTTTTTTCTCCCTCCTTCTTGAGTCTGTTCCCTCTCAGGGGCTTTCTCCCCCACCCCCAGGACTCTGGCTCCCCCTGGGGGCTTCTCCAGAGTTCTGGTTCTCAGGGGTGCTCAGTAACACCATTTTCCCTTTGCCATTTTGGTGATGAAGACAGTAATGGCTCCTAGTTTTACTAGTCTCTGGGTGCCTTGCTCTCCATGGTTTATTCTCCTAACCTGGCCCACACATTTGCTAGGATTCCCTGTATTAAAATCTCTTTATTTGAACCATTGGGGAATATTCTGTTTCTTATTGGTACCCTGGCTAATCAAAAATGAATGCTAAAGAAAATTTTGAAATCCAGTCTCTACATTTTCCAGGGATGGAAATTCTGGTCCAGAGAGTTTCACTTGCCTGAGGTCACTCATCCCCTGGGAAGGATAGGAGCCAGCTCACCTTCCTCTCTAGCTCAGACCCCTGGAACACCCTCAGAGCAATGCATGTGTGGGACCTATTTCCTCTATGGATTCTGCTCTCTCAAACTTTGGGCAATAGCCATTTCTGCAAGCTTTTGATCCTGCAAGCTAAGGACATGAATGAACTGAGTCATCCCCACAGAGCTTCATTAATTTTAAGGCAATTTAAGATTTCTGAGTCATGGGTTTCAGTCATTTAGACTTTCCCAGCTGGTACTGTACTTGCCCACACACATTTTTCTTCAAAGATTGCATCTGTGTCTAGCTGTGTGGTTCTGCCCACTCTCCATCAGTTTCTGAGAGAAACCGACCTCGTAGAGTGATACATGCAAAGCTATGCCTTTTCCATTTGCCATGTGCATTTTAGTTTTTACAGGAGGGATCAATGGAATTAGCAGTCTGCAGCTGCAACCAGGCTCGATCCACCAGAGACATGCACAATTCCAGATTCTATATCCAACACAGTATTTTACCCGGCCTCCCAGGAAAACTCAGTTATACCATATGGCAACTACACTCACTGAATAATATTTAGCAACTGGATGAACAAGGACTGAATCATATCTCAACCATCTTGGCCAAATATTGTTTTATACAGCAACAGTATTAGTAATATATATGTTTTATTTTTTACACTAGTACTTCCTGCTACACCCCCAGAAAATTAAGAGCTAGACCTCACTGGAAGTAGACAGCACAAGAAGAGTTCTTGCTCATTAGCAATCTTTAGTTCAATATTGCATTGTATGTATGATACATTCAGAATGTCTGCTTTTTCTTGTCCTCCAGAACAGCTGCTGGGATTGAGCAATAGTCTCCCAGGGTAACGCAGTAGGGAATCCTGGGGCATTTCTCAGACATTGAAAACAAAGGATATGTATCCATGAAGAGGACAGGTCTCGAGCTCTCTTCCTCCCACCAGGGAGAAACCCCCACCCCATACTGTCAGGATGTAGAGAAGAACATTAACAAGCCTCTGTATGTGGGTTGGCTGTAGCTGGGTGATCTTAAGAAAGTTACTTTCCTCTCTCAGCCTCAGTTCAGTTGTTTAACAAGAATAATGATGAAAACCATTTATAAACTGTAACACAGCATGCAAGTGTTAGGTCAATCATGCATAATGTTCAGGCATGTCTCTGCTATACATGAGCAGCCATGGGGAAATGTAATCCTTACCTTAATGAACTGGCAAGTTGAAAATGGCAAGATGCAGAGATAATTTCAATAAAATATGGCACAGCTAAGATAGAGATAAACTCATGGGAAAGACTCTTAGCTCAACGCCGGATTTCTTGGAGGAGCTGGTACCCAAGATGAATGTTATATAATCAGCACGATTTATGGAGCTAAGAAGGATATGTCTTCCAGCAAAGACCATGAACATTCGTTACTAGAGAACATGATGCATGTACAGGGTCAGGAAATAAGGCCATATTTATAGCAATTACAATATTAGTCATTATTACTACAGCATCTATGTTTCAAAAAAATCAAAAAGAGGATTCCTGGGAGAGCTGGCCATGTGCTATAGCATCAGCAACTCATCTCCCACTCCTATGACAACTACTGTGGCTATCTCCATGGGAGACTGTTAACTGTAGGATGTTGAATTTACCAGAACTGGAGGGAAAGCCATCCTGCTTTACCTGGATGCTCTTCTGCCCTCAAATCCCTAAAGAAAACAAATCAGCATCTTCATTCTTGGAGATGTAGTGTTGTCTTCCTTACCCTCCTGAGGTTTTCCACAGCCTCTGTGCTACAAAGTTTGGAAAATGAGGAATGAACTAACTCTTTGTTGCCAAAGATGGAAGGAGCTTGAGCATCAGGGAATCTAATGCCCTTATTTCACAGACAATGTGATTGAACTCTGGTAAGGGAGATAAACTTGGCTACAGACCCCTAGAAAACCAGTGAGTGAAAACAGATATAAAGTGTCATGAATTTTAGCTGAGGACTCTCAAAAGACCTAGATGGATTCTCACCTTTTAGGACAGAGGAAATAATTTTCTAGACAAAGCTCTTGTACAAGCGGAGCTCCTGATCCACTGAGAGACTAAAGTGTACCTCTTTCAGCAATGACAGGGTAATCAGAGATCCCTATAAAAATATCATCGCATAAGGCCATGCACATGAGGAAAGGAGATATCCCCTTAGCCGGACATATCAGGAGATGCAGGACTTGAGATTTATTCAGTCTGTTTAATAAATATCATCTGTGATCACTGCAGGCATCTTTCTTCCCTACTCCTCTGGGTAAGGCTTCTTAGAGAAACTGACTCACACAGCAAGTCAGTGACGATCCTTCACTGTTGAAGGTGGCCATTGCTGTGTAAAAATCAAACCCAGCTCTTCCTGATGTGAAACAACCATCACTCTTTAGCTCATGACTGCATGGGACAGATGACATTACTGAGGTCATCTGGAGGCAGCAGTTTGTCAGCTGCTGGTGCTGTCTGGAGGGACAACACAGCTTCGTTCTCATGCTCAGAGTCTTGTCAGGTTGGTTGGGAGGGTGGGTTGCATGGGGACCCTCTCTGTCTCCACGTGTGTGGGGCCTTTCCCTGTGGTTTCCCCAGCAGGTTCTTTGATTAGACTCATTGCAGGGCTCCAAAAGAGGAAGGCAGAAACTTCCAGCTCCGCAAGGCAAGACCTAGAACTTACCATGTGTCATATCAGCCATTCTCATTGGTCCAAGCAGTCTCAGTCAAGTCCAGGTTCCGGGGGAGGGAAATAGCTCTGCCTCCTCACAGGAAGTGTTGAAGAGTCGTAGTTATCATCAACCTGGCACGTTTCTCTCTCTACTTTGGGCCACTTCACGTGTGTAAGAAAATCATGTTGATTCACGGCCCAAGAAAGAATGTGATGGGAAAAAGAAAGAAAAAAAATCTCAGATGAGAAAACATTGCAGTACTTAAAAGCAGCCCCAATACCATGAGTTCATATAGGATCTGCTCCTGTGCCAGCTCCTGGCACAGTGATTGGCGTGTGGAAGGTGATCAATCGACAGAACTGAGCTAATTGACAAGAATTTCCTACCATATTTGTTGTTATGTGAATGAATTTCTCACACTGAACCTCCCAGGGAAGGTGCCAGGGGAATCTTATTGCAAAACTAGCAGTTTATTGGGTTGACAAAGAATATTCAATTAAGGAGATTTTTCAGAACACAATGGAATCATTTTAGTTGTGAAATGTGGACTTAAAAAGTAATCATTTAGAAACATCCTGCAAGCATTTGAAAACTGGCTGGCAGATGTAGCCTCTTTCACTCAGGCTCAAACTGTGAGTCCTTGGTGGGCACAGAAAAGCAGAGGCACCTGCAGATCTGGTTCAATTCCAGGATCCTTTGGCCCAGTATGTACTCCAGGCTCTGCATATAGCACAAGACAGCTAAAAGAATGTCACTCATAGATCTGTTTATCCAACAAACAATGATGACAACCAACATGTGCCTGTCACCATCCTAAGCACTTATGGGAGAAAGGGAAGGACAGACTCCAGGACTGTCCTTCTGCCTTATCTCCAGATGGCAAAATGGCAATCTGTCCATTCTTAGAGTCCAGGGAGATGTGTGGATGGTGGTAAACCAAGATGGTGGGGGGCAGAAAGACTACCAGCCCATGGAGCAACCATGCCGGAGGAAAGAATGCTTGAAGGATATCAAAGGGCTATCGTGTCTCTTGGTGGACATCAGCAGTTTTTATATTTTCCATTTCCTGTTGAATGTAAGAATTTACACCCCAAGATTCTAATATGCTACCCTAAAAATGTTAAGGTAAACAACTTTTGAAATGGCTCCCCATGATCTCTGTCTTCCACCTTTGTGCAATGCCCTCCTGTCGCATTTGAAATGGCTCTGATGTTAGCTGGCTCACACTGAGCAGAGCATGGCAAAAGTGATGTGGCTCCAAAGACAGATTGCCACTGGGCAACCTCACTCCCTGGCTCTTCTCACATGCTTGCTCTGCTGAAGCAAGCTGCCATGTGGGGAGTGGAGTTATACAGAAGTTCCTGTGTCTGGCAAGGGAGGGTGCCCTCCTGTCAGCATCTTAGGGGGAAAATGAGATTCTCGGTTCCACAACTTCAAAGGACCTGAATGTGGCCAGTAACTGTACAAGCAGCTGTGAAAGTGGATCCTTGCCCACTTGAGCCTTCAGATGAGACCACAGGCCTGTCCTACACCACGACTGTACACTTGTGAGTGGCCCTGAAGCAGAGGATTCAGTTCTGCTAAAGTACATCTAGATTCCTGATTTACAAATATAATAAGTCTGTGTTATGTTAAGTCACTAAACTCAGAGAGGTAATTTGTTATGCAGCAATAGACAAATTGATGTGTGCATGAATGAGTATTAAAATTCTAACTACTACAGCTATAAATGCCATGCACTTTCTACTACACCATGTGATTTCTGGCCCATAAGAATTTCTTTCAGGGGTCAGGGGGCCATTGGGCCAGAGGAATGGAGTCCTAGTGTTTTGGCTCACCATCACATGGCCCTGTGATTTGGGTACAGCCCTGCTTTCCCTGCCTGAAGTCTTGCCTCAGGATTCAGGACAGGGCCTCCGGTTAAACGTGCGCTTCTTTCAACCTGTTGGCTCAATGCTTTCCTCGTTTCATCTACTGATGAAAAGATTCTTCTGCTTCTCCAAAGACTCTAAATACACACACATATACATATAGACACATTCTATCTACTTGTATGTGTGTGTATTCCCACTGCTTTGCACCAAGGACTATTCTAAAGAATAAAATGGCAAATGCTGTGCCTTTGTTTACTTTACAGTTTAT
This sequence comes from Xerus rutilus, assembly GCA_028644305.1. NCBI lineage: Eukaryota > Metazoa > Chordata > Mammalia > Rodentia > Sciuridae > Xerus > Xerus rutilus. Next base: position 73,620,398 of record CM053411.1, on the reverse strand, counting down.
AATTGCAGTTTCTATAGTTGGCTTTGTGGTAGGGTTACTTGGTGTAAATCTTGTGCACCTTGACTCTGTTATAAATTCTAAGGTCAGGGATACAGCCTTTTTCTGTGATGAATAGAGTAATAGAGTCCCAAAGATGATAGCAGTCCATTGAGGACAGAATTGTGACCTTGCAAAAGTTCATAGATTGAAACTCTCACCTTCAAAGTAGCTGTTTTCTGAGATACAGAGACAGGGCTTTTAAGGAGGTAATTGAGGTTAACATAGGTCATAAGAATGGGCCCTAATCCAATGGGCTAATGTTCTTCAAGAAGAAGAAAGATATGTGGATGCACAAGCATAGCAAGAAGACCAAGCAAATACTGAGGGTGGGAAGCATCTGCAAGCCAAGGGCAGAGGCCTCAGGAGAAACTGACCGTGCCAACACCCTGATCTTAGACTTTCAGCCTCCAGGACTGTGAGAAAGTAAATGTCTGTTAATGAAGCCACCCCATCTGTGTATGTTGTTATGGCACCTCTACTTAACTAATGCACTGTAATTTGACAGGAACCCAGCCAGGCAGTGCCAGAGAGTGAGATCTGTGATGGTATGGAAAGGTCACAGGCAATGGGTTCAGACATGCCTGAAATAGAATTCCAACCCTACCCTCTACTAGTTAACCAAAGCAATTCTTCCTGATGGAATCCCAGTTTTTCTTCTCTGCAGAATGGGGTTCATCTTCTCTATATTTCACTGTTACATTAGGAAGATGTGAGGTAGTGTTTGCAAAGTGCTTGCCATAAACCAAATGCAGAAGAAAGTATTGTTTCATTCCTTCTTTTCTCCCCAGGGAGAGAAACAGGATGGGTAACAGGGCCAAAGCAGCCATGTAGAGTCTGAAACAATAGGATTCAATGGCACTTATCTACACCTTATTTAAAATCTGAGTACATTCTTCATCATATATCTTTTTAGCACTAAATTTTATTTTTAAAAGCTATTTTTAAAAATCTTATTGCCTTTAAATACTGGTTTGCCTCTAAAAACTTAGAGGTATTGTGCCAGAAACAAGTGTTACCCTCTCCATACCCACATTTGGGCCCTGAATACCTGACTCCTCAAGAAACCCTCTTTGGCCAGAGTAAAACGCTGACCAGGATTATTCTTGAATACTCCAAACTCCAAAATGTCCTTGTATCCCAGGTTCTGGCAGGCTGTGTATAGAACCCTTTGTTCTGCAATGCAAAATGATTTTCTAGTCATTTGGGCATTTATAGCATCTTATAGACATCAGGGTAATATTTTTTTTTCCTGAAAAGACCTTTTTATAGGGACCCCAGCAAGAGAGGAGATGAATTATATAAAGAATTTCTGCAATATGATCTTTGCCAGTTGAACCTAGGTTTTGCCTGTTTCCTTGAGAAATTTTAGTGAAATTTGTGAAGGAATATGTCAGCCACACCTGGATTTGAACTGACTTCTCTGGAGAGATCCCTAGTTTCTTTTATTTTTAAAACGCTTTTATTAAAGCATTATGTTATACATAACGGAAAGGCTTATTCTGACATCGTCATAAATGCATATAATGTAATTTTCTCCAGTTTGAACCCTAGTACGGATCCCTATTTTCTGGCTGGGAATCCCAGCCGCTACTCTTGTCTTGTACACCAGAATGTTGAGGTTCCTGCCTCTCCCCACAAGGCTGAGAGCAGCTACAGAAAGAATATGTAGCATCTTAGTATATATTTAACTTTCTTGCCTAGCACAGCATCAGTGTGAAGAAGAAAAAGGAAAGATCCAGAGGGAGAAGCAGGGGGAAGAGGAGAGGGAAGGAGGAGAAGAAGGAGGAGAAATTCATACCAAAAGCCCTGGTGTTGGTTGCACTGGTGGTAAGAGCTAACGCCCACTACCATCCACAGGCTGGACACAGGGCTTCACCCACATGTTACCTAAGGCTCACAACTCTATGAACTCTGCACTATCATTGTGACATTTTGAAAAAGCAGAAAGTAAGGTTTAAGGATATTACATAGTTTACCACTTAAAGTCACAGAACTGCTAAACTTCAGAGGAAGTACTCAGTTAACAATTCTTGGTTGACTTTTGCATCTAACGTTTTTCTAGATGTGGTTTCCCCAGGGATTGTTAGGGATTAAGCCCTGGAGTCACTGAGTGATGTGCCATTTAGAAAGATGTTTACTTCCTGGAATCAAATCCCTTTTAAGTCATATTTGCTAGCACTCTCTTTTATTGAATGATATAAAATTTCATGTTGTCCCAAGTATAACAATTATACTTTCATATATTTCTTATTGCCTAAATGGAAAAAATTATGAAATCAGTTATTTGTTTATACTTTTTGCATTTTATTAACTGCAAAAGCATGTGAGCACATGTGCATATTGGAAAGAGAATCCTGCAGACAGGAGTCTTACTTATTTCTGATTCCTTCCTTTGTAGGAAGCTGAGTAGACTGCCTTCTAGAGCCCAGGGGCTGTACTGTACTTGCTACATTCCAAGCCCACCTGAGGATTCAGGGATTGCAGTTTGGAAAACACTATTCCATGGTTATCCATAGCTTTTGCTTAGAGATGTGCTCCTGCTTTGCAACTGTTAACGCTGTACTCAAATGAAATCTTGTGCACAGGCCCCCACACGACACCCAGATTATCTTAGATTCAGAGTGGTATCCAGAAAGAAATAGAAAGAGGGGGAAAGGGGGAAAAAAAAACAAAGGAGAGAGGACAAAGAGGAATAGGGAGGAGAACTGTGTCATCAAAGGGTCACAGAATGTGCCAACAAATGTCCTGGATGTGTGCTCCTGGCTAGCAACCTCCTTAAAACGAAGATTCTTCTACTGAGGGTAGTAATCAAGCTACCTTTAAGATGTTCTTGGGAGGATTAAATGAGACAAAATACACGATCTCTTTGTAGCCTGGCCAGCCCAGTACATATGTTAAGCCTTATACACCTTAATCTAGGATGTCAGGGCTATCATAAGCCAAGGTGCCCATTGGCTGAACTGGAGCTGGAATGTGATGGACATTTCATCATCATCCAGGCTTTGGTCCACTTGAGAGATGCCCATTTTTTTCCCATACCAATGATGGAATTGTAAAAGGTGAATATTTAGTGACCATTTGATGGAGCCTATTCCCTTTATAAGGAAGGTACTGTCGTCTCCATCCCACTTAAGAAGAAACGGAGATGGAGAAGTCAGTGCATTTGAACTCTGACACTTGAAAAGCAGAGGGATGATCTTGACCCAGGAAGATCTGCCCCTTGAAGTCAGTCTGTAGGCATGGGTAAAAGCACATACTAGATTTACCAGAACATCCTTCAGGCAGAGCCCTTTTACAGTAACCTTGCTCTGTAGATATGCAAATTTGTAGGACTTCCTGGCTGGCTGGTTTGTCCTACCTGTTTTCATGTTTCTCTATAGGCTGTTCAGCAATCTTCTACAGGATGGTAGACAACTTGCAATACCCAGAAAATGCCCATGGGTTGGGTTTGCCACTCTCCTCTAATTGAAGAAGAACATCTCACTCATTTGTGAGCACACAACTATTATTCCTATAGGAGAAGAAGAGGTGTAAAACCAAAGCCTGGAAAAGAAATAGCTTCAACACTGAAATTTCATCTGCATTTATACATTTGTCCAAAGAGGAAAAACTCACTCCCTAGCTAGCCATGGTAAACCCCACTAACAAACAGTCAAACAACACAAAGTGAATGGTGTACTAAGAATCACTTTGGAAATAAGAAGCGGCTTCCCAAACAAGACATGTTTAAGAAAAAAAAAGAGAGAAAATGACCAAGGAAATCACCGTTATGGGAGGATTTAAAGTGGCCCTTAAACTGAAGGCTTAGTCAACTCTAGAAACCCAATGGCAGGCAACGTGATGTAGTGAAAAATCTTATAGTTTCAGAATCAACTCCCTCTCCGGCCCTGCTTTCTCCCCAAAACACACACACACACCACCTCTAGGGCTGCTGAACATGGATTACCGCCACAGAATGGATCCATTACTGTCCGCTGGGTCTTGGTTCTTTCATCGGTAAAGTGGAGATAATAATTTGAAGTGTTGTAAAAAAAAGAAAAACAGACAAAGACTTCACTGGTGTAGCACCCCAAAGGCAGAATTAAAATCTCAGTATTACTGAAGTTAGTGAGATTCATTAAATCTCCAAATTAATGAAACGATTTGATATGGAGCTAACAGAGCCAACATGGGCCAAAGACTAGAAGCAGGACACAGGCCTCGTCACCACCCAAAATTCATCTCCGTGTCTTGCCCCTATCCACAGCTCAGGGTTACTGCGAACCGGGCCAAGTTCAGTGGCTGTTGTTACAAAGGAGGACGCCTCCTTCCTTCAGCCTTTTCCAGCTTTTTTTCACAGATGGATGCAAGAAACGTTTTCCAGAGTTAGCACAAGGCTTAAGGAAGACAACAAGAGGACACGAAAATCAATATGGCACTAATGATAGAGCCTAAGGTGACAGTGAAGAGTTCAGTTTTAGACAAGGGGACCTCCTGAAAAGTGTTACAGAACCGGATGTTAGAACGGTGTCCTGACTTGACTTCCCACATAGTGATGAGTTCACTCTTGCCTGATTAAGTAGAAGTGCTTAACCTTCCAGTTGCCTTTACCTACTCAGACACTAGGTTATCTTGACTTTATCATCAGAAATATCTGGATTGTAACTCAGATATAAATACCACAAACTTCTTCCTATTTATTATGCTACTCCCTGCCTTCTTGATTTTAAACATGCTATTTAAAACTTCAGGTATCTGCAAAGTCAAATAAGAGAAGGTGGAAAAATGCCCCTGATGTAAGGGAGTACAGTAAGGTGAAGGGAACATTCTAGAAAGAATTCCAGGAAAACAGGGAGGCACCAAACAAGGAGGAGGGAGTGAGCCACGTTGCAGGCTCAGAGAGAGGCCTTTAGTGTGGCGAGAAACTAGCAGGTGTCCTAGCTAGCAGAAGAGTCCTAGGGAAGTTCTGGAATTCCAGCCCAATGACTTAATCCCAAGGCTCCACGAATGGCCAAGATGGCTGATGCTATGGTCTGGATGTCCATGTCCCTTCAAAATTCAGATGTTGAAAATCTAATCCCACTGTGATGGTATCAGGAGGCCGGGTCTTTGGGAGGTGACTAGGTCAGAAGGCAGAATACTCATCAATGAGATCAGCACCTTACACTGCAGGCCCCAGAGAGCTGCATTCCCTCCTCCAGTCTTCCCTCCACCTACAAACCAGAACTACAGCCTGCACAAGACACCAAACCTGCTGGTGCCTTGATCTTAGGATTTTCAGCCTCCAGAACTGTGACAAATGAATTTATGCTGTTTATGAGCCACCCAATTTATGATATCTTGCTATTGCAACCTGAATAGACTAAGATGACTGTATTTTCTACTACTTCAGGGATGCCATCCACAGTCATCTCAAAGGGAATAAAATAGTTTGGAGCTGAAGAGGCTATAATCTAAATATCAGCATAAGCATACACAGCCTGCTACTGACCTGAGGCTATTTGATTTGACTGTCCTACCACAGAGTATATCGATTAAAAATGTATTTTTTATGATTACATGATTCTCATTTTAATTACCACATAATATTTTATCATAGTCACACACCCACATGTTTAACAACTCCCACATTTCTTTTTTTTTTTTGGTACTGGGGATTGAGCTCAGGGGTACTCGACCACTGAGCCACATCCCCAGCCCTATTTTGTGTTTTATGTAGAGACAGGGTCTCACTGAGTTGCTTAGCACCTCGCCATTGCTGAGGCTGGCTTTGAACTCGTGATTCTCCTGTCTCAGCCTCCCTAAGTGCTGGGATTACAGGCTTGAGCCACCGCGCTCGGCTATAACTCCCACATTTCTTATTGATGTTCTAAATTTCTTCTTCTTCTTATTGCATGTTGTACTGCTTTCTGTGGATATATTCCAACAACAACAACAACACCATAATGACTATTTAGTTTCTTTTTTGTACTGGTCACTGTGTTGGTTGCTTTATCTGCATCTTCCATAAGTTTCATGTGTTGAAAAATTCAGATCATAATTACACTTAATAGATTGAGATATTCTAAGTAATCCAAGATCATATGGCTGAAAACTGAATAAATGAAGATCGAAACTGACATTTCTACCACATTTTTTTTTCAACTTAAGAAGAATTTCTGAGTCAACAGGCAAAGCAAATTGCCCGATATAAATTATCTCATTTATCCCGCATTACAATAACTTCATGAATTTGATCAACAAACATAGCACTTAGCCACAAACTTAGCCTTTAAGAAGGGACAGGACAACTGCTGCTGTATAATTTCATCAGAAGTAATAAATTCACTATCAGTCATGGATAGTATCAGTCACAGATCACTGTAAACTTAACTTCATTTGTTCAGTTTAAGCTTCAGTACTCTCTTTCCTTTGGAAGTACAGTGGTTATTAATACCACATGACCCCAGGCATGATCTTCATAAAACCCCAACACAATCATGTGGCTTCCCAATCTAAAGTCAGGGTTGATTCTACCTCTTCTCTACCATGAATATATCAATCAGCCCCTTCCCAATCTACCCAATCCAGTTTGCAGGCCACCTGCCTGGCCGCTACCGCCCTGCCACCAACACTGGGGCCGGGTGAGTTACTAGAAGTTGAGAACATCCCACTCCTTCGCTTTTGCACATTTCTTCTCTCTGCATGAAATGCCAGCAACAGTCTCTTATTCATATTATTTTATGACTCACAGGACTATTTCCAGGTCCCTGAAGAAAGGAAATATATTTTTTTAAATTGATGTATTTCCATATCCAGTGTTTGGCACATAGTAGGTTTCAATAAATATTCGCTCTGGATTAATTCAAGGTTAAAAAAAAAAAGAAAACACATTTTCTGGGAAAACTCTCTGAAGTCCAGGAAAAGTTGTCCCTTCTCTGTGTTCCCTGGAGGCCCTGATATTCTAATTGCCACATTGTTACACAATGAATTATTTGTTTCCCAGTCTTTCTCTGGGGCTAGACTCTGAGCTCCTGGGTGGCAGACTAATCTTACTCATGCTTGGATCCCTAACACCCAGCTCAGGGCCCAACTTAAAGTAAGCCCTCAGAGAGTTCCTGGTACTGCAAACACAACCCTGAAGCAATCATGTGAGGTGAGCCAGTCTGTGTTATGCTTCTCATTTTACAAACAAGAAAAAGACATGTCCAGACTCAATTTGAAACTAAAGGCCAGTACCGGAACACAGATCTCCCAAACTCCTGACAAAGCTCTGTTGGTGGCCACCAAATAGAGGCCAGGCACCTCTCTTTCTGACCCACGAACAGAAGTTTCCTGGGGGCTGTTGCTGGTGCTGGTCAAATGTTCTGATGGGGTAGACTGGATTAAAGGGCTCAGCTCTTCTGTGGTCTCCACAAGAGCCTAAGAGAATCTATCTATTCCCTGGGGATCAGGGATTGGGTTCTAGGCAGGTTTCTGGGCCCTAAGATGTGAGATGTGCCAGGAGGCATGGGGCCCTCTTACCTACTTTACGAACTATGCTCTAGGATGCAGGCAGTGTCAACCCTCCACCTCTGGCCAACCACCAGGAACTCTTGATCCCTGCAGTGACCCTGTTGTCCCCAGTGGACATAATTATAAATAGTTCTCTTTTTCATTCAAATGCATGCTACTGTGGGCAATTAATTATGTGGTTGCTGCCACATGAGAAGATGTGCAATATTCACCTAAAAGTACAGAGAGCTCCCAGAGTTCTCTCAACAACCCTTTTCCAGGCTTCAGCCTCTTTTTGAGTCTTCTCCAACTACACTGCTTCTTGTATGCCAGGATACATTAGGTAAAGCTAGCATGTCCAAAGTCTTCTCTTGTGTTCTTTCCCAAGCCAGTGATCTGGAACCTTCCTAGGAAGTGAAAAATAATCTGAGGGTGAAACTACAGCTTTCCCCTGATGCCAGTGTTTAAATTATTTGTGGTCCACATGCTGGGGCGTAGGACATCTGCAGCTCAGGACCTTGGCTGGGAGACAACAGGGCTCACTGGAGGTATGATGCAAAGGTGAGTTTCCCTCCAAGGCACTCTAGGGACTGTCCAGGAGTGGAAGAATTTTTGATTAAAATTTTCGAAGTCAAAAGGTGCTGAAAATACTCAAACCCAAGCTGGGGTGTGAGGGAGGACTGGAGAGGCGCTGACACAAACTAAAAGCCAGCAAGAGATTTCTGTCTAAATGAGAAGTGTTGGGGAGCGATAACGAAACTAATTCTTGATATCTCAGAAAGCAATACTGGTGCAAGTACATTCTTAAGAAACAGAGGCGCTGCCCAGTCAACATCGGAGCAGAGGGAACTTGATGCTCAGAGGATGCCTGGCTTTTTGGTGGAAAGAGCAGGGGATATGAACTAGAAGGGTGGCTGAGTCCAGGCATCTCCAGCCCAGCACCCTCAAACGAGCGCGCAGCAGGGCCAGGCGCGCCTCGGCACCCTGGGCCGCGGAAGGATCTTGCACATTGTTTACCTCGTCTGGGCAGCGCGAGGGAGCTGAAGGCCAGCGCCGGCGTCCCCGAATGGGAGCTGCAATGGCAGTGGCAGCCGCCGCGCCGCGGGCTGGCGCGTTGAGCCGCCCAAGCACTGGCAGCGGCGAGGCTGATTGATAGGCGCTGGGCTCAATGAGGGGACCCGGGCGGGGGCGGGGCGGGGCCGGCTCCGGGCCGAGCCAGTCGCGGGTGCGGCTGGGGCGGGGCGGGGGGGCTCCGTGGAAATGTGTCGGTGACATTGAATGGGGAGACCGAGCGCGAGCGAGGCGCGCGCGCGCGCACACACACGCGCACACTTAGCCCGGCTCGCTCCGAGATCCCCGGCCACGTAAGTAACTATTAATACCGCCTCGCCGGGAGATGCGGGCGTGCTGAGCGCCAGGATTGGCCTCGGGCACCGTCGGCCAGCCCCTTTAATTTTTAAATACACAGTCCTCTTACCTCTGGGTGGCAAGAAAAAAATAAATAAATAAAAGAAGAAAAGCCGTCAATTTTCTCCAAAACAAACCCCGCCGGGCAATTTGGGTTGAGGGCCGGGGGAGACGGAGTGGTTGCAAATTACTCCAAGGCGAGATCTAGTTCTCCAGCGGCAAAGGAGCACCGCGGCTTGGCAGGGCCGGGCAAGCTTTCCCTTCCAGTTCCCGCAGGACCCCCGGAAGCTTGTGCCTGGGAAATCGGAGATCATTGATCCTCCTTGGTCCCCGCCCGCACTTCTCGCTTCAGTCGGAGGAAGATCCGGAACGCGAGCTAGCGGCGACAGCAATGAGCCTGTTCTGACCTCCGCGCCGCGGGCCAAGCCCTGGGCTTTGTCGCGGTACCTGCGCCCGGCGGGGCCGCAACTCTGCCCCAGCTTTTGCAATCTTTTGTTCGCAGCTCTGATCGCTCCAAGTTAAATGATCCCTTGCTATTTTTCTTTTTTGTGTGTGTTTGTTTAATTTTTGGAGAGCTCTTGCGATCTTGGAAAAGCCTCAGACGCCATCTACAGTTAAAACGTAGGTAACTGCCCTCTCCGGCAACCCCCCCTTCCACGCCCCCCACCCTTTCCACCAAAAAAGGGGGTGCAGCGCGGATTCTGGCTGCCGTGCGTCGCGAGCCGGTAGACCCGTGCTTATTTCCTTTTTTCTTTTTGTTTGGTTTCTAACGCGTGGAGAGTGAGCCTCCGCCGTGCGCTTCCCGAAGACTGCACAAACTACAGCAGGGCTTCTCCGCCCCGTCTGCGATTCGGAAGGCTGCCTGGGATTCGCTTCGGGAAACCTGGAGCTGCAGCTCCCCACCTTAGCATTCCGGTTACTCATCTATATCCAGCTGGGAAAAGAGAGAGAGAAAAACTAAAAAGTGCGGCGATTCTGCACATCGCTGGCTGCTTTGGGGTAACAAAAGGACCCGAGTTGCCTGTCGACGGAGCAGCCCCCGGGAGCCCGGCTCGGAGCGGACTAGGTGCTCGCGGAGCCCATCTGGGGGCTTCCAACTCTCTCTCCCCGCAACCCCTCTCCATCCCCTCCCCTCTTGTTCCCTTTTAATATCCGAGGCACATAGGCGCCTGCAGCTGCACTCGCCTGCGACTCGTCTCTCCAGCGGGTTTTTTTGTTTGTCGTGTGCGATCCCCACACTCATGAACATACACAGGTCTACCCCCATCACAATAGCGAGATATGGGAGATCGCGGAACAAAACCCAGGATTTCGAAGAGTTGTCGTCTATAAGGTCCGCCGAACCCAGCCAGAGTTTCAGCCCGAACCTAGGCTCCCCGAGCCCGCCGGAGACTCCGAACTTGTCGCATTGCGTTTCTTGCATCGGGAAATACTTATTGTTGGAACCTCTGGAGGGAGACCACGTTTTTCGTGCTGTGCATCTGCACAGCGGAGAGGAGCTGGTGTGCAAGGTAAGGAGCCCGGGGTTTGCTTTTGCTTTATGTCTCTTTGAAAAGCTTCCCTGGCCCTTTGGAAGTGGCCGGAGTGGGGCGGGAGGTCGCCAAGCCCTCGCCCCTGGGGGAGGGAGATTCGCGGGATAATTGTCCGTGGCCTCGTTAAATGGTTTTGTTTATTTATTTGTCCATGTTGGACTAGTTGCGAAGTTTTTAGACCATTGCAGACAATGGGGCGGGCTGCAGCGGGGGCGTTTTGGGGAGAACCCAGGGTGGGGAGGGCGGCGAGACTGCGCGGGGGCACGGACGCGCGTGCTCCCCGAGGCTCGTGGAGCTCCGTGCGCGGGGCCGGCGGCCGCTGCCCAGGGGATTTCTCCCGGTGTCGATCCCCCTCCCCTCCCCACGCGAATAGGGAATCCCCTGCTCATTTAAGACACTGATGACTTGGTTCCTTTAGCAGCCATTGTTCTTAGCGTGCAGGTGTTAAACCTTTGTTCCAAAGGTGCCCTTTAAAAGCGACACTTAGAGGTGTCCCCTCTGGCTGAGCCCGGGGGCCCACGGCGGAGAAGGAGTTTACAAAGATCTTTCTTTTGCCTGGAGCTGGGAAAGGAGGGTTGGAGTGGAAATTCGAGCCGCCTGCTCACCTTGGGTGAACAGAGAATTCTTCGGGTCTGTCTTGTCTTTTTCTTCTCATCTCCAGACTATCTTGCCAGCACGTTTTCCCGGTCCTTATTCCCCAAACCCCCTTCACACACCTTTGCCTGCAAGGTTTTGAGGTTAGCATTTGGAGCCCCCTGGAATTGTGGTGCTGACACCGAGATGGTTACTTCAGTTTCCTTTTTGTCTTTGACCCTGAACAGTGACTGGCTTGTGTTATGTGTGTGTCTGTGTGTCTTTGTGTGCACTCAGGGCATCAGAGGAGGGATGAGAAGGGGAATTGTTACAAAAAAAATTTTTTAAAGACTCCGGTGGAGCACACTGCTACCCAGAATTGGACATAGATCAAGAATTCATTCTCACTTAATTTTGGATTTGCTCACTGTTTTTTTTTGTTTTTTTTTTTTTTGGTGGGGGGAGTGAGAATCCATGCTGCCTTTGAAATGGGCGCTGTCCTGCACATCTGTATAACAGATAATGCATCACACTTTTCCCATTAACCAGAGACTACTTTGTGGAATAACCTTATTTCATACTGGACTGGAGTATTTCATAGCAAAAATTGGGTTAGTGGAGATCTCCAGTTAGTTTTGTGATTGTTCAGTTTAGACGTTAGGGGAAATCAGACTCTTTAAATATTGCTCTTTGCTTGTACCAAACATTTGGCATTTTCCATCTTTTCCAAGTTATAGAGACTTAGAGCAACTGTTCCCGGTTAACCAAAATTCAGTAGGCGGCTCAGAGCTGGATTGAATTCTCCAAGTCCTGCAAGGTTGCACAATAGACTAGACATCCTCTGAAATGAATGAATTCCACAGAGCCGCCACTCTTCTGAAATATGCACATCACCCAGCAGTGAGTGTGTTCACTCCTTTTGCTCAACTTCAGTGTAGCATTTTAATATTTTTCAAAGACTGGGGATGCTTTTAAGTAAAGAGACTCTGCAGCCAAATTCTGCAGGAACATCTTGCTGGTATTTCTTTGTTTAAAATCAGAGATGACTCTGGCCTCTGCTCGCCCTTTCTCCCTTCAGGTCCTTCAAGACATATTTCACTATGGGCTGACCTTTCAGTGTCATTTGCACACTTGCTCTCTGGCCTAAAACTGTACTTAATCTGCTGGTTTAGTTATTGCAAAGATTGGATCAGCCCCTCACCAATTACAGTGTGGCTGCAAGTGGATTTAAGTGCAGTATCATTGTTCTGCTTGACAGAGGTCATCCCTGTGAGAGACAGCAGCGTCTGTTCTCCTGTCTTTCTATCAGAGGTGATGTGGGTGACTTCTGCAAACAGAGCTCTGTATATCCTAGGGAGCTCCAAGTGAGTTTTATAAGGCTGCATCTATGAATTGCCTTGAGATACACACCATGGGTTCTTAGCTCACTTAGAGGCTCAGTGAAATCTACACATTGAATCATTGAATCATTCCTTTGGATGTTTTAGAATGTAGGGTTCATGTTTCTTAGCTCTGTGTTAACCCAAGAAAAAGTCTTTTTAAAAACAGACTGAATGGTGCTGTTCACCACAGAGGACTATACAGAATGCTATAGGATGCTCTGTGGGCAGAGGGATTCCAGGGACATTTAAACAAAATGATCCAGCCTGTTTATTGTCTCCCATGTGCCTACTTTGGCTAGACAAGTAGAGGAAAGAGCTTTAAGGGGTCTTTAGCTGTATCGTTTTCGTAGAAATGCTGGTAGCTACTGTGCAGATTGACATAATTACTATCTTGGCAGAAAGGGCACTTTCTTTTTACAAACATTATTAATGGTGGCCTAATCTTACTGCCTTATCTGAACTGTCATATTATATAACCAAGGCTCCAAATTAAACATTTGAAAGAAGCTGGCAACCAGGCTTAAAGCTTGATTTTGCACTTGAAGGTGATGGCTTAAATGCCAATCCAAGCCTATAAATGCCTGTTACAGCCACTAATAAAAGTTTGGCTCTTTCCCATTAGGAAAGCATAAGTACTTCTTTTATTTTTCATTTATGTCCACCATCTTGGAATTTGGTCTCCTCCACAAAGGGTATGGCTGCATTTTGAAGCCGCCACAAATGTGTTTCATTGTATTTTTCTTTCTTGAATTCTGTGTCCATTCAGTTTTTCTGCAGTGGGCAAGGATAATAGGCTAAACATGCTGAGTCAAAAGCACCTTTCATTTTTTTAAAAAGGCAACTGGAAACAGGAAGTATATTGTAAATAATCATAACTCGAGGCCCTGGCGGCAGAACCTGCAGCCTGGCGCTTCAGAGCAGATCAGGCTCATTACATAATACAACGTCAGTAGCCCCTGCAAAACGTTTATTCCTCTATGAAATTTCTGAGGCTTCCGCACATTGTGTTGCCTGCAGTCTGGGTGTTAAAGTTGACTCAAGCATTTCAGATTCCTAATTGAACGGGCCTCTGAGGTCACTGCTCTGAGGTCATCATTTGACAGTATCAGGGTGTGATTTGTGGTCTCTGGAGAGTCTGAAGTATTCATTCTTAAATTCTAGGGTACAGTGGCAGCAGCTGTGTGCTTTCCTGAGCTGCCTCATTATGGTTCATTCACAACGATGCTGTTAACTTTGCTTCCTCAGCCCCAGTTAGCACCAGCCCCCTTGAGGTTCTTATTGTCCCTGTTTGACTCACAGATTTTTTTTTTTTTTTAATGCTTAGAGTGACTGAACTCTTGGATTCCTAAATGGCAGCCTGTGTTCCTGAATGGGCTCCAGAAGGCCTGGGATCCCTTTACAGGGAATCTAATATTGTGCATGCATTTGAGCTTAGTGCTGTCAGCCAAGAGGGGCAGTTTTCCTCAGATTCCTGGGTGGAATCAGGATCCAGGAAAGGTTGATGGCATCTTAAGTCAGTGTCTTCATTTGGTGGAGAGGGGGCATCCAGTGACCCTTGCCCTTTATCCATTCCATGCAGATTAGCCGTGGCCGAGCCAGGATTAGCGTACAGTGGTTCACACTCCTGTGTTTTCTCACCACATTGCAAAATAATGATAAAGGACAGTGTGCTGTCACTTAATAAAGCCATTTAAGAAGATCAGTATTCGCAAGCTGCTAACACGAAGTGTGCTGTTGGGGCGTTTCTCCTGTGGATTCTCTTGAGCCGTGATCCCCTTCACCTGCCCCTCATTTGTTAGACTCCTGGTACCTTCCTGTCACCCACGTTCCTGGGAAGGGAGGCGAACCAGGGCTAACCCAGGCACTTGTACTGCTAATTTAGCTCAGGTCTTGAAATGAATGAAAGCTTCCTTCCTAACCTCGGAAATTCTCTGTAGTGTTCATTTCTGTTAGGTTTGTTTCAAAAGGTATGGATGGTACGTTTTCTTTGTAAGCAACAATGAGGTGGCATTTCACAGGCTAATTCTGATTCATGGAAAATCATTGCATAACTGGTTCATTGAGTTAGATATCCGTGGAGGGAAGAGGGATGCCAGCCGGCTTCTCATTGACAAGGCCTGCATCCTCTTCCCAGCTCTGCCACTGGGGGCACAAGTTTGTCTTCTTTTTTGAGCCTCAATTTCCACATCTGTAAAATGTATGTAGTGAATTTAGAAAACCATTAGGCAAAGTCCAGGTATGAAGGTATTAGTTGTTGCAAGATGGTGCCTGTTGGTTTGCATTCTTTTATTTCTCTTTTCTTTGAAGGTAAATAAGGTCTTGTCTGTGTTTCCTGGGGTAGGTAATTTTCTAATTTAGCCTTAGTACTTGGATAAACAGAGGCAACTGGGCTAAAGGGGAAAAACGATAAAACTTTATGTTTGTGTACTGACTTCATTTTCTGTTATAATCCTCCCAACACCAAGTGAAGAATCATTTGTCTCTTTTTTACATGACATCTTGGAGGATCAGAGAAGTCAGGTGACTTATTCAGTGCCACAGAGGTGACAGCAGGCAGGGCTGGTACAGTCGGGGTCCAAGCTCCGTGTACTGTCATCTTAAACACATGCCTGGGGGAGGTGTTAGCATTCTGAGATTCTGTGTTGTGGGAGGAGCCTGACTGGGTCTCCTTACTCCTATTCTAGGTGTTTGAGATCAGCTGCTACCAGGAGTCCTTGGCCCCGTGCTTTTGCTTGTCCGCCCACAGCAACATCAACCAAATCACGGAAATCCTCCTGGGTGAGACCAAAGCCTATGTGTTCTTCGAGCGAAGCTATGGGGATATGCATTCCTTTGTGCGTACCTGCAAGAAGCTGAGGGAGGAGGAGGCAGCCAGACTGTTCTACCAGATCGCCTCAGCCGTGGCCCACTGCCACGACGGGGGCCTGGTGCTGCGGGACCTCAAGCTGCGGAAATTCATCTTCAAGGATGAAGAGCGGTAAGGCTCAGTTCTGCTCATATGTGTGTGTGTGCCAGGCTGCTCCTGGCAGTCATGGCAAAGGTTGGAATGAACACTTTTTTGCTGCCTGAGGTTCAGGTGAGGGCAGGGAAACAGGAGGACAGAGCGCAGACTATTGCAGTGTTTAAGTGCCACTGGAAAATAAATTCTGTTGTTCTAAGGTGTCATTGAGTGTGGGATAGTCAGTGACCTGGTGAATGTGTATGGTTTCCTATCATGAACTCTACAGGTGGCTGCAAACCCATGTGCGGTTTTCGATGTCACCGAAGGCAAGACTTTAAAAATTCTATACCATCAAAACACTGCCTAGAATCTGTTGTTTATAATTCATTCACTCCTTCAATAGCTACTTCCAAGCATTTATTAGGTATGAATCACAATTCTCAGCATTATGATTAGCAAGATGAATTAGAGCCACTTGCCTGATAAAAGTGTTACAGCTCTTAACAGGTGAGTTCCTGGGTCCCTTGAGAGCTGGGTGGTGAGGGATGTCAGTTCTAATTAGGACTTGGAGGGGCAAGAAAAGTTTGACAGAAGAGGTAGATGACTGTGTAGCCAAGGCTTGAAAGAGGAATGTGTCTCCTGTGGCGTGGGAAGGACCGCCCTCCAGGTGAGGGACTGCAGCTGTAAGTGCGCGCCTATGAAGGTCTGTGAAGGTCTCAGTGATTTCGGGAAGCAGCTGCACAGGATGCTGGGCATCTGGATTCCATTCATGGTTCTGCCATGAACTCATTATTTCTGTGCAGCAGACCCCACTGGGGCTTTGCTTTCTCTTACAGTTCACTTTGGTTGTAAAGCCTCCTTTGGGCCATTTTTTTTTCTTTTTAAGAATGTGCTTTTTGAGAAGGATGAAGGCCACAGATTAATATGCATTGATGACTGTACACCAAGAATTACTTTTTAAGTGGCTCTACATACCCCATGTCATGGATTCTTAGGACTGCCTTGCAAAGAGGCTGGGAAAGGGGCCAGTGAAATAGAGACCCACCATCACGGAGTCATTATGGGCCTTAAGGTAGACCATCTGAGGTCAGGGCCAGTACAGTTGGGTCTTTCAGTCGCTCAGCAAATGTTTTTTGCTGCCTTTTGTGGGTCAGGCACAGCCCTTGTGATCAGAGCTTTCCACCTTCCAGTTCGTTGGCCATCTAGCCCAGTAGCCTGTGATAATTTCAAGCTATTGCTTATAGAAGTCCAAGGACATCCGGATGAGTGAGATCCAGTGATGTGTGCTTTGTTATTTTAAATTATTATTATTTTTATGTGCTTTTTAATCTCCATGGTTTGAACTAATTGAGAAGTTAATGTTTGGCAAGCACGTTGGTATGAACAAAGGGAGAGGGCCTGTTGTTACTTAACCCAAATGGCATTTTTCATGGGTGTTTATAATCCAGCTGCATATGCAAAGAGCAGAGCAGAGGGCGTCTGTGCTTCCTGGGCCCACAAAAGCTGGCGAGCTTTCCACGTTTTTATTCACAGAGGGGAATCACTGGCAGCTAGTATTCTGGTCTTTGATTTTTGATGCCTTCACCTTTATTGATAAACTGAAAAAGGAGACTCCCCTAAGATGAGCATGTGGAGCTGACTCTTAGATTTTCTGTTCTGCAGCCCAGGCATTTATGCCCATGGAGCCTGGAGACTCAGGTCCTTATCCTGCTCTTGATTTTAATGACCTTTGTGACCTTGGACACCCCGCCCCCAACACACACACACACACACACACACACACACACACACACACTACTTCTCGTCCCTCTGTTGTGTGGCTCTGTTATCCTGGCTCTAAGTTCTTCTCAGCTTATAGCATTCAGGTATGTGCTTCTTGGAACATTCTCATTGGGCAGATGATGAGCGCCAGCAGAATACCAAGGAAGGTATTCTCTTTGCCCCTCTGTGTTTCACCTTTGGTGTCTTAATAACCTCACCTACGAAAACAGGAGATGATGTAGCTCAGTTGGTAGAGTGCTTGCCTCACATGCACAGGGCCCTGGGTTCAATCCCCAGCACCACAAAAAAAAAAGGGCAGGAGATGATATTTTTGGCCTCTTACTATACTGTTCTAGTTTATCTTACTTAATTCTGAAAGAGGGAGAGGCGTGTGTCGTTCAGTCCACGCTGGAGTGAAACTCTGAAATGCAGAGTGGTGAAGTTTCAGAGTTACACCAAGAAAGAGCACAAGTGAGAGGAGATTCTCCAGCAAGTCAGCCCAGCTCTTGAGAAATCCATTCACCTGGGGTGGGGGTGTGTACACCTGATGCCGGGCCCTCCCCCAGGATGTGCACCTGCAAGTATCGCCTCTGACTGTCTTCTTGGAGAGGGGTTTCCAGGCCTCAGTGAGTATCGCGTGGCCTGTCAGGGAGAGCAGTGACCCTGAGTGGGTGGATGCCCCCAGGTCATAGAACATGGGAGCGGGTGTGGACCCAAGGTAGGGACCATGCTTCCTCCTTCTCCTTTGGCTGCCAGGAGAGGAAAGCATGCCCCTTGGTGTGGACAGCTAGCTGGAAGCAGATCATGGCCCTGGGTCAGACTGTAGGGTCCCTACTGCAGGCTGCTTCCCTGGCCTCACTCCTTTCTGAGAAGGTTTGTAAGGGTGCCGAAGAGGCATGTGGTAGAACCAGAGTCCTGATGACCCCAGGCCTAGGGAAGAAAGATCAAGGTGCAGGAAACTTCCAAACTGAGGACCAGGGTCTCTGACATTCAGTCTGGGGTTGTGTTTGAACCGTGAAAGAGCTCGACCCTCTCAGAGGGAACTGGAAAGGGGTGTTTCGTGTGAATGAGGGACCAGAAAGACCCATTGGAGCAGACATGCTAAAGCAAATTTTTAAATTTGAATTGTAAAGAGGCTTTTCCACCGTCAGGAAGCTGGTCACATCTGAGACTGGCAGGAGAGCGCCTCTGGCCACACCTGTGGGACCATCAGGGAGGACAGGAAGACATTTCCTGACGAGTGAGGTTGCTGGGCTGCAGGGCTCAAAGTCATGTCCAGTCCGCGGAGGCAGCCGGCCTGGAATCCTCTCAGTCCCCAGAGTGCTGTCCCTGCTCCACATCATGCTGCGTTCCCAGTGGGCTTGCCACTGGGTGAGAACAAGTGTTTGTGTCTGGGCATCTTTGCCAAGGTCACTTCTGTGTTCAAGGACATTCTAAACGTTCTCATCAATGGCTTATAGGAACTTCCTCATCCACCTATCAACTTTTTGTGAAAGGGGACTAATGCCTGGTCGCCTGTTTTCTTCTTATGGTTGTTTTGTTTTATAACCTCTTGATTTCAGAATGTGAAACTTCTGGTTTTGTCATTCGACATGTTTCTGCCTCTCTGTTTCCTGGCCTCACTGAGTTGCACAGAAGAGTCTGTGAGGTTATTTTGCCTGGAGAGTGGCCTGCACGCAGCAGTTGCCCGCACTTCCCTGAGGGAGTCCTGATCTCATTGGGGCCAGGGCATGGGGAGCTCTCACCACCCATCCTAATTGTGGCACCTTCAGTAGAGTTACCATATTTTCTGTCCCGACAGCATCGGAAGTGGGTTGAATCTGAAAGAGTTTTGAAAACTTACACCATGGTGTCTGCGTCTGTTTTCTGACGCCTGATTCATTCATGAGAGAAGCATAGAAGCAGGTTGGCTGCGCAGCTTCCCGTCATCAGACACCTCATTGATACACTTGTCTTTTCTTTCAAGGATGTGCTCCTTTTCCTCCCGTGATCTCGAGCCCCATGGAAGGTGGAGGAGCATGTAGTGGAACCACCATTCGGAACAGGACTGCCCGTGAGCGGATTGCTCATGCAGAGGCTGTAGAGTGCAGATCGTCTGTAACTGTGCCGCCCTGGCCATCCCTGAATACATTCTTAGGGCATCTGCAGCACCTCGGGTTCAGTCCCCACGGAAGCTTTGCACACATTGTTCTCAGGTGGCACAGGGGCTTATGTACCCTTACCCGGGGGCAGTGCCCTTGTGCTCAATAGCAGCTGCTCAGATTCTTCCACTTCCATTTTACTTGGATATGGGTTCTAGATTCAAATGCTGGCTCTACCACTTGTTGGTTGCCTGAGTCATTCAATGTTTCTGAGCTGTAGTTTTCTCAAAGCAGAAATAATAGTGACATCTCTGGAAAGCAGGTATGAGAATTAACTGAGCTACTGCTGTGATGCATGGGTAGAGCAGACACCATTAAGTGACAACTGTGCCTGAGGTCTTTGAGAAACCACCATTATAGATGAGAAGTCCCCAGGACTCAGCACGTCTCTGGAGCGAGGTCTCTCTGTGGCAGCCTTCTCTGTGAAGAGCAGTGCCCTGGTATGCAGGGGTTCAGATTTAGGCAACACCCTCCTCTTAGAAGTTGACCTGCGGGTCGAGTGCATCTGATATGGAGCCTGTTGCTCAGGAAGGCAGGAGAGTTGACTAGGCAGCTGCAAGGGGAGAAGGGCTCCAGGGTCCTGCCTGGCCTGGCCTGGCCACTGAGTCTTGGGCCCTGGGCTGCTCCCCTTCTTGACCTCACGATGTTTCTGCATGGCAACTTTTCTTTCATTAAGAGCTGTACACATTTTTTCAAGTTGTAAGCAGCTTGTATTTTAGGAAAACACCTTGCACGTTTTGCACGTTTTGAACACCTACTTTGTTCACATTGCTCAAAGGGGAAAATCTCAAGATCCTCAAACATTGAGCAGCGTTTTGAGAAAGTGGATCCCGCCTCCATGGAACCCATCGTAGGCACCCCCTTTGCATCCACAGTTTCTGCAGTCAGATCTGAGATGGTGTGTGAGTAGCCAGGGTCAGCCTGCAGGGCAGGGCCCTGATTCTAACGGAAGGTAGAACATTTCCCCCAATCTCCAAAGGGAGCACCGGATGCCCCGCTGCCTCCCTGTCCTGTGGCTCAGCCTGGGGTTAGAGGCCACACTGGTGGGATCTTGTTCCTGCAGCAACCCTGCTTGATTTTGTCCACTGGGTTTCTTTCCCAGGTGACTTGCCATTCCGCCCCCAGTCTCCATACAGTGTTGACACTTCCTTGCACAGAAATGTCTCATGTGAACTGAGAAACATGCCTCTTTACACGTTTCTTCTTTGGTTAAGAGATCTTTATCTCTTGACATGGCAGGTTTCATTTTCTGTGCAGCATGGAAGGTGATCAGTGCCTGCTTCTGCTGAATGGCAGCTGGGACCCTCTGTAGGAACTGAAGGGCAGGGTCCTTTTGGTGTAATGAGTGCCCCCTTTGCCTTCCTGGGGCTGGAGGCATTTCTCCCTCCTCCCAGTGAGGAGATCAAGGCTGTCCTTCTCAGAAGTGGGTTTCTGCATTGGCTCTTCCTTTAGATCTTCCAGTTGTTCCTGCCTCCTAGGAGGCTTTAGTCTCTCATCAAATACTGAAGGTGGATGCTGGGACCTCAATTCAGATTCAACTTTTCTTTCATTAAGAGCTGTACACATTTTTTCAAGTTGTAAGCAGCCTGTATTTTAGGAAAACACCTTGCACGTTTCTCTTTGGAGGAGTAGAGCTCCTGGGAAATCCCCTCATCTACGTAAGCTAACTGTACTTGGGATATTGCCAGCCCTGGGAAGGCTGTCTCTGCCCCTGCTCCTCAGGGTAGGTAAGTGTCCCTTTCCCAGAGCATCCCTTTGCCTCTGTGATACCTCATGTCCTACTCTGTTCTAATGGTCCATGTGTGCATCTCTGGACTGTCCTTGTCTCCTACCCTGCTGGACTGGGAGCTTCCTAGGACAGAGACTTTTTCTCATTGATGGAGCCTGGAACTGGTGGACATTGCTGTATGTTGAATCAGTGAAAATATCCTTTTTTGGATAGGAGCAGCTAAGATTGGATTCTCATGACAGGAAGAGAGAGGCAGGGATAGATATCATTTGCATTTAGGTCCTTGCCTGGAGCAGGAGCCTGGAAAAGTAGGAATCCCCATGGAGACATATTCTCAAAGAGAGCTCTTTTCAAAGTCATGTATCAAGTGCGAAATGAACCCATCACTCTCATTTTCCTTTAATGATTGATGCCCAAGTGACATCTATTTAAGACACTGTTTTCAGTGTTTTCAGTGTCTAAGGCAGGCTGTAATTTTATTTAGGAAAGGCTTTGCTGATCACAATTTGAGAAGGATGAGTTCACTCAGGGCTGTCTGCTTAGAAATAGACAAAATAGGGAATACTCTGGCAGGATTTTGGCCTGGCTGTTTGCTACTTAATCAGTTAGCTGTGGACTAGTCTAGAGGAACTGGGGGAACCTGGATGAGGGCACAGTGTAAGATTTTTGATGCCTCCACTTAACCCTAGGATCTTGGTCTACTGCCTCTCAGGTCAGTGGGAGATAATGCATATAAAGTGCATCGGAGGCTATTAAGAACGTGGCTGTCATTACTGCTTTCAGTCATCGTCTGATGGCTTCCAGCCTCATACCTGAGCATTCATTTATTCATTCAATAATTATTCATTAATCACTTAGTGTGTGTCAGGCACTATCCTAGATGCTGGAGATATGGCCGTGCTGAGTCGGAAACCCTGCCCTCATAGGACCTACATATCCATGAAATAATATCCAGGCCTAGCAGGCATCAGGCTGTACTTCCTATAGTGCTTAAATTAACTAATTAAGTTCTGATGAGCTATTTTCAAATTAACAATTTAAGCCCAATGAGTAAAGTGCTCTTATTATCACTGGTTTATAGATGAGGAAATTGAAGGCCGTGTTTTACAGCCCCTGAACGACAGACCTGGGCTTTGTAGCCTGAGCCTAGGCTCTCTAGGGGAAGGGTGTCTTCAGGCAAAAACATCCAGGTTAGACACTAGATAAAATACCGCATCTTGTGCCCAACCCTCAGAAAAAATGTGCTTAGGCAGTTGAGCAACAAATGTGCTCCAGGAGACCTGGCCAGCGGAGTCTGCGTGGAGCGCACGCAGATGGGTTTCTGAGCAGTCAGGACATCACCACCAGTTGGCCAGCCCCACAGGAGTCCTCAAGTCCTGTTCCATTTTATGAGGTGGGTTTTGTTTCCTTCACAGAACTGTGAGGTGGGATCCGTTATCTTTCTACCCCCATGCCTTTCATAGGACTCAGTATTATCAGCTGATGAAATGGACGTATGAGCAGCCCTCATGCCCCAGAAGCATAAATATTGTAAAAAAAAAAAGACTCCTCTCTCAATTAGTAGTGAAAGGCAGAGCGTGGGAACGCAGTCTGAAGGTCCTTTCCCCAGCATGGGTGCAATTTTCTTCTAAGTGACAAAACAAGAGTTTAGCCCATTTGAACTCTCCTGGGGCTCTGGGCATTGCAGTTCTTAAGTAGAGTCACACTGAGGTGCCCCGGACTATGTCCAGGCAGAAGGTTGGGGTTGGGGGAGGGGCTGGCACACAGGATGCTATATTGCAAACATTTATTACGCACCTACTAGTCCTGTTCACAGCTAGGGGTTGGTGGGTACTGTAAGAATCAATATCAGAGTCCTTACAGAGGAAGAGATAATGAGATAGTTATTTCACAGTTCCTGCAGTGGAAGGGTGTGGAGAGAGGTCATATCAGAGGGATGGGCTTCCAGCCTTTGGTAGGAAGGGGAGGGTCCTGTAAGTGAGCCAAGCCAAGAGGCAGGAAGGAGCCCTGTGCAGGAGGAAAGTGCCTCTGGAAGATCATCCAGGAGTGGCAGAGATAAGGCTGGCAGGAAAACAGTGGGCTAGGGCCTTGAATATATTCATCCCTGACCTTGAACCTGACCTTGAACCTGACCTGAAGCCCAGGAGGAGCCAGGGAGTGGTTTTCTAGGACAAGGACAAGATCAGGTTCTTGATTCTGGAAGCCTGTGTGAGGGACTGACCAGGAATGGTAAGACAGGGAGCTGGACCTCTATTTCTGGGTGATGCTGCTTGAACTGGAACCTTGGCTGTGGAGCTGAAGGGGTGGGGGTGTAGGTGGGGGAGTGAAACTCATCCCTTTTGTCTTTAGATGTGAAAAAAAAACAGGAGAGGAAGGTCCTTCCTCAAGCTTTAGATGTGTCTGTCGCACAACCAAGATCAGCACTGGGTTTTCTGACTTCCTGTAGGGACACTCCGGTTGGGGCATCCTGCCAAGTGCCAAGTCTGGCTGGAGAGCACACCCGCCCACGCTGCCCTCCCTGAGCCCTGCCTTCCCCACCTAGGAAGCTCAGCAGCAGCAGCTCTGGGTGCTCCTGTCTTCAAGTGCAGGGAGCAAGCAGAGAATGGAGTATTGCTGAGGAATTCCCACCAGTGTGGCACTGTCCTGGGCTTCCCCATCTGTTTCCATGGTGAGCGGAGTCCTAAAGGCCCTGTAGTATGTGGGCTGCCCCTGTGTGGAGTTTTCCTGGAGGGGGTCCAGGTGGAATGACCCCTGTTCATCCAGTTAGCCATAGTTGTTAGAGGCGCACCCTACGCCAGGTTCTATCGCAGCTGAGCAGCTGGTGCTGTAGGGGACATCTGGACACTTGGCTCCAACTGGGTTTCTCATCCTAACTTTTCTGTTTCCCAGAAGGTTCCTTCATGTTTCTAAGCTGCAGGGGTCCTCTCTGTGGTCTGGTGCATTGTATCAGTGCAAAGGCACCCATTTTCCAGGTTTGTAAGATGACAGGCTTGTTCCTTGTTCCACTTTATAGAACAAGCCTCCCTGGGAGCCCCTCTTTATAGACCTCTTCCCGCCACCCTGACTTCCCTAAGGCCTCCCTGCCCACCTGAGCCACCTGCGGTCAGAATAGCGCAGATTCGATGAATACACAGGCCCCTGGTAGAGGCCCTTGGAGGTAACTGTGGGAGAAGTCCATATAGGTATGAATCGAGATCAAATGATGGATAGCTTGTTTTGTGTAGTTAAGTGGTACGTCCAGCTCCAGTGAGGGCCCCTGAGTCAGCAGGATGCTTCCTGGGGGCCCCTCTAGCAGTTGCCTCAGTGGGGCTTTGTCCTGCACAACTGGACTAGCCACCAAGGTCACACTTAGAGTAACAGGCAGAGCAAGACCAGACCTGGCTGCAACTGACATTTTCTCCTTTGGCCTGCTTGGATCCTAGATCTGAAGCCTTCATTTCCTTTGTGGATATCACTGACCTCAGGCCACGGGACTTCCCCTCCCTGCCAGACCCACTTTGTCTGCTGAACTCCAGCCTGAGCCTCACCCTGGCCCACCCTGTTCCCATCTCTTGCTGCCAAGAACTCAGGGTGAGGCTTAGGGTTTAAAAGCAAAGCACACTTTGCTGTGGAGGCTGTTTTTGCTATTGTGGGTGGAGCACCCAGCTTGGAGTTTAAAAACCTGGGTTTGAATGCTTGCTCCTCTCTCCCTCACCAGGTGGCCTTTTACACGTCACATCTGCTTCCTGTCTTCATCTAGGAAGTGCGCAGGTGATGCTGGCCACATTGGAGCTATAACTTGCAACTGTGGGATGTGGTGGTTTTGTATTTGATGGGGGCTGAATGAGTGGGCCTCACACTCATCCCCACCCATTCAGGGTCCCCTTGAAAGTTATTCCTTTTTTGATGCTAAGTACATCTGTGCTATTGGTGCCAGGATGTATCTGGAGAGGACAGTGGTGTTAGAATCTTTCCTGCATGGATTCAGACCCCAGTTTTCTGTTACCCTGTGTATAGGTTAGACTATTTAATTCTCTCTGCCTTGTTTTACTTCTTTGTTAGGAAGTATACCTATATCATAATCCAGACTTTCGAAATCCTAGCATCTAGTAAATTCTTAATACATAGCTGCTGTTCTTGTTAATGTAACCGTTACTAGCATTATTAGAATGCCATGTAGAAGCATTGCAATCATGTTAGCTTAACAATGAAAGGACACTTTAAAATCAGGCATTTAGAAACTGAGAGCCCTCCTCAGGGCCTGTTGCTTTTTATTCTCATGTTAGGGAAGGGAAGCTGATGGAGCCAGTAGTCGCACTGCTATTTGGATTTTGTGGTGCTGTGGTTGGTGGGGGACCAGGACCTTCAGGGCCCACCCATGATACCTTGCAACTAGCAGGAGAGGAACCATATGCTGCTTCCTCACCGAGCACACCGTCTGGTAATACAAGGCCTAACACTGGGCTGGGCCATCAGTGAATACACAGGTGTGCCACGAGGAGTCCTTGTTCATTCAGTCAGTCAGAAGCAAAGCCGGGCGCGATGGCTCACGCTTGTAATCCCAGCACTTAGGGAGGCTGAGACAGGAGAATCGCGAGTTCAAAGCCAGCCTCAGCAAGGGCGAGGCGCTAAGCAACTCAGTGAGACCCTGTCTCTACATAAAACACAAAATAGGGCTGGGGAGGTGGCTCAGTGGTCAAGTGCCCCTGAGTTCAATCCCCAGTACCAAAAAAAAAAGCAGACTGTCCCCTTCCTATAATAATGCAAAAGGCACACAGCAACACAGCTTCTTTAGCCAAATGCATCCTGCCCTGGGCTTCTGCCTGCACAGAAATGTCTCCTCAGAAGCAAACCACTGCCATTTACAGCTGTGGGGTCACAAGCATTGCCCCCCGCTCTCCATCACTTTCCAGAATCTTTCTTCTTCATAGACCATCTCTAGTTCCACCTGCTCTGCAGGGCACATCCTGGTTACATTGCTCAGGACTGAAGGAGATGATGGAGCTGGCCCGGGCGCACAGCTGGAGCAGGAGCTGGAACAGGTGCAGAGGTCCCAGGAAGGGATGTGGTCACAGCATTCATGTCTGCTTCTGCATGCCTGGGGCCTGCAATTTATACTCCTCTGTCTTCCTCACTGGCTCTGGGGTTGAAGGTGGGGACTTCAATTTAGTAATAGGATCCATAGAGTTAACCATCGTTTTTTACAATCTGCCATGCCGGGTCTCCAGAGAGCATGTCTTGCATTATTTCATAGAATCCTCACAAACTGAGAGGATGGGTGTTATTTTATGTGTCACGTGTGCATACCCAGTGTCCAGTTGGGGAGCTCAAGCAGAGTGCTTGAGGAATGTCTTTAATGCCTGAATGATGAGTGGGACATTTGAATTGCTAGGTCCACAGATGCTCCTGGTAATTTTTATGAAAATCAACGGTTTGCTTGGCAAAATTCTCATCCCCAGACTGTTTAGGGGACATCAGAAGTTTCAAGACTGTCTACTTATTTCTGTCCTGGTTCCTGGCTGTGGCAGCTAAAGCCCTTCCCATGCATGCTGGCTCTTGTGGGGCTGTGAGGCCTGGCATCTCTGTAGCCACACAGCGAGTCCTCTGGCACTGGAGCTGGGAAGTCATGCCTGCCTGACCTGCCTCTGCTCCCCAGTGGAAGGTCCATGTTTAAAGACAGAATCCAGACCTGATGCCTAGACCCTTGCCTGCGACTTATGTAAATAAGGTCGGTGTTCCGAGAAGATGGCAAGGTCAGAAGAAGCCTGCGAGGGCTGCGTTTCCTCCCCAGCCTTTCTCTAGGCTGCTCCTCCCCGTTCCCTGTCCTGCCTGGGAAGCAGACAGTCTGGTGAAAGTAAGATCAGCTCCTTACCCCAAAGCAGGCCAGGGCACACATGCTGCCCACTTGGAGCTTTCTTCACCAAGTGACCCTGCTGTCATTTGCTATGTCTGCTGTGTGGGCAGGTGGGGGCCAGTCCAAGGCAAGTGAGCCTCTGGCCCTCCCCAGCCTTGCCCACTACCCTAGGAGCCTGCTTAGCCTCTCTGGGCATCAGACTCGTCATCCACATAAAAGAAGCATATACCTGCCTTGGAAGCTTATCTCACATGTTTCAGGAGAGCATATATGTGTGTGTATATATGAATGCCTGCGCTGGGTTTGGAACATAGATGATGCTTCTCACTTGGAATTTAGTAACGTTTAAGGCTAGAACTTGCCTAGAACTTGACCAGTGTCACTTCTGCCTGTGCTTTGCTCTCTAAACTGCCCCGGTCCCTGTTGTTCTGCTGCAGCCTGTGCAAGATCACATGAGACAAGCAGCCCCAGCTTAACTTGCCACCACCACAGCCTCTACTGGAAGGAGGATGGAGTGCTGAGCAGGTCAGCTTAGAGCAGCTGAAGT
This sequence comes from Xerus rutilus, assembly GCA_028644305.1. NCBI lineage: Eukaryota > Metazoa > Chordata > Mammalia > Rodentia > Sciuridae > Xerus > Xerus rutilus. Next base: position 73,593,061 of record CM053411.1, on the reverse strand, counting down.
TTGGCAGCATGGGGAATGGTCTTGATAGTTCATTCTTGAATTTATGAAGAGGTGCACTCCACTTGGGGGTGGGGTGTTTGACAAGACAGGCCTTGACCGTTGTCTAAGGCCCTTGTCTATGACATGGAGAAGGCCTCTGGGACGAGGGGTCAGGATGCTTTGAATGTGGGGGCACTTCTGCCTGGTGGGGGTTGGGGCAAAGGAGAAAGTCAGAATCTACAGTTGTGACCTGGAAGGGGACAGACAGGAACAGGACTGCAGGTTTGGTTTGGCATAAAGGGTTCTAGGTGGGAGGTTGTCACTTAGAGGGCAGAGCTAAGAGCAGAGTCAGTGCAGGACCGTCTCACGGTAAGTGGCTGCTCAGTGCCGGGTGTGTCCAGGTGCTCAAGGTACAATAGCAACATGGTGCTGCTCTGCATCCAGAGTGGCCTCTTCCACATGCCCAGGAGCTCCCGAGGGGAGTAGGAACAATCACCAGAAAGGCAGTCGAGATAACACAGAGTATGCATGCCAGCCCTATACATGTGAGTCCCACCTTTCCCAGGGAGATGGGATTGGGGTGCTGCTTTATGGGGTCACCAGCAAGACCTTCACCATGTTCACTTGAGAAGACCTGCGAGGACAGACCTGTGCACAGCTGGGGAAGAGCATCCCAAGCAGTGGGTGCCACGGGCAGAGGCCTGCAGAGGGCCTCTGAAGGGGCATGGGCAGGGGTCACCCTGCAGCCTTGGCGAAGACATTGGTCTCCATGTGGATGAGGCCATGGAGGGCCTCGACACCCCTGGAGATTTTGTCAGAAATGGGGCTCCAGAACTGAATCCTTGGATTCCATGACCGTCCCACTGACCTGCTCTTGGTCACACAGGCGGAAGGACCTACTATTTCTGTTCCTTCCATGTTTGTTACTATTCCCATAGCCTCTCTGCCATCAAGCCAGGGAAGAGCGGTAGGGGGAGGTGGGCTGGAGGACTCTTGAGAAATGCCCCTGGTCTGTGGTTCAGGCCCTGCTCATTGCCTGTCCCCACTGCTCTGCCCTTGGGTTCACTGACCCATCTCCCTGCATCTGTGAACATCTGGCGATGCTGGCGGGTCAGCTTCACCAGCCACCTTAGATTAGGAGAAGCAAGAGGAAAACAGAGATTTATTTTTAATCAGCTCAATTCCAGATTAGCACAGATAGACCCTCCTATTTTTGTAGGGCATTAGCTGCAGGGACAGGAGAAGCACTTGTCTACTGTAGATGATGATAGAATACGGGTGCACACATCAAGAAAAGACATGTTGTTGTATATCACAGAATCCCAGAATGGTAGAGCTGGCAGAGACATTACGACTGCCATGTCCAGATGGTTGCATGACAATGTGAATCTATTTCATTGCTAGCGAACCAACTGTACACTTAACAATGATTAAGATGGTAAATTTTACGTAATGTATATTTTACCACATTAAAACCCTTGTAAAAGCACTGCCTTCTCTGGTGCTTGTCTTTAAGGCTGAGAAACAGAGTTTGAGTGACCTGGCCCCGGACCCAGCAGGGGAGAGAGTGGGTACTTGGATGTGCCTTTCAGATGCAGGGGTCAGTGGTCCAGATGCTGTGGACCTGGTCATGCCCTCTAAACCCTGCTTGCCTCTGTCACCTTCACAGCAAGCCTTTGTGGGTCTGATGGGATGGGAGCGACCAGGTTTAAGGCACCTGAGAACTTCGGGAGCTCTGCAGGGCAGTGCTCTGGCCAGGAGAGTAGGGGGAGGACTTCTGTTTCTACCCAGATCAAACTTGACCTTCCACTCAAAGAACTGCGGGGCAGGAAACGGAGAGTGCCATGGGGGCACCTGGGTAAGGTGAGAGGCTGGGCCAGGAGCTGGCGCTAGGCAGAAGCTGGCTCTCAGGTACTCTCAAGTTCAAGGGTAGCCTAGAACAAGTCACTATGCCTGCTGGTCCTTAGCTTCTTCTGCAGTAGATTAGGCATTATTAATCGTGAGACATCAGCTCATTTATGAAATATTTCCCGAGCAGGACTTCTTTATTTTGCACGCAGCGATGACATCGAGTGTAAGGGGCAGTTTCTCCACCTCTCCCAGCACATGTAGGGACGTCCACATTCCTGTTGACAGTTTTGCAGTCCTTAAGTGGCAGGAGGGTGATTGGAGGCAGGGTGAGTGGTGAGAGAAGGACCTCGGGGTCATGTTGCCACTGTCACACACCCAGAAGCACGGATGTATGGCACGGGCCGGAGGTGGAGGTAGCCTGAGTCCTACTGTAAGCACCAGGTCAAGAACCAGACTTTGGGAGTGTGGCAGGCAGGACAGGAGACATCCGCTGGAAACCAGGGAATTAGATGGAACTGCTAAGAGGGTGTCGGCCTGGGAGGGACTAGGTGATGGTACCCATTCCTGCTCAAACTGTCCCCGTTTCTGTTTCCATCCTAAAACGAGAGCTGGCAGAGCAGAGAGAGCAACAGGGTCACCTGAGGAGATAGAGAGTGACTTCTTTGTTTCCCAGCTAAAAGGCTGTGAGCCTTGATATTTTGATCTGTGATGTGGAACTGTAGAATCCAACCTGACAGCAAGCAGTGGTGAGGCCAAAATGCACAATTAATATGCACGTGGCAGCCTGCATTCTGCCTTGCCAGGAAGTTGTAGGCAGAGCTTGTGTGGACTTCCCAGTTGGTTTGATCTGAGTTCAAATCCTGTGAAGTCTATCGTGCAAATGTGACTTTGAGAAAAATCACTTAATCTCTTGTTTACTCATCGCCAAGACAGGAGTATTTGTAATGTCATTTACGGTTTGCTTAGTAGCTAAAAATTTGAATTCCCTAATAGATGATCAGTGTCAAAAAATGGCCTTGCCAGTCTTGGCCCATGTGTCCCCAACTCTGTGATAGTGTCGTGGGTGGGAAGGAGGAGCAGAGGGATGAATGGATAAACACAAACGAGCATGTTCTTCTCTCCCAGCAGCTCATGTCTTCCTGTCTTCCCTGCAGGACTCGGGTGAAGCTGGAAAGTCTGGAAGATGCCTACATCCTCCGGGGAGACGATGACTCCCTCTCTGACAAGCACGGCTGCCCGGCCTATGTCAGCCCGGAGATCTTGAACACCAGTGGGAGCTACTCGGGCAAGGCAGCGGACGTGTGGAGCCTAGGGGTGATGCTGTACACCATGCTGGTGGGCCGCTACCCTTTCCATGACATTGAGCCCAGTTCCCTCTTCAGCAAGATCCGGCGTGGCCAGTTCAACATTCCAGAGACTCTGTCGCCCAAGGCCAAGTGCCTCATCCGAAGCATTCTGCGGAGGGAGCCCTCAGAGCGGCTGACCTCACAGGAAATTCTGGACCACCCTTGGTTTTCTACAGATTTTAGTGTCTCAAATTCAGGATATGGTGCTAAGGAAGCGTCTGACCAGCTGGTGCCAGACGTCAACATGGAAGAGAACTTGGACCCTTTCTTTAACTGAGCTCACATCCCACAGAGACTTAGCGGGTACCAGGAGCGAGAGGGCCCCAGAAAGGAGTTCTTCTAGAGAATGTGGGGCCTGGCTGGGCGGCATGAGGGACACTCGGTCTCACTTGTTTCTTGGATCAGAGAAGGAAGCCTTCAAGGAGCTGGCTAAACATGTAGCATGGGGGTAAGAGATGCAAGGTAGGGGTGGGGTCAGGTAGACAGGAGCCCCCAGAGCTTCTCCCCCCCGGAGTAGCCTGGGAGAACACCCCAGCCTATCGGGCTGCTTCCGCTGACACCACTTTTCCTTTTGTTCAGAAAGTAGTTGCTGATCTTGATAGAATCAAAACTCTCTGCCTCAAACACACATCTTGGCATTGCACTGTTAGCATTTAACTTCTTGTTATGATTCAGGGAAGGAACAATTGGCTGAGGAGGAGGTTTTTTTTTTTCTTTTAAACAAACCAACCACCTACGTGATAATCAATGGGATTCGCTCAAAAAATAATTCGGTGCACACAGACTGACCTGAAACCTGGGTGCTACACTAAAGGAAAACACACGTTCAGTTGATGTCTCTTAATCACTCTCCTCAACTCATTTCTTCTGAACAGACTCTTTAATGTCCTGGCTAGGAAGTGACATGTTAATGCTTTGCTCCCTGAAGGGGAAAATTGTGTCCTCACGGGCTGTCCTGGTTCGTGTCAACTGGTTTGTGACAGGCAGCTATTGGAAGTCCAGCTTCCAGACGCATGACGCTTTCGTAGTCAAAAGGGGAAGAAGAAAGGAAAGAGAAATGTAACTCCTGTTTGGGTTTTGTCCTTTGAAGGGTTTGCCTCGCAGATCCCCCTCTTTGCCCAGTGATAGCAAGGGCCAGAGAGGGCAGGAAGCTCCTGGAACTTGTGCAACTCTCTGATCTCAACTAAACATTTTGTCTTTGCTTTATGGGAAACTAGTGAAACGAAACAGGTTGTCCCACATGTATAAAACACAGGGCAGCTATTTAATTATCTTTACAAAGAGTGATCCTTTTGGCTCGGAAGGCCCTCTGGTTTGGACAGAAAAAGCGGGAAGGATAATAAGCTGAAAGCTTGGATGATATAAATAAAACATCCCTCTATCCCAATGCGCACCTTTGTATTTTCAAAAACTCTTCTATTTATTAAGGAAAATGTCACATTGTGATGTATTAAGCCAGTACTTCAATTACGGGTCGACTGGGATGACATGTTACATGCTGTAGTTAACATGGATAATTTCTTTTTTTCTTGTTTGAGTATCTCTGTCCCTGAAATAACCTTTTATTTGGCTTTTCTAGATAGCTTTATTTGATTTCGAGTGGCAAAATGTTTTTTATTATGGCTTTTCTATTGCTGTATGATACAGAACTCTTTTGGCATAAATATTTGTGTTCCCAGTACCTCAGTTGTTTGGATTTTACGGCCTGTATATGTTTTGTGAAATGGTCCTGTTTTTGGATAGGTAACACGTGGACTCTAGTATGTAAATGTTACTTGAATCTGTGCTTCATTATAGTATGTGGCATGTATGTGCGGACTCTTGGATGCTTTCTGCCTGCTCAGCAGGAGCCCCTGTCCCCAGGAGGGCGGCTTCACAGTTCACAATCAGGAGACAAGGCGGCCATCGATTTGCCCTTGATTCTATTTTGATAATGGAAGATAGAGAGGAGAGGCTTTTTTACATTCGGAAGATGGTGCTGTGTCAAGAGGATCTTTTTTCTTCCCTCTCCCCTATTTTTTAAGTACCTTGTAGGAGGAAGGATTGGCGACGTGCATGGTGGGGATCGATGGCCTCTGGTGCTTTGTCCTGTATTTGGTTTAATGTTTTGTCCTAATCTCTTCAATCAATAAAATTGTGCGTATTTAACTAAAATTCTGAGGTTTGGGAAGTGAGATTTTTTTAGAAACCTCCTGATTGGTGCCCCAAACACCACCCCACAGCTTTTATGTTCTCTAAGGTGTTCACTCTGCAGGGAGGGGAACCACAATCGCTATTTATAATAGCTGCCTCTGATCCTTTTGGGGCATCTGCTGGCCACATAGGTATAACAGCTCAGCAAATTAACCAACTTTAAGAGGGATGAGTTATGTTCCATTATAGATTTGGAAATAAGCCCAGGAAGGTGGGTACCTGTCCAAGGTAAAACCACTCATACATAGATGGCAGAGTCAGGACTGCACCCAACCCAGTCCATTTCATTTCAAGCTCGTTGACTTGATAACATTAGAGCACAGAGGTTCTCGGAGAGTGTGAAACAGCTCTGAAGCTGGGCAGGGTGGTGCACACCTGTAATCCCAGTGGCTTGAGAGGCTGAGGCAGGAGGATTGTGAATTCAAAGCCAGCCTCAGCAAAGCCGAGGTGCTAAGCAACTCAGTGAGACCCTGTCTCTAAATAAAATGTAAAATAGGGCTAAGGATGTGGTTCAGTTTTTGAGTGCCCCTGAGTTAAATCCCTGGTATACCACCCCCTAGGGTGGGGGGACAGCTCTGAGTAACCAGGTTTACCTAGAGCACAGGTTATCCAGGTTCCATGTGGATTCCCCAGGAGAAGCAACATGTGCACAAACTGGATTGGAGATATCCAAGGACACCCAAGTCCAGCACCTGATGTCTTCCCAGCAGCCCTTCTCTGTGTCTGAGACATATAGCATCTCGAGAATGGATGGACACTACAGGAGATGCCTTTTCTGGCATGCCTCATTTCATAGAAATAATGACAGGAAAGAGAGGCCCAGTTCCATCCTGAACTCTTGGTGAGCATCTGCCTTTTCAGTGCAGGTGGTGAGCCAGATGGAAGCAGTGACTGGAATAGAGTGGTGGGGTACACTCAAGACTCATGGGAGTTCACCTGCCATGATGGGCATCCCACCTGTCCAGGTCTCTCCAGAGGTATCCTGGAAAGTTAGCTTTTGAAAGTAAAGAATCTAGGTAATGAGGTAAGAGAAACAGCAGCAGTAGTCTATGCAGAGGGACCCATGTGTGGGAAGCACTGAGACATGCCCAAATTGCCACCCTTGATGCCAGCCTGTGGATGGAGCCCATCAAAGTCTAGCAAAGATAGGTTTGGGGTGTACAGGACACGGCTGAGGCAGAGGCTTGGGAGCCAGTTGGACCTGTCCTCTAAATCCCCAGAGTGCTTTTTATTGAGGGATGTCACCTCTGTATCCAGCAGCTGACTCAGCAGCTGGCCCGTGACCCAAGCCTGGCACACGGGGTGTGTCTAGGAAATAACTGTTCACTGATGTGTCATTTGTGCCACAGAGACTGCACTGCTAAATTTCCTTTCAGCCCCAGGTTCCTCAGCACACGTCATTAGAAAATAGCCATTGCAGTGTGGAAGCCGACCAGCGGCATTTGTTGAGGCACATACAGACGGATCCAATTCTGCCATTCCTCTCTAGATTGTGATTAAATGGGCCTGATGCCTAATGAGAATGGCTGCTGAACTGTGTTCTGTAACCTGTGCATGTGTGGTGGCTGGGGGCCGGGCCTCTGTGGCACTCACACTCCAAGCTTCCCTATAACAAACTTCCACCTGGGTGGGGACCCAGACTCTGCAAGCTCTCTCCTGTCCCACAAATGTCTAAAGAATTAACCAGTAGGAAGATTTTATTTTCTAATCCCTTTGGGGTACACACTTAACCCCCTTCCTGCCAGTTTGGTACAGGGTAAAGCAGCCTGGGCAGAAGGGACTGAGGTCTGAGCTCTGAATCCCTGCTCTCCTGATGGCTGTGACCCAGCAAATCTCTTAAACCTTTATGAGGACTAGAGGCTGGTGTGGGTCCACTGGATTAAGGTGTGTTATAGGCTTAGTGTTGGGCCAGACTGGAGTAGTGACTGTTACCATTTTCAGACAAGGGGATAATAGAAAAGAGTTTTTATGGCCAGGGAGTCACACGGGAATTGAGAATATGTTAGGGGCCATCAAGGAACTCCCTGAGACCATCCCTTGCTTTAAACAAGTAGGCCCACTTGTATTAATTTGATATGTGGTTCTAATGCAGACTTATAGGAGGAAAAATAAAGATTCTGCTTCCACACATGTCCTATGATCTGAATGTTCATGTCCCTCAAATCCCAATGTTGCAATCAAATGCTCAACGTGATGGTTTGAAGAGGCAGGGCCCTGGGGGAGGTGACTGAGTCACAAGAGGTCCACCCTCAAGAACAAGACTGGTGCTTTTATCAAAGAAGTTGAAGAGAAGGACTATGAAGGGACACAGTGAGAAGTGCCATCTTGAAGCAGACGGTGAGGCCCCATCAGACACAGCATCTGTTGGCACCTTGTTTTTGGATTCCCCATCCTCTGGAAATATGAGAAATAAGCTTATTATATATTACATATTTGTTATAGCAGCTAAACAGACAATGTTTGAAAAACATTGATCATGTCCAACTCTAACATCTTTTGATAAAGCAATGAAGATCCAGAGTGGGTACGTGCCCAGAAAGGACCAGCATCATCCAGAGAGCAGGGGATGGAATGTGAACTGGGAGGTCAGAGTATGTGGGGACTCTGAGTGGATGGCTCTCTATCAACTCCAGGGATTCTTGTTGTTAGCCCAACTATTCCCACCAGAATCCAAGGTCCACTCCACCATGGCTTTCCTCCCTGACCAAACTCTTCAGTGACAAGCTTTGGGATCAATCTCCAATGGGTGTCTGATAATAATCTGCAATAAATATGAATTATTAGTTATCTGTAAATGCCTTAAAATGTTCATTACCTGTGACTTTTTAAAAATGGTTTTTAAAAATGTTTTTGGTGGTGATAGGGACCAAACCCAGGGCCTTGCAAATACTAAGCAGGCCCTCTAACAACTGAGCTACATCCCTACCCATCTGTGACTTTTTGCTTCCATGTATGTAAGTCAGATAATTGTCCAGTGTCCCAACAGTGAAGAAGAGCTGGGAAATTCAGTTTTGCGGTTTGAATCTCACACTGGGCTCAGAACAGCCCTTGGCAGGTGTCTGTCATGTACACATGGAAATGCCCAGGTATAGGGAGGACACTGCACAAAACCAAACCCTGAAACAAAGAGCTGACCTAGCAGGGAGGAAGAAGCCAACAGGAACCAACATCTCTCTCATGCAGGCGGCAGCCTTTTGAGGTAGAAGCAAGTTTTACAAATGAGTTAGGGGAGCCTTAAAGATCTGAGTGAACTGAAGGAGGCCATCTAGCTAATGAATGGCAAATTCTCTCCTTGATGGACGCCAGGGATCCCAGTCCCCAAAGCTGTCCCACCCAAACCCTCTCAGCAGAGACCAAAGTACTAAAACATGGGACCTATTGCCAAGGCCCATCCTTTCCCTTCTCACACCCATTCCAAGAATGTTTTCTTCAGCTTCCAGATGCAAAGGAACAGAGAGGAAGAGAGACCATCACTGAGGCTAAATGAATCTTTCACCTCTGCCTGAACTTGGGTGCGATTCATCCAGATTTGGACGGAAGCTTTAAAATAACTGAATCTTCTCCATTCCTGCAAAGAGAGGCGCCTCCTCATTCAGACAGCTGAAGTGTTTAAAGTTGAGCATCCCCGTCATCTGCTTGGGCTGCTCTAACAAAACGCCATGGACAGGGGGCTGAAAGAATGTTTCTTTCCCACAGTTCTGGAGCCCAGGAAGGCCAGATTGGGGTGCAGGTAGAGTCAGCCTCTGTTGAGGACCCTCATCCTGGCTTTCACACAGCTTTCTTTTTGCTGAGCCCTCACATGGAGGAGAGAGAGAGCAAGCAAGATCTCGTCTCTTATAAGAGCACTAATCCATTCATGAGGGCTCCACCTTCCTGACCTGACCCCCTCCCACGGCTTCCACCCCCAACATCCCTGGGGGAATTAGGGCTTCAGCATATGAGCTCTGAGGGAGACACAAGGAAGCATCCAGAAGTAATGAAGAAAGAACAGGGTTTGGAATGAGAAGACCTGGGTTCAATGCCCTATTGGGCCATTTACTTACTGTGTGACCCTGGGAGTCCCTTCACCCATTGAGTCTCTATTTTCTCAAGTGTGAGCTAGGAACAAAGGGTCATTGTGAAGGTAAGTGGTTTCTTGCAATGGACCGTGCTGCATCAACTGTGAAGTTGTCTACAGATGCCGCTATAAGGACGGATGGCCTCAGCAGGACTACAGATCTTAGGTACAAAAATCACAATTTTAAGTTGGATTCAAGGCTGAAGTAGGATTGCTGGAGGTGAGTCAGCAGCCAGGTGTTGCCTCAGGTTCCCGCCCCAAGGTGCAGGGGTGCAGGGCTGCACTAGAGAGCAGATTCCATCAAGGCCCTCCATGGATCCCAATCTAGGAAACCAGACTCTGAGATAACTGAGAAGTCGAGATGGAGGGAGAGCCACAAAGAAAAGCTCCTTGAGGAAAACCCATGTCACTCACAGCCAGTGTTATTCACAGGAAGTGATTCTGACAGGTAAAACAGGGGACTGAGGAAACGCAGCCACAGTCCCTGCCAGGGTCCAGGTGTCTGTTTGTCCAGAAGCAGGTTAGCCTACGTACAAGCACACTTTTCCTCTGAACTCACTAGCTGCTCCTGGCACAAAACCTTCCTGTCCTCTCCCTCCTGTCTTCTCCTAAGACCTTGTGTGGCTGCACCTTTTATTACTGGTTCCTAAAATGGCTGAGCTGTTCTTATGCCTTAATGTCTGTGGAGTAGAGGTCCCACTTTACAGGCACTGGGGAGTGCTTGAGGACGTGAACTTCAATTCCTGCAAACTCGGATGCACTCATTCACTCTTCAACTGAGTTCCTGGTGTTTCTAGGTTTTACAGCTGTAAAAATGGAAACACTCCAGCCTTCTGCTGCTGTATCTCTTTTGTCTCTTTTTAAGATCTTTTAAAAATAATTTCATTGAGGTTCCATTGACATAATAAACTGCATACGCTTACAGTATATATTTAGATAAGCTTGGCTTAGGTATATGTTTGTGTCACTGTTAACTTTTGTAGTTGATCTTTTATTCTGCCATTTTATTAAACCTACATGTTCTAGTACCTTGCAGGATTCCATGTGGTTCTCTACATGGATGATTACATTATCTATCAATGGACAGTTTTGCTTCTTTTCAATGTGGCTGCCTTGAATCAATCTTTCTCTCTCTCTCACACACACACTCTCTCTCTCTCTCTTTCCCTTTCCTGTTGCATTGGCTCTGACCTCCAGAATGATTTTGAACAGACAAGACCGGAGCAAATACCATTTATATACTTGCTGACATTCAGTATGCTTGTTGTATCAATAATCCAGGAATATTAAAATCTTTCATTGTAGTTGCTAATTTTTCTATTTCTTTCTGTAGTTCTATCAGTTTCTATTTCATACACTTTGTAACTCTGACATTAGGCTCATAAGTAGTTAGGGTTAAGATATCTTAGTGATTGATCCCTTCATAATTATGAAATGAACTTCTTAGTTCCTGATGGTTGTCTTTCCACATTGTTCGATATTAGCATACTCCAGCTTTTTTCTTTGGTTAGTTTTTTTTTTTTTTAATATTTTTTAGTTGTTGATGGATTTTTATTTTATTCATTTATTATTTATATGTGGTGCTGAGACTGGAACCCAGTGCCTCACGCATGCGAGGCAAGCGCTCTACCACTGAGCTACAGCCCCAGCCCCTAGTTATTTTGATATACCTTTTTTTCCATCCACTTAGTTTTAACCTATTTATATATTCATATTTACAGTGGTTTTCTTACAAGTAACTTGTATTTCGCTATTTTTTATCCAACTTACAATCTCTACCCTTTAATAGCATATATGTGACTGTTGATACAGCTGGTCTCCAATCAAGCAATTTGCTCTCCGTGTCCTGCTTTTCCCATCTGTTCTTTTGTGTCACCTTTTTCTATTCTACTGGATTGTTTAGGACTGATTAAAGATTTTTTTTATAATTTTACTTTATTGCCTTGTTTGGTTTATGTACTTGTCAACTTTCCATTGTTTTTGACAAAATATTTGAGAAAAACAACTGAGAGAAGAAACATGTATTTGGCCCATGGTTCCAGAGGTTTCTGTCCATGTTTAGCTGGGTGAGGTGTGTGGATGGGCATGGCAGAGGAAGGCTGTTCACCCTCTGGTGGCCAGGGAGCAGAGAGAGAGCCAGCTGCTTTTATGACACAGTCCCTTCTCCCAAACTCATTAAGCTGTGAATTCACAAACGGATTAATCTGCTTGTGAGGCTTCATGATCCAATCACTTCCCCAAGACTCTCTTCCATACCCTGCTACACTGGGGACTGAGACTTCAACACACAAGTTTTGGCGACATTTTAGATTTTAACTACAGCAACTTTGTAGCTATCACTGTTTGTTTTGTTATGTAGTGGTTGCTTTAGGATTTTAGGTTAGACACTTTTAGTCTGACTTCAAGTGATATTGTCACTTTACATACTGTAAAAGAACCTTATAACATTTAATTTTTAATTGTTTCCTGACATCTTTATGTTTGCTTATGCTGTTGCCATTTTCATCCTTGGTGAACCCAAATAGGCTAAGCAGACACTGTGCCTCTTATTTCAAATAGAAGACAAAATATGCAACCATTTATATTTTACTTTGAAAATAAGGTCCCTGACCACAGTGTCTTTCAAAACTTTGATGAAATAACAAGGTTCTGAGCCATCTGAAGGCTGATCTCCCACTCTCTGAATTATCAGCTTTTTAATAAGGCTAACCAAACTTTGCTCATCCTCCTAGACCAGTGCAGTATTGTCAGTGTGATAGAATACTGTGGTGTTTTATGGGGTCTCCCTATGGTCCACATCGCTTCAGAACACATTGTGAAACAAAGCCATAAACACAGCCCTGAGAAAACCAGTACTTCCATATTGTTGTCCATACCATGTCAATGCAAATTATTTTTGATCTTCTGTTTAGACTGAGACAGAAAATAATGCATTTGCAAAACCACTGGCCTCATAGCATGTGCCTGAAGCCATCTTTATCTGCTCTACCAATGGTATCAAATCTGGCAAAGTCTCTTTGACTGAAGCCAATGTTTGGTGGAACTTGGGTTGTTGATAGGCTTTCTCTGGGATCCATCTGGTTCCTATAGGAAGCATATTGCTGTATTAAATAGGGTGTG